>LR994566.1:7499665-8109330 GCA_905187585.1 Cyaniris semiargus | reverse complement strand
TGGTTAAGACCATGGTAGTTTAATCGTGGCTATAACTATTCTGTTGCTAGTTGGTTGGTAAGGTGGCCGATGCCGAAGTCGAAGCTTCGGCATCGGCCACCTTCGGCCAAAAAAAAAACCATCTTCGGCAACGACCGAAGGTCCGAGCAACCGTCGAGATGGAACGAACTGTTACGAAAGACTGAGTGAGAGAGCGACGGACCGGTCGTGTTTGCAGAGGCCGCTGGGACTCACTGGCAAATATCACATTGCATGCGCGTGTGCATTTAATTATTTGTTAAGAAGTTAAGTGTTTGTTTATTTTATTTATTAGTCTTGTTTCGGTCTAGTCGAGTAAAACAAATACTGATTGATTATATTTTGATGAAAGAAATGATTATATTTTACAAATAATTAATAAATCACAAAATCACAAACTTTTATTACCATCTCTAAGGCCCGTATATTTGGTCAGTACTCAAGATGCGACCCGGTCTCAAGACGCGGTTCGGCTCTGTGATTGGTCCAAATTTTGACAGCCAACCAATCACAGAGCCTGAACCGTGTCTTGAGACCGAGATTGCATCTTGAGTACTGACCAAAAATACGGGCCTAAATCAACTTCTATATATGACAGTCAATATAAACCTTCAGTATTAAAGTTTTGAAATAATTTTAATATTAATTGTAGCTTGTAGACAATATTGAACAAAATTAATTACTGAGAGATTATAAACCTTCGGCTTCGGCCGAAGGTTGTGGCGACTGCCGATTAATCGGCTTTGGCCAAAAATAGACCTTCGGTCGGACACTAATTATATTTCACAAACCTATGTTATTAAGCTGATAAGACTTGTGTTATTAATTAAGCATGAATCTGGACTGTAATTGTTTAAGTATTATTGTGCTTAGTTAATAAATACAATGAAATGAGAAAAGATGTAAGATCTCTGTGTTAGTTGAGACACTCGGTTTACGTAAAGTTGATTTTTTTGCTGTGGCAGGAAGGTCAAATCCCTAAATTGCATTTTATTCGCCCCAAAGTAATTACATGTCTTGACGATTTTTTCTAGAGCCTATAGTGCACTGTTTCAACATAAAAGAATTCATACGGGTGAGACACCATATCACTGTGAATTCTGTTCAAAGAGGTTTGCGCGACGCACCGGTCTAGTAAATCATATAAAAGTGCATAAAGGTATGTATATAAAAAATATCTCTTTTTAAATGTTGGAGAAATTATTTTTTAAAAATGGATCTTAAGGTGAGAATGCACTACGTGACACTTCACACTACCCAGTTCCATTGAAGTGACGTTCACAAACGTGAAACTGACGTTTAAAAAACGTCAAACTGACGTTTAACAAACGTCAGTTCTTTGGAACGTGAAGTGTCGTGTCTATATATTATTGAAAAATTGTAGCGACTAGCGGCAAATTTAATTTTCCGAAAGTACGAACCACCATTCATAGACAACACTTGATTTTTGATGCATATATTTTTTTTTACGAAAATGAACTAGTGATTCAATATATAAATAACTAGATGACGCCCGCAACTCCGTTGCGCCAAAACTCGTTTATCGCGCGCGAACCGTACATTTTTCCGGGATAAAAAGTATCCTATATCCTTTCCCGGGACTCAAAGTATCTCCATGCCAAATTTCGAAAGAGGTAACAGACAGACAGACAGACAGACAGACACACTTTCACATTTATAATATTATAAATAAAAATAATAAATAATAATTCATATGTTTACAGGAGAAAAGCAACACAAATGCCCCTTGTGTAACAAATGTTTCACACAAAAATCACAGCTTATAACCCATATGAAGAGGCACAAAGGTGACAAATCGTTTCTCTGTCAGGAATGTGGAAAAGGTAATATTAGGGTCTATACAGACGAACTGCAATCCAACCGCAAATTGCAGTTTAAGTGCAGTTTGAATGCAGTTGACACGACTGCAATAGAACTTCAAACCATTGGACCAAACCATCAACTGCATTCAAACTGCATTTGAACTGCAATTTGCGGTTGGATTGCAGTTGAAATGCGGTCCGTCTGTGTAGACCCTTATAGCGTGTCCCCGCGCACACCGTTTGCTCCCCACTCCACCAAAGAGTCCTAAAAATCGAATATTGCGCCTCGCTCTTATTTTTTTCAAACAATCTTGAAAAAACAAGCCAAGTAAATCAATACCATAATTAAATAATATTATTCTACCGCTTGCAGGGTTTCCAATAAACGCTGAATTGCAAGTGCATCAACGAATCCACAATGGTGAAAAACCGTACGCTTGTCATCTATGTGAAAAAAAGTTTGCCACTTCCGGCAATCTCTCCATACATATTCGGATACACAACAAAGAAGTGAGGTAAGTAAATAATATTTATTCACTAAAAACTTTTTGATTATTATGTACTTAACTTTACCAGAATATAATAAATAAAAAATCCGCATCACATAACGGAAATTCATATTATAGTATTCAGTTTTGCCCAAGAAAGATAAGGGCACTTATGATAAATAAAAAATCCGCATCACATAACGGAAATTCATATTATAGTATTCAGTTTTGCCCAAGAAAGATAAGGGCACTTATGACATGGTGCCAACCAAGTTTTTACTTTTTTAATTTTCTTTTTTTTTTTTACAGGTATAGATGTAAGGATTGTAATCGTGGTTTTGTGACGTGTAGTGCTTATAATGTGCACCTGAAACGACATAAAGGACAGCGTGACTATATCTGCGAGTGCGGAAAATCATTCTACACATCATCGTCATTGAAACAACATAAAGTAGTCCATACGGGCGAGAAGAACTACCAATGTAAATTGTGTAATCGAAAGTTCTCGCAAGGCAGCCATCTTGGGCGCCATTTTCGACGAGATCACGCAAAACCGGGCGCACCGTTGCCAACTTCGGACTATTACAAACTTGTGCTGACTTCGGGGCACAGAACGGACATTTTTAGTGAGAAGGAGCAAAGTGAAAATGTCAAGTGTGAAGGAAGTTAGGACTATACTTTAGGCATACCAAACATCTTGTAACAATCAGGGTAAATGTAAAAAAAAAAAGAAGTCATATTATGTCCTTATATTTTATGTACTACATTCTGATAAGTTTTAATGTAAATTTAAATGAATGTGCCATGGTATTTCTTTATTGTGCAGTAGATTAAATAAGTTAAAAACTATATTTTCAAACATAATAATAATAATAATAATAATATCTATGGACGCTTCACACCACGTCAGTCTGGCCCTGTGCTAAGTACCTGAAGGACTTGTGTTACAGGTACCAGACAACGGAAATATATTTAATACGTTTATACTATACATATATTTAAGATTTTTATTATATCATACACATATTTAATACACATCCAGACCCGGGAACATTGAAAACTTTTTGTTCCGTCGGCGGGATTCGAACCCGCGACCCCCGGCTTGAGCTGCCACACACTCAACCAATTGAGCCACAGAGGTCGTCAATGGCATTAATTATTCATAATTTGTAAAATAGTTGTTAAAACTTATAATTTTTTTGAAATTTATGTACTTATCAGAGAAGTTGATTCCTAGGCAGATGGCGGACCGCGGACCTAAGTAATTTGGTCGCGTTAAGTCAAACCCATCCAACTGATCACAGCTAACATTGAATTGACATAAGCCGACCACATGACGTAGGTCCGTCAACTGCCTAGGAATCAATTTCCTCGATGGTACAATCATAAAAAACATTTTTTTAACCCTGTCTAGTCTAGTGCTGCAGTTTGTGCAGCTTTAAAATCAAAATTCAAACACACATTCGTACTTTGCGCGCTGATTGCACGCTGCACTACGCGACAGTGCACAGTGCAGCGAAACTTTAGGGGGGGGATTTGTCTCTTATGTAGAGTTCACTGTGAAAGTAGCAGCGCTGAAAGAGCAAAATTTGCCCATATAAAAGTTGAAAAGTAACTGTTTCAGCGCTGCTACTTTCAAAGTGACCTCTATACAGGCGACTACCCTAAAGTATTATCACTTTGTTTTGTTACATTCTGTATATTACGCCTAGAGCGAACCCGCCTTTATAGTTAAGAACGGGTTTCTGTTGCATAATAAAAGTTTATAATAAATTATTTAATTATTACAAAATGTAAATAAATTATTATACCTCTATTTTTTATGTTGCGTTTTAATTCTTATCAACTATTTACTTTCTTTTTTACATACGATTGACGTGCGCAACTTCGTAGCGCCAAAATTATTTTATCGCGCGGGAACCGTACTTTTTTTCGGAATAGAAAGTATCCTGTCATTTAGCGGGGCTTATAGTGTCTCCATATCGAATTTCATCAATGCGGGTGCTGCGGTCAACAGACACACGCCTTCGTATCGAGAAAGAAGTCATTACTCCAAATGAATATTACGTCTTATAGGTCTACCAGAATCTGATGGCAAAAAGTGAGAAAATAAATTGACTCTAGCAATACCGGGGTAATTGGAATAAAACATTTTGATCATTTTTTTTTTCTTATAGCGGCTGATTCTGTGTGTTAAACATGCAAATATAAAAATTTATCCAATGATCAAGGATATTTTTTGAAAATCTGCTAGCAAAAATTGCCATCAGATTCTGGTAGACCTATAACTCTCAGGTAATAAGAATTAAGATTTAAGATAATAGTCGGGAAGGTGGATTTAAAGCGCTTTATTCACCATCCCTCCTGAGTCCTGAGTCCTGACGCACGTCCCGCCAAGTCACTGTTTATAAGTATTATACTCATTAGTCATTACATACCTAATTTAAATAAAGTTACAATAATACAAATAAATGGTTTATTTTCAATATGTTTACATTTCAAATCTAAATCTACAAGTAATAAGTTGTATAAAGCGCTCCCTCACCGGAAGCATTCGTGTGTACTTGTTAAATGTAACATTATAGCGACTTTGGAGCAAAAAAGAGAGAGACAAGCGCATTGATGTTTAACAAGTTGTATGCATCAAATACTACACATTATAATATTATTACTAAGTTTTGTATTTTACATTACACCCCAATGCTCCCGAGAAGGGAGCACAATCGTTATTACTAGCAAGTACAGCTATCCCCAACCCGCGCCGGGACTATCTGTGGCCCGCATGATGTTAAACCATTTTGAAATTCACGTCCACCGGCAAAATAATGTAAAGTCGTCGTGAAAGTCGTGAGATTTTTTCCACTTTAAAATTTTGAAGAACGTTATTTTTTACCCAAAAAAATTTTAGTTGCGGCCCGCGACACCAAGAGTCCAAGACCAAAACATGTTTGTGGCCCGTATGAAAAAAAGGTTGGGGACCACTGAGCTAGTAGCTACTACGAAATATTCGTAGCTGTTTATACAAACTTAACATAAAATATAAAACTCAGACCAAATAAAAAGTCTTTATTTGGTCTGAGAAATAAAATTAATTGATATCATTTGAAGTTGTTACTGATGATTATCTAGTAGAAAACGATAATATTATGTGATTAATTTAATGGATAAATAAAAAACATATTTTTAAATGTAGGCGAAGCATGCAAAGAATATCGGAATCTACAGGTGTAACAAAAATAAGTGATAATACTTTAGGGTGTGTACGTGTTCCTTGTAGAGAGTTCACTGTGAAAGTAGCATCGCTGAGACTAAATTTTTTAAAACTTTTGTATGGGGAAACTCGTGACGCTCGGGCCCTTGCCCATACAAAAGTGAAAAAAAAATTTAGGTCTTTCAGCGCTGCTACTTTCACAGTGAACTCTCTACAAGGAACACGTACACACCCTAAAGTATTATCACTTATTTTTGTTACACCCTGTATAGGCTTTGTCCACATTTGTATCATTTTCGCGTATCAGGACGCGAAAATGATACAAATGTGGACAAAGCCTTCAGCCCTGTATCTTAATTTTTTTTTAAGCGGGGCAAAAACTGAAAAATACCGCCCCGCCGCGCCTGCCTACGCGCGCGCTCAGTGTATCGGTCAAGTTGATATTATGGCCATGTAATTACTGTACTTGTGCTATTATTTATTCCGTGGTCAAAGTTAAATAAATGATGAGTTGTGCATTGGTCCGTGAAGTGTGAATTTGGCCGCCTCGGGGCATAGGCCCCGGCTTGCCTAACTCGTTATACACAGCTTCATTTTCTAGTTTGTCACACTGCACTGGTAGGGTGGTAAACACTCAAAAAGTTCTCGGCTCAAAACACGGATGTCGCTACTTTACGTACAATTTACAAAAGGTGAAAATGATACTGTGATCTTCTACTACTTCCCCGCGTGATTGTCTTACCCCACCTTACCATATACATTTTAATGATAAATGAACAGAAATGTTCGCGTGTTGGTTCTTATTATTTTATAATTATCACTTTGAAGAAGCTTTAGACGCACTTTTCCAAAAATGCATATTTGCTACTTACACGAATATGATAATAATTATTCTTTTGGTGATCATGAAAAAGTAAATGTCGGTATATTTACCATACTCCTTAAGTGTAAGAAGAGGAAAATATATATATTGTAAGTAGTAGGTTTTGGTAATGAAAATATGTCAGTGTTTAAAATTCAATAGTTTATAATACTTATGTTTTTAAGACTTTATACTTTTTATACTTTTAGCTTTTTAAATTTTAGGCTAAATTATAAGAAATTTAATTATTGTAAATCCTTTGATTCTTCAAGTTTTACCACAATTTTAATATTTTGTTGATTTTTTTAAATTTTATTAACCTACTAAAATTATAAAAATTTTTACTTCCCTAAATTGTAACTTTAGGCTATGAATCTTAAAAATTTTATTATTATTCTCTGCAATCTGATTGATATTGAATTAAACAACAATTATATACACAAAAAGTTAAGAAATATATCAATTTTACTTGTAATTTACTTATTTGCTTTCATTTACTTTTCGGGCTTTCAAAGACCTTAGATGGCCGACGGCGTTATTTTAACCGAAGGTTAAAGTCCAACTAAGGGTTAAAGTCAAGGGACCAACCGAGAGTTAAAGTCAAGTTTTCACTCCTATACAACTTAATTGCAACAACTAACATACGATTACCTTCGCTCTGAAAAACAGGCAAACATTTGATACAGCATAACACTTTATGATTTTTTCTTTCCATCTACGTATTTGTCACCATCTTTAGCCTTTTTGTCGCGTTTCTCTCTTAGAAAGAAGGTGCTGATTTGAATTACAGGACCGTAGGCCCTTACCACGATGCGAAAATACCCCTCATACGCAGTTGAATACACCTCGAAGACGATCTGCCGTCTGGCATGATTGACGTTGCTTAATTCTCCGTACTCGGGGGTCAGGTTCTTCAGTAAGACTAGGAGCTTGCGAACCCAATCGAAGTATTCTGTTACAGTCCATTCCTTACCCCTGACAACTTTATGTTTAATGTAGTGATACACTTTCGCGAAAATCCCAGAGAAATCTGGGTTCAGAGGTTTTCTATCGTTGTCTTCGCCGATCTCTTTTCGTGCTTTCTCAAACAGAGCCGTGATTTCGCTCAAAATATTTTCGCGCTGTAAAACTTTCTGCATGCATTCCTCGCGCTGCTGTTCGTGGGACTTTTTACTTCCTCTTATGCTGTCTTCGACCATTTCGATTATGAGCTCGTCTTTTAGGTACTTAGCGACGATTTCCATCAGAGCTAAAAAGTTTGGATAAGCGACATCTTCCGCAAAGTAGTCCGACTGGAACAATCTAACCACTATCGAAACGATATCTTCTATGGCGATGTTTTGAATTCTGAAATCCTCTAGCAGCCTCAAAAAATTTTCCTCGTGTTTTTCAAATTTATTGAAAAAAGCCAATATTTTCTCACGTAATACTTTTGAAACCTTGCAGCGATCTAAAATACCTTTTAATATCTCCATAAAATCATTAAGTTTTCCGTAATCTTGAACGGTATCTTTTTTATCGCTGTTATTATTATTATTGTTGTTGTTATTGTTATTTCGTTGTGATTGATTAGATCCGGAACTTGGATTTTTTGGTGCATTTGTATTCTGTTTAGAAGTACTTGTAGCGGTTGTAGCATCTTGACTACTGCTGGAAGTGGGCTTGTTACTAGACCCTTCATTTTTCACATTTTGGTTTTTAATCGGCGTAGTCTGTGTTTGTGTAATAGTCAAAGTTACTGATCTCTTTGTAGACGAAAATGGGTTATAAGCTCTGGATGGACTCACGGCTCTAGGTGGGCTAACCGCTCTAGGTGTGCTTCCACCTGTGCAAGACCGACAAACGCAATTTCTATTTTCCGCTACATTATCATACCTATAGGATGTATGGAATGGCTGTGATCTATAGTATTCTTCTGACGTTTGAAAAGGGTCAAAGTCAGACGAAAATGTTTCATAAAAGTCTGCAGCTTCGGGTGGGCTTCCAGCTCTGCGTAGTATGCAAGGCCAACAAACGCAATTTCTGTTTTCCGCTTCATTATCATGCATATAACTATAGGATTTGAAAGAATATTCTCTCTGGTTGGTTGTATGGAATGGCTGTGATCTACGATATACTTCTGACGTTTGAAAAGGATCGTACCCACATAAATAGTTTGATGATGCATTCCAACGCCTTCGTTCCTCAGCTTCTTCCTGCCTCCTTCTACGTTCCTCTCTTTCCATTCTTTCTCTTCTTTCTCGTTCCACCCTCTCCATTTTTTCTCTTCTTTCGCGTTCCTCCCTCTCCATTTTTTTTCTTCTTTCTCGTTCCTCTCTCAACCTTTCTCTTCTTGCTTCCCTTTCCCTCCTCTCTTCTTCTTTCCGCCATCTTCTTCTATCCTCTTCTTGTTGTCTCCTTCGTTCCTCTTCTCTCTCGCACTCTTCAATGTAAAGAGCGAGAGCGACACCAGTGACAATCGTTAAAGTAACTATACCCGTTACTGGATCTACTCCCATGCTTTAGGTTTTCTTTAAATGTAAATGTTCAAAATGTTTAGCGCAGAAGTAGATATTTTATGTTGTGCAATGATTTTTATTCTTATAAATTACTTGTAAGTTTAAAGTTTCCACCACGTATGTGAGTTCGGTAAACTGTCTGCTTCGTCGCGATCAGACAACGGATCGTCAGGATCCTCACGTCCTTTCCACTTGGATATCAGATCGTCTAGGATCTCAATTAGCTCATTAATATCCGAGAAATACTCGGAAAATTTCTTTCCCTGAGTTTTCAATGGGAAATCGCCAAAATCGTCGATCAAAAACTGTAGCGCGGACCGTTTTCTCAGAGCTTCCGTATCTAATCTTCTCCTGTACTTTAGGGCAGTACTTTTTATATCGATTTCGATCGACTTAATCGAGTTTTCGAGCAGCGGGCCTATGATAGCTTTGTTTTCGTTTGATATTTCAGTTTTCTCTGTGCCCAAATCGTATATGAGATCTAGAACTCGGGCGGTTCGGTAACAGCTCGCTAGAATGTCTGCCCGAGTGTCATACTTAGCAGCTTGTAGTTCCTTTAAGCCTTGGACCAGCAGCTGTATATCCCCGGACATAGCAGTTGGCTTTGGTGCGTGTCGGGAGTAGGCAGACCACTGCAATTTAAACAAAACCTTTTAAATGTCAACAAACAAATCTCGCCTTAAGTAGATATTTTTATGTAATTAGCAAATCTGTATGAACCTTGTAATATGGAAAAAATTAAATATGGTTTCGTTCGCTACTAAATAATTATATAAATCTATACTAATATTATAAAGCGGAAGAGTTTGTTAGTTTGTTTGTTTGTTTGAACGCGCTAATCTCAGGAACTACTGGTCCGAATTGAAAAATTCTTTCAGTGTTAGATAGTCCATTTATCGAGGAAGGCTATAGGCTATATTTTATCACGCTAAGACTAATAGGAGCTAAGAAATAGAGGAAAATGTGGAAAAAACGGGGGGAAATTATTTGAAAGAGCATATTTGAACGCGCTAATCTCAGGAACTACTGGTCCGATTTAAAAAATTCTTTCAGTGTTAGATAGCCCATTTATCGAGGAAGGCTATAGGTTATATTTTATCACGCTAAGATTAATAGGAGCGAATAAATAGAAGAAAATGTGGAAAAAACGGGGGAAATTATTTGAAAGGGCTTATTTCACGAACTACTAGAGCAATTTTTCTGTTATTTGGGTCAGATAAGAAGTAGACCACGTGAAGGATTATAGGCTATTTTTTGTAGACTGATTTGTCTGTGAAATATCTAATTTACGCGGGCGAAGCCGCGCGGTACGTCTAGTTCGAAATAAAATACATTTTTATTCAAAATAGATATGAATAGGTACACTTTTTGAACGTCGGAAAACGAACGTCGAAACCACGATGCCTACCACCGGTTCGGGAATTAGCCCTGTGAGAAGAACCGACGTAAGAAACTCACAAGAACCGGTGTAAGAACTCGCAATAAAATTATTATTTTTATGTATGTATGCCTACATAATAATTTAGGTAATGCCAAACGAGGAAACTTTCGATACCGTGATAATATATAAGATTCTTGGATACCATTGACCGAACTCCGATATTATAAGTAGGTTAGTATTTTAATACAGTACCTAGGTACAATTCTGTAGCTAAGACCTGAGACTAGTGTCTAGTTTAACTTCGTTCATCTTCCTATTAATAGTTAACACTTATCAGTTATCACACTGCACAAAGTTGCAAACAAAGTAGGTACATACACTGTCAAGTGTGCAGTAAACTTATGACGTGATCGACTCTCTTTGATGATTCATCTGGCATTCGCATTGCACAATTACATTTTACATGCGTGTTCCTTTGTGCAGTCGCCGACGACGTCGCGACGACCACCTATTTTAAAACTTAAATATTTTTACCGAGTAATAAGTTTTAACCCTGTATCACTAACCATACGCCAAAATTACGACGCGAGCCTTGCGCATTTAGTGTTTAGGATAGTTCCCGCGCCCCGCCACCCCGCCCGCTTCTAATACCTTCCTGAATTGCATCGCCAGTGACCCGCAATTACTCATTGCGGATGGACGCTAATTAGTTTGGGATATATGGCGACATCGTCGTAAAATTTACGAAAGGTTAGTATCTACGTTAGTATTTTTCCAAGTTGGGCATTTATTTTCGGTTATTATTTTCAATAATTACAACTAGCAGTAATTGTTTTTATGTTCTGCTAAGACCTAAACAGACTATATTTGATAAATTACTGTAAGATTTCGTTGTTATTCGCGAAGCTTGGATATGTTTTTATAATTTGTTGATATATTTAGTTTATGTTTGTTATACTTTCAGATGGATTTTAGGACACAATATAAAAAGATAGAAGAATGGCTAGCTGAATCTGATGCAGAGTCACTCCCCGATAACCAATCACAGTCTTCAGCGTCCGAGGATAGTGACCACTTACATACGGAAGTCCACGTGGAAACTGATAGGAGCGACGAGGATATTGGAGGTTTGTCAGACGATGAGTTATTTGTTCCACGTCGCAGTTGTAGTCGAAGACTAGTAATAGATTCTGATGATGACACTTCTCCGATACCCTACACGGAGCAGATAGAATCCGAACATGAAGAACAACCGCAGCAGCAATCCATCTTTGAACCAACACAGAGCATCATGTACGGTAAGAACCAACACCAATGGTCTACAACACCTAGAGACCCACGTACTCGTTCGGCTGCGCGTAATGTTTTACACATTATTCCCGGTCCTACAGGCATGGCAAGGGAACTGTCACAGCCTATAGATCTATTTTATATTTATGTTAATAGTGAAATGATTGACAATATAGTACAATTTACAAACGCCACAATTGACATAAGAAGAAATAAGTATAAAAGATCTAAGTATACTACTTCCCATACGACAGCCAACGAAATTAAAGCATTACTGGGTCTACTTATCCAGTCTGCCAGCCTCAAAAGTAATCATTTGCCAACACGAACTTTGTTCGATACATTGAGGAGCGCAAAAACATATAAAGCCTGCATGAGTGCTGAAAGGTTCGACTTTTTGCTTAGATGTATGAGATTTGATGACAGAAACACAAGGCAAGAAAGAAAGAAATCTGATAAACTGGCGCCAATTAGAGACTTCTGGGATCAATTTATTGAAAATTGCAGGAAATGGTACAAGCCAGGATCTTATATGACCGTCGATGAACAACTAGTCGGATTTAGAGGACGCTGTCCCTTTCGCATGTACATCCCTAACAGGCCCACTAAATATGGCTTGAAGCTTGTGATGATGGCTGATTCTGGTACTAAGTATAGGTGCAATGCTATACCTTATTTGGGGAAAAACACGAACACAGGTAACGAGCCTTTAGCAAATTATTTTGTGAAAGAGCTGTCTAAGCCGTACCATGGGTCGAATCGAAATATAACCATGGATAATTGGTTCACGTCGGTTCCCTTGGCCACTGAACTGTTGAAACCGCCATATAAGCTTACAATTGTAGGTACTCTGCGAAGCAATAAGCGAGAGATTCCCAAAGAAATGGTGAATTCCAAAAATAGACAAGTAGGTACTTCGATGTTTGGATTCGATAAAGATTTGACTTTAGTGTCTTATAAACCAAAGTCAAATAAGGTTGTTCTATTGTCTACTATGCATGATCAGCCTGCCATCAACACAGTTTCAAAAAAGCCTGAAATTATTGAATTTTATAATTCTACGAAGGGCGCAGTTGATACTGTAGACCAAATGTGTTCCATAATGAGTACCTGCCGTAAAACTAATCGATGGCCGCTGTGCTTATTCTACGATATCCTAAACTTAACTATTGTGAATTCATATGTTATCTACGTCTCTAATATTATCCGAAGAGGAAAGAAACCCATGAAAAGAAGGGCTTTTGCACTAGAAATGGCAGACGAACTGATGAAGCCTTGGTTGCAAGAGAGATATCAGACTGTAACTTTGCAACGAAATTTGAAGCAGATCATCGCAGAGATCTTAAAAGTTGAAGACTCTCAGGAAGAATCTGATCAACCCGTTGTTAAAAGTCGCAAAACTTGCAGCTACTGTCCTGCAAAAAAACGTCGTATGACGACTAACTTCTGCAAGAGCTGCAATAAAGCGATTTGCAGAGAGCATATTGTTCCTATGTGTAATCATTGCTCGGAATATTTTTTTTTGTTTCATTTGTGTTTTATTTTATTAAAAGAGAAATAAGACTTATAATTAAGGTCATTTAGTTTCATAAATAAAGATGATTATTACTTTTTTTCGTGTTTTAATTCGTCGTAAAATTTACGAATGGTTAGTGATTATGTTACTCCAAATTAAGGTTAGTGAGCCAGGGTTAAAATAGGTACACGCAAACAACTTTAACGTTAAACTTTAACGTAAAAAATATTATGCATTTACACTAAATACTTATTAATAACTGTGTATAGTACAAAACAAGAGTCGTGTTTTTTACCAAAACCAATGGCTAAAAATTTAAATCGAAAAAAAATTTCTCTATGTCTAGAGTCTATTGTTTCTATAAAACAGCTATTTTATGATTAGAATAACACCTATGTACCTACATAATATTGATAGATGGCAATTGGCATATAATACCTAAGATAAGCTTTTAAATTATCGTTACTTTGCTTACCTATCTTTCACTACTTTATATAATAATAATAACTAGCTGTTGCCCGCAACTTCGTCCGCGTAAATGTATGTTATTATCATAGAGAAATTATTCAATTAGTCTATGTTATACATAGAATTAGAATTTAGTATTTTGATATCGTTGATGTTATAATCGAGGTTAAGAAAATTGAATACCCATCATTCCATCAACAACTACTTTATTTGGATGAGGATTAACATATTATATTACACACGAAATTTTTAATTTACATCAAAGACCCAGAAACATTGAAAGCTCTTAAGTAACTTTCGTCGGCGGGGCTTGAACCACAGATATCGTTTTGAAAAATCCTTTCTTCGAAGAACACTTGGCGTGGACAGGGGATAGAGGCACTTGAAACTACAAGATTGGATAGCAATTATTTTTCGTAAACAAAGAAGCGAATCAGACTGGATACCATCAAAGAGATAGAAAAGAAATAAATTAAATCTATTTGAAGGTACTTAAAATATATATTTTATTTAGTATATTTCATTATTAATTACATATTTCGATCTTCAAATTTTCAATAAATATGATTACCTAATTCTTATATAAGTTGTTTCATTTCTTACCTACTAATAAGTACTTTTGTTTCAAGTGTCCACTCTGCCACTTATTCTCTACGCACAAGAAACTTTGCAGTTCGACGTTTAAAACTAGAACTGTCTCTTTTATGTAAATGGCATTTCGTATCTTTTGTTTCACTTATCTGTCAAATTTGTCAATGTGTGCAACTTTGAATTTGTGTTAAGGCGAGCACTTACCTCAATTCCAAAACGATAACCTTGTGAACGCGAATGCCAAGCGTGTACACATCGCAATAAGATTCATTTTAGCTTAGCATAAAATTGTAAGTTACGACGGGCGGATCTTTTCTATTTTATTTATCGTGTTTTTTTTAAATATCTTTCGAAATAAATATCAAGAAATAAGATTATTCGTTTCAGACCTTTTTAAAATAGATTCATTGACAATTTATTAAAATAAAATGTAAGTTATTCTTGTTAATACTTATATTTCGATGACAAAGAGTTTTGTCGGAGGTGAGTTTGTAAATTAATTACAGCAAAAGTATTATCTTTTATTAAAATGTTTTTGATTTAAACCCTTTTAAATATTGTGCTCTATATCTGATATTTTTTTACATTTCGTTATTATATTGGAACTAGGTAAATCGGGTACCTATCAAGAAATAACAAAATGGGGTTTCAGCCCGCCTTAATTGCTCGGAAGAGATTTAAGCCGGCAAATAGTATGAACGTAACAGATCTGTATATTATGTAGAATATCATTGCATATAAAATTTGGTGAAAATCAGTAAAGCCGTTTCGGAGGAGTACGCGGCCTAACATTGTGACACGAGAATTTTATATATAAGAAGATATTATATAAGATAAATTATCTATTCTGTGGTGCTGCTTAGTACTTACTTATCAAATTATTGTTACATTAGGTACGTTCCATCACTTTTTTTTATTTCGGTCTTCTGTGTCCATTTCTATCTTATACATATCTACTTATTATTAAATACAAAAATCTTTTGTAAATTATACAAAACTTACCAATATAATATAAAAACAATATAATTATATAACTTTGTATTGCGCCATAACTTTACGGTTTCTCGAAAGTTTTACGATAAAATATGTGTTCCATAGATATTTTTTTTGTTCCATAGACTACAGCTACACTTTATAATATTACCCCTCTCCAGTGTTCAATTTGATAAGAAACAAGACGATTATACACTCTCCGGTCTCCCGAGAGTTGCGAATTTGCAATCCGTATGAATCCGTACTAAAGTGAGGTCTTTAAGGTAAGTATGTGTCGCTCGTCGTGCAGGACAACTCGGTCAAAATATCTTGAGACTCGATTTGCTGATGATGCCATTACCGCGCGGCCCGCTTAGTAGGTATACAATATGAATCCAAGTCTCAAGATAACTGCATTTTTGTTTATTGATAGGCTTATTTTTTAGATTAAAAAAAAGTCTCAAGACAAGAGGGTCATAACACATATTAAGGGTGTAAACGCAGAACTGCCATGCCGTGCCAGGCGGCCATCGTCGGCCGCTGGAGTCTTCCGTCCTCTGAGCCGTCTGAGGCAATGGGGGCGGACGAATTGGCTGGCTGTTTCGGCAACGTGCTCACTAGCGTTTGCCGAGCGGCCATGCCTAGAGTGTGGGGTCCCCCTTCGCCTCGGTGGGCTGTCTACTGGTGGTCAACGGAGTTGGCCGACCTTCGCGCCGCCTGCAATGCTACGCGTCGCGCATACACTCGCAGCAGGCGGCGCCGTCCCCAGGATGAGGAGCGTGATGGCCGGCTGTATAAGGTCTACCGGGCGAAAAGGGAGACCCTGCAGCTGGCCACTGGCGCCCGGTCCGGACGAGGTGTACGGGAGGGTTTTGGCGATAGCCCTCGTGCACCTCGAAGACAGGCTCCGGGAGCTGTTTAACCGCTGCCTTCAGAGCGGACAGTTCCTGGTGGCATGGAAGGAGGGTCGGCTCGTCCTTATTCCGAAGGGCGGGCGACCACCGGACTGCGCGTCGGCGCGGCGGTGCGACCGATCGTGTTGCTGTATGAGGTGGGTAAGACGTTTGAGCATATTCTTGCCTCCCGCCTCGTTCAGTATTTGGAGGAAGGACCTGGGCCCAAGCTGTCTGAAGCTGTCTGTCAGTTTGGGTTCCGGGCCGGTCGGTCGACCGTTGACGCTATAGGGCGCATAAAGTCAGTGACGGGTGAAGCGGAACGTCGAGGGGAGGTGGTGGTGGCGGTGTCGTTCGACATCGCCAACGCATTCAACAGCCTCCCTCACAGCGTAATACGGGAGGCACTGATTTACTTCGGAGTGCCTCCGTATCTCGGGAGGCTGTTAAATGTGTATGTCTTCGATAGGGAGATCGTCTACGAGGACGGGTCGGGGTCCTTAGAGAGGAGGAAGGTCGAGTGCGGCGTCCCCCATGGTTCGCGTCTGGGTCCGGACCTTTGGGATGTCGGCTTTGACTGGGTCCTGCGGTGCTCTTCTCTCGGGCATGGTCCTTGTCTGTGACTGCGACGACACCTATGCCTTATTCCGAGAGAAGACCTTCGAGGAGGCTGCGCGGCTGGCTGAGGTGGGAGCATCCCTCATTGTCAGCCGCATAGAGCGGCTTGGGCTACGGGTACGCCTGGGCAAGACCGAGGCCCTACTCTTCCGCGGACCCGGGAGGAGAGGACCCCCACCCGGAGCACGACTCCTTGTCGGAGAGACGGAGGTCAGGATGAGTCCGACGCTTAAATGTCTTGGACTCATCCTGGACGGGAGGTGGACCTTCGGCCCACATTTCCAACAGTTGGGACCGAAGGTCGTGAGACGGCGTCAGCGCTGGGCCGGCTCCTGCCTAATATAGGAGGGCCCAGCGAAGCCTACAGGCGGCTATACTCCGGAGTCTGTCGGAGTGTAGCCCTGTACGGTGCCCCAATTTGGGCGGATTGCCTCACCGCTCGAAATAAGGCCCAGCTATGAAAAGCGCAGCGGGTCATAGCGGTGAGGGTTATCTGGGGGTACCGTACGGTCTCTTGGGCGGCAGCTACTGCCCTGGCGAGAGACCCGCCGTGGGAGCTTGTTGCGACGGTTTTCGCCAAATTGCATCTCCTCGTTTCAGAGAGGAGGTCGCTGGGCGTAGACCTGCAATGGGAGGAGCTCCGGTGGTTCCGAAGGCTGGGAGAGCAGTGGCTGCTAAGGAGGTGGGGTGAGGACCTGGCACAGGCCCAGTATGGTCAACGTACTGCTCAGGCTCTGCGTCCAGTTCTTCAGCGCCATGATCTCATGGCGGTGCTTGGGCGGGACCTCTCGCTCTCGAGCATGGTTCGCTGCATGCTCGAGAGCGATGAGGCCTGGCAGGCGGCGGTCTCTTTCTGCGAAATCGTCCTTTCGCAGAAAGAAGCCGCGGAGCGGAACAGAGATGATGACCCATCCTCCGTTCCGCTCCGCCGGCGTAGGACGGGAGTGCGGAGGCGTCGTTACGCGAACCTCCAAACTTCCGTCTAATCCGGGGCTCCCGGCAATGATGGGAACCTGCCCGGCTTAGCTAGTCCCTGCGCCGAGGGGAACGCTACAGTTTGCCGAAGCGTTCCCTTATTTTGGAGGAAGTCCGGTCCCTTTGAGGTAGACCGGCCGGTCGTGGAGGGAGTCCTGTGTTAGACAGATCCAGGACACCCTCCGTATACGGCTGAAGGTAAACCGCAGGTGGTTTTAGTGGGTAAGAATCCCGCATACCCCCGGGGTGCTTCAGCTTAACTGAGGCACATCCCCAACCCGGGGCACCCATGATGGGTTTCCCCTGCGCATCAAAAAAAAAAAAAGAACTGCCGTGCCCACTGCCCAAGCCGGGCTGGGAAACATCAGAAGTGTATTTGTGAAGCGGTCGTTGATACGACGGGACAGACCTTACATTCATTTTTAAACAAATATCAAAATGAATAAGATAATCAACATTTACATTTGACTAAAGTATGTAGGTGCCATCTTGATAACTTTTTGCCATCTTGTAGCCTGTTGTAGGTAGGGGTATGATCCCATTATTGCTATACTAGCTGTGCCCCGCGGTGTTACCCGCGGTTTAAGTGATATATAGTAAAAGACTATGAAAAGTACCAATAATAGGGTCAAAATGGGACGATAAATTGTTCTTTAATGGTTTATGGTAGTGATGATGATGATGATGATGAATGTAATTTGTATAGTAGCATATACTTTCCGTTCTTAAAACAACGTCGAAACTCCCAAACTTGTATCTATAAAGAGTCAGGAGTTCTCTCAGCACCTTCCGAACCCTGTTATACCGTGGTGCAAAATCTTGCTTGTTGGTAGCATATGCTTAGAATACTGCTCACGATACCGAAGTCACCACATGTTTAAACATGAATTTTGAGGAGTTCCCTCGATTTCTTATGGATCCCTTCATCAGGTCACCACTTTTATGAATATGGTACCAAATTGGGATGATAGGACCTATACACCAAAAGAAAAATTTTGAAAATCGGTTCACAAACGGCGGAGTAATCGTTGAACATAAAAAAAACGAACATAACACCTCCTCCATTTTGAAAGTCGGTTAAAATTGTAGCCTATGTGTTATTCTGATGTATAAGCTATATTATTGTAGTTTCATTAAAATCCGTTAAGTAGTTTTTGCGTAAAAGAGTAACAAACATCCATAGATTCCATACATCCATACATACATACATACATCCAAACTTTCGCCTTTATTATATTAGTAGGAAGTAGGATAATATTTTGGAGCTTCTGATCAAAAAACTGCGACAAGCGGTATTTGGCACTCCTCTCGTGATGTTAACTATAGGTCTACCAGAATCTGATGGCAATTTTTGACAGCAGATTTTAAAAAAAATAATATCCTTGATCATTGGATAATTTTTTATATTTGCATGTTTAACACTTAGGATCGTGTTTTTGGTCAGTACTCAAGATGCATCTCGGTCTCAAGACACGGTTCAGGCTCTGTGATTGGTTGGCTGTCAAAATTTGGACCAATCACAAAGCCGAACCGCGTCTTGAGACCGGGTCGCATCTTAAGTACTGACCAAAAATACGGGCCACAGAATCAGCCGCTATAAGGAAAAAAAGGATCAAAATGTTTTATTCCAATTACCCCGGTATTGCTAGAGTCAATTTATTTTCTCACTTTTTGCCATCAGATTCTGGTAGACATATACCTAACTATAGGTCTACCAGAATCTCATGGCAATTTTTGACAGCAGATTTTCAAAAAATATCCTTGATCATTGGATAAATTTTTATATTTGCATGTTTAACACACAGAAGCAGCCGCTATAAGAAAAAAAGGATCAAAATGTTTTATCCCATTTACCCCGGTATTGCTAGAGTCAATTTATTTTCTCACTTTTTGCCATCAGATTCTGGTAGACCTATAACTAGGTACCTAAGGAATTCTACAGAGTCCGAAACAGGTGAAAATTTAAAGGTGCAAGTGTTATGTTGGGTGCAAGGTCAGGACTCAGGAGTTGTGTGTCATGACTCGTGACTCGTATGTCGTGAGTCGTGGACCGTGGTGCGTGCATCCTGCATGATCTTGGCGGGACGTACGTCAAGAATTCAAGATGTATCGCTTGTATCGTATGGTGAATAAAGCGCTTTACAAAACCCGTGCAAGTTAAGTGTGCACCCCGCTGGATTTTTTTCAAACGGTACTGCCATAATGACGTCACAGCGCGATGTGCACAGTTGATTCGCACGGATTGTACACGAAAATCAAGATTCGACAAAATTATGTTAAGTCTTGGTTACATTGGAATCTTAAAAGGACATGTTAAATATTTATTTGTTTTTTAATTATAGTTTAAATCATCTTTCTCCCCCAATTTAAAATTTATAAAATTTAAATTTAAATACTGTTTCAGCCAAGTTTCAGCATACTTCCAACACTTACGTGAGCCGTCATTATAAAAAAATTATAGTCTGTCAAGAAAGTGAAGAAATTAAAAAGTGGCAACATCGTAGTGTCATCCCTTTTTTCTTAGGTTGATTTGAAAGGGATGACACTACGATGTTGCCACTTTTCAATTTCTTCATTTTTTTGACAGACTATAAGTTAAAATTATTTTTGTCTATGCTTAGCTCTATGGTTTCATGACAGCTCTAGAAATGTCACGTCAAAAATCAAAATGTCAATTGCCATTTGCCTATGGTCACGGCTGTATGGGCAACGCTCCCTTTGCCTGTCCCGACCGGGACGAATTAACAAAAAAAAAAAATGTCTATGGTCACTTTACTTGTCAATTTTGGCTTGTTTGGTCTCTCAGTTTCTCAATAGTTTGTTTTTTATTTTATTTTGACTTTAATTTAGTTTACAATTTATGTTTTAGGTAGGAAAAATATTTTATAATGACAATGGAAAGGAGAATAAAGTTAAAAACTCTCAATAGTCATATAACGTGTAAGATTTGTCGTGGTTATTTCATTGACGCTACTACTGTTACCGAATGTCTTCATACGTGTAAGTATCTCTACAGAATATCGAAATTAATGGCTTTATTAATACATAAACTACTTAATTGTCGACATCCAGAACATTTAATAAGACGTTTGTATATAAAATTCTTTCAGTTTGTAAAAGCTGCTTAGTGAAACATTTAGAGGAGAATAATACCTGTCCAACATGCAACATCGTCATACATCAGTCACATCCCCTTCAGTACATCAGTTTCGACCGTACCATGCAGGACATAGTGTATAAACTAGTGCCAGATCTTCAAGACAGTAAGTATTACCTTATAATAACAATGCAAAGATGATCATAAGGAAAGTGCCATTTACTAAAAACAAGACCTTGTTTCTGATATCATACTTGTTTCTTACAATATAAGTTAAAAGAGATAACTACAGAGCTTAAATCTTTATTACACTGATGAGTAAATTATCCTGACTACTTGTGAGACAAAATCATACCAACAATAATAATTATAAAGGCAAAAGTTTACGAGAGGGTAAAAGTTTAGAATCATGCCCAACAATTTAGGGAGGGGGGGGGGGGGTGAACCCCCCAGTACCAACTCCACACTCAGGAGCCCTCACGTTTTGGGGCTACTCACCTTTGAAATTTTCGTAATATTGAGGTTAGGTCATCTGTTCTCGGGTGTTTAGTGTTTTTGAAGCATCACAAGGCTGTGGTTGAGTGAAGGATGTATATTTCAATTTTGTTTCACGATATAATCCAAGTTTTGTTGATAAAAATTACGTAAAATTAACAAAATTCACTACATACAAACTACATAAAATCTACCGTGTTATCACTGGACATTACTTTGATGATTTTTTTTTTTTTTTTTTTAATGAAATAAGGGAGCAAACGGGTCACCTGATGGAAAGCAACTTCCGTCGCCCATGGACACTCGCAGCATCAGAAGAGCTGCAGGTGCGTTGCCGGTCTTTTAAGAGGGAATAGGGTAATAGGAGAGGGTAGGGATGGGAAGAGAAGGGAATAGGGGATTGAAAGGAAGGGAATAGGGTAGGGGATTGGGCCTCCGGTAAACTCACTCACTCGGCGAAACATAGCGCAAGCGCTGTTTCACGCCGGTTTTCTGTGAGAACGTGGTATTTCTCCGGTCGAGCCGGCCCATTCGTGCCGAAGCATGGCTCTCCCACGTGTTTTGTTTTTTTTTTTATCATAATGCAGCCTCCTGCTTAGGAATTACACTCTAGGGGTTGGTTGGCAAATTCGTTTTTGGGACCATGTCTGTCACGTCTCCGGCGCTGCGGGAAATGCAGCCCCTTCGCCCTTGCGTAACGAAACAAAGAAACCAGGACTCTAAGCCTCTCGCCTAAGGCGTTCCTCGTTTCGTTATGGCAGGCGGGGGCTATTCTCCCTCCGCGCCTCCGGCTTAGGAATTGCACTCTAGGGGTTGACAGACAAGTACTACGTGGAGTCGGGGTTGACAGATTTGTTTCTGAGTAATAATTGATTTCATAAGCATATTTTCAGATAAAATAAAATAAAAGGCTCAAGTAATCGGCAACACTTCCAAGAAATATTTTTATACATTGTATCAAAGACACATTTCTTATTTAAAATATTCGTGTTATTGTGATAAAAAATAAATAAAATATAATCTAATCTAAGTATATTTATTTATGAATCAATATTGAAATATTATAATAATCCTTAAAAAAAATTACGAAAACAATGCAAATCGGAATGTCAAATAAAGTGGCAAAGTACACCCTCAGTATCAGTGCCAAAAGCCAACAAAAAAAAAGAAACAGAAGAAGTAGAAGCCAAATATTTATTAGCCAAACCCATACAATTACTATTTAGTGAATTTTGATAATTTTACTTAATTTATATCAAGAAACCTTGGATTATATAGTTTTGGAATGATGGAATATTCGTCCCCCACTCACCACAGCCTTGCAATGCCTTGAAAACACTTCGTAAATACCAGAGAATAGAAGACCTAACCTCGAAATTACGAAAATTTTAAATGCGAATTTCTCATAAACTGAGGGTCTCCTGAGGATGGAAGTGGTACGGGGGGGTTTTCCTCATCCAACCTATCCCTCCTCAACCCATCTCACCACCAAAATCGTTGGGCATGATTCTAAACTTTAGCCTATGTGAGTTTGTATGTTTGTTGCATGTTACATGTTGGCATATAGTTAGTATTAAACATGGAGATTTTAGGCTTGTCAAGTGTTTGTATAAGGGCATTTCTCCGGATTTGGATTATTTAGTTGATTCCCTGGTACATTTTTATTTCTGCATATTTTTTAAAATCAATAATCACATATTATTCTTAAGTGAATTATAAAAATAATTATCTATTTGGGCCCTTTTTCACTTCACAATTTTAGAAGATATTTTGATTCAAAATTTTATAACCTAGGGAATCAACAAAGCTTATAGTAAAAAGCTTTTTCAGCTAAATAAACATGTTCAATTTAAATATAAACATGTATAAAATTGACTACAAACTAAACTTGTTCGTTAAAACCAAATACAATGAATTGAAAATGAATTTATTTGAAATATTTTGATTTTAAGAAAAAAATTTTTTATATATTTTACTTATTGGTGTCATTTATTTGTATCAGAATATGAAGAGAATGTAATTTATTTTAATAAAAATAAACAGATATGTACCAATTAGATAAATAAATGTAAAAGATTTTGATTCCCTACTTAAAATACCCAGGGAATCATCAAAATGTATGTAGAGGAAATCAATAAAAAGTTAGTTTTTCCTGAGGTGTACAAAAACTGTGCATGTAGGTTAAACAATAAATAGACTAACTAAAAACCATACTCATTATCGTCGTTTACATCGTGTCTAAGCAAACGTAACTTTGGAAATGACATTGTAATTAGCGAATAGGGAATCAATTGTGTAAGGAACCAAGGGTGAGGGAATCAGATATTTTCCTTTGTAACTCGGAAACGGAGCAACGAATTGTGTGACCTCCTTCCATGATATTTAGAGGGCTACCGAACCTCCCCCCCCTGCGCACCCGCAACCACGTGCTACTTATAACTAGGGAGGTACGAGCCTCCAAGTGACGCGTATAGGGAATCACTATATGAGCCAGGACAAATCTTAAAATTACTTTTTCTATTTATATAACGATATGTATGTTAATTCACAACTTTTTTATAAATATTTTGTTCATGCTCTAACGATTTAATTACTTTTAAATTAGAATTTCATCGTATTTGTGGTATTTTTTTGGGAATTTATGGTGAATTCTGGGGACAGGACATGTCCAGGGAATCAATTTTTCGACCTTTAAATTTATTTTAATTATATTTACAATTAAGTTTTTCTAACAAACCTAAGTGGCCCAGTTAGATCACACCTTATATTACTAGAAAAAAAAATACAAAGGTCAAAATATGTAACTCTGCGGATAGTTTATGCGTCCGGACAACTAAATTTTGCGGTTTGGAGAAATAGCCATAAGTAGATAATAATAATATAATAATAAAGCCCTTTATTCAATTCACCACACAGTAAATATTACATTAGCAATTTTTTTGAGATTTAATAAGATTTGTCTAACTAGCAGGAAATTAATAATTGTGGTGAGATTGCCCCTTCACATGTATAGGCCTCCCCCAGCCTTTTCTTATAAGTAGATGTCAGGCTGATAAATGTTCAAAACAAATATTCTGCAGTTTACATTTCAGCCGCTGCTTTACTTATATCATATTGTATTTAAACGTTCATACCTCCACAGATGAAATAAAGAGGGAAAGAGATTTTTATAGAGCCAGAGGGTTACCATGTCCGAAGGATGCTGCACTTGCAGCAGACAAACCGGGCGGTGGTGATGAGCCGGACCAGCCTGACAACACCGATTGTCATCGCAAAGATGAACAGGTAAAAGATTAATATCAATCAAGAATCTCCTTTTTTATTTATTTAAATTAAGTGGGCCCCTAGACAAGCAATATTATTGCGCAATATCACATATTGCATAATATTATTGACCGTCTGGGGTTGATATGGAACTTCGCGCGCCTTCAATCTAATTGTCAAATAAACTGTTCAATAAAATTCAAATATCCCTTGGTCACGACATCACGCGTAACGGCTGGACTGATTTTGCTGAAATTTGGTATCAAGATAGATACTTTGAGTCCTGGAGAAGGACATAGGATACATATTATCCTGGAAAAATGTATGGTTACTGTACAATATACTTTTATGATTTTCGCCTAAACTATTCAATCTATTTTGATGAAATTTGGTATAGAGATACTTTGAGTCTCGGGAAAGGACAAGGGATACTTTTTGTCCTGGAAAATGTACGGTTCCCGCACAATAAACTTTGATGATTTTGGCATGGAAATACTAATTTTAATCAATTTTTTTCTTAATTATACCAATTCGAATTAAATAATCATCATTAAGACAGGACAATGTCGGTCGGGTCAGCTAGTTGACAATACAATTGATTGTCTAGGGGCCGGCTTACATGGAAAAATATTAAGTTCTTAACAAAAAATTTTTATTATAATATTTTTCCATTTGAGCAGTTTTATTTTTATTTTTCTACATTAATAACAATTAGCAGTTTAAAAAATTATAATTTTCTTAAACTGCTTGTAAAGACAATAATTATTAATGGTAATGATTTTATCAGTCTATGTTTATTTACTTGTTTCACTGTTCATTCAACTTTATTGTGTTAAGTGTCTATATGTATAGACTTAAAAATATATATTTTTTAATTTCAGGTCAATCTGTGTTTGGAATGTATATCTACTTCGCTAAGGACATTAAAACGTAGCTTCATTAGAACATCAGCCCAGGCAACCATTACTCATCTCAAGAAATTTGTAGCTAAAAAAGTTTTAAATAACATGGATAAATATAGAGATGTAAGTATTAAATATTAAAACAATTACTATTTTTAATGCTTTTCAGGGTTCTGTACCCAAAGGGTAAAAATGCGACCCTATTACTGAGACTTTGATGTCTATCTGAAAGCTGTAGCTAGACCTGACATTTTTACAGATTGTGTATTTCGGTTCCCGCCATCATAACAAAATATACTAAAACAAAATAAAATTAATTTTTAAATGGAACCCTTCGTGCGCGAGTCCGACTCACTTTCGCCCGATTTTTTTAAGCTTCTATAAGACTGAACAATTTAAGAGTAATAAAAATTGATTGGTATGTTTAATATTGTTATCTTTATTGATGAAATCTTATCTTTCTTTTTTCAGATTGACATTTTATGTAATGATGAATTGTTAGGTAAGGATCATACACTTAAATTTGTTTACGTAACCCGTTGGAGATTTAGAGATCCACCGCTCAGACTACAATATAGACCTAAAATTGATTTGTAAATTTACTAAAATAAATATCTTTTGGACCATGAAATATAAAAAAAACTTAACAATACTTATAACTAGAAAAACATTTTTTAAAGCAAAGAATTATTTGACTTATTTTTTTAAATGTCTAAATAACCTGCTATACTTACTAAATGTGTCTTTAAATTAAAACTATAAATTGGGCAGTCTTGTTTAAAGAGTAAAGTCTATAAATATTATTAAGGGATTCCAAGACGAACAAGCAGTTTGGCGGCAAGCACGTAGACTTCAAACAAAAGAAAAAATATAAAATCACATCAAACGAGCAAGCGCGTATATTATGCTTGACTCAAGCATCAAACAAACTTTGTAAACGTTCAATAAGCTGCTTGTTTCTTTCGGAACCCCTTTATATTATTATCTGAATATCAGACCTACCTAGTATTAGATAATTTGTACCAATAGGAGTTACGACTAAAGTCATACTCTTGTAAATATAAAAGTACTATGTTATATTGAAATCCTTTGCGATAATTTTGTTATGTTTCAAATAATAATTTGAAAAAGATTGTTATCCTTTCTCTCTTTAGCAATCAAGTATCACAATGTAAAATTTTAAACAATATTAATGTCAATTTTATTTAAATACTAATAATTGGCCTATAAAATTTTGGTCAAAAACAATTGATCTTTGTTTCCAATAAATAAAAATAACACGCTAATATTTTTATCCTAATTACTTAGATAATTTAGGTAAATATTTGACAAAATTGTGAATTTATTATATAATTTTTCAAATTCTTATAAAGTTGATACCAAGCGTAATGCTTACCTAGTTAAAATAATACTAATTTGTAGATAATTTTCCATAGCTTATTATTTTTTCTTCAATCTCATAGTGTTATTATTTTCTTTAATTTATGTAAAGATTATTTTATGTTTAGCTAATTTTGTTATGTTATTTAGTTCTTTTAATTTGCTATAAATGGTAAATAATTTTGTATGCTAGGATTGTAAGTTTCAAAGAATTTATTGAGTCTTATATGTAATGAATGAAAAAATGTGAAATATACGAATTTTAAAGATTATTATGATGTTTCAATCAGTCATTATATAATTTGAATCGTTTCTATGTTCGAAATATACGAAATCAAAAAAGTAATTTAAAAAAATATAAGTATTAATGTAGGTATTAATTAATGTATAAATTGTAACAGCCTTTTGCATATCATCAACTTTAAATTGACTTTATGCAGGAATGTATACTGGACTACACAGCGCAAAATCCTGCATCATGCTATAGAAGTTTTTTTAGCATTCGGTGGTATTTATAACGACAGCTGAAATCAATTTACTGCGCTCCACCCTGATCGAGTATAGCTATTCCATACTCGATCGAAAGACCTTCCTTTGTGGCTACCTCTCGTATAATAATCATTCATTCATTTATAATAATCATTTATAATAATCATTTATTTGCAAATAATGTTGTTTACAAAGATCTTATAGTAAGTTTTATACAGCATATATATTCTTTGCCACAGTCCCACCGGCCACCAAATGTAATAATAATTACTCCCACACCGGTTTCGGTGACGGTGGCCGGTTTCATTGAAACCAGGCCAGGTACGCAGGAGTAATTTTATAGTACCCACTACCCAGGTGTGTGCGCAGTACACAGGAGCACTCTCTATTCCTTGACTCTCATAACCCAGTGGGACGGACGACCGACACGACTGGCGAGAGATCAGGCGCAGGACCGACATTTTACATGCCCATCCGACGCATGGATCGTATTACTTGTCAGACAATCAGGTGATCAGTCTGCATTGTCCTAATCAAACTTGGAAATAACATGTTTCCAACGCGGGAATCGACGCCACGACCGCCGAGTCAAGAGCGACGCTCTAAACCACTGGACCATGGAGGCGGACCCACCAAATGTATTGTGTATCGAAATCTAGTGCAATGCAACGTAAAATACGCTGACAGCAAAATATTTAAATAGGTACTGTATCACCCAGGCAGGGGGTACCAGTAACGACAACCATAAATCATAATACCGAATGCCGAAATAAAGTATGTAACAAAGTGAATCTCTGCATTTTCTTCGCATACAAGGATCGTGTCTGACGAGTCCAGAGACCCTCCACCGCTGTCATCCCAAAGCTAAAGCCCTTGGATGGTGGACCTCAGAGTAATTAACACAGAATTAATTAATACCTATAAAAAAAACTGGTTGATAGTAATTCTTTGCTTTTATATTTAAGCTCCTTATTAAAAAAAATAGTTGTCAATGTCAATTCGAAACAATTGTCATTTGTCAGGCTAAATGTCAAACAGTTTGTGTTGTTCGAGCTGTGAGCGCGACGAAAACTAAAAATGGACGGTCAATAGTTATCCTTGTAGGAGTAGATTATTTATTTTTTTCGTTTAAATATAGATACTGTCGTCAAACTGGGTGCCAAAACGGTCGAACGTTTCCTAAACCTAGCGGACGACAGCTTCGTCGAAGATGTCAGCGACGACCTAAAATGTTTTCTTGCCGAAAAAAAGGTGAACAGGTAAATAGTTCCAATATTATATCAATAACAGGTTAATGAACTCGCAATTTTGCTAACGTGCGGATACGTGTGCTATATTACAATAATGTGGCTGACTGCCTCGTACATTACGGGAGTTTCAAGGTTATGCCTGCTGCGCTCGCTGTGTAGGATGTATCGTGTTCGTGAACCATACGAGCGAATAGACCGAGGTGTGTGCGTGATACCTTGGACGTAAACGAGTTTAAATGACGAAAATCGCAAGTAGCGGCTTAACTGGCTCGCTCATAATTATCGCGAACAGGTTTCGATTCCTGCTTTGAAATTGCATGTTTCATAAAATAAAATGCATGTTAAATTGGCTCAACCTTAGCTGTATCATTACAGAAATTTACCAAGATATATTTGCCATGTGTTGGGTGTGTTCTTGATAGAGGTAAAATATGGAAATCATCATACAAATGGTGCAATTATCTAATATTTGAATGAATATTATCCAATGCTAGCAATTTGCATGATAATATTATTAAATCATTCAAACCAAATGATACTCCTACTAGATTGTGGAACAACCACTGATTATAAATGGTAAACAGGTTAAATACCACCTACACACCACAAAAACACAAGATCACTTAAAACTTAAAATATTATCTAGGATTCTATATTATAATTAAAAAATGAAACTAATAATATTTAATAACATAATAACTTCTGTAAATTCTCCTCAGCTTAAATAATTAGGCTAAAGCCCTGCAAGGTAGGTATCCTACTGAGTGCTTGTAAACTACAGAAATTTAGGTAAATATGTAGTTAAGTTTATTTGGGCTAGCATCCATCTAATAAGCATGTATTCTGAATCTTTTCAGAGCTTTGATTATGGTCACCACAGAAAAGTAGCTCTCTATAGAATAATACACAAATAAAGCAACAGATTAACAAAATAAGTTTTTGTTCCTTAAATCTGTCAATATTTCTAATATTTTAGAAATCACCTCATGTGATCTTTTTTTAAATATTTTTTATCTAGTAGATGGAAAATCAGAAAGACTAGATGCAAGATAATCCGAATCCTTTTATAAATGTAGTATGTGAGGACTAAGTTTTACAATGTTGCAGTGTCCTCGTGTTTCCGCCTGTGAGTAACTACCGTCGGTTCCTGATCCACCGCTGTGTGGAAGAACTCGCCAGGCCCGACATCACCACCTTCTCCATTGGAGTCAGCGACGAGAGGAGAACAGTTGTGTGCTACAGGGATAAATTACTAAGGTATGCTCATTGCTCATATTATCTTGACAAAAACATTTAGACATTGAAACACTGTACAGCAGAGGTTC
The DNA here is from genome assembly GCA_905187585.1 of Cyaniris semiargus. Classification (NCBI taxonomy): domain Eukaryota; kingdom Metazoa; phylum Arthropoda; class Insecta; order Lepidoptera; family Lycaenidae; genus Cyaniris; species Cyaniris semiargus. The sequence continues at coordinate 8,079,524 of LR994566.1, read as the reverse complement.
TCAAATTTTTTAGTGCTGAACCCACTTCTCAAAAAGAAGTGTCAATTTGTCACTGAACACCCAAAAAAAATAATGTTTTGTCTTTGAATGAATTGTCTCCACGCTGGTGCCTGCTGTAGTTTCTAAAAACAATTTATGTTTCGCTTGCGGATCAAGGCCTTTGTGGAGCCACAGGTGTTTGTGGAGCACACTTTGAGAATATTTTATTTTAATTTTATTATTAATTATTAAAGTACAAATATAATTTAGAATATTGTGAGTATTGCCTAGCTGCTATCATTATTGATTACGAGCAAAAAAGGCAAAAAAAAAATCACGTTTGTTGTATGGGAGCCCCCCTTAAATATTTATTTTATTTTGTGTTTAGTATTTGCTGTTATAGCGGCAACAGAAATACATAATCTGTGAAAATTTCAGAAGTCTAGCTATAGCGGTTCTTGAGTTACAGCCTGGAGACAGACGGACAGACATCGAAGTCTCAGTAATAGGGTCCCGTTTTTACCCTTTGGGTACGGAACCCTAAAAATCGTCGCAAAAAGCGTAGTCAAAAATGTATTACTACTGCTTTTTAGTCACATCCATGACGAAAGAGTAGACTAGCTTACAACACGCTTTACACTTGGATAGTTTTTTAAACAGTTAAGTTGCGTTGTAACTGCATTTAGGTGGCTTCAAATAAAAATAAATCTTGTATCAATCTTTATAAGTAGTACTCTCGTGTTCATACTCAGAGTAAATTAAAAAGTAAAGACAGTTTTGCTAGAGAACAACAAACTAAGGCCGGTGAAACTACGCCTTGCGGTTTTTAACATACAGACATATACAGATATGTATTATGTATAAAGATATTATTACATACTGATACATAAACATACAGATATGATTACATAATATACACAGAAAGATTCAGAAGTCGTGTACAAAGCAACCGCGCGGCGAAAGGGTATAAATAGGTCTTGATCTCGATATAATAGTTAGGTTATTCAAGACCTTAAACAACTATTCGAATTTGATCAGCAGTTATCAAAAGTTGATTGAGCGCAAACATATTAGTATCTAATCAATGGGAACATAGGCCCCAGTTTTGAGGTTGAAATATTTTAAGTATAAGAAGTCAAGAATCGAGATGCAATAAAATATAGATAAGTAGATATGTTTTCGTCAATGTTTTAAGTTTTTTTTTTTACTTACTGAAGTATATTTCTTGTTAAATAGCACGTTTAATTATTTACCCTTTTCTAACCAAACCAACAAGATTATTGAACAGAAATAGATAAATTTCTAGTTAAACAACCGTAGTCCAGGGCGAAACTATTAGGTTGGGGAAAAAGTTTCTTCGCATTTTATATAAAAATTAAAAAGGTTTTTATTTTTTTGGTAAAGTTTATTTACAATTGACTAAAGTATATAGGTGCCATTTTGTTCGATAACTTTTTGCCATCTTGTTGGTAGGGCAGGCATGATCCCATTGCTATAAAAATTTTGGGGCTTCTGATGAAAAAACTGCGACAAGTGGTTTTGGCAGTCCTCTTGTGATGTCAACCTGACACTGCCTAAGGAATTCTGCAGCGACCGAAACAGGTGGAAATCTGAAGGTGCAAGGTCAGGACTATACGGCGGATGCATTAACACCTCCCAGCCAAACTCTCGTAATTTTTGCTGAGTGGCTAAAGATGTGAGGTGAGAGGTCTAGCGTTATCATGGTGAAAAACCATACTCTCAACTGCTTGCTTTAATCTCATCAGTTGTTCGCAGTACAGGTCAGAATCGATATCGAATAATGCCCTTCCAATCCCACCACACACACAGCATCACCTTGTTGCGAGTTAACCCGGGTTTCGCCACAGTCTGTGAAGCCTGTCCGGCCTTTGACCACGATCTTTTTCGCACGTTCTTGTCATACGTGATCCACTTTTCATCACCAGTTATCAGCTTCTTCAAAAATGGTTCGGTTTCATTACGTCGTAATAAAGAATCACAAATGAGTACACGGTTCATTAGGTTTCTTTCAGTGAGCTCATGAGGCACCCAAATATCGAGCGTTTTTGTGTACCCAGCTTTTTTTTCAAATGCACCAAAACCGTTTTGTGGTTAATCCCCAGTTCTTCAGCTACATCGTAACTACTAATATGCCGATCTTGCTCCACTTTTTCAAAAATGGCATCATAGAGATACTATGTACTACGCACTGGAGGCGCCATTGCAAACAAAAAACATGTCACACTTGAGGCATGAGCGGGGTGAGAGGCGGGGCGGTGATGGCTATAGATCAGTACCGCAGAAGTGACAAAGTTTTGTGCCTACACTCGAATGAACGCAGACTCTATTTGAGTAAGTGGATAAAATAAAACAAAGATTTTTACTAAACATTATTAAAAGCTTTTATTTAACTTGCTCTGTATATTATTATGTACATATTATTAAATATATTAGTACATATTATTATGTAAGTTGGGGTGGAATTTTTGAACCCAATTTCGAAGTATGTATGTGCATATAATATTTTAACCGATTGAGCTGGAATTTTGTATACACGTTTGGTTTGAATGACAATGCACGATACAGTATGACATCACTATAAATATAAAATGGCCGATCATCCAAGATAGCGGAATAGTCATTTTCGATGCCGTCCTATAATAACAGTATGGATATTAAATGAAAGAACTTTTTGAGAATAACTCAAAAACGAATGTAATGTCATTCTACATCCAATATGGCGGCTCATCTAAGATAGGGGAATACAAACAAAGTTTCGTTTATTTCTGCATGACTAAAGAATTGGATTTCAGTTAAAAATAGTTAAGTGAAATCCAACTTTCAAGTCATGCAGAAATAAACGAAATAATAATATAACAAGTCGCTAAATATAGACACGGTTTTTTCACTAATCAACATCAAGTACGATTTCTCAAGGACATAGAAGTTAATTAGATTTTTTATATAAAATAACGGGGCAAATGAGCAAACAGATCACCTGATGGAAAGCAACAACCGTCGCCCATGGGCACTCGTAACGTCAGAAGAGCTGCAGATGCGTGGGAATATGCCTTCTTCTTAAAATGCTTCTGGCGATAGTTCGTTCCACAGTTTTGCAGTGCGCGGAAGAAAGTTACGCAAAAAATGCACGGTGGAAGACCTCCACTTATCAAGGTGATGGGATGGTCCTCAGAGCACTCCCCCTGATACAACTGATAGAGGATGCAGAGCGAAGCTATATCTAGGCACAATTCCAAGAGGTCCAGCCTGTTTAAAACACTATGGCAGTCAACAATTCGAGCGGCCCTTCGTTCAAATTCAATACTCGTACAATAATTCACAATAGCACTTATTAGGCAGCGTGGCAGCGGCACGGCGAAGTGATCGTTGAACATACAAAATATATAACCTCCTCCTTTTTGGAAGTCAGTTAAAAAACATCATCATCATCACTCTACTCCGAAGGCATCACTCCGAAGAAACACTCCGCAAATTGCCGAGAATAGAATATGACGTAGCCTCAAAATTCCGAAAATTTCAAGGGGTGAGTACAGCTCGGTCGAGTTAACTCCGTACCTGGCGGCCATACTTATACAAACCCCCCAGTTTTGGAGCTACAAACGGTCGAGTTAACTCCGTACCAAGGATTTCGAAAATCGGACCACAAACGGCTGAGTAATCGTTGAACATACAAAAAATAATAAAAATAAACATACATACAGCCAAACGTATTACCTACTTTTTTGGAAGTCTGTCAAAAACCAAAATATTACATACCAAAATTTTGCAAAACCGTTACAGCGGCTTGGGCGTGAAGAGGTAACAGACACAGAGAGAGACAGACAGATAGACGGACGGTCAGACAGACGGACAGATAGACAGACAGACAGATACACTTTCGCATTTATAATAATTATATTATAATAAGTATAGACCCAAAGTCCACTACATACTTACCTTATTTAAATTACTTAAATATTTATACTTAAATACAATAATAATGTACGCATGTATAATGTACACGTAATACCGTATTTATATTACCAAAATACAAACTCGTCTACGTGAATACTACATTCATCGTCGTCTCATCATAGATATCTGTATTCTGCCTACATTCCCCTCTGAATCTTGATGTCTATGACAATGCGAAATGGCGCGCGTCTTCGCCTAGTAATTTAATGTTCGTATTTTAATTGAAAATAATTAAATAAGAATACTAACCGATGAAACGTTATTCCGTCGCATTTGGAAGTGTTTTTGGAATTATTTTTACAATATCTTAAGACACACCAAGGCATTGTTGTGACTTTTATTTTGTTTTTTTATAAATGTCATACGTTAGTGCGCATAAGAGTTTGCGGCCGACTAACGGCCGTTCCCAATATTTGATCTATCTCTGGTTTTGCCCTACTAGAGATAAGAATAGCTCTCATTAGACATTAGAGACATATATTTTATGTCAATTTAATGTTAGCTGCGATCGGTCGTATGTCAAACCAGAGATAGATTGAATATTGGGAACGGCCGTAAGTGCGTTGCGGCTATATAGATTCTGTTGAATGTGACCAAGCATTGCGTTGCGGTGTCAAGTCTAGTACGTAGTACTTATATGTCAGTGAATGGCATCAGTTTTGTCCGTAACAGGGCGATCAGAGCGACGTGCATCTTTGATATCAAAATTTCCGGATTGAAAACGTTTAAACCAAATTTGCGCTACTCTCACAGATACTGCATTAGGTCCATAAACATCATAAATTTTTTTCGCGGCTTGTGTTGCATTTTTACCTTTTTTGTAATAAAATTTTAAAATGTATCGAATTTCTTCATTAGAATCACTCATTTTAACAATAAGGAAAACAAATGAAAATCTCACATTTACCTAATTTAAATTTGGAATTGTCTTGTGTAAAATTAAAACTTTTTAATGATATTAAAATCAGTCAGATACAATAGGCTACTCTACGAATAATAAAAACTATGGAAACTTAACTCCCATACTATTTCCGTTTTAAATTTGGTTCCTTTCGAACTATCATGGTAACGTCAGCCTGATCAAGGCCACCTAAATATTGCACGGAGTTACTTTTCTTTAGTTTTTATTATTCGTAGAGGCTACTTGACCTACATTCAATTTCATTGAACAAATGCATATTTCTAGTAGCCTAGGAAACCGTATTTCACCCTTATCATCAAATAAAAGCTTATGATTGATAAATAAACTCGATTTGAAAATATGATTTTATATTTTTTAATTGGTACTGAGTACTGACGAAAACGCTTTTGCGGTACTTCCGATTTGGATGTGACGTCATCACACTAGTAATTTAATATCTTTTATTTAACACGCTCGTTATATGTAAGTTTATCTGTACATAAATAATAAGAATAATAGGTTTATTCTTGTTTAAGATTTGTAAAATATATTTTCTTGAATAATTCAAATAAAACATTTTATATATTAAGTATCTCCATTTATTGTAGTTCGGAAATGAAATGACCAAAACTTTTCTCCAAAAGTTTTCAACATTACAAATGATTTCTCATTTCTTATTTTATTCTTTTCTAATTTTTTGGCACTTTTAGACTCGTACATTTAGCACATAAAAAATTTCAATAAAGAAAGTATATTAATTAAATTAAGAAATTAAAAAAAAAACCAACGCCAAACAACTTTAAAAAGTAATGAAATAATATTTACTGACTTAATTCCACACCTTGACAACAATTATGGACTAAAATATTACTTTACACTTTAAATGTAATATTTTAGTCCATAATTGTTGTCAAGGTGTGGCAGGGGACCGCTAATGTAGATGTTTGATTTCACAGTCAGTTCACAGCGAACTGAATCGAGACAATCAGTGACTATTATGGCGATACAAAATGCAAAAGTCGCTGTAGTCGTAGTTTGTAGCGGTCCCCCGACACACCCCCGACGACTTTACACTTAGGAATTATTTAAACTTAAAGTCAGTAAATATTATTTCATTACTTTTTAAAGTTGTTTAGCGGGGTTTTTTTTTTAATTTCTTAATTTAATTTAATGCTTTTTATTAAACTTGTGTTGGTTATAGTGCAGAATTATTTATATTCATTGCTACCCGTGGCGTGGCCCCTTCGATCAAATATGATATCGAAGCGTGCTGCGTGGCTCGAATTAATGGCCGGTACCGCCGCAAAAGCTACGTCCCGCAATTTTTAAATCTGTAATATCTTCGAAAATATTCATTTAAATCATATGCTGTAAAGGGCCATATCCTCCTGACACCTGGCGTCCTTTATAAAGTGCTAAATAAACCTTACTCTAAAGTCCGAGTACTTCTTGACATCTTAGTACGACAACGGACGACCGACCTTTATGTAGCATCAATTCTCGAGGGTTTGTTTTTTCCCGCTAAAAAAGTATTTGACACACGAATGCTTTCAACCAATGAAATTTAACCAATAGCAATAGTTTGTCCTTGGATTTCGATAGAGATCGCATGACTAGTGCCCTTCATTCGCGCGACGTGTGCTCAGGAGTTTACAACAATGGCGGCGCCTGGCCGACGCAGTAAGTAAATTTATTTATTTTTTTGTTTTATTCACTATTTATACTGTAGATGTTTTATAGAATTGTAAATTAATAGATATTCCTACAAAAATACATACTTTTGTCAAGAAATAAAGCATAATTAAGAAAATAAATTGTCGTAAATAAATTAATCCTTTAGAAAGGCACTTCGTACGCAATTTCAAATTAAAGTATGTGGAATTGATCCTTTGTATATCACTGTCGGCCGTAGTACCTACTTACCGTAGTGTATGTACATACTAATTATTATATTATAATTATTATTTTCAGCGTTACGAGACCGCGATATTGCGGAAATATTAAATAACTCCGAGTTTGAAGACTCAAGTGAGGATGAAGAGTTCATTCAGAGACACGCTATCATAAATGAATCCCTATCTTCAGCAGACGATGGCTCGAGCGACAGTTCCAACAGCGCTGATAGCTATTCACTAATAAGTCAGGGTAGTCCTCGTAGTCTTGGCAGAGATATTGGTCGTCGTGGTCGGGGCAGACGACGTGCTGGGTGTCGGCTTCGAACACGTGGTGGCACTCGCAGTCGAGGGCCGGCTCGGCCACAAGACGCTCCTTTGTGGAAACGGGATAAGTTCGACGTTGATTTGCCAGGTTTGTCCTCACCATCTTACTTACCATCCACACAGGATCCATCAAATATCAACGAGTACGTGGAAGAATACTTAGATGATGAATTGTACAAATTAATTGTAGTAAAGTCTAACCAGACAGCTACTCACATATCTGGTAAGCCTCTTAAATTAACTATTGAGGAATGCAAAACATATGTGGGTATTACTTTACTTATGTCATGCATCAACTACCCACAATTGAAAATGTATTGGAACCGCAAATACGCTATTCCCATCATAGTTGACTCCATGTCTCGTGACAGATATACTCAGCTACGGAACTCTATGAAGCTAGTATTTGATCTCGATGTCACTACTGAAAAAAAAAAGGAGGATAAATTGTGGAAAGTTCGGCCTATTTTGGATCGTGTGCTCCAAGGCTGTCGTGCACAAATCCGAGAACAAAAAATATCGATAGATGAAATGATAATTCCTTTTACGGGTGCTTGTGCCATTAGACAATATTGCCCAGGAAAACCACATCCAACTGGCTTAAAAGCTTTTGTTCTCGCGAACCCCAATGGAATGGTATGTGATATTTTAGTGTATCAAGGGAGCACGACATTTGAAGAGTCTGAAATTAAAGGTTCTTTGTGCGAAAATGTAGTTTTAAAGTTAACTGAGACCTTGGTGCCCGGTCATCTCATCTACTGTGACCGCTACTTTACAACTTTTAAACTCATTGAAGAACTAAATACAAGGGGGTTTAAGTGTACTGGAACTATTATGAAAAATAGAATTCCAGGATACATGAGAAATGATATAGAGAACGACAAATGTCTTTCACGCAAAGGTCGTGGAAGTTTTGACGTTCTAGTGCGAGAAGATAAAGCCATTGCCATTACAAAATGGTATGACAACAAGCCTGTTTTGTTTGCTTCAAGTATCCATGCTGCAGACACTGTAGATGAGGTTCAGAGATACGACAAAAAGCTAAAACAGTACATTTCGGTTCGACGACCACAAATCGTCAAAGAATATAATACTAACATGGGAGGAGTGGACCTAGCAGATAGGTTGTTGTCTGTTTGTCCGGCACGAATTCGTACCAACAAATGGACGGTGAGGTTTATTTCCCACATGTTAGATCTCGCAATTGTCAACTCGTGGATAAAATACAAACAGGATAATCGAGCATGTGGAAAACCTGCCCATAAAATATTGCAGTTACGAGAATTTAAAATGGAGTTTTCTGAACTCTTGATACTTAAGAATACATACACAGATTTGACAGATGTTTCTGATACTGAAGAAGAACAAGAGTCTCTGGTCTGTCAATTGTCTGTCTCTGGCAGACAATTTGTGAAGCCTTTGCCTCCCATGGTTAAACGACTTCATGCTGCTAATCATTTGCCTGACATGCAATCAAAACAACAACGTTGCAGATATACCTCGTGCACCAAAAAAACAACTGTCATGTGTATCACTTGTAATATGCATTTATGTCTGACACCAAATCGTAATTGTTTTATAGAATTTCACAGGTCTCATTAAGGTTTGGTTTTCCCAAAAATTGGATTACACAACATTAGATTTTTATGTGGGTTTAATTATTATTTAAAGGATAGAGTGGTTTCTATATTTTGTTCCTATTTGCAAAGAATGATCTCGATTTTACCAAAGTTGTTTTTAATGATAAATAAGTTTTAATTAGATGTTAAAACTTAGATAGCGATGTTAAGTTGTTTTGAGTTTTGTTAAAATTAATTATTCAGACTTAATATCTGAATAGAAATATATAATTATGTTAATGTTTGGTACCTAATTTGTGAGATTACGTAAGATTATATTAAAAAATAATATTATTTCTTTTATTTAAACACCTAACCTACTTATGCCATAATGACCGAAAGTCCTTTACAAAGAACAAAAAATACCTAAACTTTAATGTGCTCGATGTATTAATCAAATGATACCAAAAAACATTTGTTTTAGTGAAATCCCCGAAAACCCCTGGTCTTTGTTTTATTTAACATGCAAACTCTCGGACTTTGCACCAAAAACAGTTTAATGCTTTATAAAGGACATTCGGCCGTAGTGGCAAGTGATTTTAATTATAGCTCGGGGCTCAGGAGGATATAGATCTATATTAAATCAACAATGTATTAATTAAAGTATTTAATTGAATAAGGATTAATTCCGTATTGGTTAAAATCACTTCGAAAATTAGTCATTATTTGTAGTAAAAAGTAAATGACAAAAAATGTTATTGTGGGATATCCATAAGAGATAGACATATACCATCGCGGAGTTTTCTGTAGACCTTTTCATTGTGTACAAATAATACTTAGTACATTATTTTGATAAATCTCGTAGGGTTCAGCCTGCGTTTTCAATGTAAGCGGAAAAAATGTAATTATTTATGACATCAGATAAGAAACCTCAAAAATAACAGTGTTTCATCACTATTTAATTATTATTATTATACTTATAAACCTTCCTCTTTAATCACTCTATCTATTAAAGAAAACCGCATCAAAATCAAAATCCGTTGCGTAGTTTTATTTAAGATAAAAGGGAACAAAGGGACATGAGGACAGAAAAAGCAACTTTGTTACATAAAATAGACCTTCCCAAAACGCTCCATACAAAATGTCAGCTAAATGTGACGTCACGCCTAGTTAGTTTGTTCGATAGCTATGTTAAATATTGAGTTTATGAAAGTGGTTTCGTAAGAAAAAATATTAAAAATTGCATAACTTATCGAATGGTACACAAAAATTAAGGAATTTTATAAAAAAATATTCGACTTGACTTAACTTGACGAAAAAACTTTGAAGGCTCAAAACAAAAAAAATATAATAAGTTATGAAGCTGAAATTTTGGAAATACCTATTTTTCATCGCTGTCTTTTTATTTAAAAAATAACCTAATCTTTGACCTTGTCGTCATCCCTATTATGGGCTAAAATATTACTTTACACTTAGGAATTATTTAAACTTAAAGTTAGTAAATATTATTTCAGTACTTTTTAAAGTTGTTTGGCGGGGTTTTTTTAAATTTCTTAATTTAATTTAATTTTATCCTTTTTAAACTTGTGTCGGTTATAGTGCAGAATAATTCCAATCAACAGGATAATATCCCAATGAATACCATCTATGAATGTCCTCTTCGATAAGGCCGTCAATATGAGCCCAAACATGAAACCTCCACTTAGGGTTCACAGTTTCACACGGAACTCGGCTCCTATAAAATCCAGGTGATGCTGCACTGCTGCAGCAGCAGCATGCAAATATTTACTGTTTATCTACGTCTTACTGGTTGTCGCAATTAAAATGAGCCCAAACACGAAACCTCTGCTCTAAGTTGGTGAGTTGGGTATCCTATTGATTATAGTGATGTCACGAATATTCGGCGACTATTCGGTATTCGGCCTATTCGGCTTCTTTTTTTGCTATTCGGCCGAATAATACGTACTATTCGGCCGAATACCGAATACCAAATCATGTAAAAAAAACACGTTATATTACTCAACATTATGTTTTTATTTCCAAATTACAACACTTTAGTAATTAAAATTGATCAGTGGTAAGTTATGATGGATAAAAACAAGCTTTTCAGCATTTTTTAGTAGCAAACGATTACGCTTTTCATCGTAAATGTTACCGGCCTCAGAAAATAACCTCTCAATATACAAGCTACTTCCAGGAGATAAACTTTGGCAAATTTCGGTTCAAAGGTTTGGAATTGGGTATTGTTTTTCGTTTGCTACCACCACTTATAAGGATCGTCCTTCCAATCTAGGCGAACTGTTTTCAAATAAAAATCCAACTAGTTTGACGCAAATGACTTGTTTGAAAACGCAACGAGGAAAACAGGTTGCGACTTGTCTTAAATCCAGCTACCGCACCCCCGAAAAGTATGTATTTCGTTCCGAATATTCGGCGCTTCGGCCGACAGCGTTGCCGAATATTCGGTATTCGGTATTCGGCCAATTCACTATTCGTGGCATCCCTAATTGATTACCAGGTGATGCTGCAGCACCAGGTCAACTTTCCATTAATGTGTATATATTCATAAGTGTCACGAACCAGTGCAAAATATAAAACCCATCAAAAGACTGCAAGTTGCTAATCAGCCTATCACGAACCAGATAAACCGTGATTTTCCAGCAATGAGCAGGCTGATGAATGATGATGATGAACTATAGCTAAGAACACTCTCGATCATTTCAGCTTTCAAACAAAAAAAAAAACTAGATCAAAATCGGTCCACCCGTTTGGATGCTACGATGCCACAGACAGACAGACAGACACGTCAAACTTATAACACCCCTCTTTTTGGTGGGGGTCAAAAATACAAAAAAATATGACATGACACTATGGCGGACAGTGTTTTCGGCGCCCGCGCCATTTAAAAGGCATATTTTTCAATCAACATTTTTATGGGTTTCTACTGTTTAAAATATTAAAATATTAGTTTTTTTGGTGAAAATGAATAATTAAGAAGCGATTAGCATGAAGAAAAAAAGTAGGTCAAGTAGCCTATTGGTATAGCCCAAGAGATTTTATGACAAGTTCATACATGTAACTATAATGCGAAAAGACTTTTTCCCCAACCTATTATTTGCGCTTTAGTTTCAAAATTTCAACTAAAATCATATTTTTTTTTTAAAGGATAATTTAATTTTTCCGAAAAATAATGAGGTTTTATGTTCCAGTGATGAAGCTTGCGCTCGACCAGCCATGGGCTTGACTAAGGAGAGAGATGAAGAGAATATCCCACAGAATGGTGAGTTTCTACTTTTTACGTTCGGAAAATTTTTGTTAAAAAATTACTCTGAATAAAAACTATTTTGATTTAATTTGATTTACTGTACTTTGCCATAAAAAATCCAAGTTGCGCGTATCCAGTAGCGGCGTTAGGGGGGCGTTTAGCCCAGGGCGCCGGATGAAAAGGAGCGCTAAAGGCAAACAAAAGGGGCACCAAATTTTTTCAGCACTATCAGCACCCTTGGCGCCGAAGAAATCTCGCCCAGGGCGCTGGTAGTACCTGTCACCTACCATGCCATGCGCGTATCGTCTCTATGGCAAAGTTTTTATACCAACTGCACATTCGCTAGTCGCTACCATAGTTTAAATCTTCCCCTTTGTACCTAAAATTAAAAATCTGTCAGTATCTATTCTTTCGCATTTCCACTTCAGATAAGCCTGCTGATACTAGGGATCTATACTTAATATTATAAAGCGGAAGAGTATGTTAGTTTGTTTGTTTGTTTGAACGCGCTAATCTCAGGAACTACTGGTCTGATTTGAAAAATTCTTTCAGTGTTAGATAGCCCATTTATCGAGGTAGGCTATAGGCTATATTTTATCACGCTAAGACTAATAGAAGCGAAGAAATAGAAGAAAATGTGGAAAAAACGGGGGAAAATATTTGAAAGGGCTTATCTCACGAACTACTGGAGCAATTTTTCTGTTATTTGGGTCAGATAAGAAGTAGACCACGTGAAGGATCATATGCTATTTTTTGTAGACTGATTTGTCTGTGAAATATCTAATTTACGCGGGCGAAGCCGCGCGGAACGTCTAGTTGTTAATATATAACTTTAGAGTTTAGTACTTAACTAAACGGATTTTATTGTCATTTAAGGTTTACTAATATGTACTTACACATATTTTGATACTGGAATAGTAGATAATCATCCAGCGATGATTCTGTAATCAGTTGAAATAAAAAAAAAAACTATTTCTCAGTGGGGGAGAACTAATTATAGACATAACAGTTGCGCCAGAGTTTAATCCTGGTACCTAATAAAAATATGCTCACTTAATAATCTATGCTGCTTTCTTTGTTTCACAAAATATGATACATCAGACAAAGATAACAACACGAGTAATTATTGTAAGCGTGGAGTACCTAAATATTATTTCAAAAACCTTAAATGCACGTTAATTAAAAAAATATACTTACCCCCTTACTAATAAACGTTGTATAAGCTTTGAATAGTTATACAGTGTTTTGTTCCCGTTACACAAGTAACATTTTTAATTGGATTGAAGAAGACAAAACACTGTATAACTATTCAAAGCTTATACAACGTTTATTAGTAAGGGGGTTAATACTTAATAAGGTTGTGAAAACCTTAAATATTTTGGGTACTGGGTAGACTTTACCAGTTACCTGATGGAAAGCAACTACCGCAACCGTCGCCCATGGACACTCGCAACATGCTCACAACATTAGAAGAGCTGTAGGTGCATTGCTGGCCTTAGACTATAGAAGATATTACAGTCTAAACAAGATTACACACCTACATTAGTTCTATCTTCGCGTTCGTAATTATCGAATGCAAGTTGTCTATTACCCACCTGGGTACTTAGCCAGGTTAACGACAACAACGCATGCGATCCAGAAGTTTCTCCGGCCAGTAATTATGAAGTCGCGCGCTACTTGCTGCGTGTGCGACGTAGCCAATTTGTTTTAGTTTTTTATACTTACTTATTATAAATTGTAATCGATATCACCATTTCCTTCATCCATGTTGGGTTAACAAAAACAGTTGTAAGTTGACTTGGGTATACACTAAATAGAAATCAGTTTTTTTGTCGATTAATAGAAAAAACTGAAAAACTAGGTACTTATTGCAAGTTTCAGAATTCAAACTCATCTATACTAATATTATAAAGCGGAAGAGTTTGTTAGTTTGTTTGTTTGTTTGTTTGTTTGTTTGTTTGTTTGTTTGTTTGTTTGAACGCGCTAATCTCAGGAACTACTGGTCCGATTTGAAAAATTCTTTCAGTGTTAGATAGTCCATTTATCGAGGAAGGCTATAGGCTATATTTTATCACGCTAAGACTAATAGGAGCGAAGAAATAGAGGAAAATGTAGAGAAAACGGGGGGAAATTATTTAAAAGGGCTTATTTGAACGCGCTAATCTCGGGAACTACTGGTCCGATTTGAAAAATTCTTTCAGTGTTAGATAGCCCATTTATCGAGAAAGGCTATAGGCTATATTTTATCACGCTAAGACTAATAGGAGCGAAGAAATAGAAAAAAATGTGGAAAAAACGGGGGAAATTATTTGAAAGGGCTTATCTTACGAACTACTAGAGCAATTTTTCTGTTATTTGGCACAGATAAGAAGTAGACCACGTGAAGGATCATAGGCTATTTTTTGTGGACTAATTTATCTGTGAAATATCTAATTTACGCGGGCGAAGCCGCGCGGAACGTCTAGTTATTTATACAAACCCGTTATTTTTAACGACCGAAAAAGGGGATAAGTTTAACGTGTCTATCTGTCTGTCTGTTTGCCTATAATCTATATTATGCCTGTCTATGTTATATGTGTGTCTCCGTGGCATCGTAGCATCCAATAGGCTGATTTTAATTTAGTTTTTTGTTAGAAGCTGATATGATCGAGTGTTCTTAGGCAACGTACTGCTGAAAAATTTCTGCAGCTTGTAAAATAACATATATTTATGCTATTATTAAATAATTAAAAATAATTTATCGTGCACACATGCATAATAGATAATAATTTAAAACGAATATTTTTTAATTACAATTTAGAAACCAGTAAATGAAGTTAAACTTGAATCAAGTGTTGGATCACTATTACGCCATATTTACTGTGTAACTATTATGTATTGCACTCAATCTACTTTTTAAATATGTTTAGAAACATCGAACATGCAAAGAAGTACAGCCTGTCAAGAAAGAGTAGACGCTGAGTTTAATTTTCTAAACATAATCGCCACAGACTGCTGGTTTTTCCGCCTCGTATTTTCACAGACAACCGGTTTGTGTGTGTGTAAAAAGAATGTAAATTCGTTTTTGGCGTGAAAACGGTAAATTTTCTGAGGCAATAACCGTCCTATGTCGTATCTCGTTTCACAGAATACCGTCATACCAATAAATAATAGTTTAAAAAACAAAAAACACGCTTTAAAAAAAATTAGAAATAACAAATTATTGCATTGTCATTGGCTCTTAATACGAATGCAAAGTTTCGAATTAATTAGGCTTCTGTAGATAGCTAATATGTATTCTGTGAGATATGTAAAAATCGTGCCTATAGATTCCGTTACATACATACCTACTGCCCAAGCTGATAAAAGCGTGTTTTTTTTTTATGAAATAAGGGGGTAAACGAGCTAACGGGTCACCTGATGGAAAGCAACTTCCGTCGCCCATGGACACTCGCAGCATCGGAAGAGCTGCAGGTGCGTTGCCGGCCTTTTAAGAGGGAATAGGGTAATAGGGGAGGGTAGGGATGGGAAGAGAAGGGAATAGTAGAAGGGAATAATCTATACGTGGGAGAGCCATGCTTCGGCACGAATGGGCCGGCTCGACCGGAGAAATACCACGTTCTCACAGAAAACCGGCGTGAAACAGCGCTTGCGCTGTGTTTCGCCGAGTGAGTGAGTTTACCGGAGGCCCAATCCCCTACCCTATTCCCTTCCCTACCCTCCCCTATTCCCTTCCCTTCCCTACCCTCCCCTATTCCCTTCCCTTCCCATCCCTACCCTCCCCTATTACCCTATTCCCTCTTAAAAGGCCGGCAACGCACTTGCAGCTCTTCTGATGCTGCGAGTGTCCATGGGCGACGGAAGTTGCTTTCCATCAGGTGACCCGTTTGCACGTTTGCCCCCTTATTTCATAAAAAAAAAATAGGGGAGGGAAAGGAAGGGAATAGGGTAGGGGATTGGGCCTCCGGTAAACTCACTCACTCGGCGAAACACAGCGCAAGCGCTGTTTCACGCCGGTTTTCTGTGAGAACGTGGTATTTCTCCGGTCGAGCCGGCCCATTCGTGCCGAAGCATGGCTCTCCCACGTGTTAAAAATCTAAAGCGGCTCAGCCTTTTAAGCCCAGACAGGTAACAGACATACACACTTTTGCATTTATAATATTAGTAAGGATTGTCTGGTAATATTAAAGAAAATATTAATGATTCTCATTAGCTACGAAGTGCGAAAATAAAAATACAAATGGGTTGCTTCGATCGTCGGTGACCTACTTCCTTCCCGCGGCTTCTGTTCACGCATGAGCATGACTCACAAATCACAATTTTTATATCAGAGCATACGCTTGTAAATAATGATCCCCTTGGTTTGAAAAGAGCTCTACACTGTGTATACAGATTTATAGACGCGAGTGGAAAAACCAGGTAAGTAACAGTAAAAAATTGCCGTATTTTTGCATAAATGGCGGCTTAAGGGCCGGAAGAATGTTTTGAAATAAAAAAAAAAAAACTGTGGATTTGATGTGTAGCCAGATATATTAGCCAGGTGATGAAGTAGATAAGTTATAAGGTTTGTTCAAATTATAAGGGAAAATATGAGTAATTGTCCGTATGTTATGAAAATATGTTAGTTATTTCTTATTTAGTTCTTCCACTCACGTCTTAATTTAGTCATACAATGTTTTGCCCTGTTGATACGATTTGACAGAAAGAAAAATACTGTACAGTCTGTCAAAACTCAAGAAAGAGTAGTCGCAGTACAAAATTACAGTATAGTAACACAACAGATATTTTCAGTTAAAGTAAAATCTTCAGGTCGTAGAGCTAATGCAAACTAATAAGAAATACTCGACGTCACAAATTTATAATGGCCCCAAATCGTCAAAGGAACAAACTTATACAAAGACCCGCCGTCAAAAGATTTTGCAGTCTTTGCCATGAGAACCTAAATGAGGAAAATAAATTGCAACGAAATTCTTAAAGACCTTCATAAATTCTTTCGTACTGGGGCTTATCCTTAGCGTTGACGACCTGAAATAAAAAAAAACTTCAACATAGCTACAAAACTCAAACACCTTAAGAAAATGTTAAGTCCAAATGGCAATATTGCAGCATTAAATAAATTAAAAACATAACTTCTAATGATGTTAAATTAAGAAGTTTAAAAACAAACCTCATTCGAAACTCTAGTAAATATTTTGGATCAGAATGCTAAATATTTATTAGAATCTCTGGCAGTTGCTGAAAACCTGTCTTGTAATAGGTAACCCCACATTTTCCAGCACTAACGACCGTACTCAGAGACATTCAATCATGATTAAACTTTCATTTAATGAAGAGTTTAACAAATAATGTATGGGGCTTATGTCAAAAACATTATATTATCGTCTCTGAGTGCGGCAGTAAGCACTCTAGCCATGTTACTCTCTAACTCTACCGTGTCACTACCTGACTCTATCGACAAAGAGCACTCCTGATTATGTCAGTTCAGAAAAAAAAAACTATCAAAATTGGTCCACCCATTTGGATGCTACGATGCCTCGGATACACACATAGGCAGACAGACAGACACGTCATAGCTATTAGGGTCAATTCAGACCGCAACGTGACGTGTACATGCATTTCTTTTGTATTGAATTGATAGACTTCAATTGCGTGAGGCGTCTTGCAAATCTGCCAAATGCATACAAATTTAGAAATGCATATCTACGAGTCGCGTTGCGGTCTGAATTGACCCTTACACCCAGCGTTGCCAGATTTTTTTGTGCCAAGTCGGGACATTGGAACTTTTTGGGTGAAAAAGGGGGATTCTTCAGTCAAAAGCGGGACAAAATAAAAAATGTATAAAATCAAAAGTTTTTTGAATTTTTATCTTTTTATTTACGTTAAAAAAACATTTACGTGACAATAAATAGCAAAAGTAGACAAAGAAAATCCACCCCTCTACCTCCCACACTCTTATCTTCATTACGCACCTTTCTTCTCAGCACCGCTGCACGTACGTTTGGGCTTTCCCCGAAAAGCGGGACTGAGCCTGTCACGCGCGGGACATTTAATTTTGATGAAAAAATCGGGACGTCCCGCCAAAATCGGGACGTCTGGCAACGCTGCTGCAGAGGGATGCTCTTTCGGTCGGGAGTTAAAAACCCTACCTCACTTGAGATTCCCAAGGAGTATAACCTCCTGACCTGGCAGGACTCGGCCGTGACCCACTCGAGTTTCGGCGTTACTCAATAGTGACTGGCCGTCCTTCACAATGTTGAATTCCAATGATATAACCGTGTTGCAAAGCCGACATTATGACCAACTGGCGGATCTGGGTCGCCGCCAGTGAAAGTGGCACGCCCGCTGGCCAGCGGGCGTGTAGCTTGGAGTTGGGTTTATCCATCACCTTGGAGCACCATAGCACCTACACTTGGGTTATTATTGTTAACTAGATGGAGCCCGCAACTCCGTTGCGCCAAAATTCCTATATCGCGTGGGAATCGCAGTATCTGCATACCGAGTTTCATCGAAATCGGTTCGGCGGTTTAATCGTGAAAAGTTAAAAGACATACTTTCGCATTTCCAATATTAGTAAGGAAGTAAGGATAGTCTTTGGGGTCCCATTCCTGATAAAGGCCACCTCTCTTTCCTTCAATACATCTCTATGCTCTTTATTATCAACGCAGCTTAGGAGTCATGGAGAATCTTATAACTCAGGTCTCTCCCAAACGTTCTCTTTGAATCCATTCTGCAATCCCGTTCATCATTATTATTATAAAGTCATTCAAATTGAATTCAGAATGAAAAAGTAATAAAGCAGTGTTTAAAAAAACATTCTTTTGAGTTTGAAATTTATTTTTGGGTGCCATCCAAAACGTGAAGGTTCCATAAGTAATATAGCGGTAATTTCGGCTGTATTAATACCAGATTCTCAATTCCAGTTTTATTGAAATATTTGGTATCTGTTATACCTAAAGTTAGCGCAACACGTATCAATGTAAATAATGAAATTTCGATATGAGGTGTCGATTTTATGTTAATGATTTGCATTTACAAAATCGGTCCTAAGGTATGAATTTGTCATCAATGATGATAATAACATTCGCATATTCGTAAATCATCGTCACAATAGTCTAAACAAATATTTCGGTTCACGAAATACATACTAAGGTCGGTCTAACTACGCTCCTCGCTATGTAATCACTTTTTTTTGTTTACGCACACAAATATAACGAAACTACGTCGATACACATACATACATTGAAAGTCTATGCGCATATTATGCAGGTGGCGCGCAATGGCGTAGCCTGCAGTGGGCCATCGTGGGCCATTATGTACTGGCTACTTTAAAGCCAGCCACCGTTTCTCTTTCACAAAGCTTTGTAAACTTTTCCACGCAATTATAGTTCCAAAACTCCAGACAAGTTAAAGAACTTAATTTGAAATGTCAAAATTTGAATAAAATTTTGGGCTTCCTTTCGTACTTTGGTGCAAAAGTTTTAAATGCTTCTTCCTGTTGTTTGAAGGAAGGCTTTGTTCTTAGAATGTTGTCCGTTACATAAGAACCCTTCTATCTCGACACATTATGTAACATACCCCAGTTGCGCTATTACAAAAGATAGGGAATTGATAATGGATAAGGAAATTGATAGGGTCAATCACAACACCATTATTATCAGCAAATAGGTAAAGACCAGACAGACTAACAAACTAGGCTAGATTCTAGATTTTACTCTACTACTTTTAAGATTAGGTCGGAATTTTATATGTAGATATTTCCCTTGAATGATAGGGTCAATTGCATCACCCTGCATTATCAGCAGATCGGTTAAGATTAATTACGAATTAATAAACTCACTAGATTCTAGATTTAACGGATTGTGTCAGAATTTTATGGGTTTTCTATTTTTCTTGATTGATGGCCTTTTTCCACTTTTTCCCTATTTTTTTTATCCAAATAAGGCCTGATAATTGTGCCACAGCTTTGATATATCATATACACTATTTTTGCCCAAAAAATCTCAAATCTCTTGAGCATATTTTAACAAACGATTTACATCAACCGCCCATGGTGAAATTTGGACAAAACCGTTTAAACGATCATTAATTGTAATGACTTATGACAAATATGATGGAGCAAATGAGTTGAAAATTAAGAGTTTCCTTGTGTTGCATCAGTAAGCGTTCTCGAGCTATGTAACAGTGATCACGACTATTGCATTTTGAAACACACTTGAGACTGAAACTTTGCAAACTAGTTTCAAAATGGTTGCGAACGAGAGCAAAAGTTTTGTGGTACGTAAGTTGAAGTTTAATCGGGTTACAGAATATTTTGGCGACGACCTCTGTGGCTCAGTTGGTGGGCTGTTGGTAGCTCAAGCCCGGGGTCGCGGATTCGAATCCCGCCGACGGAACAAAAAGTTTTCAAAGTTTCTCATCAAGGGTCATGGATGTGTATTAAATATGTGTATAATATAATAAAAATCTTAAATATATGTATAGTATAAAAGTATTAAATATATTTCCGTTGTCTGGTACCTGTAACACAAGTCCATCAGGTACTTACCACGGGGCCAGACTGACGTGGTGTGAAGCGTCCATAGATATTATTATTATTATTTTAATGTGTATGGAGATACTTCAAGTCCAGGACATGGGATACTTTTTATTTCTGAAAAATGTACGGTTCCCGTGCGATAAACGAATTTTGGCGCAACGGAGTTGCGGGCGTTATCTGTTGGGGGATAATAGGAGGCAATATTTAAGGCCAGGTAGTCCCTCATTTACATGACTTTGAATCAATAATAAACAAATAGTGACTTAATTTTTAAAAGCCAAAAAATACACATTGTTGTTTACTTAATGTACTTTTGACAATTTGTAGTTCGAAACATAATAGTGAAAACTTCACTCGATCAAAAATAACTCCGAAAAGGAGGCTAAATTCGAATATTTTGTGATATTTTTCTTATTTTTCATGAAGCTTATGATAGTTTTATTTTCAAAAATCATATCTACGAAAAGCTAAACATAACTTAAAGAAGAATAATATGTGGTTACATTTTGCATTTTGGTCTTTATCTAAGTGAAAAGTATAATTTTCTCCTATTTCGCCCTATCAAGGACGCGGCGAGCGTCGTAACCGCCACTGTACAAGGCGCGCTGATATGAATGTTATTTTAATGTAGGGACTACCTGGCCTTAAGTAAAATACTTAAAAAAAATCCGCTATCAAACATGAAGTAGGTTAGAAGGTAAAATTCTCAAACGCTCTGCCGCTCTGGGCAAATGCCCGGCTCGCCCATCCCCCCCCCCCCCCCCCCCCCCCCCCCCCCCCTTATATCGGGCCCTGGTAACGAATTGGAATTTGGATCAAACAAGGAATTAAAATAGTATAATTTAATTAATTAATGATAATTTAATAAATTATAGACTGATTGTTGCAAAGCCGGGAAATCCAAAGCTTACTATAATAACTAAGCTTTTTAGATTAAGTATATAAATCTAAGTAATTACTTCCAAAAATGCTTTTGCCGCTCCTAATGAACTACCATAAAAAGTATGCCACCGTTGTCTATGGTACCTGCCATGTTCTTTTGTAGGTTTTTTTTGGATCTAGCTACACATTTTTTAATTTCAAATCATTTTCCCGGTCCTAAAGCCACCATTTATGCAAAAAACGACAGCTTTCAAATTGTCAGTTACCCACTTTATCCACTCATGTCTTTAATTGACCTTTCGTACGTTGTGCAATAGTGGCATAATCGTAAAAGGTTATCCTGGCGTGTTTTGGTTCATTAAACTTAATGCTAAGCGTTAGCAGGGAAATTGGAAGCTCCTATCAAAGGAAAACAGAATTTGTCAAGAGTTATAATTTAATTTTTGAGTCTCTATTGACGAGCATGAAGTCTATGAATGAATCCTATCAGGGACAAGAAGGGGAGCATGAGTTCCTGCAGACAGTTTCGTAACAAATATCAAATGTAAAGAAGATGTCATGTCTACATTCCTCTATTTAACCTACATGAAACTCCGTCAATTTTGTACAAAGTGTCACAAATATCAACCTTATAAAGCATCGAAAGAATTCAACTTTAAAATTGCTTTTAATTAATTTATTTGTAGCAAAAATCCTCTGTAAAACATTTGAGAAGGAAATAAGATCAAAAACTAAAGAAGCTTTTATAGCTACGTTTAACATTATGTACAAATTAAATTATACAAATCAATTAATCAAATCAAATGATGTGATCCCACCATCAATTTGAACTAGCTAATGATATTTTGACGTATGCAGGTCAACGATGTTTTTGTAAATCGAACTAGAACCTTGTTGACATTATGCAATGTTCGCAGACGCGGCGGGGAGCAGGGCTGCGCGGGCGCACGAAAAGATCAGGTAAGTGCAACACTTCCTTCTTTGTATACCTCATTTGCTATCGAGCCGTCCGCGAGTGCGGTTGTGTCTTGTGTATGTTATATTGTGATCCAGTGATACTCGATTGGATTGATAAAGCCTTGATTCTGAGTCATATTGTAAGTAATTTCCCACTTTTGAAAGGTTGAGAGCCTTGTAATGAATTGGATTTTTATTGCGTACAGAAAGGTGTTTATTCATGACGAAATGATTTTGATTACTTGTTGCGTTAACTCATTGTCTCGTGAAGACTCTAATCAGAGCTGCTTTGTAAGAATAGAGATAATTTGAAGAGTTGATAGAAAATTAGAAGATCTTTAATAAAATAGAGACTATACAACTAGAAACTCTAAAATCTATCCGTAGGAAGAAATTAATTCTTATGTGACGTTTTTTTTTGTTTATTTTAGAATTCTTGTTTGTTCGCTGTATAATAGTTTCCGACTCTACGTAAAAAAAAATACATCAACGTGGAAATCCTCATTCAATCGCAAAATTTGCTTCGTATAACTCTTTATGACTGATAAGGACTGAGTGTAACAATCTAATCAAGTATTCCACAATGTTGTAGTTTTCTTGCGCAATTTATGTTTTCGTTTTCAAGTTCATTGTTTATTATCACACTAGATGACGCCTGTTGCGCCAAAATTCGTTTATCGCGCGGGAACCGTACATTCTTTCAGAATAAAAAGTATCCTATATTGTTACCCGTTACTCTAAAGTATCTCCATACCAAATTTCAGCAAAATCGGTTCAGCGGTTTGAACGTGAAGAGGTAACAGACGGACACACTGTAGCATTTATAATATTACTAGATGACGCCCGCAACTCCGTTGCGCCAAAATTCGTTTATCGCGCGGGAACCGTACATTTTTCCGGGATAAAAAGTATCCTGTGTCCTTTCCCGGGACTCAAAGTATCTCCATGCCAAATTTCAGCAAAATCGGTTCAGCGGTTTGGGCGTGAAGAGGTAACAGGCAGACAGACAGACACACTTTCGCATTTATAATATTAGTATGGATATGGAAGTTATCACATAATTATTTACCCTTGACGCCGGATTTTCTATCAAAAATTATTTATAAGGATGTCTGATGACTCAGGTCGTCGCGTCCGGTTGATTATTTATCTTAGAGCGGAAAATCCCGCGATTTTTTTATATTTATTTAACTATCTCTCATGTAGAGTCAAACCCATTAAAATTAGGTTCATGTCTAGACATCAAAAACAAGGACTATAGTCCTGATTGATGTCTTGGCAATTGGCATGTTCCAAATTCGAATAGGCTCTACATAATATGAGAGTTAGCAAAGTGTCTGTAAAATTTTACGTGAGATTTTCTTCTATCCTGTTAAATTCCATAGGACGAGCAAGAAAATTTGAAAAATTGTATTCTTTGTATGATAGATTAAAATTATTTTCAGTCAATTTTATCGAATTTTATAAAATATTATTTGAACTTACGTTAATTTGTTTTCTTGTTCCAAACATAAATCTTGCAATCACTTTGACTAATCTCCAATCTGATTGGTCATAAAAACATTAGTACATACTTACATAGATTACATGGTTGTTTGACAGGTCGTTTTTATATAAGGGAGCAACTTATCTAATGTCCGTATTGGACTCCAGTTTTTATATTCCTGTGGAATTTTCCCACCTGCCTGACAAATTGTTCCGTCGTGTTACGATTTTCCAGTTTTTTATTGTTTTTTCCTGTGCTTTCTTTGTAAACAATGCGAATAGTGGCACCTAGGACTGTCTTAGGTTCTGCTTATGCTCAATAGTCAATAGGTCTCTATTTGTATGTCTTTACAATTAGTCGAATGTTATGAGCCGTGTGCATTCCTTTTCCTTTTCTGTAAAGCCAATCCCAATGGAAAAAGAACAAAAAATAACACAAGAGCTAATTTGTTTTGAGACAATGAAGTTTTATAGAAATGATTGTTGTTGATGATATAGTTGCAAGATGATTGCAAGTAAGGAATATTTTAACTTTTAAGTAATGTGAGTAGCAAGCAAATAAAACTTACAATAAAGATAAAACTATGCTAACCGATAAGTATAAAGTCCATTCTTATTGCGACTAATAACAAATAATATTTAAATCGTCTCAAATGTTGATGACCTTCTAAAGTATTATAATTGTTGTATAGCATAATATAATGTTTTTTCGTTAATGATAGCAACACGAATTTTGTATTTTTTTCATTAACATTTTCATTCTTACAAGTATTATCTTCAAATAAATTATTCAATTTTTGTATTTATTGTACAAAAGGAATATTTTGTTGTCTTTTGGCTTGGATCTTTTAAACTGCCCAGCATATTTTAGTTTAATTTAAAATAAAAATAAAGTGATTGAAAATTGAGAAGTCTATGTAATATTTGTTATTTCCTGCATATTACCTGTTCAACTTAAGGTAGAGCAGAACACAAGCGTTTTGTGAATCATCTGCACCGCTTGGTACATCTACCATGACGGTTATAACTACAGCAAGAAGCAAAGAAAACGTTTTCTAATGTCTAGATTTAAACACCTATACAATTTCTCCAAGTCCATCATCGTCAAGCTAAGAACAATAAAGAGCTGGTATGGCGGAGCTACCTCGTGCCATATAATATCCACTGCGCCGGAAATATTGTCTTGTTAAAATTCCATTGTGTTCATGTCTGTTTCAAGCTTTTAAACAAGTCTTTAGTGCGTATGTTAGATTTTATGTTTGGAAAGATGGTGTTTGTAGTTTTATTACGGAAATGTGTTGTTTACTTTTAAATAAACCTTATATTTTTTATTGATAAAATAGTCAATTTGTGTTTTGTCAATGTGTGTACTAGATGCGTAGATTCGATGTAGCCCGTAGAGTTTTTTTACTTTTTAGAAAATTCTCCACTACTTCAAGTAATTCAAGGTATTTGCTAAAAACATTGCATATTATAGAAGTTAGATACTTCGTGTAATTCAAAGGATTTGCGCAAAACATTGCATACTATCAATAATTATAATGACGATAAACATTGCAACATTCGTCGACGTAATCCTTTGAAAATAATTGCCTAGCAAAACGGGTGTCTTTTGTAACCTTTAATACATAACTGTGCGTTATCCAGCATACTCGAATACAAACATGATTAATCGGGTAACAGCAATCTTGATTTGTAGAATGCAATAAATCGAATTACATAATGGCTCTAAACACGAGAGCAACAAACTTAGAATGCACGGCGCGGTGTTGAAAGTGCGCGGTGGCTGGTGAGAGGCCGCAATTCGGCTCGACCTTGTAATACTTACGGTGGTATTAGTGGGCCAGTTGCTACAATTAAGCGCATTAAGTAGATGCGATTAGTGTAAGAGCATTTGCTGATTATGACTGCTGAAGTGAGTTATACAGAATATACGCAATATGCATGATGTCTATTACATACGAGAGAACTTCTATAAATTTACCATATTCTTCATAGATGTTGGAGCATAACTGTTGTTTATTGTAAAGTATCCAGAATCCAGATCCGTATTAAAAAAAACGTATAGACCAGATTGTAATAAATCTGGATTGTAATGCATACACTGGTAAAATAGGATCAATTCCAAACATTTAAATGTTAAAGTCATTGTTCCAAAAAAGCAAACTTTTCTGTAGTAGAAGCATAACGAAAAACCGTAAACACACCGGAAAATCATCGAAAGTAAACCTAAATGTAAACTAGTTGGATCATAATTCACGGTTCGTTTGGCAATGATCGGCTTTCCAGGTCAAAGTGTTGAATAACTTGACCCGCATTTTACTGCGGCAATATCGTTGAGTATTTTTGAGTACTAGTAATCTGCTTTTCGTGTAGAAATAAGAAAAAAATAGAGCGGTATGTAACAAGTTGTTTGTTTTTTCAGGACTGCTTCGACGAAACCTCGACGGCCGGACAGGGCTGTGTATGTGCCGCGAGCTCTTCGTACTGCCGACAGTACCGAAGAGCGACCGCCCGATAAGAAACCCCCCTCTCTCGAAGGAAAGTGCCCCAAATCCCCGGCTTCCAAAGATAAATCAGCTCACGGAACACCAAAAAAATCTCTAGGCAAAAATTTCTGCAACGTCTACACGCCACCGCATCTCAGGAATCAAAGATCTCATCCAGCACCGAGCATAGAACCGAACACGACCGGCGACGCCGACGAACCTGTGCCTTCAGGCTGCCAAGTGCCAAATAGTGATAGTGCAATATCTTTTAGTGATAATAGTTGTAATGAAATAGATGTAGGGGAGAGTTTTTATATAGGAGATTATTTTACTAATGGACAATTGGGCTTCTATAGGCCGCCGAGTTTATATGAGTACAGCGACGGTTCCAATTACGCCAGTGACGTTAACACAAATGAATCGAACGAAATAAACATGTCAGTACAAGAAACTCAACAGGGAAACATAATAGATACTGATTATTTATATAATAAAGACGAGGACGTAGAAGAGAATGAGTTAAGACGGGTTTCACAGGAGATAAATAGAAGTAGTAAAAGAATCATTAAGCAGAGCTTCAATTCGGATATATTGGTCATATCGGACCCCATAGATGAGTCACCTAGTCCTAAAAAAGAGCCGGAAGTGATAGACGAAAAGGAGCCGGAACCCAAGAAGCCTAAACCAAAATTGGAGGCTAAAGTTTCGTTGAAACGGGAAGAGAACGATTGGGATGCGGTGTTCGACGAGAGCGGGGAATGTTTGGACCCGTCGTTGCTCGAGGAACTTACGTCTACAGTTGGGAAAGTTCACATCAGCAAAGCAAAGAACAATTACGACCAATACCAGACTCGAGGTCAGGCTCTCTTCAACGGACCCTTCGATGAGACGTTCGCGCACGTAGTGGAAGTGTATGACTTTCCGAGTGAGTTCAAAACGAACGATCTGTTGTCTCTGTTCAGTGAATATAAGGACACTGGCTTTGAAATCAAGTGGGTGGACGATACGCACGCGCTCATCGTCTTTAGCAGCGCAAAAATCGGTAAGTGTTACTCATGAGTCATGTCTTTATCATCATCAATAGTCAAAGATTCTAACCATTTTGATCCCCTTATTGAAGAATTGAAACGCTTGCGCAGGATTTACCGTTCGTCAAAAATGTCAAAAATCAAAACATACTAGCCGTATACTTTTAAATGTTCTCGTATTTTATGTTGCAAATTTTATGACTTATGACAAATATTTGGCAACATCGTTGCATCATCTTCTTCATCCCTGGTCCAGATTTAGGCTGATCTTTGAGTGGATCATCTAGGCAACAAAGATACGCGATTGTTCAACGATCACACGCTATATGATGCAACAACGGCAACGTAACCGAATACGATGTAGTAACATCACCTGGTAGATTACCGATCATTAATATTATCAGCATCATTATCAGCTAATCTTGATGTCTTCTGAGTGGTTTTTTGTTGATGCTTTTGGTGGAATGAATACGCTAAGTTTTCGAAAATAATGCCTCCTTGCGCTAATCTGGAATATTGAGAGGAACCTGTTTTAAAAGAACTGTGTTTTCAGTATTATTTAAGAATCAGAAAGAGAACATAATGTTTATTCCAGGATTTTCACCAGACCGGTGTTAAGGAAAATAAGTAGCTAATTGCTATCTAATATTTTACAACTTGTAAGGCATTTTAATTCTTCAAACTCCTAAATGGAACTCAGGCTTTAGAAGAAGCTTTCCGTACTGTGAATGTAGAGTATAAAATGATATTAAGCGTAAAATATTTATTCTTAACGCAGAATCAATATGGGAAGTAATTTTACACGTCATTTACTTGAAATGTTAATGTTTTGACGGCAGTATTTCGCAGTAGATAATGTTCAGAGCAAACTATCAATCGGTTTTCGCAACTCACTTACCGAGTGTGGTTGGTATTCGATATCCAATTCACAAGATTATGGCGGTTTTTAAGTTTTTAGATAACACATAATAATCGGCCAAGTGCGAGTCGGACTCGCGCATGAAGGGTTCCGTACCGTTATAGAGTGAAAAAAATGTGTTTTTTGTATGGGAGCCCCCTTAATTATTTATTTTATTTTAATTTTATTATTAAATATTAAAGTACGAATATAATTAATAATTTTGTGAATATTTCAAGTGCCTACGTGTTGCCATTATGGATTACGAATTTACGAGCAAAAAAAGCCAAAAAAATCACGTTTGTTGTATGGGAGCCCCCCTTAAATATTAACTTTATTTTGTTTTTACTTTTTAGTATTTTTTATTAATTGTTATAGCGGCAACAGATATACATAATCTGTGAAAATTTCAAAAGTCTAGCTATAGCGGTTCTTGAGATACAGCCTGGAGACAGAAAGACAGACGGACAGAAATCGAAGTCTCAGTAATAGGGTCCCGTTTTTACCCTTTGGGTACGGAACCCTAAAAATCGCTCCATCTTATTACTGGAGCGATTTTATGTTATTTATTGCCTTTAAATTATTTTTTCCTTTTTTATGTTATTTAGTGCCTTTAAAAAATTCCCCTTTTTTAACCCCTGACAAAAAAGAGGGGTGTTATAAGTTTGACGTGTCTGTCTGTCTGTTTGTCTGTCTGTGTGTGTGTCTGTCCGTGGCATCGTAGCATCCAAACGGGTTGACCGATTTTGATCTAGTTTTTTTTTGTTTGAAAGCTGACATGATCGAGAGTGTTCTTAGCTATAGTTCATCATCATCAGCTTGCTCAGTGCTGGACAATCACGGTTGATCTGGTTCATGAAAGGCCTTTAGCAACTTGCAGTCATTTGATGGGTTTAATATTTTGCATTCTAGTTCGTGACATCCTACTACTACTAATATTATAAAGGCGAAAGTTTGGATGTATGTATGTATGGATGTATGGATGTTTGTTACTCTTTCACGCAAAAACTACTGAACGGATTTTAATGAAACTTTACAATAATATAGCTTATACATCAGAATAACACATAGGCTACAATTTTAACCGACTTTCAAAATGGAGGATGTGCTATGTTCGTTTTTTTATGTTCAACGATTACTCCGCCGCTTGTGAACCGATTTTCAAAAATTTTCTTTTGATGTATAGGTTATCATCCCAATTTGGTACCATATTCATAAAAGTGGTGACCTGATGAAGGGATCCATAAGAAATCAAGGGAACTCCTCAAAATTTATATGGAAACATGTGGTGACTTCGGTTTCGTGAGCAGTATTCTAAGCATATGCTACCAACAAGCAAGATTTTGCACCAAGGTATACCATGGTTCGGAAGGTGCTGAGGGAACTCCTGACTCTTTATACGTTGTTTCGACGTTGTTTTAAGAACGGAAAGCATATGCTACTATGCAAATTACATTCATCATCATTATCATCACTACCATAAACCATTACAGAACCATATTGTATCGTCCCGTTTTGACCCTATTATTGGTACTTTTCATAGTCTTTTATTATATTATATCACTTAAACCGCGGGTAACACCGCGGGGCACAGCTAGTTTATGAATATATACACATCAATGGAAAGTTGACCTGGTGCTGCAGCATCACCTGGTAATCAATTGGATACCCAACTCCTCATCAACTTAGAGAAGAGGTTTCGTGTTTAGGCTCATTTTAATTGCAACAACCTTTTTTGCTTGCTGCTGCTGCAGCATCACCTGGATTCTATAGGAGTCGAGCTCCTTATGAACCAAAAGTGAAGGTTTCATGTTTGGGTTCATACTATAACGGCCTTATTGAAAAGGACATGCATAGATGGTACCTTATCATGGGGATATGATCCTGTTGATAGAATTTATTCTGCACTTATAAGTTATAACCTACACAAGTTTAAAAAGCATGAAATAAAATTAAATTAAGAAATTAAAAAAAAGCCCGCCAAACAACTTTAAAAAGTAATGAAATAATATTTACTGACTAAGGTTAAATAATTCCTAAGTGTAAAGTAATATTTTAGTCCATAATTATTTTTGTCAAGATGTGTCGGGAGACCTCTAATGTAGATGTTTGATTTCACATAACATTATAGTTTAAGGGTCAGTTCACAGTGAACCGAATCGAGACTTGTCGACACAAAAAGCAAAAGTCGCTATTGTCGTAGTTTACTTGGCGGTCCCCCGACACACCGTGACAACAATAATTATGGACTAAAATATTACTTTACACTTAGGAATTATTTAAACTTAAAGTCAGTAAATATTATTTAATTACTTTTTAAGGTTGTTTGGCGGGGGTTTTTTTAAATTTCTTAATTTAATTTTATTCACATTTTCCTCTGATGCTTCGCTCCTATATCTCCTATTGGTCGCAGCGTGATGTAGCCTAAAGTCTTCTTTGATAAATGGATTATTCAACACAAAAATATTTTTTCAATTCGAACCAGTAGTTCCTGCGATTGATGCGTTCAAATAAAAAAAAACTTCAGCCTTAAGTTATACTAGCTGTGCTGTGCCCCGTGCGTTATTACCCGCAGTTTATTAGGGAAAATAAATTGTGATATTTTCCCGCAGTAAAAATTAGCCTGTTTTCATCCAGGGTAGCCCGTAGCAACTAACTTCAGACCAAATTTTATTAATACCTCGATCGTGGGAATCGCAGACACAATAGATTTTCAATTGTTATGCGACAGCCGGGTGCCGCTTGGGGATTGATGGGTTAAAACTTAAAATCGCTCCAGCCGTGATGAAGCAACAAACATACAAACTTTCGCATTTATAATATGAGTATGAAGTATAGATTAGACAAAGACAGCTACATGGATTAGTTATTTAATTAAGGTTGATAAAAGCTTAGAACAAAACTCCGAAACCGCGCGAGCGCTACACTCGCACCACAACACTTTCGATTTCATTAGTGTGTCCCACTTTCGTGTTATTTTATGCAGAAATGTGTGATTCTGTATCGCCTTGAACTTGTTGTTTATATTCGCGTAATTAACATAATGTCGTGCGTAATATGTGGAATTGGCATTTGGCACAGGGGCCTATATTGTTGAAAACTTGCAATATTTATCATTCTAGTTTGGATAGAGGCTATAGCTTTAAATTGACATAACTGTGTGCGTGAAAAAGTCCGGCCTAGGCTGCGTTTCCACCAGAGCTGAGCGGAGCTGTGTTGCGAGGAATGTGTTTTTGAGAACCAATAGCATCGCCCCGCTGAGCGATGTCATGGCAAAGTCATGTCAATGAAGCGATTCTATTGGTTTTCAAAAACACATTCCTCGCAACACAGCTCCGCTCAGCTTTGGTGGAAAGGCAGCCTTAAGGCACTAAAATTCCACACAACTGACGTTTGTAATACGTCAATGAGGGTTTTTTTAATTTCCATTCGCCACCAGGTGCCGCTATAGGTATAGCCTTAGGGTCTGTCGTGTCAAATAGTCTTCTTCTTCTTTTAAAAATGGCCTCCCTTGAGGTGTCAAATAGTCATATTATGACAGCTATATCGTGACATATGACAGCTATATTGTGACATATGACAGCGGTTTGACACGATAGAGTTTGACCCTAAGGCTACATAGCACCGGGTGGCGAATGGAAATAAAAAACCCTCATTGTATGGAAATTGAAGTGTCGCTGTGCGGTACAGTGTGGCATAGTGCGGTCTCACCTTTAAAGTGAAATGTGTAAAGTTGCTCTACCAAATTTTCTTTAGTCTTCAGTCATTCGTCGTTATTCATTTTTCTGCCTTAGGTATAGATAACTGCCAAGACGGTGCTTATCTCGAATTTCTTAATGTGAGGAGTTTGGTGGCATTAGCATCAGTTTGAAAGACATCATCAGTATTCGTTATATTCTTTGGTTTCCCAGACACGCTGTTTTTCTTTCGACTTTTTTTTTACTATAGGAATTTGTTAATGTTGTAAAATGTAAATCAAGAGTATTATCACTTCTACTCAGTGTTGCCAGCAACTTCGTTCGCGCAGGAATCCGTTTCTACCGCCGGAACTGCAAATTTAAACGGGATTAAAACTGTCTCACATTAATTTCTGGGAATCAGAGCATCCTTGTACTAAATTTCATCAAAATTGGTTCTTCGGCTTGAGCGAGAAGTGGTAAAAGACAGAATAGATAGCCTTCTTATTATATTACTAGACGTTCCGCGCGGCTTCGCCCGCGTAAATTAGATATTTCACAGAAAAATTAGTCCACAAAAAAAAGCCTATAATCCTTCACGTGGTCTACTTCTTATCTGATCCAAATAACAGAAAAAATGCTCTAGTAGTTCTTGAGATAAGCCCTTATTTCCCCCGTTTTTTCCACATTTATTCGCTCCTATTAGTCTTAGCGTGATAAAATATAGCCTATAGCCTTCCTCGATAACTGGGCTATCTAACACTGAAAGAATTTTTCAAATCGGACCAGTAGTTCCTGAGATAGCGCGTTCAAATAAGCCCTTTCAAATAATTTCCCCCCGTTTTTTCCACATTTTCCTCTATTTCTTCGCTCCTATTAGTTTTAGCGTGATAGAATATAGCCTATAGCCTTCCTCGATAATTGGGCTATCTAACACTGAAAGAATTTTTCAAATCGGACCAGTAGTTCCTGAGATAGCGCGTTCAAATAAGCCCTTTCAAATAATTTCCCCCCGTTTTTTCCACATTTTCCTCTATTTCTTCGCTCCTATTAGTTTTAGCGTGATAGAATATAGCCTATACCCTTCCTCGATAAATGGGCTATCTCACACTGAAAGATTTTTTTTAATCGGACCTGTAGTTCCTGAGATTAGCGCGTTCAAACAAACAAACAAACTAACAAACTCTTCCGCTTTATAATATAAGTACTTATAGATGTTACGTAGCCTATTTAAATCTTCTGAGTGGTGACATCGCTCAGTTCTTGAAAGCATAATTATCTAGCAGTTTCCTATCTGCAAGAAAAACGCGTCTTCCGCTCTCACGATTTGACTTATTTCATCTTTACTTGGCTTTGTTATTTGCTATTCGATAACTATGGTCTTATTGTTTGCAAAACAATGCGATTCTTAAATAATTGGGTGATGATTTGAACGTACTGACTAACTGCTCTATGTAAGAGTTAACAGAACTTGCTAACTTGTATAATAACTAAAAGTTTAAATATTTCATCTAGTTGTATTAACTGTATTATATTTTAATTGGTGTATTACTAGGTAGATTGTAGATCATTGTGTTCTTACTTAATTAGGATCGAGCTAATTTAATCTAATTAATTGCGGAGCGTATAATAATAACATTACATTATTTTTAACCGACTTCTTAATAGACGCATAATGTGTGTTATTTTATAATTATGTATGAAACTAGGTTTTTACTTTCTGCTTTATTGTTTTTGTAAACGTGAATTATGTAGAGACGAAATGTACGTGTAAACTGTAGTGTTGTATCGTTAAGGGCGTTTAAGACGCAGGAAAATTCCAAATTAAAAAATCACTTTGATTTGAAATAACCTGCGTGATAACTGATAGTACAAGGTCGTCGACCTTTAATTGTACAACATTATTGTCATATTTTTCTACCTGAACATCCCTGTTAAGTAAATTATGCGCCTGCGCTTACATGAAATTGGTGAGCGTTCCGACTGGATTGTCACCGGCTAAATTAGCTAAAAATTCTACTCTAAAACATTGATAAGAACCGAAAAATCAATCTCGTTCGGGTCAAATGATTTTAAGCCATGTGCTTAAAATCATAATACTAATAAAGACCGAGCGCCGTGCACATCTTTAAGTTAACTTAGCAAAAATGGAACAGGAATGTGCAATGTTCCCCTCTTTGGTGGGACGAGGAATTAGCGGGATGCGCGTGCGCACTCTCGGTTCATTGGTTGGTAGCTTTTGCATGGTGGCACATTATTGGAAACTATTGTACCCTATTTTACTAGATGGCGCTCACAACTTCATTGCGCCAAAAATCGTTTATCGCGCAGGAACCGTACGTTTTTGCGGAATAAAAAGTATCCTATGTCCTTTCCCGGGACTAATAGAATCTTCATACCAATTTCAGCTAAATCGGTTCAGCCGTTTGGGCGTGAAGAGGTAACAGACAGACACACATTTTCGCATTTATAATATTAGTTTGGATTGAATTATACGGTATGCCTCAACATGCGGGGGTTGTCTCCTGCAGTTCCCCCGGCAGTCTTAAAGTTGTGCGCGCTCTATCCATCTAGTACAGCTATCCCCAACCCGCGGCCCGCTGGGACTTTATTTGTGGCCCGCGTGATGAACCATTTTGAAATTCACGCCCACCGGCAAAATAATGTAGTCATCGTGAAAGTCGTGTTTTTTTTTTTTTTCACTTTTAAATCGTTAAGTAATTTTGAGGAACGTTATTTTTTAAACCTAAAAATTTTTGTTGTGGCCCGCGACACCAAGACCAAAACATGTTTGTAGCCCGCATGAAAAAAAGGTTGGGGACCACTGATCTAGTATCTACTAGTCGCCGGTAAGTATTATAGCGTGTTTGTGCAATGCCGGCCGGCGTGGTCGGTGGCCTACTTGGTCCGTGTTGCGTCACGCGGTCGACGACCTGTGGGCTGTGGGCCGCAGGCTCTACATTCGTATATTGACACTATAGTGACACCTACTAAGGTCCACTTACGCAGAACCAGGCCATTTAGCCGAAACTTTTTCGTTTTCGCTTCGTTATAGAATCGCCGATCAAAATGTATGGAATTGACATAAGACGAGTCGAATGTCAACGTCATACTAACGAACGCTTATGTCAATTCCATACATTTTCATCGGCGATTCTATAACGAAGCGAAAACGAAAAGATTTTGGTACACCCCCCAGGTTAAAGTTAATATCGGGTTAAATAGTGTGTTATCTTTTACATTCTTCATATATTTTACGAAAGAGATAACGTTTAATCCGGGGTTAACCTTAACCCAGATCTGTGCAAGTGGGCCTTATAAACACATAAATTAACTTTTTTGTTTTGTGGACTTCGAAAACTCTTTTAAGGTGGTTCGTTTCCTATACAAAAAAACAATCGAAGTATTTTAAATACATTTCGCGGAAATGGTATTGCAAAATAAATAGATGTGCATATAAATTTATGTAGTAATAGTATGAAATTAGCTAATTAATGTCGATTGTTTTTTGTATGGGAAACGAACCACCTTAAGCTGGTGATGCATTTTTTGTTGAACGGTTAGTAAGTGTTAAACTTACATTTTAATGATAGTTAACATTTAACGTGGTACTATTGTAGGGGACTGGTCTACTTAGTAGAACTAATATTAGCAATGACTATGTATGGACCTGTGGTATGTAGTGTGTACTCATATGAGCATAATACAAGTATGAATTAATAAAAAAACCGGCCAAGTGCGTGTCGGGCCACGTGCAATATAGGGTCCCGTAGTACCGCTAGTTTTTGATAACGATTGTATTGTCAATGAATGTACATTTATAACGTGTTTTACACTACTAACAAGTAACAACATCATCTCAGTTACTTTTAAAGGAATTCGAACGAAAAGTTCCTTTACACTTCGCCGAATACATTTTTTTAGTTGATCGACTATTACTCAATAACTTATGAAGTCTTCTGAGCCGTGATAGTTTTCCTTTTAAATTCAGCATATTTCCTAGTTGCTACTCTCGTGAATTTTTTCACATTTCCAGAAGCAACCGTTAGCTTGTAGAAGGGGGGGAGTGGGGACACTGGACTCTAACGATTTTTTCCACTTTAAAACTTAATATTTTACAAATGGATCCCTAAATCGGAAAATGATCTTTAAATACTCATAATATTTTTAAAAAACCTATCCAACGACACCCCACACGATGGGGTGGGCGCGAAAAAAAAATTCATCCCCACTTGATGTGTAGGGAAGGTTCCATAAAAAATATTTTTTTAAGATTTTAAGTACCATTATGTCGGCATCATTAATATGTGTATTCATGCCAAATTACAGCTTTGCAGGTCCTATAGTCTCTGAGCAAAACCGCGGACAGACGGACGGACAGACGGACAGACAGACAGGCGGACAGACCGAAACTATAAGGGTTCCTTGTTGACTACGGAACCCTAAAAAATGATAGAGATATACTATCGCTAAGATTTAAGAGGCAAAAAAATATAATATATAGAAAAAAAGCTGCTGCTGATGATTATTCGTATGTTAAACAGTTAACCGTTGCTAAACGGGACAGGACAGTTCGTTGAAGGTCGCCGAAGGTCGACAGAGCTGTATAAGGGCACAATGACACGCATTTCATTAATTGCCACTACAAAATAGCAAATTGAGCTTGTTTGTAATGTAATAAAAGTTACAAGGATAAGGCTTTAGCGAAATTTCAGTAGGCTATCTTATATAAATAAAAAAAATGAATCCAAATATCCCTTGGTCACGACATCATGCGTAAACGGCTGGACCGATTTTGGTCTGGCTGGACTGAAAATTGGTATCGAGATACTTTGAATCCCGGAGAAGGACATAGGATACATTTTATCCCGGAAAAATGTACGGTTACTGCACAATATACTTTTATGATTTGCGCGTAAACTATTCAATCGATTTTGTAATATTTTAGTATGGAGATACTTTGAGTCTTGGGAAAGGACAAGGGATACTTTTTGTCCCGGAAAATGTACGGTTCCCGCACAAAAAACTTTTATGATTTTCACCTAAACTATTCAATCTATTTTGATGAAATTTGGTATGGAGATACTTTGAGTCTCGGGAAAGGACAAGGGATACTTTTTGTCCCGGAAAATGTACGGTTCTCGCACAATAAACTTTTATGATTTTCGCCTAAACTATTTAATCTATTTTGAATAAATTTGGCATGGAGATACTAATTTTAATCTATTTTCTTCTTAATTATACCAATTCGAATTAAATAATCATCGTTAAGACAGGACAACGTCTGTCGGGTCAGCTAGTTAAGAAAAATTATAACTTATAAGCAAATAGATGACGCCCGCAAGTCCGTTGCGCTAAAATTAGTTTATCACAGGGAACCGTACATTTTTCCGGGATAAAAAGTATCCTATGTCCTTTCCCGGGAATCAAAAAAGTCCTTGCCTTTCAGCAAAATCGGTTCAGCTGTTTGGGCATGAAGAGGTAACAGATAGACAGGCAGTCCGACAGACACACTTTCGCATTTATAATATTATTAAATATGGATCTAATCCAAATCGCTTTGAGGGTTAAGAAAGAATTGACAGACATACTCTTTGGCACTTATTTATATGGATATTATTACACTTAGGGTCTGTTTCACTGTTCATAGGCTATCCACAACTCATCTAACAGATACTCTATATCTGTTAGATGAGTTGTGGATAGCCTATCCGAAACTTATCAGTAAGTGGTGAAACGGGCCCTAATTCTTGGCTTTAACAATGCCAGATATGGTACTAAACAAGGGTAGGAATGAAATAAGAATCCTTGGGCTAGCTAGACGGTAATCTATAAAAGAATCTAGAAAATAATCTGTAAAAGAGTCACAATAGATTCTGAAGGGTCGCAGTCACGTCAGGACTCTAAAAATATGAATATTACATATCTCTTCTTTGCAAAACAAGGAACCAACTTTCATTCTAATTTCTAGCAAGCAAAACTATAACAACTAATCGCTGTCTGTCTCAAATTCCAGCTGCCGAAGTGCTGTCGACGCAACGCTCCCTCGCGCGCTGCCGGCCGCTGCACGCGGCAACGCTTGAGTCGCGCAACAAGGCCAAGAAGTGCGCTGAGTTCCTGCAGCCGTATAGGTGAGAGGTTATGTCGATGAATATTGGTTATAAATTGAGGAAAAATCCTTAAAAAAATTCGTGTGGCACTCGGGGACTGCCGCGGTAAAGCTATTGCATAGCATTTTTTATCAACTAGTACAATAATTACATAAATTATAATTCGCATTCGTCTAGTGGCACGCACAAAGACACGTTTTCACGGCAACGCCGCACCGCTGTGCCGGTCGAAGTGGGTGGTGTTAGGTTTTGACATGAAAGCTATGCAATAGCAT
Source organism: Cyaniris semiargus (assembly GCA_905187585.1). Classification (NCBI taxonomy): domain Eukaryota; kingdom Metazoa; phylum Arthropoda; class Insecta; order Lepidoptera; family Lycaenidae; genus Cyaniris; species Cyaniris semiargus. The sequence continues at coordinate 8,041,310 of LR994566.1, read as the reverse complement.
AACTGTAACCGGCAACCGCACTCGGAGACATGTAATGATTACTTTAGTAAATGGGGCATTTAAAAGAAACAGTTGCATCGAAATCTTCATTAAATCGAAGATAAGTAAGCATTACATCTCTCTAAATGCGGCTTTAAGAATTAAGAGCCTTATCAGTTATCACACTGGGGGTTGACGGTGGTGGCGATTTCATGGCGCTATACAACTAGCGAGCATCGCCGAATCCGCCGCGTGCTCGCAGTCAAATCCCCTATGATCTAGTGACCACCTCGCAACCGTTCCGCCCACAAACCGCCAGTAAAAGGCTCTAACTAGATAAAACCCCTGTTAAATCGCAGTGATCGATCTCATGGTGCACACACACACATACTATATTGTAGTTATAGTAACTTTTACTAATATATTTTCAGACAACGACCGGAGACGTGCACGGCGCTGGCGCGGCGGCTCGTGTCGGGCGCGCTCGGCGTGAAGCTCAGCACCGCGCGCCAGGAGCGGGCTGAGGAGCGCCGCCTCATCACCGCCGCGAGGGGTGAGTACAAAGCCCCCCCTACCGTAGCCCGAACTGTGATATTCGCAGACAGCGGCCGGAGACGTGCACGGCGCTGGCGCGGCGACTCGTGTTGGGCACGCTCGGCGTGCGGCTCAGCGCCGCCTTATCACCGCCGCGAGGGATGAGTACGGAGCCCCCCCTACCGTAGCCCGAACTGTGATATTCGCAAACAGCGGCTGGAGACGTGCACGGCGCTGGCGCGGCGACTCGTGTCGGGCGCGCTCGGCGTGCGGCTCAGCACCGCGCGCCAGGAGCGGGCTGAGGAGCGCCGCCTTATCACCGCCGCGAGGGATGAGTACGGAGCCCCCCCTACCGTAGCCCGAACTGTGATATTCGCAGACAGCGGCCGGAGACGTGCACGGCGCTGGCGTGTACGAACGAGGATGCGTGTACGTGTGCGTATGTGCGTGTACGGCTACACCTCTGCCATCCCATACTTTCCCAGGACGTCTCGTATGTTTGGTATTATTTTAAGAAGCAAATTTGCGTACGCGTGTGCGTGCGCTCCATACATACGGAAGTGCGTGTACGTGCACATGCGCCTAGGCGGGCATGTGCGCGTAATTTACAAAACAAATAAATTTTGATCAACTCATTTTGTTGATTCGTTGTATCATGCATTTGAGTTATAAAAATAAAGTCATGTTTTTTATTTTTACAGAGAAGAAACGCCAAGCGGCACTACACAAGGAAGCGGCGTGGGACGGCTCCCTCGCCAATCAGTCGCTGGACGCCTGAGGTGACACACAAACAGACAGATATATACATATATTTATTTATCTGTACGGTATTTATACACTTTTTATTTTTGCTTTCGCAGAACGCGTGTTGCAAGATGGTAGTGGCGTCTTGGTTTATTTTTATTTTCTAGCGACTACTTTCATTATTTAAAAGGGTTACCATAAATGTTTTGAGACGAAATGACGTCGAATACAGCATATTTTATTTCAACTAATTATATTGAAAGGCTTCCGAGAATACAGAACCTTACTAAAATCAGAAATGCTCGCATAACAAATACCATTTATATTGTGTTGAGTATAAGTGACCAAAGAATGAACAAAATACTCTATTATACAAGAAAAAATTAAAATCTACTTGTATACTAATTTTTTAAAAAGCTAAGTGTCTTTTCCTATATCCTTGCATTTAATTTCGAATAGTTATTTTTATTTGCGATAAAGGTGAGACCGCACTTATAGGTGTAAGGCTTATTGTGATAAGTGCGGTTCCACCTTAAGAAAAAGTTGGTACTAAAAATAAAACTAAGAACAAAATAAAAAAGTTTTTATTATTTCAGATGTATGCAATCTCCGTCGTGTTATGAAGCTCTCAAAATAGATATAATAAATAATTATATTTAAGTAAATAAATATTTTTTTAACATAGTATAATAAACTGCCAAGAGATTTTAATTATGTTATATCGTAGATTGGAATTGTCTAGTGAAAGGGGCTTGTATGTACATTCATATTTATTTTCATATATTTTATTTTACTTTACATTACGCTGCAACGTATAGTGGAGTAGACGTTAGATAACGCTGATTGCAGCTCAATATTTTTATTGCTTAAAACACAAAAAAAAATTGAAATAAAATAAAAGTATCACTAGTACAGTCGCAAAGAAAATTGGTTTTAACTGTGTCACAAACTTGTCAAATACCATTACAATACTTCAGTTTACATGTTGAAAAAGAAATTTTAATAAACTTTTAACTTTTATAATATTTACTCGACTACTGTGAAGCCAAAAGGAAGTGTGTAATAATTTAGTGTTGCATTTGTGTGCATAATAAGTTTTTTTTTAAGTTAAAACATAATATTACCGTCCTATAGTCAAATTAGATAGAAATAATTTAGTCTGCTTCGTTTTAAATGCCATCTTATACGTTACTTAGTTACTAACGCTCGTATAAGTGTCCCCTATTATGTTATAGTATTTTTAAACCAAATATTAGTATTTTGTACAATAGAGGTACTAGGGTGTGCCTTTATCTAGTCTTGGGCGTCTCTTGGCAAAACTGATTAGTATAATGAAATTTAAAAAATATATATTTTTAAACATGATGAGTTTCCGACAGACTACAGTTTTCTCATTATTATGAAATAACATTTCAACAAAACATTATCCAAAATGTTTAGGTATCATTGTTGACTGTACAATTTGGATATTTTAAATTATTTTTTTGTAAACATACAAAATGTACAAGAGTTTTAATTGTTAAAATTCACAGGCTAATTATGTAATAAATCTGTTTTATTACCAGTTGTCACTGGCTCGCTCCTCTCATAAAATTGTTTTAACAACATTAAATATAACACCTTTTTTAGAAAATGGTCTATCAATTAAAAAGTGGACAAAATATATAATATAATGTGATGGAAAAATTGTGTAGCTGGTGGTAAAACAGTATATTAAATCTATTTCCTCTGACCATGTAAATTATTGTGGTAAATATATTCATAATGGTTGTGCGCTGTGAAAAATTCTAAATAAAGTTGATGTTACATGTAGAATTTAGATTATCTCAATTGTCGAATACTTTTAAGAGGAGAAATTAAATTTTTAATAAAAAATTGTTTGGATGTACGGACGAATCAAAAGAATTCAAAAGTGACATGGGTTGAAAAAAAATTTACGTCTGAAAAGTAACCTGCTTATTCATAATTCTGATTTAGCCATATACAACCTTGTTTACCTAACGCTACAATTTGTATTTTGTCAATTGTCTGTATCTTACTTTGAGTATTGTGTTGTAAAGGCTTGCCAAAAATTGTTGGTATAGTAAATTTATTTTTGAATCATGTTATTCCTTATCTTATTGCACGACTTTTTGCAGTTAAGAAAGGCCAGTTATATGAATTTAGTTCATCGAGGTACCATCGAGGAAATTGATTCCTAGGCAGTTGACAGACCAACGTCATTTGGTCGGATCATGTCAATTTCATGTTAATTGTGATCTGTCGGCTGGGTTTGACGTAACGCGACCAAACTACGTAGGTCCCCCATCTGCCTAGGAATCAACTTCTCTGATAGTACATAAAATTTCAAATGCATAGTTTATTAATCAAAATTGCGTTGTTCTTTGAATGGCCTTAGAAGACGACTTTGAACGGTCAATTACAGTATGATATCAAAATTTTCTTACAAAATATATGATTAAGGTTTACAAATAAATACATTTTTACAGAATTATCAATTTACAGCAAAAAATTGTTACAAAATAATTATTTGACATTTCGTACACTTTTCTCAACAAGTGTACCAAAAATCACAATATGCGTGAACACTTTAATAATGCTCTAAATGTTTGTGTATAAATGTCTGAATCTAATAAAGAACTTGAAAATATTTCCTTGTTTTATTAACTATAGAGATAACCCTAACAAGAATTTTAAATAATTTTTGTTCCGAGGCTAAAATATATTTAAGTATTAGTATTTAATCTAAAAAGATAGAAACATTATAGAAAGTCACTATAATATGAATTTATGATTGCTGACAAGTAATTATTAATTTTTACAAATAAAATAATTTCATTTGTCATTGGCAATTCTTTCTTAAAATTGAAAGCCTAAAATAAAAACAAGTTAAGAAAATTAACCAGTGAAATAAGCCTTGTTGTTATAGGTCTACCAGAATCTGATGGCAATTTTTGACAGCAGATTTTCATAAAATATCCTTGATCATTGGATAAATTTTTATATTTGCATTATTAACACACATAATCAGCCGTTATAAGAAAAAAAGGGATCAAAATGTTTAATTCCAATTACCCCGGTGTTGCTAGAGTCAATTTATTTTCTCACTTTTTGCCATCAGCAAGCGAAAAATCAAAGTTACCTCAGATAACGCCACACCTTCGCTTGCCATTTTTAATTAACCTCATCGAATTCATTTAGGTACGGCAAGCTTTAGCAATGGTGGTTGAAAAGGGCGGATATTTCCTAAATGCAAAAATATCCTATGTTAAGTAATGTAACACAGGACATTGGTAACTATTGTCTTTTAACAAAGGCATTACCATAAATATAAGGACCACAATAATCTGCTTCCATTCGTCGCCGACTTTTGAGACATGCCGCGTTTAAAATGAAACTTATTATTTTCTTACTGTTATTAACGAACGTGAAACTAGAAAAGAGTGTTTACATGGTAAAAACGGAGTCCGGATACGTCCAACCCATACAGAGAGGATACGTTTACAGTCAGAGAAATAATGAACCGGCTAAAATTATAACAATTGATAATTTGAAGCGAGAAGAAACTTCTACCAAACCGATATTCGGTAAAGGAAAGTGTGATTTCAAATCGGAAGCAGTTAGAGAACTATGCAAGCGTCGTAAGAGCTATGTTGAAGCTGATAAGAGGAAAACAGAAGATGGAAACGGTAAAAACGAGGATACGAAAGTACACGATGTTAACGCAACAGCCAGCGAGCTAAATAATATGTATTCCGACAGTGGATTTCAAGTTGATGCAGAGGATTTAAGAACTGACAACAGATACGTATACGAAGATTGGCCGTACATGCATCACTCTCCATACGATTACGAGAAAGTGAAGTTTGAAACTGAATTTGAAAATGATAAGAGTAGAAGCATGTACGGAAACGAAAAGATTATACCTGTGTATGAACATGTAGATGACTATAGACCACCGATAGTACCAAACCATATGATTGGCAGTAAACCAGTTCTGTCGCAGGCTCCAGTCTATATGGATAAAGTTAGTAGTGAAGATTTGTTAACATTCAAAGGACTGTCGTGGGATAGTGGAAACGATTTTCATAACAACAAACCGTTTATTAACATGGAAGCACAAAACAGTCATTTAAGTAATATCCCTTCTAGTAGCTACAACTTGGCAATGACGAATAGTGCTCCCATATATGTGCAAACAAACAAAGATCACGGTTTCAACAATAATAACGAGTTCGGAAATCATCATAAATCCAACGAAGAGAAAAATAGCGAAGGATTAAAATCCAATTATGATGCTGAAAAATATAGCGGTTACAAAGATTTTCTTGACACGTTCGCAAATAAGTTCGGCCTAGAAGATAACTACAAAAATTCTAAATACATGCTTAAAATGAATGCTGACAAAGGTGAAAAGAAAAATGGTTTCCGTAGAGTGTATCATAAGGATGAATATCAGGAAAATAACGAATTCTTCGACAATACAAATAAAAAATCTGCAATGGAGCAAGATGGAGCGTCAAAGATACATACAGGTGGATCCGAGGCGTTCTTGAAATCTCACGCAGCTGCTGTTTTAGGCGAAGAAAAAGATTCTCTAAATAAGCATAAGGATCATCTCATGAATAATTATGAAAGAAACAATGAAAGCAGCAATTACAATAAAAGTAGCTCTCATGATTACAATCATTATGTGGATCAATCAAGACATCCCTCTTACTATGACCATTTAGGATATAATAATATGCACTATGGTAGATAGATAAATATATAATGTAGACGTTTGATTTTAATTATTTTTATATTTTGTATTTACGTTACAAATAAACTCAAAGTAAGATGCGTTTTGTTTATTTTATTTATTAAAACTTACAAACAATGACATATTTTTAAAAATCGTGGCTTGCATAAAGTTAATATTTATTGTTAACATAAATACTATATTCTTATTGTTAGAACACAAACCAAACAATACAAAATGTCACATTTGTAACACTTTGTTTATTTTACCTTAACATTACCAAATAGTCAAATTAGATGGTGGTAATTTTGGGAACATTGGTAAAAAACTTAGGAATTTTGTTAGAACATCAAATGTTTCGCGTAAAGGATGTTTCTTCGGTTCAGAAGATTTTGTTAGCGACCTTAGTGGCCTAAAATATTGTCTGAATATCTTTTCTATTCCTTTATCACTTGAAATTTTCGATTTAACATAGTTGTATTGGTCAATTATAGTTGTATTTTTTGTTGGTCCTTTTACTTTCGAAAATTCATTATCTTCTTTACTAGTTTTCTTAGCCGATTTTTCACTTGTGGTGTTTTGTAATGTACTAGACTTCATATGATTAATAACAGCATGTGAGTAATTTATTATTCTTCCATCCTCTACGATTCCCACAGTTTTATTCGCCTTCCGTATCATACCTCTATTGTTGTAAAACTTATCATCATTCTTTCCATCAAATCTTTTCAAATTCAAATGCAGTAGCGGCTCTATCCAGTTAGTTTTAATTTTGTCGCTTCTTTTAAAATGTATCTTCGGTTTACTTACAGGTTCGTCATGACAATGTATTATCTTGCAGCCATCCAGTGTTTTCTCAAATTCTTTACAAGTGTGACCTTTTTGTAACCCCAACTTCTCTAAGGTTCCTTTAGGTTCTGGATTTTTAATAATTTTACTTACTACATTATTTAAACTTATTTTTGTATCAGAAATACTAGTATATGCTCCAATAAGAAGTATATTTATGATGAAAACTTGTGTTTTCATACTTGTGTCGATGGCTTGTCGGTCAAATTACAAATATCTTCGATTTGTTTTCGCACGGGTTGTAAGTATACAATATAGAGATACCTACATACTACACAGTGTTGTTCGTCGATAACCATTACGATCAGAATAATTTTTATTACGCGTTTTTTTATGCTACTGGACTAAGATTGTCGAATTCCTATTGGTTGTATGAATATTACGTCGGACTCGCTTTTGTTGATACTAGAGACTCAACCTCTCCTTCAAAAAAAAACCTCGTTAATGTATCATATCAAGGTGGCCATACCAAGACCAGGTTTCGAATATCGATGTCGATACATAAGTGGAATGCAGTCTGCACTATTTGAATGAATGAATCAACAAAAAAAAAACAAAGCACTTGTTTATTGATCGAAATAAAATAATAACAACTCGCCAACTATTTTAAAAGACAATCACCATTTGTTTTTCCAGTAGTTATTATAGCATTCAAGATGCATCACTTAAAATTGGTTCTAGCAGCATTTTGCTTTCATTTAGTCTATCCAGTGTCTATGTATCATATGTATGAAGATCTAGTAAATAATGGTTATTTTAGTGATTCCCATGAAGATCCAAGAACGAAAATGATTAAACAAAATAGCCTTTTACATAACAAGAAAAGATTGGTAAACCAACGACATGCAGACACAAATGTTCCATTAAACAAGAAGCCCAGTGGATATCCATCTCCAGGACATTATAATGAAGATTATTTAGTGAAAGAAAAACAGAAAAGAAAAGACATAGGAAACACTCAACATGTGCAAAAAGACAACGATGATAACGATTCATTAAAAGTACAGCATCCGGGTAAATCAAATGTAAGACAAGATAAAATTAATTCTGAACATAATAACGACAAAGATAAAATTGTACGTGACAATTATTTTAAAACAGATCAACATGCAATAAATGAGGTAGCTAAGGAAACGAAGCCCCAAGTTACTAAATTAAATGTTATTAATACTAACCGTAAAGAATCATTGCCAAATTTAGTCATTAAACAAAATGAGATCCCTCGAACTGATTCAGATACAAAATATCGTGCTAAAGTGAACGAATATAATGTTTATATGCCACTAAAAGTTCACAAATATGGTTCAAGTTTAAAAACTATTAATGCTCATAAAGCCTTATACAAAATGATTGTACCAGAAAACGATCAAAATAATATTTTAGTCTCGAAATTTGCAACCAACGAAATTCCCCAAAATTTGAAATACTACAAGAAAGATAATTTCATGGATTTCGATTACGAAATAGCGAAGAAAATAACTAAGAACATAGTGCCAAGAAGTCACAAGAAATTTATGAACGCTGTGTTTCAAAATCGTTAATAATTAATTAATCTTATTACTAAACTATCAATCATAACTCTTTTTCTTTTTTACCAACCAAGTTACAAAATATTATTGTTATCCCAACCAAGTTTTGTCGAAATTATAAATTGAATAAACCCTAGTCCCTACAGTCAACTGTGGTCTTTTTTTTTCTAATACTACATAATATGATTTTTTACTACAATTAGTTAATTAAATTTGAAAACTTTGTACCTATATGTTATTTTAATAAGGTTTATTTAAATAAATGTTGTAAGTTTAGACTTTAACGGTCTTACCACAAAAGATTTAAACATCCGTTGAACAGTTGATTAGAGAAAAATTCAGTACTAAATTGTCACAAAACAACCGTTCAACAGATGTTTAGTTTTTTGTGGTAAGACCGTAAATATTTTACTTATTAATACAAACATTTTCTAGTTGCTTGTCTAAATAACGTATTAATACAAGCTTTAAAAACTCTTATTACTAGATACTTCAATAGGTACGAAATTCCTAAGTAATTTTAGAACATTATGCTGTAATCAAAACTTAATTGTAATGAAGCGATATAAGAAAGCGTCCTTCACTGGCAAAACATGTTCGCAGTCTCGCAAAACGAGCAGCAATGCACAGAATCATTATAACTTTTTCATTATCATTGACACAGAAGACTATTGCACAATATTGATAGAGATTCGGGTCATTTATGAGTAGCCTCGTGCACTGATCTGTCTTCGCTATATAAATGTAAAGATTTGACCTTTAACGCCATTTCTGTGACAAACCGCCGACCATGCTGCGTCTCACTCCCCTAATCGTTTTATTCGTGCATTCCCATTGCATGGAAATGCACGAGACCGTCGAAAGGATGGTCATGGTCCGTACGACGGGATCGGACCTGCAACCGGCGGCTACAGGATTCATCTACAAGAAAGAAAACGATGGCGAAGAGAAAGTTGTTAAATTAGGTGAAAGTGAAGTTATGGAGCAGCTGTCGAAAATGTACGAGCAGCCTCAAGCGTTTGCAGCGCCCATCCCTGTGGCTGCCGGCCCGTTTTATGCTAAAGAAGACGATGGACTGAACGTACCATCGAATAAAGACGAGCGAGTGATTCCTGTTAAAGAAAATATTAACGAAGTAGATGGGATAGCAGACGAGGATTACGGGAACATCTTCAAAGATCACGCCGCTCATCGCACCTTCGATGACTACATGCGGGGGTTGAGAAAATTCGGCCATGGACTGTACAATAAAAATGACTACAGCGATCACGACGATAGTACTCACAAGGGATATAAAATACATCATCAGTACGGTAAAGGTGTCGGTGATTACAGTGCAGAGAAAATTCAATCGTTTAAAGGGGCCAAAAGTGAACAAGACGGTGATGATGATGAGAGCAAGGATGAAGAGGGAAGTCGATTTCACGAATACTTCCTCGAAGACCCGTACCACAAAGATTTTTACAAAGATGAACCGATCAAGAACTTCTTCGGAAAGTATACAGGTGGACGATTCGGATCTGATGCAGGATACGAAAACGGAGACGTATACGAAGGAGCAGCTGATGATGATGGCGTGGCAAAAATCAATGATTACACCAAAGAGGCCGATGAGCACGAAAACACCAGTGACGAGTCCCGTCTTGGAGACGGCAAATTCGGAGCCAAGATTAGAGATTATCACAGCAAGAGCTACGGATACCAAATCGAACATTAGCATGTTAAAGTTGTTAGTTTTAGTTTTGTTATGTTTTGTAAATATAAATTAATTTAATTTCTCTACTTTGTGTTCTATGTTTAATTAAAATTAAGGTCCCTCATAAACAGAAGCGTAGCGTGCCTTAGCGGGGCCCCATATAAAATTTGTTTGGGGCAAAAAAAAGGCAACCTTAGGAAAGGTTGCCTTTTTTACATTTCTCATATTTTGTGAATATAATAAAAGAAATGGAAAGTTTCTATTCACTTTGGGGGCCCTTGGGGCCCGGGGGCCCCGTATAATTGATACGGCATATACGACGGTAGCTACGCCCCTGCTCAAAAACCTCTTTATACTTGTGGATACGAATCACTATTGCTTAAAAGTATATTTTCATTCAAAACGAAAATAATATAAATTCTAAAGGAAATACACCTTACAACCTATATTTCCTATAGGCTGTAAGTTGTAACACAAGGCCCTATATCCACAATGTCAAAACAAGCCCTGCCTAAACAGTTCCTAAAAATCTGACTTGTCCCAAGGCTCAAGCTAAGGACCGAAACTTTACAATGTGGATCATACACCCATGTTTATCTAGTTCATAAGTCACAACTTATGAGGACTCAATGTAATTTTATATGAGGTTATAACTTACTACTCTATGCTGTGATATGCGGTATGCCAAATAAAAGTTATTTAATAACTACACTTTACTTTTTATTACCTAGCTATTTGTATTACAAATTCACACAAGAATGAGTAATAAAGTATTCATATTGTTCGATCACTGTCGAATATTAAATAGAAATTCAAACCGAGCTTTCTTAAAGCTTTCTTGAAGTTTAATAGAGCACTGACCAACACATGAATGTTAAGATCATCAGGTCATTCAGGTGATAACTAACTATAACTAGGTATATTGTACCCAAAAAAATATTTAAGTATTATGATTCGCATATTTATTATCATTAAAAACTTAATGTAAGTACTTACTTAAAATTCGTAGAAAAAAAACAATAAGTAATTTTAGTTCTAGTAAGTATCTCTACTTAGTTACCTACCTAAATTAATTAATATAACTAATTAATATGTAATTTAGTACGTAGATTAAAGATTCAATAAAATTATTTTAATAAAAAGCTAGAACCGACTCCGAATTGAAATTCCCTATCTCAAAAACTATTGAACCGATTTTGATAAAACTTGCAGTACTCCGTTAAACCAAAATTCGTTTAGCACATCGCGTGGGAACCGTACATGTATCGTGTGTACTTTTCCGGAAATCAAAATATCTCTATACCAATTTTCAGCAAAATCGGTTCAGCGGTTTGGGCGTGAAGAAGTAACAGACAGACAGACTTTCGCATTTATAATTTTACTAGATGGCGTTAAGCGCGGCTTAGATCGCGCTATCGCTTGTCAAAACGTTTTACACTACGTCTCATTCCCCTGACTAGAAATTAACATATTACATGACATCAAAAATATGTATTATTAAATTTTTGCTGGGGATATTGTTCTATATCCTTAAAAGATATATCTAATATCTACATCCCTAATTGGGGTATGTTATACCATAGAGAAAAGTATATTTTCCTTAGTCTATGGTTATACCAATGTTCGTTTTATTCGAATCCTACTAATATTATAAAGGCGAAAGTTTAGATGTATGTATGTACTTATGTATGGATGTATGGATGTATGTTACTCTTTCACGCAAAAACTACTGAACGGATTTTAATGAAACTTTACAATAATATAGCTTATACATCAGAATAACACATAGGCTGCAATTTTAACCGACTTTCAAAATGGAGGAGGTGTTATGTTCGTTTTTTTTTATGTTCAACGATTACTCCGCCGTTTGTGAACCGATTTTCAATATTTTTCTTTTGGTGTACTTATAGGTTATCATCCCAATTTGGTACCATATTCATAAAAGTGGATCCATAAGAAATCGAGGGAACTCCTCAAAATTTATATGGAAACATGTGGTGACTTCGGTTTCGTGAGCAGTATTCTAAGCATATGCTACCAACAAGCAAGATTTTGCACCAAGGTACACCATGGTTCGGAAGGTGCTAAGAGAACTCCTGACTCTTTATAGATAGGTACGAGTTTGGGAGTTTCGACGTTGTTTTAAGAATGGTAAGCATATTATGCTACTATGCAAATTACATTCATCATCATCATCATCACTACCATAAACCATTATAGAACCATGTCCCGTTTTGACCCTATTATTGGTACTTTTCATAGTCTTTTATTATATATCACTTAACCCGCAGGTAACACCGCGGGGCACAGCTAGTATTAAATAATTCGATAAGTATATGTAAATTTTTCCATTTTCATTTTGGAAAGTTTTTTTTGTTTTTACCATAAATTTTACAATTTTGTCTTTGTTTGTTTAGCAATTTTTAAGAGGGTTTTAAGTGAACCACGATGATTTTGCGAGAACGACGTCATCGATGTGTCGTCGCTGCAAGAGCCGAGACTCTACAAAGTTACCGGAAATTAGAAAAATACATTTTAATAATTACTTATTGCATCTAGTAAATAGTATATTTTTAGACTGATATAATATTAAGGTTTTTGGTTTTACTTAGATCCTTATTTTGATGACGTATTGTGTTAATAATTCCAAAATAAGTGCTTGGTAATAATAATAAATCATGATAAATAATAAATCATGATAAATAATAATTTGCAGTACTTTTTATCTAACTATAACCACAACACTCAATTAAGACCCTAGATCATAATACAATAAATTTCACGCTCGCCTGCGGTCGAACTGTAAATATTGCGACACAATTTTTTCATTACTGGCTTCTTTGTCACCCACAACCTCGTCAACTAACTGGTACATGGCTACGAATTATTGGAACACTCACGGTCCTTCCCTCGTCTGCAGCTCAGATATAAATATTGTGCAAGAGGTTACGACATTATTACAGCACAATCGGTCCATCGGGAAACAACTATGAAGACTCCGTTGAGCGTTTTGTTCGTTGTGGCTGGAGTGGCGGCGGTGCACGTGGGGTATGCGCCTGCGACGAGCTACATCTACAGGAGCGATAATGGCGGACCCGGAAACCTGATCCAACTGGGCTCCCATCAGTATCAGCAGCCGCATGCGTTCGCGCCGCCTTTGCCGATTGCACAGCCGATCCAGGCGATAGAAGCGTACGATCTAACACCCCTGCCACTCCCTTACGTCGCCGCTAAGCCTATCGTGATCGAGGACGCCGAAGAAGACGATGAATCCGAAGAAGATTCAGGGGAATATCTACACAACGACCACGAGGGCGGCGGCGGCAGCGACTACGGTGAGGAGCATTCCGCGGCTCACGGCGAGAAAGGCAGCAAAGGGTATCATTCCCAGGATCACCACGCGAAGGGCGCCTCCGGGAGCTACGGCAAGGAGCATAAGGAAGGATATTTCAAGGGTTCCGAGGGGGAAAAAGGCGAGCATCACGACGAAGCCGACGCCCACGGCTCGCACCACGAGGGTGGAGGAAGCCACAAGGGTGGGGATCACGGCCACAAATCCCACTTTAGCAAGGGCGAGGACGTGACCGGGTACCACAAGGTATTCCACAAGGATGAGTTCAAGAAGGATCATGATTTCTACGATGTGGCCGACAAGAAGGGACATTTCAACAAACATGGCAACGAGGAGGAGGAGCACGGGTCCGAGGAAGGTAGCCACGAGAAGGGAGGCCACGCTGACGGTGGATATTCTAAGGGCGATTTCGGAAAGTCTGGTTTCCACGCTAAAGGCCGCGTAGATGAGGCAGAATCTGGTCATTCGAGTGAGGAGGGTAATGATAGTCATTATAACCACCATGAGGATCATGGCAAAAAGGGAGGTAGCGCGCACGAAAAGGAATACGAATACGACGACGATGAAGATGATGATGATCATTGAATTTAGGAATTAGTGTGTAATTTGGATATTTTGTTATGTTTTTACACGGCGATGTCGAAGTTTTTGTACAGTAGTCAAATAAATTAATACAATAAAATAATCTGTTTTGCTAATTTCAAGGTTTTCTCTTTTTATAGGTAGCCTGGCTATTTTTCTTCATTTTCTATTTGGTTGCATAAAATTTCTGAATAAAAACTATATGAACAAAATGAAAGGGTGAAATCGTTAGCATGTTTTTAAAGTTTGGTAGTCAGATTAAAACTAAAAGTAATATGCCATAATGTTGGTCAGCAAACAAACAAATTAAATAAATACGATGGAAAAGCCATGGCAAAAATACAACGACCTCGTAGGTATATACCAGGGGTCACCAATTAGTTTCGCTCGGTGTCCATTTTCAGAAATAAAAAGTCCTTCGCGGTCCACACATTTTATAAAAAATATATTTATTAAACAAAGGTAATTACGGAAATTACAAAGGTATTTATTTAAATATCAATGAGAAAAGGGACAATTTTTGTAGCTAATTATCTCTCTGATGTTTTGAGTGAAATTGGTGCAAGCTATTGACATTAAATTCTGGAGATGTTCATCAGTAAGTCGAGACCGAAATTTATTTTTAACGAAGTTCATCTTCGAACATGCGGACCGCGGTCCGCCAGTTGGTGACCCCTGGTATATACTATAGAAAGACTGAAGAATGTGTGGTACTTATATTATGTTGAGTAAGTTTGGCAAAGGATCCAATGACACAATGTTGTCTGAAGCATGGCCAAACTCGAGTCATTAAAATCAATGAAAAATCGAAATAGCATTTAAATATTAGTGTGATTTCGTTAAGGCTATATTTTCCGTAAAGGCTTAGAAAGAAAAAGCTCAGGTAGAAAGTCAAACTAGACGCACGGACGAATCACGTATGTACAGCTTTAGTTAAGTTTGCATTGCGCATCCTCTCATCGTAACGGTTACGTCTTGTTTCGGTGTGTACCATAAAGTTAATGTTCCGCTAGGTATATTAACTTTATGGTGTGTACTAACCCTAATAATGCCTAGTCATCCTATTTATACGGTCATCCAAAGTTATCGACGAAATATAATATAATACAAAACTTTATCTTATTCCAGCTAACGAAAAAGTTTTAAAAGCCTAAACTTTCTTTGGTTTGTCACAATGCGGTTTGTCATATAGCAAGTTTTATTACTTTACAAGAACAAAGTTATTGTATTTTATAACCAAGTAAATAAATTAAGGGTTGTTATTTTTTAATTAATAGGTATGGTTTTCAAACACAGCTGATATCAGATTAGAAATAAAGTTTTTGTGCCCTAGTAAACTTGTTCCTAGAGCTCACGAATGCTACATTATGTTTTGTTACAGTAAGTACCTATATTAAGTACAAACTACATGTAATATTTTAGCACAATCAATATTTTTTAAATTCTACCATCACCACTAAATCTTACAATCCAATGATACTGATTTACTATAATGTATGAAAGTTTTTTATATGAAAAACACACGACCCTGAATTTCAGAATCAATTTGTTGTGTTTCGGTTGAGTAGCTCGAATTACATCTTCTGATTCACTGTGACAGACTGGAAAATTTACGATTAATTTGTGGGGTTCAGTATAATATTGAAGCAAGTAAGTATAGATATACATTAATTATACATAATAACTTTAAAAAATCAAACAACTTTATTCAGTTAATGGGTTTCATACTTTGTACAACGAGATACTGGGTATATCACTAGTTGTAACATAGACCTTATTGCCAAAGTAATAAGAGCCAAATGTAGTATGTTGGGTATGTCAACGACCGTACATAAAAGCTAAATTTGTAAAACTTGAGAGTTGAGGGCAACATACAAACTGTATTGTAACTGTATGTAGTGTAATATATATGTATAGGTCTACCAGAATCTGATGGCAATTTTTGACAGCAGATTTTCGTAAAATATCCTTGATCATTGGATACATTTTTATATTTGCATGTTTAACACACAGAATCAGCCGCTATAAGAAAAAAAAGGATCAAAATGTTTTATTCCAATTAACCCTCCGTATTGCTAGAGTCAATTTATTTTCTCACTTTTTGCCATCAGATTCTGGTAGACCTATAATTAAGCTTGTTTTGGCTAATCTACTAAATTTGCTTTGATACTGATCGATGTATCTGTTTCTACGTTTTTGTTTCTTACACTAATGTTTTTATGACGCAAACATAAAACAATTCCTGGGCAAGTCACCCTGTATTGTCCTTATTAGTATATAGTATTAACTCAAAATATTAACGTAACTTAGCAAATCTAGGCTGCGTCTAACTTTTAGATTTTTTGGGCTTAGAATTTAGATGGTTGGGTGGATGGATCAGCCTTGATCGTAGCCAAATCTCTGCATTAATCATTAATCCGTAACTAAATCACAACTCATCTGCGAAATCCTTGCCCTGAAGAAGGCTATATAACCACTACGATTGTCATGTATGTCAGTGTCGCAACCTACTTCGATTGTGCAACAGACAAAAACGAGATCATGTTCAAATTGATTGTTCTTCCGATTTTGTTTCTTTGTGCTGAATCGTCGCCGATCGACCTAGATTCAGATAGTGATCTAGGAGATCTATCGTACTCAGTTGAAGAAGAAGATCTCGACGACTATTACTTAGACGACGAAGCGAAGAAGAAAGAAAAAGCATCAGGATTCAAAAAGAAGAACTCCAACAAAAAAGGCACCGAAAAAAGCTACGACTACAAGGATCTCAAGAAGTATTTGAAATCTGTAGCGTCTCATGATGCAGGCACTAAAAATGATGGTGATATTTTTGGCTTCATACAAGGTTTGATTACCAACGGTGTTGGAATTAAAGGGAATGAGACCAGGAAATATAGAAAAGGCACCAAAACGCGAGGTTTCCACAGGGTACATCATAAAGACGAGTACAAAAAGGATAAAGAAATATACGAAGATGATGAAACTAGTGGTGTGATAAAGAAAGTCGGTGCCAAGGGTGCGGGTATAAAAGTTGGGGGTGGTGCGGCTTTTGACCAGGGATTCTACCACCACGATCGTCATAAAGGCCTATACGGCAAAGAAGGGTTTTCTGGTTCCGGTAATGACAAAAAACAGTACAATGGCTACAGCGATTCACAAGGACTCAATGAATACTTTCAAACAGAGAAGAAATAATGATTATTGTTGTGATCGAGAAGTTTGTGATCTAGTGAAGTTAAAATGTAGACTTGTTCATACTTTTCAATAAATTTTGTCAGTATTCAATTTTATATTAAGTTATTTTAATCAGGGCGAGCGAAGCAAGCCCTAGTATATCCCACAACTTGTACATTTTGTGGTACACTTAACGGAAAAGTTTTAGCTAGTTAATAGATATTGTCCAATATCCATGAATTGCCAAAGATATGTTGGCCTAATGCTTATAATATTTTATATTTATCACATTTATCACCTTAAAATATAAAATATAGTTTCGACTTTCGTCTGGATTGATTTGTGCTTAAACATAGTAATTTTTATTCACTGACATATACTAGTACTTAATACACTTAATATCTCTATGTTTTTATTTATGTTTATGTAGATGTGTTATCACTTATCAGTCAGTCAAGGTGTGACGACGCGAGGGGCGAGCCCTCACAAAGCCCGACTTTTAGCTAGTTAATAGATATTGTCCAATATCCATGAATTTCCAAAGATATGTTGGCCTAATGCTTATAATATTTTATATTATAAGCATTAGGCCAACATAACATAACTTATACGTGGGAGAGCCATGCTTCGGCACGAATGGGCCGGCTCGACCGGAGAAATACCACGTTCTCACAGAAAACCGGCGTGAAACGTTTGCTCGCTTGCCCCCTTATTTCATAAAAAAAAATATATATTTATCACCATTTATCACCTTAATTCTGGATTGTGTCATAGTGATTATATTCTCTTTGGATTGTGTATTCATGATTTTTTACATATTTTGTATTTGGCAACATTTTCTATCAGTGTCAACGTCATTCCATTCGACATTCGTGTCAAGTTTGACAGTTGGCGTTTGACATTTTCAAATTTCATTATCTTTGGTGATGTTCACGGTGTTGAATTTGCTGTTGAAGGTGTTTGTTTTAAATGATTGTGAAACAAAGAAAAATACTATACGAATTAAATGAGGCTCGATAGAGTGAGATTTCTTAACATTACTCATGAGTACGGAAGAGACTCTGTTGAATCTCGATTTCGACAAACCCAACACAACGATTACGCCTCCCGATGACGGCGTGGTTTCTTTATCAAGTAGTGCTGAAGACATTTGTTTAGTGCCAGAGGTCGGGTTCGAAGGAAACCTGGATTCACCAGGCGTAAACCGTGAGTCGCAGCCACTGCTCGGTGGCCGCGGCGACTTAGAATTGTCGTTCAACCATTTCCCAGGTAATAATACCTACCTGCCTCTATTGACGTCGTAAAATTAATTAAATATACACATTTACTTGCATTATGAGCAGTAGCTGGGTGAATAACACTCGTAACATCTTATATACGCGTCTTAGATGCTTGTATGGCTTCAAGAAAACTTAAAATCAATATTTTACATACATTAATTGAATACTCAATTTGATCTTCACCTTGACATGAAAACTTTTCATTTTGCCTGCTGTGATTGCTCATCGTTTGTATGTTTATTATTGCTATCATACTTCAAGTTGTAAGATTATAGAAAGTCAATAATCTGAAAAACTACTGTGAACTTAGGTACAGATAACGAAATGTCACTTTTCACACTTGTTGGTGTGTATTTTTTGTGATTTTTGCTAAAACTGAAACAACATGGAATTTACATATGAATGCAGTGAGTATTGAATATAACAATAGTGGTAATCACTTTATGTAATTATCTAACATTTTTTTTAGGAATTAATTGGTTTATAATCAAACATATGTTCTCCGTGCAATGTGGAACTAATTTGATTGTTGTTCTCTAGCCTTACTGTATGTTTTTTATTTAAATTTATAAAATGGAGTACTTATTTCTATATAGTTACTTTTTAATATTACAGAAATGTTTTTCAACAAAAATGTTTTTCAACAAAAATTTTTGTAGTATAAAATTTTAGTATAAAAATAAAAACAATAACCAGTACAACCATTAATGGGTTTAGTAATTTATTGTTTTCTATGTCACTTGTTATTACTATAGAGACATAGATTGCCAATATATTAGCAAATTGGCTTTACTACCATTTTATCTTTATTTTATTTACTTTCATAATATCACAAACACAGTTAAAATTCATTTTGATTTAAATGTTTTCACTTTTCACATACAGTCAATTAGACCAAATTAATATGCCACTATTTTGTTGGTACCTGATGTATAAATTGGTAGCATTACATACAGTGATGGGCAAGACCTAAATTTGATTTGGGCATGATATATCTTGCGAGGCCCCCTGATGGATGACGCAAGAGGACAGATTTGTTGAGAGAAAATTTTTTTTGATATTCAAACTTTTATTCATAAAACGTTTTATTTATGAATATTTGAGTATCAACTCTTAAATCCTTAAAAATATCTCGTGGATCAAGGGGTGCGAGGCCCCTTAGACTGCAGGGCCATGGGCAGTTGCCCACGTCGTCTACGCCTTACGCCGCATCTGATTACATACTGCGATTTATATACACTTTAATCAAAATTAATTGAAACAGTAAAGTAAATATAAACATATTATAATAATAGTAATAAGATGTGTTCCAGCAAATTTCTTTTTTAAGTGCAATAATTAAATTTTTACTTAAGTTTTTATATTTTGCTAGAAACTTGATCTCATATCATTAAATAGTTTTAGTGTATGATTCAGAGTTCTTTGAGTAGTTATACGGACTAACTTGTTAAAGGTGAAACTTGCAAATCAATAAAAAATAATTTTAATATTTTGAATAAATGTGAAATAGTTGCAGAATGTTTTTTCAAAATGATACTCTTACACGGTAGGGCAAACTTGTGACCTACTCTGTTCTGATAGTAAGTAAATTAGTCATTTATTGAGGAAAACAAATATTCTTTATATAAGTAGTATAATTAGATTTGTTCTTCCCTGAGATCACTGAAGGATTTTTCATACCAAATTACACCTAAATAAGTTCAGTGGAAGAAGTTAAAGCCGCCATTTCGTATTTATAATTTAAGCATGGGTAATTTAGAAGAAAAATAATCTTCACATTATATGACTTTCAATACAAAAATAAACACCTGTTTATCCAGGGTTATTTACACTTGAAATAAATGTTTGCTTTTTAAATTATATTTGAACAAATAAACTGGTTTTCATATTTTTGTATGTTCTTTGTAACTTTGCCAATTTGACACAGAGGTTTGTGCCCTTGCATTATTTTTCCTTTTGTATATTGAAAACATGACTTTTAATCAGGATTTGTGCTTCATACACAAATCACAATGCAAAGGAATATGTATTGTGCACAATTAATAAATTCAAAACAGCAACCACTTTCAAGCTTAAAGCTATACTATTTTTCTCCTTGTCT
The DNA here is from genome assembly GCA_905187585.1 of Cyaniris semiargus. Taxonomy (NCBI): domain Eukaryota; kingdom Metazoa; phylum Arthropoda; class Insecta; order Lepidoptera; family Lycaenidae; genus Cyaniris; species Cyaniris semiargus. The sequence goes on along the minus strand of LR994566.1, from coordinate 8,020,749 downwards.
GTTACATAATATAATAATAATTATAATAATATCTATGGATGCTTCACACCACGTCAGTCTGGCCCTGAGGTAAGTAACGGAAATATATTTAATACTTTTATACTGTAGCAGTACGTTCGTCGCCGATTGAAACAAAGAAAACAACGTTCTGAAAAGAACGCGCGCCGTCTTTGTATACGTTCGTAGAAGATTGAAACACAGAAGAAAATCGTTCTGCAAAGAACGCACGTTCGTATACATGACAAGAGAAACAATAACCGCCACGGAGGCGGCCTGTCCGTGTAATATTAAGTGCATGTGCACCGGACATGAACCGGCCCTGAAAAGGGCGTTTTTCTAATAAGAATTCTTCGCAAACTTCACTACGCGTCTTCACATCGAGGCTACGTCGAGCGAGGAATCTTCGCGGCGTAGCTACAGACTTTATGGCGTTTGCAGAGCTTCATAACATCTTCACAAAATGGCGGCACTACTATTATTACCGGCGCGGCGACGAGCGACAGCGAGACGACGTCGGTATGGAGCGCGCACGCGAACTAATTTCGCGGGCCGCGAGATCCCGTATTTATACTCGAGCGACGACAGCGCCGCGGACCGCGGCGCAGTGATTCTCCCGCGCAGCCAATGAGAAACAACCTTTAATAATCTTGTAAATATTTCTTATTCAATTTTTATCTCGTTCTCACTTTTGTAAATATTTTTTATCTCATTCGGTATGTCTCTTTCTTTTTAATAATAATAATTATCACAATTTTTGTATATAAACAGCACAGATTGTTCAATAAAGCACTTCAGTTCACCACAGTAAATCGAGTTTTACTCTTTACTCCTCCGACCTCTAGTGAACTCTTAGAGAGACCAACCGGTCCTCTAAACTGGTGACCCCGAAGAACAGCAAGCACCTTCAAGAGGAAACTCTGCCCGAGGAAATTCTGCTCGACGCCACACCACGAAACGCTGCACAACAAATCTCTGCTCGACGAATCGCTGTCCGAAATCGTACTAAAGGAAACCACACAATGGAACAGAACAGAAGCGAATCCCTGCCCGAAACTTCGGCACTCCACAACAACCCGGCGACGCCACCATCATCGCAAGAGATCGCCGGCATCGCACTCTCCATGCGAATTCCGCCATTCTGGAGGGACAAACCCAGGCTCTGGTTTGTCACCTTCGAAGCAGCCACCAGCAGCCTACAGAAGAATCAAAGCCAGCTCTCCCAGATGGTCATCGCTCGTCTAGAAAAGGAGGACATCGAACAAATCACCGACCTGCTTTACAACCCGCCAGAGAAGAACAAATACCAAGCCCTGAAGGACCGGCTCATCTCCGCATACGAGGAATCTGACAGCCGGCAGTTTCAACAGCTGCTGTCAGACATGGAACTGGGAGACCAAAAACCGTCGCAATTACTACGACGTATGCGAAACCTGGCTCGCAACAAGGTCCCCGATTCCACCCTACAATTCATGTGGGCCAATCTCCTCCCGACAAATATCCGCTCCGTCCTGGCCGTCAGCGAAACCTTCCAGTCAAAAACCACACTCGACGAGCAAGCAGCGTTAGCCGACAAGATCATCGAGCAGTCAACTGTAAATAATGTACATAGCATCTCATCTCATCGTGTAAATAACTCATCATCAACATCATCAAACGTCGAGTGCCTGCTCATCGGAGAAGTACGCAAACTATCTCTAGAGGTCGCTGAACTGAAAAAACATCGGTTCAATAACAATAATAATTTTAGAAGAGGACACTATCAACGCACAAGATACAGATTGACATCCCGATTCCGTCAACGGTCAACTTCGCGTCCACGATCTTCATCACCATCGTCGTTCTGCTATTACCACAGCAGATTCGGGAAAGAAGCGAGAAAATGTATACAACCGTGTACATTCAACAACAAGTCGGAAAACTAGACAGAACGTTGGCAGCGGCGGAATCCGGCGTTCACAATAAACAATACCGCCTATTCGTCACGGACAAGACCACGAATTTCACTTTTTTGGTAGACACGGGTGCCAATATATCCGTCATACCAAAAAAGAAAGGCCTCCATCTCCAGCCGCTACCTTTTCAACTCTACGCCGCCAACAACACCGTCATCCCGACATACGGCGAGAAGACATTAGAACTCAACCTCGGACTTCGTCGACCATACAAATGGAAGTTTATCGTCGCAGCAGTATCAAAACCAATCCTCGGTGCCGACTTCCTGCAACACCACGAACTGATTGTCGACTTGAAAAATCGAAGACTCGTCGACGGAAGAACAAGTCTGCATATCAACGCTCCCGGACGCTACACGGACGTACCTACTGTCCGTAGTGTCGACAGCACGCAGTCATACCACGATATCCTAGCAGACTTCCCCGGCATCACGAGATTGACAGCGATGAACATCACGCCGAAACACAACGTCGAACATTTCATCGAGACGTCCGGGCCACCACTGCATTGTCGAGCCCGACCACTACAACCGCATCGCTACAATCAAGTCAAGAAAGAATTCGAAAATATGATGCAACAAGGTCTCTGTCGTCCCAGCAAAAGCGCCTGGTCTTCTCCGCTTCACGTCGTACCGAAAAAGAACGGCGACATAAGGGTGTGCGGCGACTACCGACGACTAAACGCAGTTACAAAGCCCGACCGCTACCCTATTCCCCGACTACGAGACTTCACTTTTCAACTCGCCGGAAAAACTATCTTCTCGACTATCGACTTGAACCGAGCCTACCAGCAGTTGCCTGTCCACGAAGAAGATATCGAGAAGACAGCTATCATCACACCATTCGGCCTATTCGAGTTCCCGAGAATGTGTCCCGGCCTTAGAAACGCAGGCCAGACATTTCAACGTTTCATACACGAAATACTACAAGGCTACGATTTCGTATTTTCGTTCATCGACGACTTGTTGATCGCATCAAGCAGCGAAGAAGAACATCGCCAACATCTGCGGTGTGTTCTTCAACGCCTAGAAGAAAACGGAATCACTATCAACCCAGCCAAATGTGTACTCGGAAAAAACGAAGTTAAATTCCTCGGCTTCAGCGTAAACAGCGACGGGATCAAGCCGCCACAAGATAAATTACAAGCAATAGAAGAATTCCCATTACCGAAGAATATAGAAGAACTACGTCGTTTTCTCGGTATGCTAAATTTCTACCGAGACAGCATCCCGAACGCCGCTACTATACAAGCTCCGCTACACGCATACCTACACAATGCGAAAAAGCGAGACAAAACACCGATCGAGTGGAACGAAACGTCGAAAGAAGCATTCATAGCATGCAAAAATAGCATCAAAAACGCTGTTTTGCTTGCCCATCCGAACCATAAAGTACCGATCGCAATATTCTCCGACGCCTCGGACACCGCAGCGGGAGCTGTAATTCAACAATACAACAATAACAAGTGGCAACCACTCGGCTACTTCTCGAAGAAATTTACTACAGCGCAGACGAAGTACAGCACCTATGATCGCGAACTTCAAGCAATCTACATGTCAGTAAAATACTTCAGAAAAATATTCGAGGGCCGAGAACTCATCATATTCACCGATCACAAGCCATTGACATTCGCCCTACAGAAGAAAACATCGACATCGGAAACTCCAAGAAGAACTCGGCAACTACTTTTCATCTCCGAGTTCACCCCCGACATTCGTCATATCAGCGGAAAAGATAACATCGTCGCAGACACATTCAGCCGCATCGAAACTATAAACACGCCGTCAGCTGTAAACTATGAAGAGTTATCTCGCGCGCAAGAGCGAGATAGCACGCTACCTACACTCTACAGCCAAGAAAACTTAAGTTTCAAAACAACAACGCTACCTAACTCCGATATCAAGATAGTATGCGAAACATCAACAAAATACGTTCGTCCGTACATTCCACAAGACTTTCGACGCGCCGTGTTCGACTCAATTCACAACATCAGTCATCCCGGAACAAAAGCATCAAGAAAACTCATCGCACAAAAGTTCTTCTGGCCGTCTATGAACTCCGACATTAGCGAGTGGACAAAAACCTGCATAAAGTGTCAGCGAAGCAAAATACAACGACATACATCGAGCGCCGTGTCGACATTTCCACAAGTCGATCGTTTTCAACACACGCACATCGACATTGTCGGACCGCTACCTACAACAGCGACTGGTCATAGATACCTACTTACTATGATCGACCGCTCGACAAAATGGCCTGAAGCTGTACCACTCACCGAGATCACCGCCGAAACTGTCGCAAGAGTATTCTACGAGCAATGGATAGCGAGATTCGGTTGTCCGACTACAATAACAACCGATCAAGGACGCCAGTTCGAGAGTCAGCTGTTCGTCAACTTAACACGTTGTATGGGAATCGAAAAAACCCGTACAACGCCGTATCACCCGCAATCTAACGGCATGATCGAACGCTGGCATCGAAGTCTCAAGAATTCATTAAAATCAAGACTCATCAACAGCAATACATCGTGGATCGACGAGATACCTACAGTTTTACTCGGACTGCGCGCCGCCATACGAGAAGACACCGGAGTCAGCGCCGCAGAACTAACCTACGGCCGTAACTTACGATTACCGGCCGACTTCTTCGAAACAACATCATCATCATCAGTATCGAGCCCAGATCATACCTACATCGAGCAACTGAGAAAAAACATCAACTCTCTCAAGCCGAAAAACGATGTACATCGCCACGGTAATCAACGCAACATTTTCATACATCGTGATCTACTTACGTGCGAATACGTATTTTTACGTAACGACGCCGTAAGGAAACCACTTCAAACACCGTACGACGGGCCGTACAAAGTCCTTCGACGTGAAGAAAAATACTACGTCATACAGCTACCCGATCGCACAGCAACAGTGTCCATCGATCGTTTGAAGCCCGCCTACATACTGAGTGAAGATTACCTCGGCGAGTCAACGAGCAATGTACAACAGTCACCGGTAATTACCAACTTACCAAATACCAATTTACCTGTTACCTTACCTTCACATACCAATAATTTACCTCAAAATACCTCAGTACCTTTACCCGTTACCTCATTACCTTTACCTGTTACCTCAAAACCATTACCAAGTGCAACACCAGTCAAGCAGAAGACACCAGCAAGTCCAGCACAGAAGACAACAAGAACGGGCCGTGCCGTCAGACTGCCGGTGCGCTTCGCTTGAGGGGGAGCACTGTAGCAGTACGTTCGTCGCCGATTGAAACAAAGAAAACAACGTTCTGAAAAGAACGCGCGCCGTCTTTGTATACGTTCGTAGAAGATTGAAACACAGAAGAAAATCGTTCTGCAAAGAACGCACGTTCGTATACATGACAAGAGAAACAATAACCGCCACGGAGGCGGCCTGTCCGTGTAATATTAAGTGCATGTGCACCGGACATGAACCGGCCCTGAAAAGGGCGTTTTTCTAATAAGAATTCTTCGCAAACTTCACTACGCGTCTTCACATCGAGGCTACGTCGAGCGAGGAATCTTCGCGGCGTAGCTACAGACTTTATGGCGTTTGCAGAGCTTCATAACATCTTCACAAAATGGCGGCACTACTATTATTACCGGCGCGGCGACGAGCGACAGCGAGACGACGTCGGTATGGAGCGCGCACGCGAACTAATTTCGCGGGCCGCGAGATCCCGTATTTATACTCGAGCGACGACAGCGCCGCGGACCGCGGCGCAGTGATTCTCCCGCGCAGCCAATGAGAAACAACCTTTAATAATCTTGTAAATATTTCTTATTCAATTTTTATCTCGTTCTCACTTTTGTAAATATTTTTTATCTCATTCGGTATGTCTCTTTCTTTTTAATAATAATAATTATCACAATTTTTGTATATAAACAGCACAGATTGTTCAATAAAGCACTTCAGTTCACCACAGTAAATCGAGTTTTACTCTTTACTCCTCCGACCTCTAGTGAACTCTTAGAGAGACCAACCGGTCCTCTAAAATACTATACATATATTTAAGATTTTTATTATATGATACACATATTTAATACACATCCATGACCCAGGAACTTTGAAAACTTTTTGTTCCGTCGGCGCGATTCGAACCCACGACCCCCGGCTTGAACTACCAACAGCCCACCAACTGAGTTACAGAGGTCGTCGAATATGAAAAGCCTCGTAATAAAAAACTTTCGAAGCTGGCTCACAGTGTGATCATCATTATTTGGCTACTTACTTTACATGTTTTACATAATCGTTATGCAGGTTTTCATTATTTTTTTAGTATTGCCCAGGAATTTATTTTTTAATTATATATCTTTTTTTTAGATGACCCCCAGTTTACGGAGCTGCTGTGGCAGGCGGAGGTGGCCATCGACAATGGCATATTCCCCGAGAGAATATACCAGGGCTCCAGTGGCTCGTACTTTGTCAAAAATCCTGGAGGGGTGAGTATTCGCAACTTCGTTGTACTGCTTATGTATCGCGCGAGACCGTACATTTTTTCTATGTGCTTCCTTGTGGTCTACACTATCCATTATGATTACTCCGATTTTGATCAAAAGCATAGCTTTTGATCAAAATCGGAGCTTTAGTTTTGGATCTCATTTGATGCAAACAAACAATTTTTTCCTCTTTATAGTTAGCACAGTTTCATCAAAATTGGTCAATAAGATAAAAATAAGTTAAAATAAGTTTCTTTGGTCTTTCCCGCCGATAAAATATGTAGCCTATGTGCTATTGTCTTAAGCTGAAACTAAAAAGAAAAGTTGCAGCATATAAAAATTTATACATTTTCAATTTTTAAAACGTCTTACGCCATACATTTAAGAGTTAAGACTCAAATGAAAATAAATTTGCATACAAATTACAATTAAATCTAATGATATGTTTTATTATTGTTTTGTTGCATTTGAGACCATTAAACTTGATTTAGACTAAAGGTTAAATGTTATCTCTTATTGTTAGACATGGTCAAGCTAATATGGTGAACATAGCTTAGCTTTGAACCTATAATTGCCTGAGGTAACTGTAGTATAACAATCTTGCTAATACGCTTGACAATATATATTTTTTCATGAAAAAAGCTGGTTTTACTTTGAATATACTTTTTTTACTGCGCAAATTGTACCAGACAAAAAAACAATAATTATATTATGCTTCTTTAGTAATAAGTCAGTCTGTTTTATCTGATTATCGGTGTCTTTGATAAAATAAGTAACCCCGATGACGTTTAAAATTCGCACTTTGTGTTCGAATTTTAAATTTTACTCTGGATATTTTGTTTTATCAAATATGCTTGTAATTAGATAATATAAACAGTAGTGATTGAGAGGAAGCAAAGATTATGTAACCTCTTTGCGGGGATAGAGAGTTGTAAGATTCTAATCTCTCTTTCTTGGTACGAAGAATACAATTTTATTTATTATGAATGTAAAATTTTGTATTTAATTTGTATGGCAATAATCCAGTAATTTTCCTACATAATTATTTACAGTATTATCTACTTTACACTTGGACTTGATTCGCCAAAAATGATAACAGTGATTTTATTATTATTTACTTACTTTAAATTTGGCGTTCTAACCATTTGTCCTATTTTGACAGTATCTTTATGTTTTGTAAATTGTAAGTAGTATATTTTGCACGAATATTCTGCAAAAAAAATGATTTTAAACAAAGATATATTCAAAAAGTGAATGTTTCCGCCCGGGATCGAACCGGGGGCCTTGTGCGTGTGAAGCACACGTGATAACCACTACACTACGGAAACTTGAGAAGTGATCGCCAAATTACGATACTGTACAATTAAATACAATACAATTAAAGTACAGTAATACCCCGACTTACGCTACCCCGTTTTACGCGAATTTGGAGATACGCGGTTTTTAATTTCCATCATCCAAGGCAAATCAATGTCGGATCCTCAACAAATCGATCTAGCATAATACAATAAGTGGTGAATTTCGTCAAACAAATAAATTTATACTTTGATGACGATGGCATTTAATCTAGAATTTCTAGATTTAAACAATCAAGAGCTAACAATTGACGAACTTATAGAAATGTGTAAGCATGAGCAAGACATTGAACAAACTGTTCAGGCAACATTGTTAGAATCTGATCTGAAATATCTGAAGGCTTCGACACCAAAATAACTTCGGTTTAGGTTACTTTAGTCATAATGTAAATTGTTTTATTTAACAACATTTTTTATTTAACATTTTTCTTCTGAATTATTGTTTTCGGTAGACTCTGGTCCCAATTAAACATATTTTATATGTATTTATATGGAAAGTTGAACCCCGACTTACGCGAATTCGACTTACGCGCAATCGCTCGGTCCAACCTATCGCGTAAGTCCGGGGTATTAGTATTACTGTATATGCAATTTGCGAAGAATTCGTATCGTTATCAAGAAAAAAAAACCGGCCAAGTGCGTGTCGGGCCACGCGCAGTATAGGGTTCCTACGGAACATTCCTACGGAACATTCCTACGGACACTGGACTCTAACGATTTTTTCCGCTTTGAAACTTCATATTTCACAAATGGATCGCTAAATCGGAAAATTATCTATGAACACTCGTAATATTTTTAAAAAACCTATCCAACGACACCCCATTCGGTGGGGTGGACGCGAAAAAAAAATATCATCCCCGCTTCATGTGTAGTTGAGGTACCAAAAAAAAATATGTTTTTTTAAGATTTTATATACCATTTTGTCGGCATCATTAATATCTGTATTCATGCCGAATTACAGCTTTGTAGGTCCTATAGTCTTTGAGTAAAACCGCGGACAGACAGACGGACAGACCGAAACTATAAGGGTTCCTTGTTGACTACGGAACCCTAAAAATTGTTGTCAGTCGTAATAACACAATAATAATAATACTAATATTATTAATGTAAGTAATTGTGTCCATTACCTTTTCACGTTGAAACTACTGAACTGAAGATGTATTTTGGGTCCCGAGAAAGGACGGACGATAATTTTATCATTGCAAAGTGTTCGAATTCAGAAGTCATTACGCATACAAGATATTATTGTGTGCGGCACGACATATGACTCATAATAAGACAGCCTGTGATTGACATCGAGGTATGAGAATCAGGCCGCTGATAGCTTCCAGGCTTACTATGGCTTCAGAAAAAATGCGAAAGAATAATTGGAAAATTTACACATCATAGGGACAAGCGACAAATTTTATTTGGCGATCCGGCTCTTTATATTACACAGTGTAATTTACACTACACCCTTTCTATGTTGATACCAGTTACTAATTGATATTTTCTAAGAGAGTTATAGGCCACTTTATTTCCGCCGCCCCATGTACGAGATCTGTAGAGCCTCTATGGACGCTGCCGCCCCTAGGCCGTGGCCTATACCGGGCTATTTATAAATTAGGAGGCTATGACGTGATACTGATCATGCTAAGGAACAAGAAAGTGAGAAATCAATCGACATTCGATTTACGAGGATCAGCCGTCGCCAAATTACGCTACCGTTAAACAAACTGTTATGTGAGCGTTATCAGAGCTGATAAGATCTAACCGTTCACGGTTACAGGCAAACATTGCAATCGATAACGCCAGACGTCGTATACAAAACATTTGTACTTACTATAAACGAGACGATCTTGTATGTAATTGGGATAGTTAGGGGGTATTAAGGGGTAAAACGGTCTAGCGATGTATAAGATTACTGGTGAAACCGTGCATTTTTGAAGTAGTTAAGATTTTTATGTTACGAATATAGAGCAAAGCTCGGTTAATTCGTGAGATCTTTATTGCATACAATTAACATAGATAATATAATATAATAAACATAGATAATATAGATAATATAATATAATAAACATAGATAATACTTAATTTGTAGGCATAGCACTAGAGATGGGCGATGGGTAAATACCCAATCTACCCACCTGGGTATTTACCGGGTAGATTGGGTATTTACCGGGTAGATTGGGTAAATACCCAAAAATGGTGGGTATTTATAATTCAGCGTACGTTTTTACATATATTTTGTTGGTAAATCGTTAGTAAAACCTCCATTAAATAATGCAAATTTGGTCACTAGCCCGTAACTGTTTGAATAAGCCCCTTAAAGTCTAAAACTAATGTATGTTTGCAATACAAAACCATGTTTTTCATGAATTTCGGCTCGCATGTCAAAGAGTGACGCTGTGTTTTTGTACTTTTTTCCTAAATTTTGGCTTTGTATGTGTGATATTAATATTATTTAAAGTATACTAACTTTTTATAGTGATAAAGTTAGCATTTAACACTTTTGGGGATTGAATTAAAATAAATCGTCTTAGTGGACGCCTTCATCGTTAAGGGGAACACGCGTGCAAAATTTCAAGTTTTTTTTCTGTGCTTTTATTGAAAACATTCATCCCTCCTTTAGGCTGAACTTTGAAAAATTCTAATAAACGTACGTACTCGTAATTCAATATTTGTTGGTAGGCACTTAATACGAAATATTGTTGTGTAATTGTGTCTAAGAAATTATAAGGTTCCACTAACTAACCTTGAGCCTATACAATTCCAACCTCAAGGGGGTATAATACCCCTTTGAGGTTATTATGCAAATGAGAACTGTTTTTGTGTAAACGCAACTAATGATCAAATAGAAAAAGTTCTTAGCCTGTGCGTTAATGAAAAGAAAAATTTTACCCTTTTAACCGTGGGAGAGCGATGCTTCGGTACAAATGGGTCGACTCCGAAAAAACCGGAGTGAAACAGCGCTTGCACTGTATTTCCTTCAACACGCATAAGAGAATGCCGATCTTATCACATACTATTTGCGTCCAACTCGACCCTTGATGATGAGGGACAGAAACCGCCAACCATACCGCGATGTAAGAGCGTCATGTCGGATATTCGGCTTCATAAGCGCTCAGTGCACTGAGTTAGGAGTAGCTCAGTGAGGGCTCCAGAGTTGGCTCCGGTCTTAACGCGACTTTTTTGGCTCTCCTATCCTTATCACATAATTTTGGCTTCTTGAAAGACAGCTTTTTGTGAACCCGATACTTAAAAATGTGACCGTTCCAATCCGATCTGCAGACCGATTGCTAAAACCTCCCTCTTCTCGAAGATGATTGAATCCATTATCAATAGCCAGCTCCTTCGACACTTGGACACTCAGGGATTACTAAGGCTCGGCTCGGCTCTCTTGGCGTGCCTAACTCATCGTTGGCTCAGGCGATTGAAACTATGGCTGTTAGTTTGGATATCGCGGAGGCCTTCGATCGGGTTTGGCACAAAGCATTTTTATCTAAAATTCCATCATACGGAGTCCCCAAGAAATTATGCAAGTGGGTTACAAGTTTCTTAGCAGTCATAGTTGATGGTGAATGCTCTGATAATCTATCTATTGACGCTGGTATCCCTCAGGGCTGTGTGCCTACCCTATTCATACTGCATATCAATGACATGTTACAGACCAACGGCATTCATTGCTATGCGGATGATAGTACAGATAATGTGACCCTATAAACTTTCTTCCCGTATATTTCTCGGCTGAATGTCACTGAGAGCCGAAAACTCTCTGAATGGGGTAGACATAACTCAGTACAATTTAACCGCACCAAAACACAAGTCAGCGCGTTCACCACAAAAATGTCACCAATGTCACCCCGTTTGAGGGCACCACTTTAACAATCTTCCCCAGCATGAAAATTGGCGTAAACTTTTCGAGTGAAGTCTAGAGGATAAGTCCAAGTTGGCTTCGAAAATCCTTGATATTCTTAACAGAGCATACATACGTATTTTTAACAGTATTTCAGTCCGATCCAATGCCTACAACTCTTCAAGGTCTCACATGGAATACTGTTTTCATCTTTGGGTACTCCCTTTGGATCGTATCCAACGAAGGGCCGCTCGAATTGTTGGTTGGTTTCAAACAAGCTAGACCTATTGGAAATACGCCGAGATGTGAATTACGCTCTGCATCCTCTATCGCGGGAGTGCTCCTAGGAATTGTTCGGAATCATACCTCCTGCAACTTTTCGCCACCGTTCCAGGAAAAATATATACCATCTTCATCTCAACTCAAACTCAACTCAAATTTGTTTTATTCAGAATAAATTTTTGCAAATATTCTCTGAAAATCATGATGTAGATGCCTACCACCGGTTCGGGAACTAACCCGGCGAGAAGAACCGGCGTAAGAAACTCGCACGGGTCCCGCTTTTTACTAAAAAAGTAGGAAAAATTTGTCTTTTGAAAATAAAATTTACAATGTTGTAAGTTGTAACTTAAAATTATATTCAATATTATAAACATACATAATTGTAAGTCATAATAATGTAGAAGTAGCCTTGCAAGCAGCCATCCTACTCCCAAGATGTGCCATCGTTTATGAAATCATTGACCTTATAATAGGCTTTGGCACACAAACGCTCCTTGACTACTTTTTTAAATTTATTAATGGAAAGATTTTGAACGTTTTCTGGGATTTTATTGTAAAGACGTATACATTGACCTTTAAAAGATTTACCAACTTTACTAAGTCTGATCACTGGTATTTCTAGCTTGTACTTATTTCTAGTGTTTCTTCCGTGACTGTCACTTTTGGTTGTAAATTTGTAAATTAGTAGATTCTAACATATAATACATTATCTTTTTTTTTTTTATTTATGAAATAAAGGGGGCAAACGAGCAAACGGGTCACCTGATGGAAAGCAACTTCCTTCGCCCATGGACACTCGCAGCATCAGAAGAGCTGCAAGTGCGTTGCCGGCCTTTTAAGAGGGAATAGGGTAATAGGGGAGGGTAGGGATGGGAAGGGAAGGGAATAGGGGAGGGTAGGGAAGGGAATAGGGTAGGGGATTGGGCCTCCGGTAAACTCACTCACTCGGCGAAACACAGCGCAAGCGCTGTTTCACGCCGGTTTTCTGTGAGACGTGGTATTTCTCCGGTCGAGCCGGCCCATTCGTGCCGAAGCATGGCTCTCCCACGTATGTATTGAGAAGCAACAGTTAGAATACCAACTTCTTCTTCTTTAAACTTTTCTCTCAGAGATTCAAAAGCTGACATTTTATAAATTGAACGTATAGCTCACTTCTGCAGCACAAAAATCGTATTAACGTCGGCAGCGTTTCCCCATAAAAGGATGCCATACGACATTCTACTATAAAAATAACTGAAATAAACTAGCCTTGCTGTGTCTTCGTCAGAAATTTCCCGTATTTTTCTGACTGCGTATGCTGCTGAACTGAGCCTATCTGCAAGATTAGCAATATGAGGACCCCACTGTAGTTTACTATCTAGTGAGATGCCTAAGAATACAGTGGTGTCCACCAAATCCATCTTCTCATCATTTAATAGCATATTGGTTTTAACTTGCCTAACGTTGGGCAAAGTAAATTTTAAACATTTAGTTTTCTTAGAATTTAGAAGTATGTTATTAACGTTAAACCAATGTACTATTTTTGAGAGAGCACTATTTACCTCGTCGTAATTTGACTGTTGTAGCTTCACTTTAAATATAAGTGAAGTGTCATCAGCAAAAAGTACTATCTCGTTATCATTATCCTTAACAAGATAAGGTAAGTCGTTTATGTAGATGAGAAAAAGAAATGGACCTAAAATGGATCCCTGTGGGATGCCTAATTCTAGTTTGGTCCCATTGGGCCTTTTACTATTAATGTCAACCCTTTGAGTTCTATTTTTGAGGTAAGATGTCAAAAGTTGAGTGCTGAGTCCCTAATGCCATAGTGGTGCAATTTCCTGATCAATGTAGCATGCCCAACACAGTCGAAAGCCTTGGAGAGATTGCAAAAAACCCCTAGGGCATCCTGCAATTTCTCCCATGATTCAAATATACTGTAAAGAAGACCTATACCAGTATCCGTTGTGGATCGACCCTTAGTAAAACCGTATTGATTATTGTGTAATAAATTATATAAGTTAAAATATCGCCACTTAGCTGAGTGGCAATATGCCCTTAAGTTGAAAAATCCTTATTTAGTAATAAAAGGAACATCTGTGCGAAATTTAATATTTTCAACCCTTAGGGCCTGTTTCACCACTTCCTGATAAAGTGCCGGATAGGCTATCCACAATTTTTTGACAGATTCTCCATATCCACCACTTAACTTGACAGATTCTCCATATCTGTCAAGTTAAGTGGTGGATAGCCTATCCGGCACTTATCAGAAAGTGGTGAAACAGGCCCTAAAATGAGGAATATTTATAGGTTAAACAATGTCGTTGGTTCAATATTGTTGGAAAATTATGTCACACTGTGCGATCTATAACTTGAAATTATTGACGTATCAAAATTATTATTAACAGAAAATAAATTAATCTAAAATTCCAAATTATGCTAATTTTCCACTGTCACATGCGTTGAATTAAAATTTTTAACACTTCCAAGAAATGAATTTTCGAAGAGTCTGATACATCCGGTATAAATTATTCTTTATTTTTTACTACCTTTGTATGATACTAGCCTTTGCCCGCGGCTTCGCTCGCGTTAAGAAGTATTATTATTAATTAGGTATCAAGTCTCAGCCCGATCGGTTTAAAATTGACAAAGTTTCATACAAACTTTCATCCCCTTTTTTATCCCCTTGGGAGTAGAATTGATCAAAATCCTTTCTTAGCGGATGCCTACGCCATAACATCTACCTAGTACCTACATGCCAAATTCAGCCCGATCCGTTCAGTGGTTTGGGCTGTGCGTTGATAGATCACTATGTCAGTCAGTCAGTCAGTCACCTTTGAGTTATATATATTTAGATTAATGCAAAAACTGTGTCCGAGGAATAAAAAGTTTCATAAAAATTTAAAATGATTATTTAACACCTTTGGGAGTTTTTTTTTTTAAATCCATATATTTTACTGTATTTTACATCGAGTGTATGCAAAATTTCACGTTTCTAAATCTTAAGGCCTGTACGTTGATCTATCTGTCAATCTTTTCCACAGACAATTTCGTTGAATGTAAGTCACTTATTATGAAATCATTTAAGTATAAAAATGTAATAAAATAATAAAATGTAAATAAAAATCGGCAAAGTGCGAGTCGGACTCGCGCACGAAGGGTTCCGTACCGATACAGAGCCAAAATAGGCTAAAAATTGTGTTTTTTGTATGGGAGTCCCCCTTAAATTTTTATTTTATTTTATTATTATTATTAAATATTAAATTACATATATAAAAAATGAATGTGTGAAAAATTCAAGTGCCTACCTCTTGCCATTATTGATATAGAGCGAAAAAGGCCGAAAAAATCACGTTTGTTGTATGGGAGCTCCCCTTAAATATTAATTTTATTTTGTTTTCAGTATTTTTTGTTATAGCGGCAACAGATATACACAATCTGTGAAAATTTCAGAAGTCTAGTTATAGCGGTTCTTGAGATACAGCCTGGAGACAGACAGACGGACAGACAACGAAGTCTTAGTAATAGGGTCCCGTTTTTACCCTTTGGTTACGGAACCCTAAAAAAGACTAAAGTAATAGGAAATTAGTCTAACATTTACCAAAAGTTGTGACTTAAAGTATTGAATTTTATCTACCCGCCCTTTTGGGTAGATACGGGTATTTACCGGGTACGTGAGGGTAAATACCGGGTAGATGGGTAAATACCCAGGTACGTGCCCATCTCTACATAGCACACGACCTACATTATTTACCACAGATTGTATGTAAATTGATCATTTAATATCCACTTACGCTGCGGTTATTATTATTTATTTGAACAAGGCCTTGTCGATATGGCCTCGTAGTCATCTACTTAGGCCTACTTAGCGGTTCGTCTACTCTTTATTTCATGATCATTGTCATTGAAATTTTAAATTGTAACACAATTGTTGGGAAATGTAGAGCGATCTAATTAAGGTTTTGAAGATAACTGACGAAGCTATGAAGAATGATGATTTGACGTTTATATATATATATATATATATATATATATATATATATATATATATATATATATATATATATATATATATTATATTTAATAACAATTCAGACATCCTTGCATTTTTAGAAGAAAATAACAAGTACTATACAATCTATACTGATGGTAGTAAGGGTGATGATTATGTGAGAAGTGCTATATATGATTCTCAAAAGGACTATGCTCAAAGTTTTGTTCTAGATAAACAATGTTCTATTTTTCCAGCAGAGGCATATGCAGTTTTTGAAGCCTTAAAATTGATAAGCGGTGTAAATAATTGTAAATATTTTCTGATCTTAACAGACTCTCTGAGTCTTATTAATTGTCTACGGAATGTCAATTTTAGTTTTAAGACTAAGTATATCATTTATTTTATCAAAGATTTTGTATGGCGACTGGAAAATAAAGGTATAACAATAGCCTTTATGTGGGTCCCTGCACATAAAGGTATCTCTGGAAATGAAATAGCAGATAAAACTGCATATGATGGGGTCAATGCCCTAGATGTCAAAAGTAATGTAAATGTTCCTATGACCGACTTTTATTGTAATGTGAAAATATCTGTAAGAAACGTTTGGGAAGATTTTTGGAAAGAAGACCAAAACTCAAAGGCACTTTGGTATGGACAAATTCAAGAAAAATTATTACCAACAAATCCATGGTACAATGAACTGAAGATAGCTAGCCGTGACTTTATCACAACAATAAACAGACTCAGATTTGGTCATAACACTGCACCTGCACACCTTGCGAGATTAAATATAATAAGCAGCAATAATTACACTTTTTGTAACGAAGAGAACGCCGATATGAACCACATTTTTTTCAACTGTTCAAAATTCACCTTTCATAGACTAGTGTTGGCAACTGAAATTATTGAAGAAAGTGATACCTCCCGCCGCCAATTAAGTGATTTCCTAAAAAACCAAAAGTGTTATAGTGCTATATACAAATATATTAAAAATACAGTGGGAACTATATAAATATAAAATAAATTGAAAACCCTTTAAAAAGACTTGGCTTAAAGGTCTCGTTAAAAAAAAAAATCAAATTCGAATTTCATTTTTTTTTTTTCAGAAAATAGTCGGTGTGTTTAAGCCCAAAGATGAAGAGCCGTACGGGCGGCTCAACCCGAAATGGACCAAGTGGATGCACAAGCTGTGCTGTCCGTGCTGCTTCGGCCGGTCCTGCCTCATACCCAACCAGGGCTACCTGTCAGAGGCCGGCGCTAGCCTCGTCGACTCCAAGATCGGACTCAAGATAGTGCCAAAGACGAGAGTGAGTACCATCAGAGAATTTGGCGAAGCTATGTTACATATTTGGCATGCGTTCCAAAATATAACCTTATATATTGGCCAGGATATTGATGTACTTATAATAATTTTTTGGGATGTCATGATTTCAAATATGTTACATAATATTATACTGCTATAAATACGTCAAGGAAGTAAATAAATATATTTTTACAATGGATACGCTATACATAATACAATGTCCCGTCCTTGCATGATGCTTTCGAATTATTGTCGAATAGTCGAATTGTTTGGCGGATAAAGACAACATTATAGGCATACTTTATTAACTGCGTAAATTAATAAGTAAAGTCTATAATCTATTATTCATTGACAATCTGTCATTTACGGCTCTATAATCTTATGTCCCATTGATATTTTTTTCTAACCACTCTACTGTCTACGGTTTCAGGTGGTGAAGCTAGTGTCGGAGACGTTCAACTACCTGCGTATAGACCGCGAGCGGTCGCGGCTGAAGCGGGCCATCACAGAGCAGTTCCCGAACCTCAGGTTCAACCGGATGGGTCTGCCGCCTAAGGTAATAAACCAAAGACAGTCTCGGTCATGTCAGGTTTCTAACCAAAAAAAAAAACTACATCAAAATCGGTCCATCCGTTTCGATGATATCACAATAAGGAATATACAAAACCTTGTTTTATATGCTTCAATACATTACACTTTACACGAATTAAAGGCGAAAGTTACTTCTTTACGTCTAAACGGTTAAAGCGAATTTAATAAAATTTGGTATGTAGCTAGCTGATACCCTAAATTAACACATAGGCTACTTTTTACTGCGGGAAAAGTCACAATTTATTTTTCCTAATAAACCGCAAGTAACACCGTGGGGTACAGCATCTACAAACCTCGCCTAAATTCTAAACTTTTTACTTCCACTAGCTCGCCTTAAATGACTTAAAAATTAAAATTATATGTCCACAACGACTGCAGAGGTGTCGTGTGTTTCCAGGTGGGTTCGTTCCAGCTGTTCGTGGAGGGGTATAAAGACGCGGACTACTGGCTGCGCCGCTTCGAACAGGACCCCCCAGCTGAACACATCATGAGGAAGTTAGTATGAGAATGTCTTACTGCCGTACTCAGAGACATTTAATTATGGTTAACCTTCAATTTAATGAAGAGTTTGACAGATAATGTATTAGGCTTATGTCAACATTTTAATTACATTTAAATATTTATATTTATATTATTACTTAAATTGTACGTAATTGAGAATTAAAATTCCCTATCTCAAAAACTACTGAACCAATTTTGATGCAGCATTTCCTAAGTTGAACGATACCTAGTAAAAGAATCACTTAAATCGGACTTGTAGTTTCGGAGATATGCGAACACAAATATAATAATATCTATGGACGCTTCACACCACGTCAGTCTGGCCCCGTGGTAAGTACCTGAAGGACTTGTGTTACAGGTACCAAACAACGGAAATATATTTAATACTTTTATACTATACATATATTTAAGATTTTTATTATATCATACACATATTTAATACACATCCATGACCCAGGAACTTTGAAAAATTTATGTTCCGTCGGCGGGATTCGAACCCGCAACCCCCGGCTTGAGCTACCAACAGCCCACCAACTGAGCCACAGAGGTCGTCATATAAAAACATACATACATATACTTTTGAAATTTAGCACATTTGTTAAGACGCTGATATAGACTAACATAAGTATACGAAAACTGGGCAATTCTGGAAATATTACATACATACGGGTTGAATTGATAACCTCCTTTTTTGAAGTCGGTTAAAATTATCACCAGGTTCCAGCTCCAATTCGAGCGGTTGGTGGTGTTGGACTACATAATCCGCAACACGGACCGCGGCAACGACAACTGGCTGATCAAGTACGACGCGCCCGGACAGGACGTCAGCATGACCGATCCCTCGGTGAGAAATATACGGAGCCGGGAGATATGGCCGGAGACGAGACGATACAATATGATGCTTACCCCCTGAGCCTTCAGTCTCGAAATCAGCGGGCAGCGGGGCGGGAGCGGCGGCGGCGCGTGACTATGTATAGAATATAGATTTATATGGAAAAGCCGTCTAGTACGCCGCGCGCCGCGCCGCTTTTTTCGAGGCCTGTGCATATAAATCTATTAATTTATACAGGGTGCAATTAAACCTTCCGGCCAAATTTCGATATATTGATCCTTGTTAAAAATAAAAATACATTAATATTTTTTCTTTTATAATCACTCAGTACTAAAATTTTGAGAAATAGCTTCCGAAAGTTTTCCTAAAAATCTCCAAACCCCTCTCCCCCCTCCCTGGCGCCACCCCCCGCGTCACCCCCGCTCTTTTTTTTTTAAATTGATTCACTAAACTAGATAATACACATTTGCAAATTATAAATACAAGTTAGTAAGTATCAAAACGTAGTGTACATCCTTCTTGAAGTGAATACTACATGCAAAATAAATCTAAGTTACAAAGATGGTGCTAAATTCTTGTTACCTAATCTTTGCTTACAATTTTATATAACTTATCTTTGAATAATGAGACAGAAGTACCAAAAATATCGATTTCACCGCAGGTCTTATTGTATAAGGCACACATTCGGTATAATGGGAAGTTTTGTCCATAATTTGTGTGCTATACAGGTATGTCAAAAGTTTTTCTATTTCGAGTACGGCGGTCGAGGAACTGATAAATTGATCTTATTTAGAAGTGGGGTGCTGTCTAAATTCCCGTTAATTAATTTATGTAAAAAAAACCCACATTACAAAATTAACACCCTATTTTTTTTTTTGTTAAATGGACTCTCCTAATGATACCTAAGCCCTAAAAAAAATTTGGCCGGTAGTAGGTAATTGCAACCTGTATAGACAGGCTTCGACAGGACAAATTAAAATGTTTGAACATTGAGTATGCTATGAACGCTTTGTCCTTGTATGATATGTCCAATGTAACAAACATTGGAAATGGCGATAGACAAGTACAGAATATTGCATAGCGTATCCTTTACTTACTTACCTTTATGTTTACTTCGGATTAAAATCTTTTCCTATTATAGGCTAAGGTTTACTCCCCGACACCTTTTATTGTAACTCCAATGTGGCGACGAGCGCAGGCTGTCTCACTCTTGTAATCCTACGCAGAAACATGTAGTTTTACGCACACCCATGTAGTATACAGTGTATGTCATAGAGTAGCATTTTATTTGATTTTTTATTGGTCGCGGTCGTTCGAGGCAAAGATCCGAAAGCCACCTTTACGCACACCCATGTAGTCATACGCACACCCATGTAGTCTTACGCACACCCATGTAGTCATACGTACACCCATGTAGTCTTACGCACACCCGTCACCCATGTAGTCTAAAGGTGGTTTTCGGATCTTTGCCGCGAGCGACTGCGACCGAAAAAATTCAAATAAAATGCCACTTTATGACAAAGGCTATAGGTTTCATTTTACTCTACGCCACTAGCTTTTATGCCGCCGCACAGTGGAAAATTTGGGTCCTTATCGGATCAAAAATCTGTAACTTCAAGGTTTTTCATCGTATTGAATTGAGATTTGGCACATGTATACAGTGATATACAAAGATTTTAAAAATAATCAATTTTTGTATTTTTTTTCATTGTATACATATTTATTTTAGGTTAAAAAAAAAGAAAAGATAAAAAAGTAATACGAGTAGTTTATTTTTTATAAATAAGTAGTAATATGAGTAAAATTATACTTATCACACAAGCATAATAAAATACATAAAATTATAAAATCGTATAGTACCTATCTATGCCTCACACCAAACTAATTTATCTTAGATTAGACAAATCTTATAATATTATTGGTTTTATTCTAGGTTTTAGTTACTTATAATGTTATATCTAATTGTTATTATCCTCGCTATTTCTAACTAAAATTACTTCCGGTGTAAATGTAGGATCACCTTCAGGTACCACCTTCAAAAGACTTAGTGCCTCTTCATCAAGATCCTTCACATTTCTCACATAAGGTTTTCTTAAACTTGAAACGTATGGATCTGAAGTATATAGAAGCGTTTTAAATACGTCTTCATTTGTAGCTATACGGGAACATTTTCTGGCATGGTGCAGGCGCATATTTCTGTAGTCTTTATTGCGCGACTCTTGTGCATCTTCCGACAGTTGCCCAATAGGAAGAACAGAAAAATGTTTGATCACGCTTTCTCCGTGTATAAGTAATTTGTGCACGGAGGATGGCATGTAGTACCAATCATAGTTACTAACATAAATTCGCGCAGTTTCTAAGGCATAAACTCCAAATTTTTCGGGATCGATCATCATTCCAGAAGAGAGAGCTTGTAAAATAATATACAAGCGTTTAATCAATGTTTCATCAACACCTGTTATGTTCGCCGAGCAAGTGTAATTGTAAAAGAACCTTCGTGCTGTATTTCCATCACTTGAGTTTCCACTTAATTGACGAGGTTTGTCGATAATTAATCCTAGCTCTTCCCTGAAACGTTTTTGAACAAATTCCTTCTTTTCTTTCTTCAATTTCTTTTTTTCTTCTGTTGTAGCAGACCAAGTCTTAAAGTCAAGATTGTAGCAAATGTGTAATACCATTTCCATGCAGCGAATCCAGGCATGCAATGTGGATAATCCATATTGGTAAGCACTTTCATTTTCAGGTCTAGCAGTCACTTTTAATAGGTCATTCATAAGTCGAGGAGTAGCCCCACATATCGTGCACGTAGAACCCGATGGAGTTTCTGTTAGGACCTGAGCCACCTTACCATCAATCATTGTTAGAAAAAGTTCGTGCTTCACATTTACTGCAACACCATCTTTGTTTATTAATGACGGGCGTAAAGATTCAATTTGTCTGGTAATTTCGTCTACAACTGCCTTAGTTTTTTCAGGAGTTTCTTTACAAAATTCAATAGAAATGGGTCTACAATAACGAACAGATGAAGGTACTGGATTTTGCCAAATAATGGCTTGTGAGAGGTCATCAATTAATCTAATGGGAACTAATGAAGTGACGAACAGATTGGCATCTGAAATAGTTTCCGATTCTTCTGGCAGTTTCTGCTTGTATTGACTTTGGCCAGATGAACCATCACATCCCCATTTACAGTAAAGGATTAAATTTCTGTGTTGTTCTAGGAAAACTGGATTAATTTTTAAAATTCTGGCAACTGTGTGGTCCAGTAAGTCTTGTATATTAATCACTTTAGCATAAGTATTTGTGATTTCGATTGTAGAAGATGGTGGATAGCAAGTTTGTTTTATTTCTTGTATTTTGTAATATGGGGGAAACATTGTACACTTTCTTTCGTTGGTTAAATTTCTTAGGTACATATATTGTGCTTTAGTTAGATCCAAATCAATAAAAGCACTCAATGCTTCTGTATCAGATAAAATCTTCATTTGGTTTGACTCTTTCCACATAGTCGAGAAAACTTTTTTCTTTTCGCTCTCAGAGTTTCTTAGCTCTTCAACAAGATGAGCCTCTGCATACTCACCTAAGGCCCGCAGTCCTTGCAAAAATGCGTTACAAATGTGCTCAAACCCATATTCTTCTAGTAAAAGAGTGTTTTTCCTTTTCTTTGTTGATTCTGAGGAGTCTCCATAAGCAATGCACGGTCTTCCTCGTTTACCAGAAGTTGATGGCAGTGAATGTGCTTCAGACTCCGGAAACTGTACTGAATATCCTGACTCCAGCCAGCTTGTATTATTTCGAATAAATTCGTCCTTTTTCCGTGATGCTTGAGCCCAGCGCTTATTGAAAGAAGGCAGAATATTTCTTTGAATGTCACCAATTACAAAACACAAGATGTTTTCAGAAACATTTAATGTTTGCTGTAGAACTATGGACAACGATTCCAAGGTTCTGCCACGCTCGATATAGGGAATGATGAAATCGCCCTTAGTACAGTTGAAAGTTGACATTTTAATGGAAATAACCAATTTAAATAAGTGTCACTCAATATGAAATACACGCTGAAGTGTGCAATTTGAAGATATTTGCTTCCCCTTATATACTAGTTTTTTAGATATGAAATACGTACTAATATGAATGTTATGCATATTTACTCATGCACGACGAGTGCAAAATAGATGATAAGCTATTGCTATCAAAATATTGTGGTTAATATAGTTTTTGTAAACTATGTCAGCAGTAACCGCAAAAGATACCGAATTATCTACTCCGACCGCTATCACATTTTTTCCCATAACTTCCAGGACCGCAAACTTCCGCAGCTGATTTTTTTAATTTTTCATTTATAAATAGTTAGGCTATTAAATAACACATAAAGTTGCGCGTCGCGAGCCGTCGGTAAATGTGAAAACCTTCGACGAAAAAAAAAGAAAAGTGAAAAATAGGGTATGTCAATTTTTAAGTACTTACTCAAAAATAAAAAGCATATTAAAAAAAGTTAATAGCTCATTATTAAGAACATAAAATATCCTTTTTAAAAATGTATAAAACCGCATGCATGTGCTAAATACTTTTTTCACAATATTCATTTGAATTACGTGTATGCAAACATTTGAATGAGCCATCCGCTACTTCAACTTACTTCAACCTATGAAAAAAAAATATTTATGCAGTTTTAGAACAAAAAAATGTCTGATTAAGATTATTTGGTTATTAGAGTATCGAATGCAATAAATATTTCATTCAAATTGTGATATTTTTAAAATCCATTTATGATATGCTCTAGTTCTACCATTTTCCATAGTGCACAGTGGAAAATTTGGGTCCTTATCGGATCAAAAATCTGTAACTTCAAGGTTTTTCATCGTATTGAATTGAGATTTGGCACATGTATACAGTGATATACAAAGATTTTAAAAATAATCAATTTTTGTATTTTTTTTCATTGTATACATATTTATTTTAGGTTAAAAAAAAAGAAAAGATAAAAAAGTAATACGAGTAGTTTATTTTTTATAAATAAGTAGTAATATGAGTAAAATTATACTTATCACACAAGCATAATAAAATACATAAAATTATAAAATCGTATAGTACCTATCTATGCCTCACACCAAACTAATTTATCTTAGATTAGACAAATCTTATAATATTATTGGTTTTATTCTAGGTTTTAGTTACTTATAATGTTATATCTAATTGTTATTATCCTCGCTATTTCTAACTAAAATTACTTCCGGTGTAAATGTAGGATCACCTTCAGGTACCACCTTCAAAAGACTTAGTGCCTCTTCATCAAGATCCTTCACATTTCTCACATAAGGTTTTCTTAAACTTGAAACGTATGGATCTGAAGTATATAGAAGCGTTTTAAATACGTCTTCATTTGTAGCTATACGGGAACATTTTCTGGCATGGTGCAGGCGCATATTTCTGTAGTCTTTATTGCGCGACTCTTGTGCATCTTCCGACAGTTGCCCAATAGGAAGAACAGAAAAATGTTTGATCACGCTTTCTCCGTGTATAAGTAATTTGTGCACGGAGGATGGCATGTAGTACCAATCATAGTTACTAACATAAATTCGCGCAGTTTCTAAGGCATAAACTCCAAATTTTTCGGGATCGATCATCATTCCAGAAGAGAGAGCTTGTAAAATAATATACAAGCGTTTAATCAATGTTTCATCAACACCTGTTATGTTCGCCGAGCAAGTGTAATTGTAAAAGAACCTTCGTGCTGTATTTCCATCACTTGAGTTTCCACTTAATTGACGAGGTTTGTCGATAATTAATCCTAGCTCTTCCCTGAAACGTTTTTGAACAAATTCCTTCTTTTCTTTCTTCAATTTCTTTTTTTCTTCTGTTGTAGCAGACCAAGTCTTAAAGTCAAGATTGTAGCAAATGTGTAATACCATTTCCATGCAGCGAATCCAGGCATGCAATGTGGATAATCCATATTGGTAAGCACTTTCATTTTCAGGTCTAGCAGTCACTTTTAATAGGTCATTCATAAGTCGAGGAGTAGCCCCACATATCGTGCACGTAGAACCCGATGGAGTTTCTGTTAGGACCTGAGCCACCTTACCATCAATCATTGTTAGAAAAAGTTCGTGCTTCACATTTACTGCAACACCATCTTTGTTTATTAATGACGGGCGTAAAGATTCAATTTGTCTGGTAATTTCGTCTACAACTGCCTTAGTTTTTTCAGGAGTTTCTTTACAAAATTCAATAGAAATGGGTCTACAATAACGAACAGATGAAGGTACTGGATTTTGCCAAATAATGGCTTGTGAGAGGTCATCAATTAATCTAATGGGAACTAATGAAGTGACGAACAGATTGGCATCTGAAATAGTTTCCGATTCTTCTGGCAGTTTCTGCTTGTATTGACTTTGGCCAGATGAACCATCACATCCCCATTTACAGTAAAGGATTAAATTTCTGTGTTGTTCTAGGAAAACTGGATTAATTTTTAAAATTCTGGCAACTGTGTGGTCCAGTAAGTCTTGTATATTAATCACTTTAGCATAAGTATTTGTGATTTCGATTGTAGAAGATGGTGGATAGCAAGTTTGTTTTATTTCTTGTATTTTGTAATATGGGGGAAACATTGTACACTTTCTTTCGTTGGTTAAATTTCTTAGGTACATATATTGTGCTTTAGTTAGATCCAAATCAATAAAAGCACTCAATGCTTCTGTATCAGATAAAATCTTCATTTGGTTTGACTCTTTCCACATAGTCGAGAAAACTTTTTTCTTTTCGCTCTCAGAGTTTCTTAGCTCTTCAACAAGATGAGCCTCTGCATACTCACCTAAGGCCCGCAGTCCTTGCAAAAATGCGTTACAAATGTGCTCAAACCCATATTCTTCTAGTAAAAGAGTGTTTTTCCTTTTCTTTGTTGATTCTGAGGAGTCTCCATAAGCAATGCACGGTCTTCCTCGTTTACCAGAAGTTGATGGCAGTGAATGTGCTTCAGACTCCGGAAACTGTACTGAATATCCTGACTCCAGCCAGCTTGTATTATTTCGAATAAATTCGTCCTTTTTCCGTGATGCTTGAGCCCAGCGCTTATTGAAAGAAGGCAGAATATTTCTTTGAATGTCACCAATTACAAAACACAAGATGTTTTCAGAAACATTTAAT
This sequence comes from Cyaniris semiargus, assembly GCA_905187585.1. Classification (NCBI taxonomy): domain Eukaryota; kingdom Metazoa; phylum Arthropoda; class Insecta; order Lepidoptera; family Lycaenidae; genus Cyaniris; species Cyaniris semiargus. The sequence continues at coordinate 7,994,517 of LR994566.1, read as the reverse complement.
GTTTGCTGTAGAACTATGGACAACGATTCCAAGGTTCTGCCACGCTCGATATAGGGAATGATGAAATCGCCCTTAGTACAGTTGAAAGTTGACATTTTAATGGAAATAACCAATTTAAATAAGTGTCACTCAATATGAAATACACGCTGAAGTGTGCAATTTGAAGATATTTGCTTCCCCTTATATACTAGTTTTTTAGATATGAAATACGTACTAATATGAATGTTATGCATATTTACTCATGCACGACGAGTGCAAAATAGATGATAAGCTATTGCTATCAAAATATTGTGGTTAATATAGTTTTTGTAAACTATGTCAGCAGTAACCGCAAAAGATACCGAATTATCTACTCCGACCGCTATCACATTTTTTCCCATAACTTCCAGGACCGCAAACTTCCGCAGCTGATTTTTTTAATTTTTCATTTATAAATAGTTAGGCTATTAAATAACACATAAAGTTGCGCGTCGCGAGCCGTCGGTAAATGTGAAAACCTTCGACGAAAAAAAAAGAAAAGTGAAAAATAGGGTATGTCAATTTTTAAGTACTTACTCAAAAATAAAAAGCATATTAAAAAAAGTTAATAGCTCATTATTAAGAACATAAAATATCCTTTTTAAAAATGTATAAAACCGCATGCATGTGCTAAATACTTTTTTCACAATATTCATTTGAATTACGTGTATGCAAACATTTGAATGAGCCATCCGCTACTTCAACTTACTTCAACCTATGAAAAAAAAATATTTATGCAGTTTTAGAACAAAAAAATGTCTGATTAAGATTATTTGGTTATTAGAGTATCGAATGCAATAAATATTTCATTCAAATTGTGATATTTTTAAAATCCATTTATGATATGCTCTAGTTCTACCATTTTCCATAGTGCGCCGCCGGCGGCAGCATGGGTCGCCACACAAATGTCAGTAGAAAATGATACTTATAAAGTATGTCATAGAGTAGCATTTTATTTGATTTTATATCGGTCGCGGTCGCTCGAGGCAAAGATCCGAAAGCCACCTTTACGCACACCCATGTAGGTTGCTTAGCTTTTATCGCGGGATTTGAGCGCGGCGACGGAATCAAGAAATTCCGTAATGAAAAACCTAACACCACTCCTTGCGGCGTTGCCGTGCATCGTCTATTACTAAGACTATTATCAAATCGCTAAATTCTGTCCGTAGCGGTCATTGACCCCCTGTCAAAATACTTGTCAAATTTCATATTTTTCTATACAAACCGTGATTTACAATAAAGTGACAAATGTTTCTAGTCTAAGGGCGATATCGTATTTTGCACACTCGATGTGAACTCAGTATGAATTATATCACTTCAAACTCATAAATAGTTGCAGAATATCATACTAAGAGTTACCAAGAGGTTTTCCGAGGAATATATAATATTTTAGAATAGTCTGTGTCTTAATAAGAGTTGAATTTTTTTCTTAACCCATTAACCGCCAAAATGAAACCAATAGTATTTTTTTAACAAAACTTGAATTTATCTGCAGTTTATATGTTAAATAAATGAAAAATAAAAGAAAAATTAAAAAAAAAATCCTCCCCTTTAGGGGGGTGTACCCAGTTGGGTACAACGGCGTGTTATGGGGTACTTAGGTGTGATAAGGTTTAGAACTAACTTTTTTGATACATACTTTTTTATTACATTTTTTGCACTGAAAACGAACTTCTGCATAATGTTTTACATTTTGAAACTATTTAGAAACATTTTTGGGGTAGTGATCGATACTATTTTGAGGTAAACTAGAGACTGACGAGGAGGATAACCTCGTTTTTCATTATATTTTCTGAAACAAGTAAAATGTAACGATGTTTCGTTGAAAGAGAATATAAACAATGCTATCATTAAGAGTCGTAAGTGGTCAATGCAAACGCTAATCATTAACAATAACAAAAGGAAAAACATAATTCAAAAAAAGTAAATAAAATCCATCATCATCTTTACCCAAATTTGCGTTCCGTATTTTCTCATAATTAGTAGTGGTATCTGTAGCTGAAGCTAGTAAACTTTCGTCCTTGATATCCACTAATAGGTATAAGAAGTAAAAAGTATACAGGGTGATTTCTCGAGTCATATTTCTTACTTACGAAGGAGTGTCAATATTAGCTTATGTTACCATAACACTTTGCAAATGACAAATTTTGTATATATTATAATATCTATTCTAGTTGATACTAGCTTCATTGTTACTGACAAGATAGATTCCTCTTACAAGGTTTAGCTACTGTCAAATCTTTTAGCTGCTATTTTACCTGCGTTTTTCTGTCTACAACGTCTGTAATTTTAGGACAAATAAATGTATAAGAGAGCGGACATTTACACTATGTTATAGGTTTTCTGAATGTATATGATAATTTTTATTTACAAAAGGAGCACAAAAAAGCTTTCCCTTGGTATTTATAACGATATAAGATGTTAAAATTAATCAAACTCTATATTTAAAAAATCTGAAAAAAGAAATATTTTGCTAGTGGATTCGGCCATTGTACCCAACTAGGTACAGTAGTGTTTGAATCACACTTTTTCCGTCTATTTCAATAATCTACCACTAACTTCTTATTTATTATATAGATAACAATGTATTGAATAAAAACAAACACATAAAGTGGTTGAATATTATGCGATTAAAATAAAGAGAGAATTTATGAGCTTGCTTCTGCAGGTCGCAAAACCGTAAGTTTCAAAGCTACCTTATGACTAAAAATATTGGTTGCCAGTATAAATTTGCTAAAAATGTTGAAGCTTTATCTTTAATTAAATAATATATAAAATAAAAAACTGAGATGTGATACCACAAAATTTCTTATCCCTAATTTTGTATGTGTACCCACTTGGGTACAGCGGCGGTAAATGGGTTAAGTGCGATAGTAATACAATGCGAGCATTTAATTTAGACTAAAAAGGTCAATGACCGCTGGTGCCACCTTAAATTATTTTGACTTTAGACGTATGCGAATTATAATTGCATAAGTTGATAAAGAATGCTATGCAATTGCTTTACCGCGGCAGGCTCCGAGTCTCACATGCATTATTTTTGTATTTCCAGGAGTGGACGGGCAGCTCGGAGGTGTGTATAGCGGCGATCGACAACGGGTTGGCGTTCCCGTTCAAGCACCCGGACTCGTGGCGCGCCTACCCCTACCACTGGGCGTGGCTACCGCAGGCCAAGAAACCCTTCAGCTACGAGACCAAGTTAGTACCCAACTGGCCAACAGGCTAATGCTAAGTACTCACATACGGTTTTACTCGATCGAGCGATCACGTAGAGTAAAAACCACGGCTCGGGCTTTCGTCCACACATTCAGCATTACTCGATAGTTTTACTCCAAATCGATTAAAAATTATCGCGTGGACCGCAAAACTCACACGCTTGAGTATGGCTTGAGTAAAGCTCGACGGCTCGCGTCGAGTAAGTTCGAAGGAAATTAGATTTATTTAATTCCATCGAGCCGGCTCGAAACGAGCCTTCGGAGCTGTGAGTTTTGCGGTCCACACAGTAATTTTTACTCGATTTGGAGTAAAACTATCGAGTAAAACTGTACGTGAGTACTTAGCATAAGAGAAACCACGTATGGCTATGATTAACCATGATTGCTTAATGCATAGCTGTCTACACTGTAGATCTTTTTGGATAGTGACGCAAAATATTAATTTAGAATAAAATATAGATTTGAAGTCCAATCATCTGTCATTCTCCAGCAGGCTAGCATGGTCACCATAAAAGCGGTTTCTTTCTACGGAAGAATAGACAAAGGAAATCCCCCAGTAAAATCAGTCAGTATGTCGATTCTTTCCCGTTTCTAATGTTGTTATGCTAAGCCTGCGTTATTTTTAATAAAATAATGTGACTAAAAGTCCGTGGTTTGTTGAAATATATGATATAATATATGAGTATGTCATTACGAAATATAATATAAATAAACAACATTATAATATTATTTATTAAAGTGTATGTTAAAAAAAAATAAGATGCGTTGAGATCCGAGTCCAAAATGATATCGATTATGGCGCTAACAATGTCTTAAAAATCCTCGCGACCGATCGCAATCCTTGAAACCTTTCGGTCGCGCACTGAGGTAAAGAAACGCAGATTAAAATAAAAAACAAATTACTATCGTGTCGATAAGGTTAAGAAGCACTGCTTTTATTCAATGTATTTTATTTTGTCTTTACATAATAGTCATATAATGTATTTCCAGGGAGCTGGTGTTACCGTTACTGTCGGATATGAACTTCGTGCAGGAACTGTGCGATGAGCTACATGTGCTGTTTAAAGTGAGTAAAGCAATGATGAAAAACTCAAAGCAGATATGTTACTACCGCGCGCGTTGTGAAGATTCAAATACGGCCCAATTGGGTCGTCTGTTATTTAGTCTGCATCGAGCGCAGTCACGAACGTGCCGCGTCTTGTCTTACCTAAATAAATTGAAAATAATAATAATAATAAAAATGAAATCTCTTACCACATGTATTGATTGCATTAAATACCTCGATTATTTACATTTTCAATTATTTTTTTGAACAATCTGGAAAAAATCGAATTTTCGTCATCGCTCAGGCGAAGAAAGAGACAGCGATACGATTCGACTTTTAAAAATAGAACTGTCTCTTTTATGTAAATGGTTTTTCGTATCTTTTGTTTCACTTATCTGTCAAATTTGTCAATGTTTGCAATTATGAATTTGAAAATTGTTCGGAAGAGATTTAAGCCGGAAAATAGTATGGACGTAACAGATCTGTATAAGTAGAATATCATTGGAGTAAAGTCTGAGATCTTTAAACTGTAGTTTTAGCACTAATGTTCAAAATAAGTCCACTTGTTTTGTTGATAATAATCTCAATAAAATAAGTGGACTTATTCGCATTTGATGTGATTATAAACACAACATCCTTTTCATCAAAATCAGTTCAGCAGTGGAGGGGTGTAGCCTATAGGTTTTTGGGCTGTCTAAGGTTTTTTGCCGGACCTACACTCAGTTTATTAGTAACGACGATTTTACTCCTGTCTTAATACTCCCAACAATTAGCTAAAGTAAACAAAGCTCAGTCTAAATTTATTTTTAATTATTAAAAATGTAATATAATTTATACTGCATTTGCTCGACTCCGTCAGAACGAGGGCTGTGTTTCTAGAGTGTATGTATGTATACTTATACGTATGTATGTCGGTAAATGTATTTAGTTAGCGAGCTAAAAAAGGTATCATTAGTCAGTCAGTCAGATTAGTCTTGGAGCCAATTCAGACCGCAAAATTGACCCTTAGATAGTGACATTTGCAGGCGTAGCATGGTCACTATAGAAGCGGTTTCTTTCTACGGAAGAATCGACATACTGACAGATTTTATCGACAAAATGGCGGATTTCCATTGTCTAACTGTCACTTTGTCTATTCTTCCGTAGAAATAAACCGTTTCTATGATAACCACGCTACGCTTGCAGGTGCATAAACAACATAATAATCGGGGTTTCTAACATAAATTGTTGAATAAAATTGTTCAATATTTCATTTGCCGCTCATAGGCAGACCCGACTTACACGAAGCGCTGCCTGATGAAAAAACCGTCAATAAGAATTTTCCGACACTTACCTACCTACCACCTTCCACCAATCAATTGTTGTGTGTCAAGTGTCAATTGTTGTGTCAAATAGCTGTCACGTACTTACAGGCCAGTCATAATAATATATCATTGTAACTAGTGTGTGACATCATTGCTCGGCAATCAGAAATGAACATTTGCATCTCCACTCTGACGCTGGCAACTCCTAAAACGGGGAGGCGTACGCCAAAAGAAGAAGAAGACATAATAAGATTTCGGCCAAAAATTAACCTTCAGTCAAACAACAATTTAAAAGCATTACTTAAATTATTAAACCGACTATTTTTCGATTACAGCAAGACAAAGGCTTCGACAAGGGTCTGTTCGAGCGGCAGATGTCCGTGGTCCGGGGGCAAGTCCTCAACCTGACGCAGGCACTCAAGGACGGCAAGAGCCCCGTCCAGCTGGTGCAGATGCCCGCCGTCATAGTGGAGAGGTAACGTGGACTCTATCGTCACCGCCGCAAGGTCCAATATCCCCCGTGCTCGATCTGACACAGGCGCTAAGGACGGCAAGAGCCCCGTCCAGCTGGTGCAGATGCCCGCCGTCATAGTGGAGAGGTAACGTGGACTCTATCGTCACCGCCACAAGGTCCAATATCCCCCGTGCTCGCCCTGACGCAGGCGCTCAAGGACGGCAAGAGCCCCGTCCAGCTGGTGCAGATGCCCGCCGTCATTACATAGTGGAGAGGTAACGTAGACTCTATTGTCACATCCACAAGGTCCTATATCCCCTGTGCTCGACCTGACGCAGGCGCTCAAGGACGGCAAGAGCCCCGTCCAGCTGGTGCATATGCCCGCCGTCATAGTGGAGAGGTAACGTGGACTCTATTGTCACACCCACAAGGTCCAATATCCCCCGTGCTCGACCTGACGCAGGCGCTCAAGGACGGCAAGAGCCCCGTCCAGCTGGTGCATATGCCCGCCGTCATAGTGGTGAGGTAACGTGGACTCTATCGTCGCCGCCACAAGGTCCAATATGCCCTGTGCTAGATAGTACAGACAGCACACAGGCAGCTGAAAATTCTAACCAGCTTAATAGTTGAACAGGCATCTTTATGCTTAATAATTAATTTTAATTTTGCTAGTATTGAAATTTATTATTATCCTAACCTTTTTATGTCAGAACCTCCTCAAACTCTAACATCCTTGCTTATATAAAAAAGTTACACAATAAAAAAGCTATACAATGTTTTGTCTTTGTTTTTCAAGCGGCTTTACCAATGTAACAGTCAAGAGACATTGTAAAAATTCATTATGCATAAGTGTATTTTTTTTGTTAGCAATTTAGGTAGGTTAGTATATTTAACACGGTTTAATTAGCTCTACCTGTCTAATGTCTTAGCTATTACCTATCTTTGAGACTAAGCGTGTTTAAATTATATTTCCAGGTCCAAGAGCGGCACGACGTCGTCGCGTTTCTTCGACTCGTTCCAGCAGCGCTTCCAGCACAAGTCGCCATTCTTCTCCTGGTGGTGATGCGCACACACAACGGTAAGTACCATCGAGGAAATTGATTCCTAGGCAGTTGACGGACCTACGTCATTTGGTCTGGTTATGTAAATTCAATGTTAGAGCCAGACCACACGGCGCGTTGCGTCAGCGGTTCGACTTGAGTCGACGCAGCGTTGCCGTTGCGTTGTTTTACATACAATTAATAACCAAGGTGTTCACACGGCGTGCTGCGTCGTGACAGCAGCGCGCAACGTACACATGACGGACAGTAGCCCCCGAGACGAAGCGGGAGGGGGTGTTGACGTTAAGACTGCTTCGTAATAACGCTGCGTTGACGCAGCGCCCGTGTGGCCGGCTATGCGTCAAACGGCAGCGCTGCATCGACGCAACGCTGACGCAACGCGCCGTGTGGACTGGCTTTTAGTTGTGATCGGTCGGATGGGTTTGACTTAACGCGACCAAATTACTTAGGTCCGCCATCTGCCTAGGAATCAACTTCTCTGATAGTACATGTAATAGTCTGTCTGAATCCGATATGAAACCGATTTGAATACGATTTCAATTCGGTCCGAATCCGATTTTAATCTGATCCGAAAATGATATGAAACCAATATAAATCCGATCTGAATGCGATCCGAATCAAGATTACCAGCTAAGAAAGATGTGAAATAACCAGTCCGGTTTAGTGCGTATCAAATAAATAGGTCTACGTTGTAGTTTGGATCGTAGAGTCAATTCGCTTTGGTTGCAACTCGCCCTAACGGTTTTCGTTTTCTTGACGTGCAATATAAATAAACGGTTTATTGCTATCCTTGTCATTCTGCCCAGCAGAAACAGTGATAGCCTATGAATAAATCTAACAGCCCCTAAATTAATTATTTTATTTATAATAATAAATTATATTCTTTTGTTACAGATACCATTGGCGATAGTTTCACATTTGTTACTTAGGAAACACGTATGTATAGCGCATTTTAAAATTGTAGCTAAACGAAGAATTTTAAACTTTATACAATACTCAAATGTTTAAAACACACATGATCATTTATATTCATTTGGAATTAAATTTGTGCATTTTGAGCCCATTTGCGCCAGTCTAAGTTAACGTTAGTCTTGTCTTTCTTAACATTATCCCTCTCACTCTTCCTATTTTATAGGAAAGAGAAAGCTTGACATTTTAATACAGGAGCAATAGCCTAGATTATCGCAAGTGGGCCTTACTTTTAACCGACTTCAAAAAATGAGGAAGTTTTTGGAACAGTGGGTCCTGTCAAGACCAAAAATTACTATATAAATAGTATTTTATGTTGAGCTCTAATCGTATAGAAGTTTTGAAAATACGCGGGTCAAATTAAAATGTTATATTTTCCATAACAAGAACAATAAAATTATGTAAATCATATTTTCATATTTTATAGCACCTAAAGGTGGCTTTGCGATACTTTTCCCAAGCGACCGCGACTGACAAAAATTCAAATGAAATATTATTTCATATATTATAACTAGGCTATAGGTTTCATTTTCTACCGACATAGGTCTAGCGACCCATGCTGCCGCAGTTTTATAGTGGTGTAGAGCAAAATGAAAGTGGTATTTAAGACCGGGCTGCCAAAAATATCAAACCACGCTAGCCCCGCCTACATTCCCGCATTATAGCACGAAAGTAAAGGTCGTAAATCCCAAAAATGTTTAATTAAATACAATACTAATATTTCCTTTTGCCATTATTTTATAAACTGTGAGATTGTAGTAGTGCAAGTTATTTAATGATAGTAACTCAATAAGTGTAACAGATATTTGTTGAAAAGCCCAGAAAGATTCATAATTTCGAAAAATATAACTATCGACTCAAAATAAGTGTATCGTGTTTTCCGTTTAGCAAATATCAGATAAATATACAATGATTAAATAAATCTCAATTTCATTTAACCGTTTGCGTGCGACCTGTCAAAATTTTTGAAATACCTGGTGTCGACCCGGATTCCGGACGCGCGACAGTCAGGGTTTGACAGCTCAGTTTTTAGCTACATTATGATTTTTATAAGATTTTACCAGATTCTAAGTGGAATGATGTTAATTCACATTTAAAATTATATAGTTTATTAAATACTATTTATTTCTTCTGAATTTATGTCTGCCTAAATATAAAATAAATCTTGTACAGTACTTAATAACAATATTTGATTCTCAAATTGTATTTTATTTGCACTTCAGCATATTAGGTTTATGATACAAATTATAACTTCACATACCACAATACACTTTATTTACACAACACTTGTTTTAAAATAAACACAAGGGTCAGCCACTTGAATGAGTCGTCAAAAGTTACTTTTATTTTCTTAATTTTTTACTAAGCCGAACGAGGTAAAGACATACCAAAGTAGTTCCTTCCTTCTTCTTTTTAATTGCAATGTGTTTTAAAGGATTAAATATATTTAAATACGCCGTTTTGAGCGGGAACGAGGACGCGGCATATGGCGTCAGGATCCCGGTTCCTCGACTGTTTAGTGTATAATTGATCGCGTCCGGAATCCGGTTTGTCGACACGATAGGGGTTAAGTCAATCGTCTTCCGGGATCGTAATACTTATTAGATAACACAGCAAAATTTGGCAGCCCGCTCTTAATTTGACTTTTTATCTGTTGCGGTCGCTTGCGGCATAGATCGGAAAGCCACCACATAGTAGTGTTGGCTTGAAATTAATAAAGATAATATTAATTTGGTAAAGTAAATTATGTTTTAAAAGTCAGTGTCTATCGTTATATGGGGCCATGAAATCATATCATGTCGCATTCACACATCTCAAATAGTCGATTCAAAATAATCTGTGAATCGATTCTGCAAAATCTTATATATAAAATTCTCGTGTCACAATGTTAGTCAGCGAACTCCTCCGAAACGGCTTTACTGATTTTTACCAAATTTTATATGCATATTCAGTAGGTCTGAGAATCGGCTACTGGGTACTTTATATATTGATAAGTGCATTTGTTGAATAAATAATAGTAAATTATTACAACCTGAGACTGACTGCGACCATTGTTTGTGCAACGGGATAGCGATCGACGTTGCCATGGCGACATACTTATTTAGTCACTTCAATAAAATAATATGGGCGAAATACTTTATATTTTTTTATATAGCCTTATTTATTACCCGGCAAAGCAACGTTTGCCAAGGCAGCTAGTAATCATGTAATAAAACACTTTCAGAGATTCTTTTTTCCTTTTTATAATGGGTTTGACATAACGCGACTAACGGCCGTTCCCAATATTCAATCTATCTCTGGTTTGACATACGACCGATCGCAGCTAACATTGAATTGACATAAAATATATGTCTCTAATGTCTAATGAGAGCTATTCCTATCTCTAGTAGGGCAAAACCAGAGATAGATCAAATATTGGGAACGGCCGTAAGTTACGTAGGTCCGCCATCTGCCTATGGAAATCCAGGAAAGGTTAGATTTTTAAGGTTTTATTGTTTTCTCATACATTTCTTTAAAATATGAAACAATATATTAAAATACAACACTTTCCTCAAGTTTGCCATATACGATTACTTTCCAGAAATGATTCCTTACCAGCAACACTATAAATTGATGCAATAATACAGGGTGTTTTTTTGTGATTTTTTCTTACCTTCTACCCTCGTTAACTTTTTCTCCCATGGTTTAGAGATTTTATGTCATAAAATAAAATGTACATACAGCTTTTCAAGTCCTTTCATTTGATATATGTCTGGATGTGCTACAGCTTGGGAACGGGTTCCATACAAAAATGCCCCTTGTTCTTTAACATAAAAATTGTAAGCAACATAGTTGTTTTGGTTTTCTCAAGATTTGGTATATTTATTGTATAATAGATAAGCATTCCTGATTGCCTTTGAAATCAAAGGTCTAATTTTGCTTGTTCAATATGCATGATTTATTTGTCAATATATTTTTTTATAATTTCTTTAATTTAATATTTAGGTTACTTAATGTTTTACTTCATTGTAATTTGTATATTACAATGTTTTATAAAATATGTTTCATATTAACCGCTTCACTAACAGAAGCAGCTTACGTATTTGTAAATTATTTGTACTGTATTTATGAATTCTGCGGCATACAATTATTTATTTTACTTGTAATTTATTTTGTTAAATTGTATTATAATTTATAACATACGTCACATAGGAAAGTATAATATGTAAGTGTTAATACACTTAAAAATATAAATATTATAGTCTTTTATACATACAATTTTCATATTCGATCTTTAAAAGAATTTCGTAAAGAAATTCATCGTTTTCTTTAGAAATAGTTTGAAATATTGTGATAGATATAATATAATTTGCTAGACATAATAGTGGAATTTCGTTATGCATACAGAAGTTTTATATTACACTAGAAGACACTACTGTAACATTTTTAGACACGATCAAAGCAAAGGTAAGGTTTTAGTTTTTTGCCTTGCCTGAATTATGACTTATTATTCTATGTCAGCCATAGATTCTATGTTATGTTGGTTAGTATTTGTATTGAAAAATATTTATTCGCATGTCAGAAAATACTTGAACCTAACTGCTAACTAAACTTAATACATACATAATCTTTGTATTTTTGATGGGCGATTAAATGTTTTTTTTGATCAGTGCGGCAATGTTTGACATTTGTGTATAATCCATTGCTTGTAATATCGTTTTGAAAAAACTGGATTAATTAGAGCATGAATCTGCATTATTGTTGCATTAAAATTTAAACAAAATCACACAATGGTTAATATGCAAGTGTCAAAAAAGTTAATTTTTAAGATGGCTTTCCAATCCCCGCTTCACGCGACCGCGACAATAATTCAAATAAAATGCCGCTTTATGAACTAGGTTATAGGTTTCATTTCCTACTGACAGCTCTAGCACCGAAGGCACCACTACTTTGTAGAGTTTGTAGTGGCCAAAATGAAACCTATAGCTTAGTTTGTAAAGTGAATTTTATTTGAATTTTTGTCGGTCGCAGTCGCGTGCCTCGAGGATCGGAAAGCCACATTATGTCGTCTCGTGGGTCGTGGTAAAGTTACCATCGATGTATAATTTCTAGAAAAATCTGTTTAAATAAGTGCCTGACGCCGTCAAGTTTTGTAAGATCAATAGTACAACTCATCCGTTTTGTACAAGTTTAGTGTGGATAGTAGGGGGCTAGCTTTGTGTGGAGATTGGTACTGACATAGATCTAGGGTATATCTAGATGACAAGGCACATTTCATTATACTTTTGACATTTTATAAGTTTTGTGTCTTGATACGCCTTTTGCACTTGAGCTCCATTTTACCTACTTTTTTTGTTTTGTCTTTGTATTTACATAATTGTTGTAATCATTTTGTAAGAGATTTTCAGGGAAAAATACGATATAACAAGGCTTCAACCTCAGATATTCTAATTTCTTACCTTTTCACACTAGCGCCATCTATATTTGGTACTGTTAACTTTTGTTCTTATCAATGAAGGAACAGATCTTTGCACGTATCAATCTCTTATCAAAACCTTAGAGGAGATAAGCAAACAATGTAAATATATAAAACAATTATTGTTAATTCATGTTTATATGCATTATTTAATTTCTGGATAAATATAATCACCATTGCATTTTATGCGTCTTTTATTTTCATCTCAGGTAGTTAAATCTTGATTAAGTTTATTTGCAGTGAAACTACAGTACGATGTAATCGATGATCTTACCGTGTTTATATTCATCTACTATTTTAGTACACCATTTTGAAATTGACTATTTTTTGTTGTTTCTATAATTTTCAATGATGAGTTTTTTGCCCCTTTGTATTTTATGCTAAGGGGCCAATAAATAAATAAAAAACATTTAAATTCACATTATTTATTCAACATTCTATAAATATCACTTGTGCAAACAATGTTAAGTAATATCGCAATAATAATATAATATCATGAATTTACTTTATAAGGGTCGTCAGTTGACTTCGACCCGCAACGCGACAATACGCAACGCTTGGCCACGTCGAGTCCGTGTAATAGCTGACCCTTATATAACTTTTCCAACTATATTAGGAATGTTTTAGCTTGTTACTCTTCAAATTTGAAACAATTTTCACATTATATTCAGTACCGTATTTTTTTATAATATCAATACAATATTAAAAATACATATTTGACATTTTTCGCTTGCTATGTTCAACTTTGTTATACTACATTGCTAATCAAATAAATGCTTTATTGTACTGGTATAAGAAAGACTTTGCGTGGAATATGTTATACATATTTTTTATTTATTTATAATTTGACATACCACAATTACGGTAGAAGAAATAACAAAAATCATAAAAATTTTCTCGACTGAAATGTTGTTTAACCAAAAAAATTACTAAATAATATAAATTAATTATTTTAGCTCTAAAAAGTTTTTAATAAATTATTAAATTCAACACCGATTTGTTACTTTTATAGAAAATACTATGTTGGCAGTTGTAACAATATATTTAAAGACATATAGGGCATCATATTTAAAAATATGGACTCTCTTTCATTCATTTTTTACAAGCACAGGAATTTTAAATTATAAATTAATAAATTATAATAAAACAAGGACTAGAAAGTTGCGACAAAAGTGCGAAATGTTTTTTTTAAATAATTTGGAGTTGCCAGTTGAAACAAGTGCGAGTTGGACTCGCGCGTCAAGGGTTCCGTACCATTATAGGAAAAAAATAGGCAAAAATTGTGTTTTTTGTATGGGAGCCCCCCTTAATTATATATTTTATTTAAATTTTATTAAAGCATTGATATAATTAAGTTTTTTGTGAACATTCCAGGTGCCTACCTGTTGCCATCATTGACATTGAGCAAAAAATGGCAAAAAAAATCACGTTTGTTGTATGGGAGCCCCCCTTAAATATTTAATTTATTTTGTTTTTAGTATTTGTTGTTATAGCGGCAACAGAAATACATATTCTGTGGAAATTTCAACTCTCTAGAGTCTAGCTATTACCGTTATTGAGTTACAGCCTGGAGACAGACAGACGGACAGACAGACATCGAAGTCTTAGTAACAGGGTCCCGTTTTTACCCTTTGGGTACGGAACCCTAAAAAGTATTGCACATAGCCCTTTCAAATTAAATAACAGAAACATAACAATCGTTTAAAACGATAATAATACTTTTAAGCCTTAGTGAACATATAATAAACAAAACAAAATAACTTATTTCTTGGTTATAAGCTAATGACAAATTATATTTCGAACTCTATAATATATTGGATAGTATAATATATTTTTATGTATAACCAGGCATATAAAAACTTTGTCTATGCGAAATTCGAAAACTTACAATTTTACAAAAAAAATGTTAATACTAATAACGCAATTTAGTATCAATATAATAAACTTTCATTCTACTTTTTAATAAAAGAGATAGCATGATGGACCAACAATTAAACAATTATTATTGAACACTAATACTTGGCTAAACTGGGATTTATTCGATTTTTTTTGTAGCAATACCACGACGACTATCAGTGTTGCTGCAATAAAAAAATGACCTCGATATTTTCTCCTGGTCACACTGCTTAATCTTTAATGACTATTTCATAACAGGCAAAAGCTTATCTATGCATATGCATAACATGTTGGTACTTTACGAATGCTATAGCTGCAAGCTCCTTACAGAACTCTTCCAGTACTATCAAACTCTCTACCAGTTGGTTGTGGTCGTTTCTGAAAATAGATAGATCTATAATTATTTTTTTTTTTTATTTATCGTCCTACCTAACCTTTCTACATATACAGGGTGTAACAAAACAAAGTGATAATGGTTAAGGGTGTGGAAGCGTAGCTTGTCCCTTATGTTGAGTTCACTGTGAAAGTAGCAGAAAATTTGCTCTTTCAGCGCTTCTACTTTCACAGTCAACTCCATACATGGGACTCATACACACCCTCAAGTATTATCACTTTGTTTTGTTACCTCCTCTATTATTGTGTATATAATAATTTAACTTGAATATTACTCAAATAAGCAAATCTCTACCAAAATATTAAAGAATTGATATTGGCAAATTATTATAGTATTGCTCTTCTTTGTCACATTTATGATAAATAAAAAACCGGCCAAGTGCGTGTTGTGCCACGCGCAATATAAGGTTCCGTAGTACCGCTAGTTTTTGATGATTTTTGTATGGTCAATGAATGCACATTTATAACGTGTTTTAGGGCCAACGCTAAGGCCGCGTTTCCACTGACGCGGAGCGGAGCGGAGAGGAGCTTAGCGGTGCCGAATTGACCAATCACCATGCTCGAAGTCTTCGCTCCGCTTCGCTGTCATTCCGCTGGAATAGCACGATTGGTCAATTCGGGCACCGCTAAGCTCCTCACCGCCCCGCTCCGCGTCAGTGGAAACGCACCCTTAGACTGGCGCAAGCGCATGTGGATAGACTAAGGCACGAATATTAAAAATAGTGGTAGTAGTAAACTTCTTTTTTTTTCTAGTATTTTATGAAATTGCAAAACGCATACCTTTCATCATAACTAGGATCTTCACTCATGAGTTCAAGTCTGGTATTCTCTATGATTTTCTTATAGTTTTTGAGCCTCGGTATCTCCATGGTCAGTCTTCTAGCCACATCCTGCAGCACTTTAAACAGAGTCGGAGTTTTTTTCGCCGTTTGTAGGTTCGGATTTAGTAAATACTCGTGCAGATTCGGGTGAGGAAGCAAAGCGAGCTTTGATATTATAGACGTAAGGTGCAAATTCACTTGGTACGGCTGATCCGGCATGTTGCCAAGGAGTTTGAATAGCATTCGGAAGAACGGTCCCTCGTCGAATTCGTCTTCGCCTAGCGACGATCTGTTGACGAAGGAGTAATCGATTTTGCGGTAGGAATCGATTTCGATTCGATTATCGAATGCGTCGTCCATATGTAGGTCTGCTTCTGGTCTGCTATCGTAGCTATGTGTGGAGCTCGCTGTGTTGTCTATGTATGTTACTTCGGTTGGCCAGTTGTAGGTGGAAGTTACGTCTAGCCATAGCTGGAACGATAACACCAGGGTACTCAGTCTAGTTGCATCCGATAATTTCGACAGCGAAGTTAAAAAATATCGGCTCTTTGGATGTTCACAATCCATACTAATATTATAAATGCGAAAGCGTGTCTGTCTGTTAACTCTTCACACTTAAACCGCTGAACCGATTTAGATGAAGTTTGGTCTGCAGATTTTGAGTACCGAGACTTTTGGTCTTTATTTATTAAATGTAGTTTTTATCCTTGTAAAATGTACGGTTTCTCTTCGTCGCATCGAAGAAGGGGGCGTCAGTATTTACTAAACATACTTTTTTATATTTGTCTATCAAATTACTAGTTTTCTGTCAAAATCTTTACTAAAGTTAAGTAATCATCAAATCTCCGAGTGCTAATAGTAGGAAAGTCATTTCATACCGACCAAATTTTTGTCCAGTAGTAGATTAATATTTAATAATCAACATCATGAGCGTCAGTCGCCGCACCCGTGGTGGGTTGTATGTACATCGAGAATGTCTCAAAGTTGTCGAAAAAATTTTTGCTAAAAGTAATTTTATACCGTATGAAAGTTTGATGGATGATTATCGGGGTCATGTTTAACCAAAAAATCACCGTCAGCCGTATTGCAGACGGGGGATTCAACGTCAGTCGCGTTACTAAATAGTGAATAATATGTAAAAAAAAATTGAACATAAAGTCATTTTATACCGTACAAAATTTATACAGGTGAATGTTTCTACTTTGTAAATAATAAAGAAAACCGTCAGTCGTTATTATGACGGTGGAGAATCCGTCAGCCAGCGATATAACCAATAACCATACTTCGCGCTCAATGTATCTGAGGGCGTCGCGTAGGCGACATTTCCACCTTTTATTCGGTAAAAGTAATTAATTCGATAGTCAATATTTTCGAGAAAGAATTATATTATACATTTTACTTGTAAAGCGCCATCTGTTGATACATACTAAAACTAAAATAACACCTATCGAACCTAAATGTCTATAATCTAGATAATATGAACCTTTATTGGGTGCGAATTGGGATCTTTATAATGTCAATACAATATGTATTCCCAACAACAACTTTGAGATACTCTCAATTTTTATTCCACCCATACTGAAGTAGCTGACGATCAAAACTCTTATGTATTAATATAATACTATTATTATTACGATTTTCGCTCGGTATGAAATGACTTTTCAAAATGAGCACCACCTCCTCTACTATAACTGCCGCGCTCACTGCCGCACTCAGTGGAACATTAAAGCTGGGAACAAATTATCG
Source organism: Cyaniris semiargus (assembly GCA_905187585.1). Taxonomy (NCBI): domain Eukaryota; kingdom Metazoa; phylum Arthropoda; class Insecta; order Lepidoptera; family Lycaenidae; genus Cyaniris; species Cyaniris semiargus. The sequence continues at coordinate 7,977,139 of LR994566.1, read as the reverse complement.
GACGAACGTCCGCGGACGTTTTCATCGGATGCGGCTTGTTTTTATCTGATCAATCAAAATACACTAAACTGTGCACATTGTCTGACATAAGTCGCGGACGCGACCTTGAGCGTTTGGACGTCCGAACAGAATCTGGCCGGCCGGATGTTTTTGCATCCGCGGACGTCTGCCATTGACATATAGGTTAGGTCTTTGACGTCCGCGGATAAACCGTGCACATTGTTAAGCCGCATCCATCAGCCGCGACTTATGGATGCGTCCGATAATTTGTTTCTAGCTTAATTACTTAAATGTAATTAATTCAATATTTTGACATAAGCTCCATATATCTGTCAAACTCTTCACTAAATTGAAGGTTAATCATAATTTAATGTCTCTGCGTAGGGCGGTAACAGCGTCTAGCTAAGTCATACCTGATAATGTTTTTGCGCGTCATGTATATAGTTCTCATAGTCTGTGCCGACCGGGTCCGACAGAATCGCGCGCGGCAGCAGCAGCAGGAAACTGGAAGTTCAATAAAACAACATTTTACTTCCAACACGTTTAATTGTATAAAAATAATATAATCACAGACTATATATATTATAATAATATATGTAATGTGTTTGGGGTTTTTAAGGTAAAAACTACACCAGGCAGGGCAAAATTCACGTTCACTGCGGTAACATTTGACATTCAAAATTTAACTTTTAATATTTTCTGTCGACGGAAACAACAATTAAATGAAAGTTATATTAGTTAGACTAGACGTTACATTTTGCTCTGCCCTAAGATAGTTTTTATCTCGAAAACGCCATTAGCTTCAATGAGGGTTGTCGATATATCATTTGCCAGGGTATTTTGTGTCAGGCAGACATATTGTGACAGCTATATCTTGACATGTGGATGCTATTTCAGCTGTATATTTATATACAGCTGTTTGACACGACAATTAACACGATAGACCATTATCTATCATTCTCCATTATACAAGTACGCTGGACCTATGATATCCACTTTTTTGTGCCTATTTGAAGCGGAATCAGCGCCCCCAGTGAGAGGAAAGAGAACTAAATTTGACGTTACTTGCAAATGGCCGCTTAATCGTTATTGGTTGACATCACTATTATTAACTAACTGTACCGTAATTCAAAGCCAAATAATGAGAGTGGCAACACTATTTTTCGTATGTGTGGCGGAAATAGTACCTAAACGACTTCTATATCCTTCTACGTCAGCCGCTTTCTGCCTCCCTATTGGTTGACGTTTAGTTCTAAGTTTTTCCACCAGGTGGCAGAGTTGAGCTTTTAACAGCACAACGGATTTGGAACCATTGGCGGTTGTTTTTCGTGCTGTGCGGACGTATATTAGATTTTGCGTAGTTTCATATCTTTTGTTTAAATTTGTGCACGTGGCACATTAATTTTACTTTTCGGTTTACCGAACGACTTCTTAATTTTTATAATATTATAATTAGAAATAAGTAATAATGGGTTCGGATAAAAATATTAGTTAGAGTTCTTCCTCGAGTTCCGAATCCGATCCTCCTGCGCGAAACAAAAGGAAGGCCGAAACGTGGAGGAGCAGAGACCAACGTAAGCGTCGCCGGACATCCGACATTGAGTTAAGTAAACTCGCTGAGCAGGTGAGTCAAATTCAAAATTTTTTGGCTCAATCGACGGGCTATAATAATTACTTTTCCGCTGGGCAGCCGCTCCAAAATATACCCTCGCATAATAATTGCGATGACAACCTGAGCTTAGATGTCAGCGGCGAATTATTTTCCGATAATGAAAATTTAGCTTCGAGCTCCAACCAAGTTGAAAACTGTATAAATTTTTCGATTAATACAATATTAAAAGAGTCCTCGTTGCCGAGGTCATCGCAAGATTATTTAGATTTGCTAATGTCGGCGCAACACTTCGACACTCCCGAATGGAGTACCGTGCGCTATTCCGATGTTCAGAAATCATATTGTTCTATGCCCGGATTTGTCGAACTCGAATGTAACGACGAAATAAAACCATTCGATAGATACCCTAATTTGTGTATTGCCGAACGCAGCTATGCGGCTATTTCGCAGGCAGTGCTAAAACAAAAAGATGCCGCGCAGGCAGGTTTTGAATCATTTTTAAATTGGGTTGTGGAAAATTCAGATAATTTGACTGTGTCCTGTATAAAAGATAAAATTAATGAGATTTTTGTGGAAGGCACGTACAACAAAATTTCTAGCGTTATGTTACAACTCGCTTGCGGGCACAGGGCAGACATGATAGAACAAAGACGGGACGCTATTTTAAGGTCTGTGAAAGACAAGTTTTTATGAGCGAGTTTACGCAAAATACCTCCGTCTTGCCATAATTTGTTCAATAAGGAACAGTTTTCGTTAGCTGTTGAAAAAGCGGGCGGTAGTAGTAAAATATTTTGGCCGGTACCTACAAGACAAAGAAAGGCCGCGCAGGCTAGCAGCTAGCTCGAGTTCAAATTATAAAACGCCCGCGCAGGGTGCTCGTTTTCCCCCGCAGTGGGGTTCATACAATAGATTTACACATAATTTTGTACAAAATGCATATCCATATCATCAACCGGTTCAAGCACTACCCTCGGGACCTACTTTTCATAATTACCCTAATTCAAACTACCCACAACAAGGGTACACACAAAATAAAAGGTTCGCGCAGAACCTAAATAAGTCGAGGTGCTACTAGGGTTGCAAAATTACGTAATTTTACCGAAAACGCTGGTAAAATACGCGTATTTTACGGTAATTTATATAAATTACGGTAAAATTACCGGCTACGTATGTATGCAGAATGGTGGTATGACGGCGGGCGGGGCGAGCGTGTTGCAAGTTGTAATTTGTGTACTGCGTGCGCGTCGCACGGTGTGAGTTGTGACGTTGCCGATTAGTGCTGTTTTCCATAATATTTTGCGCTGTTACGACTTGTTGACAGTTGACGACACTCGACAGAGCATACAGCAAGCCGGCAGGCTGGCTATTATGTTGTTTTGACTTACTGCAGTCTAGACTTGCATTAAGTAACCTGTTTAATTGTTTATATCCACATTCTTAATGAAAATTATGCCACGAAATCAAATCTTTTTTTACCCAATTTTACCGTAATTTACCGTAAAATATAATATTTTACGTAAAATATCGTAATTTACCGAATTTTACGAAAGTAATTTTACCGCTTTACATCCCTAGGTGCTACACAAATAGATCTCGCCAGAGATCAAATTTTGACAATGCTAAAGGTCAATCTAAGACCACACAAAACAAAAGTAATTTCGATCGACAATCGAAACGTAAATATTGAGACGGTCGAAACAGTCGCATGTCGTCGCTTGGCAAGTTATACTTATGTGTTTTAAAAAATTTTGGTGCTCCATAAATTATATTACAAATAAATAAATAAAATAAAAATTGCTGGGTTACAAAACCACCACCGTGGTTACCATTTTCAGCTTGCCAGTGATTACACAGTCGAAATTCAACTCAAATTTCGCTCGTTAAAAAATACGTTAATGAAAATCGATGCCTTGGAGAGAGCACGCAGCTCTTCTCGTTTTTCGACAAAGTTTATGAGTTATCTTCCCGATGTGCTTCATAATATCCAAAAGCGACAAGAGACCGACATTCAATCTCGATTATTAATTTAAAGTAATTCTCAGCAAGTCAAATTTATAAAATATATGCAAAAATTACCCAATTTCTTACAACAATACGATTACCTAGCAATGGAATGCATATAATTTCTAAAGTTCCCGTTGCGGCCTCTCACAGGAGGTCCCTAAGAGTGCAATTACAATCAAAAAATCAAAAATTATATCAAAATATGACCTGCCTCCCTTTTGGTTTGGTGACGACGGCGCCGCATGTATTTGCGATGTTAAGCAATTGGGTCGCGCAGACCTCGCGAAACGGAAGGAATGTGAGAATCATATTATCTTACTTGAATAATTACATAATTGCCATCAAGACCAGACTGTAGTTTCGAGTAATTTACTGAATTTACTGAAAAGCCTAGGTTGGCAAAATATTTTAACTCCTCAAAAGGCACTACAATTTCTCGGATCCGTAGCTCGGCCTCAAATGGCTTTCTGTGAAAGTCTTGAAATATTTTCGGCAAGACCCGACCTATAATTCTGAAACTGCCCATTGCACAAAAAAAAAAAAAAAGCCACGTGGGTCCAACTAATTTTGCAAGCTTTGCGGTAACTCGAGGCCGCTTAAATTTTCAGGAGCTTCTACAACTTTGCAATTCCTATAAAATTTCGCTCCTTTCATCGCTATTCGCTACGCAGTCCTAAACGTAGCCCTTCGCGACCTAAAATGAAAAATTCTTTCAGTGTTAGATAGTCCATTTATCGAGGAAGGCTATAGGCTATATTTTATCACGCTAAGACTAATAGGAGCGAAGAAATAGAGGAAAACGTGGAAAAAACGGGGGGAAATTATTTGAAAGGGCTTATTTGAACGCGCTAATCTCAGGAACTACTGGTACGATTTGAAAAATTCTTTCAGTGTTAGATAGCCCATTTATCGAGAAAGGCTATAGGCTATATTTTATCACGCTAAGACTAATAGGAGCGAAGAAATAGAAGAAAATGTGGAAAAAACGGGGGAAATTATTTGAAAGGGTTTATCTCACGAACTACTAGAGCAATTTTTCTGTCATTTGGGTCAGATAAGAAGCAGACCACGTGAAGGATCATAGGCTATTTTTTGTAGACTGATTTGTCTGTGAAATATCTAATTTACGCGGGGAAGCCGCGCGGAACGTCTAGTCTTTAATAAACGACTGAAACAGACCAGTAAACCTCCCATTATCCCTAGGGATGAGTGCTTGGCTTCTCGGTAATGATACGAACCATAATAATTTGTACCAGTCTTTTAGGATAGCAGCAACTCTTATGCTACGTTGTTCTGGACGTCAAGTCCATGACTTAAAAACAACTAACAGTAGCTAATAGTCATTGTAATATTTCAAATGACTCTATAGTGGTCTGGCTTAGTTTCGGGTCAAAAACTGACAAGTCCGACGTAAGACAATCTGAAGTAAAAATATTCAACATAGAAACATCGATCCAGTTTATTTGGTAAGACAAGTTATTAAATTATCAGCTGAAAGGAGAGCCAGTGCAATAGCCATAGCTTATTCATCACTGCTTGTGGCGAACCGAAATTGGCGTCTCGCGCTGTGATCGGTGGATGGGTGCGACGACTGCTGCATGAGGCCGGAATCGAGGCAAGTGCTGGCAGACCAGCAGTCACATCAAAAAACTGTGTGCTAAACTGTCCCTTAGATGAAATACTAGCTAGAGTCAATTAGAGATCACAAGGAACATTCAAAAAGTATTATTGTCGTGAAGTTAAGACAAAACAAAACCAAACAAATGTGGTATCCGCTATGTTTTCTTTCATAGCAAATTGATTGTTTACTTAATTTAACGAGATTTATTTAATAATCCTTATTTACTGTATTTCTTTTGGATTAGATAAAATATTTAACAATATCACAATTCATTCATATCACAACAAATATAACATAATATAATAAATTAAGTGAAAGTGATTTTAACCTTTCATTCTAGAATTTTGGTTACATCGCAATATATGTTTATTTAATTTTAATTCAATTAATGCACTTATATGCTATAGTAATTAAAAACTTAAGTAATAGTTAACTACCAAATGCAAAAAATGTATAAATTGGTAGGCAAAATTATGTTTTTGTTCTGTTATAAAAATTATCTTTTCTCTCCTTTAGTGACAAAATAATATGATTGTTTGATTATGCTTGATAAATGAAGCATAAAATATAAATACTGACAGTAATTTTTACTAAATCTTATAATGTGAAAATAAATGTATTTTCATTTACCATAAGTTAATCATACTACAAAATCTTTTCTATTCCATCATCCATGTAAGTTTTTATTGAATCGATTTATTTATTTTGTGAATCTTATCTTTATTCCACCAGGCGATATCAGACAGCAGCATTATTTGGCTTTGAATTACGGTACAGTAAGTTAATAACAGCGTTTTACCCTGCAATAAAACGCTTATTAACTATACTTACCTAATTCAAAGCCAACTTTAAATTCTGCCTGAAATTTTTTAACGCAATGGTTCCAAATCCGTTGTGCTGTTAAAAGCTCAACTCTGCCACCTGGTGGAAAAACTTAGAACTAAACGTCAACCAATAGGGAGGCAGAAAGCGGCTGACGTAGGAGGATATAGAAGTCGTTTAGGTACTATTTCCGCCACACATACGAAAAATAGTGTTGCCACTCTCATTATTTGGCTTTGAATTAGGTAAGTATAGTTAATAAGCGTTTTATTGCAGGGTAAAACGCTGTTATTAGTTCCAAATACTCCCACTACTGCTATCAGCGCCAATATCATCGTCATTTTTACGTCAAATTTAGTTCCTATCACTCACATTGGGGGAGCTGATTCCGCTTCAAATAGGCACAAAAAATAGCTGTCATTTCAAAGGGTATCATTAGTCCAGCGTACTTGTATAATGGAGATCAGTTACATAGTGCCAAACATCCACAAAAAATTTCAATGCTAGAATTCGCGTTTGAGTTGCACCGAGTTACGTATCACACCGTTCTTACGATGAAATGTATCAAATTTTACATTGAAATAAAAATTTATAGAAATAAAAATAAATTGTGAAAATTTAACTCCCCCTTACTAATAAAAATACAGTTATAATGATTTTTTTCTTGTCTATCACCTTATCCAATGAAATGGACGAGAATTAAACATTAGGTAGCTTATGCATCGTTTTAATATTTTTATCAGTAAGGGGGAACATTATTATCTACATAATAATATTAATCATTTCTATTATTCAATATTGCACAAAAACAAAATCTTAAAGTATGTTAAGATCTAAAACGGACGTAACAGTCACGCCTTATCGTTAATAATCAATTAAATAAATAAACATAAAACACATCAAATACAATATCCAAAAATATATCTTTATTAGTTTATAAGAAACTAATTTTTAAATAAAATGTGTACTAAATAATAAATTATATTGAGCTCTTGAAGGAACTATAATATTATTTCTCTTATAACCGAATTAACTATAAACTACAAATATTTGTATCACTTACAGGTCTCAATCGCCTACTTAAAGCAACAAATATAATTAATCACTGTTAAGCATTTGTGTATTAACTATTAACCCACAAAAAATATTGTGAGTTATGAGTCTTTCAGTTCTAAATGATTTTAGAACATGACTGCATTCATAACTCAATACGTAATTGTATTTGTTTGTCACAAGCATAAAAATTAAAAAAAATATTTATGAAAGTTAAAGCCAGCAAGGCTGGCTAATGTGAAGGATGCGCTTGCCTTTCTGTGCATAGCTTCTGAAACCGGGGATTTAGACTGCCCGGGATGTATGAAAGACATAATGGGCGAGGCGTTTACTCGATTTGGTTGTGTTGACATGCGACGCCCCTGGGAGTTCTTGGGACAATGATGCGAAGCCCCGGGGGCGTCGCGACGCAGTTTGGGAAGCCCTGGCTTACACCATACTAAGTGACAGAGACTAAACTTCCAAATTTTTGTTGCTATTCTATTCGTCAGTTTTTAGGGGATTATTAAACAACAATTGCTTACTTTAAGTTTTTTGAATGGCCTTTAAAGGTTTACTTTTAAATATTCTTTAAATCTATAAAATAAAAAGTTAATAAAGAAAAAAGTTTTTTTTTTGTAAAAAAGACACTATACAATAATAACAGGAGTCTTACGAACTCAAAGCAAAATAACACAACTTATGAACTAACTAAACTATAATAATTTATATATAAATCAAATTTAATAAATATTATTTTATATAAATAAAAAAATTATGTAAAAATTCCAATAATTTACTATGGCAAAGTTTTTAAACATGGCAATCCAATCACATACATTTTTGTACGTACAGTCGTAGTTTTTTTTTCCCTTTTTACCCGTACCGTACCCAAAGGGTAAAAACGGGACCCTATTACTAAGACTTCAACGTCTGTTCGTCTGTCTGTCTCCAAGCTGTATCTCGAGAACCGCTATAGCTAGACTTCTGAAATTTTCACAGATTGTGTATTTCTGTTGCCGCTATAACAACAAATACTAAAAACAAAACAAATTTAATATTTAAGGGGGGCTCCCATACAACAAACGTGATTTTTTTTTTGATGTTTTGCCCTACATGTCAATAATGGTAACAGGTAGGCACTTGAAATTTTCTCAAAATCCTCATTGTGTGCACTTTATTTATTAATAATAAAATAAAATAAGTCGGGTTTTCCTTCCTGACGCTATAACTCCAGAACGCACGATTTCCACGGTTTTGCATTCGTTGGGAAGGTCTCGGGCTCCGTGAGGTTTATAGAAAAAAAAAAATCAGAAAAAACTTCAAGAGAAAAATTATAAATGCGAAAGTATCTCTGTCTGTCTGTTCCAAAGTTGACGCGGAAGGAGTCGCGGGCAACAGGTAGTTAATAATAAAATTAAAATAAAATAAATATTTAAGAGTGGCCCTCATACAAAATTCACAATTGTTGGCCTATTTTTGTTCTATAACGGTACGGAACCCTTCGTGAGCGAGTCCGACTCGCACTTGGCCGATTATTAATTATTTGCTTTCTCTTTCTCTTGCTACATAATTTTGAGACCTCGGTGGGTACTATATTATACAACAATGGCTCGAATAATGAGTTTCTGAATGAGATAAATTATATATTATAATCAAATGTTTTTTTTTAAATGTATAAAACTTTTTATTTACATACTTACTATATAAAATATGGCATAGAATAATACATTCAATTTCAAATATCACGACATTGACCTGGTAATAATAGTAGTTTTACTGGTTTGTGACACTTACCATAATATTAATACATGTCCTTGTCTGACAAGTGTCAATTTCCACGTCTTAGATAAAGACAACATCTGTAACGGCCGTTCCCAATATATACGGCCGTTCCCAATATTTGATCTATCACTGGTTTTGCCCTACTAGAGATAGGAATAGCTCTCATTAGACATTAGAGACATATATTTTATGTTAATTCAATGTTAGCTGCGATCGGTCGTATGTCAAACCAGAGATAGCTTGAATATTGGGAACGGCCCACAGTGTGATAAAAACCTCGATTTTGTTTCACCGCGTTTTTCTTTCAAAATATTATAGTTGATAGCTATATAAACATTAGAGTAAAACTCCTAGATCGATGTTCTTTGTAGTTTTTATTTTAAAGAGTGTCAAAGTTGTCATTTTTCCGGGTCATAAATTTGCATAAAAGATTAATAAAAAAAACTAATCAATTAACATTTTTTTTTTATACCAATTGAATAAGCACTTAATACTTTACTTTTTCTCCAAATATGGTTAACCTACTGTGATCAAGTAGGGAGATATTAATTTATTTATTAATTTTAGTTTTTCATTTTTAATTTCGCGATTAGATCGAATTAGAAAAAGTTTTAAGCATGAAACGATAGTGTGAGTAATCATTTATCAATATTATTAAAAATCACAATCTAATAACCTCTGTGTCAGAAGTTATATCCAATCCAATTTTTTTGTACCTAGGGTTGTCACTAAAGGTCTCTTGTTTGATTTTTTCGGTTGATATTTTATTGTCCCCGACTACATCAGAAGGTGATTACTGATTAGATATTGTTTCAGCGTATAAATTCATTAATATACGTTATATTTTTTCACTTTTTAGATTATTTTTTTATTAGACCTGCCTAAACGTGATCTTGATAATTTTCGTATAGGATATCGATTGCGAATTTGCGTATCAACCGGATAAATCAAACAACAGACCTTTAGTGACAACCCTAGGTACAAAAAATCGACTTTTTATTAAAAAAAAAAAAATTATCGGATATAACTTCTGACACAGAGGTTATTAGAGTGTGATTTTTAATAATATTGATAAAGGATTACTCACACTATCGTTTCATGCTTAAAACTTTTTCTAATTCGATCTAATCGCAAAATTAAAAATAAAAAACTAAAATTAATAAATAAATTAATATCTCCCTACTTGATCACAGTAGGTTAACCATATTTGGAGAAGAAGTAAAGTATTAAGGGCTTATTCAATTGGTATAAAAAAAATTAATGTTACTTGATTAGTTTTTTTTTTATAAATTTTTTATGCAAATTTATGACCCGGAAAAATGACAACTTTGACACTCTTTAAAATAAAAACTACAAAGAATATCGATCTCGGAGTTTTACTGTAATGTCTATATAGCTATCAACTATAGTATTTTGAAAGAAAAACGAGGTGAAACAAAATCGAGGTTTTTATCACACTGTGCGGCCGAAAATCTATCTCTGGTTTGACATACGACCGATCGCAGCTAACATTGAATTGACATAAAATATATGTCTCTAATGTCTAATGAGAGCTATTCCTATCTCTAGTAGGGCAAAACCAGAGATGGCCGGCCGTAAATCAGATGCGCTGTGTAGTATTGTTATAAGTAATTTGGGGTAAGCTTTTGTTATTACTAGAACAACGTAAATTAAATATAATTAAATGATATGTATCATGCTTAAGCTAATAAATTTTTGTATATTTTCATTATATACAAATGTAAAGTATAAGTAATTCATAGGCCACACTAACTTACTTTAACCTCCTTAGTAACAAAGATCCACTGTATACAGACATTACAATTATACAATTGATGTTTTGTCATTGTGTTTCAAATAACTTATTTTAAAGTTTTTAAGCTATTGCATAGCTTTTATCACGGGTATTGAGCACGGCGACCGAATCAAGAAATTTCGTAACGAAAATAAACCTATTATACCCCGCTCGGACCGTCGCAACGGTGCGGCGTGGCCGTGCGTCGTTTTAGTTCGGCAGATTTCAGATTATGCGAATTATAATTGCATAAAAAATGCTATTTACTTTACCGCGGCAGTCCCCGAGTGCCACACGTATTTTTTATATTTTGTCTTGTTGCATAACTATTACATAATTATAATGTCTGCAAAACCAGTTTAGATCTTTTTATTACATAGGTGAATATAATATGCTATATTACAAAAGTTACATATTACGATTTAGTTAAATCTTCTCTTAGTTTTCTCCGCTTCCATAATTTCTTCTATATTTTTCTTCAGTAGCGTTAGTCGCCTAGAAGCATTATTAAAATTATGTTTTGTGGCTAAAGCGGGCAACGAAATTAGTAAAGTTTTACCAGTACCCAGTATTTATACCATCACCTAATAATAATTAGTTAATTAAGCCAGCTTACTGATAAACAATGTAGAGATATATAGTTTATTGACCTTGTCTATTACATTAGAAAAGGCAGTCGAAAAACAAGGAGAAAACTTTGTATAACACGTCTATTGTGTTATGAATAACTAATTTTATTAGTAACAGTGATAGCATGTAGATTTTTAATTATAAAGTTTCACTTATGTTAAAATAGCTTACTTGCACATCTTGGTGAATACGATTACATCTTAAGCAGGAGGCATCTCTGGTGGCTTTTGTCGTCCACTGCCTTCTTGACGCGAACATTCCGCATGGATTCATATAAATTAATTTTCTATTGGCTTAACTTACCTCTTACAATTTGATGAATATTCTCCAAGTGATATTTATATCATGATCACCTGTTCACCCTATTTATGTTGTCGCCGGAGTCCTGGTGGTCCAGCACCTCACGCTGCAGCTGCCGCATCGCCTCCCCGCCATCATCATCATCATCACCTGTTGATCACCCTGTGTATGTTGTCGCCGGAGTCCTGGCGGTCCAGGCCCTCGTGGTGCAGGATGTCTCCCACCTGCTCGCTGACGTGCTCCTCATGCTGCAGCTGCCGCATCGCCTCCCCGCCATCATCATCATCATCATCACCTGTTGATCACCCTGTGTATGTTGTCGCCGGAGTCCTGGCGGTCCAGGCCCTCGTGGTGCACGATGTCTCCCACCTGCCCGCTGACGTGCTCCTCATGCTGCAGCTGCCGCATCGCCTCCCCGCCATCATCATCATCATCATCATCACCTGTTGATCACCCTGTGTATGTTGTCGCCGGAGTCCTGGCGGTCCAGGCCCTCGTGGTGCAGGATGTCTCCCACCTGCCCGCTGACGTGCTCCTCATGCTGCAGCTTCCGCATCACCTCCCTGCCATCATCATCATCACCTGTTGATCACCCTGTGTATGTTGTCGCCGGAGTCCTGGCGGTCCAGGCCCTCGTGGTGCAGGATGTCTCCCACCTGCCCGCTGACGTGCTCCTCATGCTGCAGCTGCCGCATCGCCTCCCGGTCATCATCATCATCATCACCTGTTGATCACTCTGTGTATGTTGTCGCCGGAGTCCTGGCGGTCCAGGCCCTCGTGGTGCAGGATGTCTCCCACCTGCCCGCTGACGTGCTCCTCATGCTGCAGCTGCCGCATCGCCTCCCCGCCATCATCATCATCATCTGTTGATCACCCTGTGTATGTTGTCGCCGGAGTCCTGGCGGTCCAGGCCCTCGTGGTGCAGGATGTCTCCCACCTGCCCGCTGACGTGCTCCTCATGCTGCAGCTGCCGCATCACCTCCCTGCCATCATCATCATCACCTGTTGATCACCCTGTGTATGTTGTCGCCGGAGTCCTGGCGGTCCAGGCCCTCGTGGTGCAGGATGTCTCCCACCTGCTCGCTGACGTGCTCCTCATGCTGCAGCTGCCGCATCGCCTCCCGGCCATCATCATCATCATCACCTGTTGATCACCCTGTGTATGTTGTCGCCGGAGTCCTGGCGGTCCAGGCCCTCGTGGTGCAGGATGTCTCCCACCTGCCCGCTGACGTGCTCCTCATGCTGCAGCTGCCGCATCACCTCCCTGCCATCATCCTCATCACCTGTTGATCACCCTGTGTATGTTGTCGCCGGAGTCCTGGCGGTCCAGGCCCTCGTGGTGCAGGATGTCTCCCACCTGCTCGCTGACGTGCTCCTCATGCTGCAGCTGCCGCATCGCCTCCCTATTATAATCGTCATTACCTGATTACCATCACCATCATTTGATTTCCATCATCATTGTTATTATTTACTTTGTATGTGGAAATTGTTTCAGGGATGAAATGTTGAAAAAAAGGTTTAGTGTTCGTAATGTTTTTAACCTTTTTTGTAATAGTTTGGTTTTTTATTATTTTAAATGCGACAGATTCTTAAGATGACTTTTTATAGAGAAAATTTGGTGTATTGTAAATTGTGAATTGTGTATGTGATGAGAAAAGAGTAAAATAATAAATATAACGAGTCATAATGTGTTTATCTGAGTAATTTAGAATTTTCTAAGAGCTGAGCTATTTTGCGACATTTAGTATGATCATCATGATATAAGATATTTCTTTCAACCCCCCCACCCTTTGGACCCTCATTGTCTAATTAGCCTTGATTACACCTATTAAGTAAATTGGGGACAGTGTCCTCAGCCGATCATACCCATACAAAACATACCGAGTGCTTGGCCGAGAGCACTGTCTCGCCACTTGGTAGATTTGATCATGGCATAAGTAAGCGGTATCTCACCTATTCCTCTCTCGCTCCCTCCCGTACGAGACATCATTCAGTCTATCTCGCTCGTCCTGGAGCGGGCTCGGCGCCCTGGGGGCAGGGCCGACCGCGCAGTACCCTCGAGAGCTGACTCGAGCTAGCACGAGACGGTCCATACTGTGCTCCGTGCCTTTCTCAATAACCGCCTGTAAAATATATTATGTTAATACTTAATTGTTAAGCACTTAATAATGAGAAAATAAAACAAAATAAGAAGTTATACATTGTGAAATCATAACCTAACGCGACATTTAAGCTGATCGCACATTTATCAGCACGCACTCGTCGAACGCACCGCATAAGTAGTCACTCGCGCTGCCGCAGCCCGACGCGGCAAGTAGAAGGCTAAGTGTAACTCGTTACTGCCGCAGAAGTATTAAGGAAAATATTTCCGGCAGCGGCTGAAGCAGTGGCAGTGGTTAATAACGTTTGAGACAAGGGCAAAATAGTGGCATAAATTATAGGGGAATTCAAGTTTTCGCCTTGAAACTTGAAACTGGCGGAAAGTGCTTAGCATGGTCATTGGTCACCATAAGAAAAAGAATCATTTATTCAATTTAACGTAACAAAAAACACCACCATTATAAAATACACAGAAGAATAACAAATAATAATAAAAATAAAAAACTTAGAAATAAAAAATAAAATATTCTAAAAGAAACAAAACATGTGTTGTGAAAAAAAGAATATGTACAAAAATGGCAGTGCATTGCCACGAAAAAAAGAAAAGGTGATCACTCAGGTTTTGACAGCGACAGACGCCGCTGTCCCTGGTCTTCCGTGACCACCTGTCCACCATAAAAAGAGTTTCTACCTTGGGAAGAATAGACAGACAGATTTGTCAAACTGTCTCTTTGTTAATTTATCCCTTAATCCTTTTAGTATTATTCTTTCGCAGTTCTACTATGCTACTAAGTCCGCGCGGCGCGCGATTTATTTTTCCATATTGCTATATATCAAAAAATAATTAGTACCTCGAAGAACCTCAGCGTCTCCAACGTAAGATCGTGGTTGGTTGTGAGACAGTTGTCTATGAGAGAGCGCAGCAGCGGCCACTCGCATACCTCTCCATCGCCAACCAGCCAGTTTGAGAACTCTGAAATAGATTTACATTAGACGATGCGATATCGGTTATCGGACGCATGTACCATCAAGGAAATTGATTCCTAGGCAGTTGACAGACCAACGTTATTTGGTCGGATCATGTCAATTCAATGTTAATTGTGATGTGGCTGGATTTGACGTAACGCGACCAAACTACGTAGTTCCCCCATCTGCCTAGGAATCAACTTCTCTGGTAGCTGTATGTCGTGACATGTGCGTTTTGCGAGTCAGATGAGTTTTGTCAAGTGTAGGTAGGTGTATATATTTTATTGGAACAATAAGCGATTTCTAATGGCGCTATCCGAAAACGCTTGAAGTTCAACGTTGATATTATTAGCAAAACATTTTGCCATACAGGGTCATAAAACAAAACAAAGTAATAATACTCAAGGATTTGTATGTGTCCCTCAAATAGAGTTCATTGTAAAAGTAGCAACACTGAAAGAGTTACTTTGACTGGTATGTTTCTATGAGAAATACCCTATAAATACGTTATAAATATGCCATACAATAACTTAAAAACAGTAACTTATTTTGCGCTGCTACTTTCACAGTGAACTCTAAACAATAACTATATTAAAAAAAATACCATTTATAAGATCTGGAGAATCAACGACTCTCAAACATTTAGCCAACACTGCAGCTGTGAGTGCTGCCCGTTTCGCCGACACTCGCGCGACAGTAGGCAGCAAAGATTCTGTCGCCGATAGTCGCGACTCGGTGGCCGGTATCAGCGACTCTGTGGCCGGTAGCAGCGACTCGGTCGCCGAGTCTGTGGCTAGCAGCGCCTCCGCAGCGCCCTCTAGGAATTGCGCACGGAACATCCGCGCTAGGTGACACGCTATGGTGGGGTGGCATTCCTGAAGCAGAAGATTTAAATTTAGAACGTTGCCCGACTGCACCAGCAGGCTTAACATGGTCACCATTAAAAACGGACTCTTTTTACGGAAGTGACAGATTGACAAAGGTGATCCACCATTTTGTCACAAAAATCTGTTAGTATGTCCATTCTCTCCCGTTTCTAATGTTGTCATGCTAAGCCTGCTGGAGGGTTATGTTTTGCGAAGGTATGTATGTGTTGGGTACGGTCGACAGCCTGTACGGCTAAATGTGCGCGTCCACGCGATTGGAATCGGAGCGTACGGAGCGGACGGATTTGTTGCTTTGTATTGATTTCTATGGTACTGCGGGCACTGAAACGTCATTTCTGCGGCTGACGAATTATACATGACGACGCTCCGTCCGCACCGTACGCTCCGATTCCGACCCGGTGGACGCGCAGCTTAAATGTATTTATTTTAGCTTGAGACGTGTAGGTTCGTGTTTACTGTGTGACACTGGGTGTATAAAAAGTCAGTCGGATCTCTCTTCCTAACTATAGTTTATGCGTTTTAAGATGATATGGCTGACAGTTCTCATATTCCTTGCTACGGAATTTTTTTACAAGAAAACAAAAAAAAAATCAAAATGTAATAAATTTTTTTCCATCTACAAAAACAAATGTTTCCTATAATTGTAAATGAATAAAAATGATAAGTTGCCAAATGTTAACTTAAGTATTAATATAAAATTATAATATTAAAAGTGAAATAGGAGTATAAAATTATTGTTACGAAAACATTTGAAAAATGTCAGATGCATGAAACGGAACTTATGTCAATAGAGATTGACACTGTTGAATCGAAATCAAATCGATAAAAAAGGGCGGCCATCTTAAATCGCCGGAGCCACTCTGAAACGTCAGTACGAAATCGATAATTTCGATTGCAATTCCTTTACGAAGTGATTGGATATTTTTAAATTATCGATTATTTTTTGTTAGGTAACTTCCCTTCTTTTGTCAATTATTATGTGTCACGCATATCATCGTAAAACGCATAGGGTATAGCTACTTTAAAAGCTTATAACTTTTTTTAATCCTACTAATATTATAAAGTTTGGACGTATGTATGATACATACATTACTCCGCCGTTTGTGAACCGATTTTCAAAATTTTTCTTTTGGTGTATAGGTTATCATCCCAATTTGGAACCATATTCATAAAAGTGGTGACCTGATGAAGGGATCCATAAGAAATCGAGGGAACTCCTCAAAATTTATATGGAAACATGTGGTGACTTCGGTTTCGTGAGCAGTATTCTAAGCATATGCTACCAACAAGTAAGATTTTACACCTTTTTTAAACGAGTTATACCTTCATCAATGTATCACAGTAGTCGAGCCACGAGAAGAAACTAGTCAGCTCCCGGTAACCGTTGAACCTGTTGTAAGTCTTGTCGCCGAAATCCTGCGCTACATACCTGGAAATATAAACAATGTTTTTAATAGAAAATATGCATAGAAAGTAAAATTTACTTAATGTAAAATTACATTGAACTGCAAAATGATACATAGAATGACGATCTCTTGAAAAATCAATAAGATATTCGCGATTAACATTTTTTATCTCTTTCTCGCGGTTACACATCCGATTTCTCTTTCTGACATGCTTATAATTTTTCATTATATCAAGAAACGAATTTGACATACATGATTTATCAAAAAATAATAATTAATATTTATTTTAATAAGTAAGAAAAACGTGCACATTTCTTATGACGGCATAAATTATATAGTTAGTTTTCTAGTTGTTACTTGCTAACTTCTAAATTTTGTAAAAGTCGGATGGACAGACACATGCACTATCGAATCAATAATATTAGTAGATTTTTGTATGTAGCATAATATTGCAGCTTACTGGCAGTTTTAAAGCCTTGTGGCAAGACATTGCCACAACCAATTAAGATGAAATAACATGATTATTTAACCCTTAACCACCTACCATACGTCTCACAGACCCTGCTGATATTATTATATTACTATTGTTAATATTTTTGCGCTGGAGTGTTGTATCGACTCGTTCGCTTTTGTACCTTTTCCCCGCGCCCCTATAGTACCATTATACGGCTCGGCAAGGTTAGGCGTGCACGCGTTTGGCTTAGGTAAGTAAATAAAGACTTGCGGGGGGGTAGGGGAGGGTCTGTCGAGAGACCCCTGTCAGGAGCTTACGTAAGTTTTTTAACCCTTCGATCGCGGATTCTTGGAAATGCTATTGTATTCTATTGTTGTCGCGTCCACCGGTGCTCGTATGGGGCTTGATGAGTTAAATTGTAATTTTGTATTGTTTTGGAAGTAATGGCTCTCTGTTAAGTTCTTATTGAGCGATGGTTCAGCGACGAATGCAGCGACGTGGAGCCGGTCAAAATTAATCGTGTGTTGGAAAATAGTGGAGCATCGGATTCGGAATGCGAAGAGCCAACTGTACATAAGCTCTCCATCACAAAGTGATATTCCTTCAGAAAGTGACCAAGAGTTTTTATTTGAGGATGATGTGTCCGGAAATTCGATCTAGACATGGGAAGAATTATTTCGGCAAGAATGACTTTGGTTGGCCATCTGCCCTGCCACATAGACAAAAGGTTGAAAGCAGTTACATATTTATGAAGAATTTGGATGAACAGCTAACGAGATCGCTTATGTCACGTTGTGAAAGCAATGTAAAACTGCAACGTGATATAAATCATTTAGATATAAATAATCCTTCAGATTAACTTGACCTTCCAGCAGATATCCCATACAGCAGCACTGATGAAGAGTGATTGGCAGTTCGTATAAATGGTTCCACTGACGAAAATTAAAAAAAAAAAACCACAAAACACAAGCAAAGTGCCTATTTGCCTCGAATGATCAAACAAGATGTGTCTTCAGGGCCTTAAAAGCTCTAAGTTTCGGGCCTGCAATTTTGTAGAATGAGTAACTATAATGAGTATTATTATTATTTTTAAAGTTCTTTGTTAATTTAATCATATTATAAAAACGTGAGTGTGTAGTGAGTTTCTTATTACTTTCATTATTATTTTTAGAAATTATTTTCCAAAAACACGAGATTCTAACAAATATGCTGTATTATTCGAAAAATATTGTTGATATTCATGTTTTTATTTTTAGGGTTCCGTACCCAAAGGGTAAAAACGGGACCCTATTACTAAGACTTCGTTTTCTGTCCATCTGTCTGTCCGTCTGTCTGTCTCCAGGCTGTATCTCAAGAACCGCTATAGCTAGACTTCTGATTTTTTTACAGATTGTGTATATCTGTTGCCGCTATAACAATAAGTACTAAAAATAAAATAAAATTAATATTTAAGGGGGGCTCCCGTACAACAAACGTGTATTTTTCGGCCTTTTTCGCTCTATATCAATAATGGCAAGAGGTAGGCACTAGAATTTTTCACACATTCTTTTGTTATATGTGTATTTTAATATTTAATAATAATATTAAAATAAAATAAAAATTTAAGGGGGGCTCCCATACAAAAAACACAATTTTTAGCCTATTTATGCTCTGTATCGGTACGGAACCCTTCGTGCGCGAGTCCGACTCGCACTTGGGCGATTTTTTAAATAAAGAGTATAGTAGTGTCTTAGTACGTTTTTTTAATAAAAAAATTGTTTCCCCCTTTTTTATTACTAGTTATCGTATGTTTTTCAGCAGGGGTCCCACAGACGTATGGTAAGTGGTTGTGTGACAATTACATGTACCTAGAATTTAATTTCTGTCTTAATTAATTTCTTTGGGCTAAAATTGTATTTTTTCTACTCACGCCCAAGTAATATTGAGATGGTCCACATCATTGGGGTCCAGGTCGTTTGGTATACTGCGGTATCTGGCCAGCAGTTTTTCCACGATCACCTCGCAGGCCGGGCTGCAGCTGGTCACCAAGTTGGCTATATCGTCCTCGGGGAGGGAAGACACTATCATTATACCCTCACACGCTCGAAGTACCACTTGGTTGTCCTGAAATTGTTATAATGGTTTAAGTAGTGAACATAATCCATACTAATATCCGTACTACCATACTAATATATACTACTTACTAATATTATAAATGAAAAAGTGTGTCTGTCTGTCTGTCTCTGTCTTCTGTCTGTTACGATTTTGCTGAAATTTGGTATGGATATACTTTGAGTCCACTGACCTCCATTATACAAGTACGCTGGACCTATGATACACACTTTTTTTTTGTGCCTATTTGAAGCGGAATAAGCGCCCCCAGTGAGAGGGAAGAGAAGTAAATTTGACGTAACTTGCAAATGGCCGCTTAATCGTTATTGGTTGTCATCACTAGTACTAGTTCCAAATACTCCCACTACTGCTATCAGCGCCAATATGGCGACTTTCAAACGTCATTTTTACGTTCGTGAGTAATTTGTATTCTGTGTTTTTACGTCAAATTTAGTTCCTATCCCTCCCACTGGGGGAGCTGATTCCGCTTCAAATAGGCACAAAAAATAGCTGTCATTTCAAAGGGTATCATTAGTCCAGCGTACTTGTATAATGGAGGTCAGTGTTTGAGTCCCAAGAAAGTACATAGGATACTGTTGATCCCAAAAAATGTACGGTTCCCGCGCGATTAACGAGTTTTGGCGCATCGGAGTTGCGGGCGTCAACTAGTAATGTAATAAGGGGGCATCGACATTATATTAGCTTATGACTAATGACACATCTTGTCATTTAATTATAATAATAATAATTAAAAAAAACTGACTTTCAATCATAAAGTTAATATACCTAGCTTCCGCTAGGTATATTAACTTTATGCTTTCAATAGCTGTATCTATTTACAATGGAACCACATTTGAAAAAATATCTTCATTCCAACAAAAAAGAATCATTAAGGCGAGGCCAGTTCGAAAAGACTGATTTTTAAGCTTCCAGTCTGAAGAAATTATGTGGAATTCTCTTACACCAAAATTGATGTAGACTCAAAAAGGAACAAAGTAACAATATAACCGAACAGAATATTGAAAACTGGCATGGTAATTCTGTAAAAAAATCTTGAATATCACCATAAAAAAACACTTCAAATTCTAACATCTCGTAATTTTCAATGACAATGATATGATTTTTTTTTACAAAAAGGATAGCTTTTTTATAGTTCTAACAAAATAACCGAATACTTTTTTAATAAACAATTCGGTCATTACAAAAATAAAATAAAATGTATAATTTTCTCCTATTTCGCCCTATCAAGAACGCGGCGAGCGTCGTAACCGCCACTGTACAAGGCGCGCTGATATGAATGTTATTTTAATGACCTTTATGTCGATATTCGTACTGACAGACATCGACCTGCTAATTTTAGGAACATCCTCGCCTTAAAATCTGTTACCGAAATCATCAAAAACTTGAATCATTAAAATATTTTATGACTTCAATATAATAATCTAAGCTACATTTTTATTGCTTTTTATTCGTCATTTGTTTTTTTGTATCAAATTGCACTAAAAGACATTAAAACACATTCATAATGCATAGAAAATGTCTATGTTAAGACCGGACACAACTACCATTGACTTGACATAGCCTGACTATATAACAAGGACACCATCTCCTTATGAATAAATTTCTTGTGTGGTGTGTTTTCTTATATTTTTTGGCTATTGACAAGTCAAATAGGATAATGGCCTAAATTCTTTGTGTTCGATGCCGAAGCTATAGTAAGATAATACAGCTAAATACTCACAGCACTATTTAAATACGACAGCAGGAGATCAATCAATAGAAACTTATCATTATCATCGTAGACGGTCTTCTGACTTTTACACGATCCATTGTCTTCCGGACCACTTATCACAGATGCATTTGATGTGCAATTTTCGTCCTTATTGTTTCTCACAATAGAGACGTTTCTCATTGGATTCGGAGCCATATCGACTTCGAATAAAGGGTTTTTCTTTGGCGTGTGCGTTTTCCGTTTTATCGGTATAAGCTTTTTTATATCTTCTGGTATGCTAAGCAAGGTGCTTTTGTCTTCTACAAATGGTGTTGTGAAAATGTTGGCTAGTCCTGGTTCCTTTCTGACTAAGCCACATAAAGTAAGCAATAGTTCTACTTCCTCTTTTTCAGTTGGCGAAGCAGGACTTTCATTGCACTGCACTAACATTCTCTGTAAAGTGAATTAAGGATATTGTAACCAACAAATAATGCATATCTCATGTGATAATAACAACAGTAGTATGAATCTAACCCGTTGCTAATAAAAATTTCCACACTGTGTACACTGTGTTTTTTTTTTTTACAGATAGTGTAGATTTTGTTATTACTAAGTGGTTAGTATAAAATCTCTTTAGATACAATAACAACACATAGTAACAAAAAAATAATAATATTGATAATTAATAAACAAAAATGTTTAGTAGAGTGCATTTTTAAAGTAGTTTTAGTGGTTTTAAGTAATTTATTACTATAATTGGTTATCAGGCATGGTTCGTTCGCTCATCGTTTATTGTAGCTTAAGCAGAAAAAAAACATAAAAGCCTTATCTCATTGGCGATTTATGTGCGTGAAGTTTACGCGGTAATCAGGGGCCATACCACGAAACCGTTTTGAGACTTAAATGGTTTCGTAGTAGGCCTACAGGCTGCCGCAATAATCGCTGTGACACTACTTCGCTAAAATCGCCAGTGTAGTAAAGCCCTAATAGTCTGAACAAAAAAAATACCTGAATAGGTCTATACACATGGGCACTATTGATGCATGGTCGCTTCGTTCGCCTCAACAATGCTGTGGCTAATGTCAGTGCCATTGCCCGTGCCCCGGGTGGTCGGTCAGCTACGGCCAAAACTGCTAGAGCATCCAACACTGGTATGGACCGCTGTATCACTGACTCCAAACAGGGACCAACAGTTCCATCCTGCTCTTCCTTCTCTTCATCAACAATGAGCTGAAATTTTTATTACATTTTATGGTCACTGGTATTTAACTAATGATTTTCTAGACTGAAGTTAGTATGAAAGAGTAATATTGCCGGAAGCATAAGAAATTTAATGCCATACTTTATGCTTAGCATGTTTGCTATGAAGATGATTCTTTCCACTGAGGTTCCAGGTAATATCTATCTATCACTTGTCCTTTTCTTTTTTTTTTTTTTTGCTAAGAAACCTAAATAATTATAATAAAACTCATGTCATTTGGCTCCAAACAGTTGGGCCTAATTTATCAGTATTTCTATTCTTTCACATTTATACTGCAATCATATGCTTAGCCTGTAGGTCATATTAAAATATGGAAAGTAATAAAACCATACTTCAAAATACAAAAGGTAGATTAAACCAGCATGAAAGTAAGTTTACGCCCCAGTTGCGATTGAAAGTTTTTTGCATTTATAATTATGTTGTTCCAGCATACTGCTGTTACATAGCTCTAATCTTACAATCACTAGTATGGAAAATCACATGCGTCTAATAACATTTGAATAAACTAGAATATTATATACATAATAGCAAAATATTCAGATTTAAGACATTGAGAATAAAAGCAAGTACTAATTTTATTAAAAGACCTTGTTTACTTTGTAAACTAAAATACATATTTAACAAATAACATCAAACATTATTTTATCTCTAGAGTAAATAATCTATTAAAATGGCTACTGACATAGGCTTAAAATCAATAATTTTGTATGAAATTTAGAAATTCAGGTTGGCCTGAAATAACGGGGCACTATGGGAAAAAGACAGAAAAATTTTAATGAAAAAATGCAACCCCCTATGAATGACCACCCCTTTTTATTATACCAATCGATAGGGGGCACCAAGGGAAGCAAAAAAGCTCAGATAAACTTTTCTCAAAAATCAACCCCTGTCAAATGACAGGCCGAAATGTGGCCCTGGTTTGTATGGCAAAAATACTTAGACAAATTTTTATTTATTTATTTATTGATTATGATCTAGCAGCATTTAGCTGATATGACCATATCACACAGTGTTGTAATTCATACACTCGTTATTAATTTCTTTTGCAGGACTTATTTGTCATCAACCACTTGTCAAGTCTATTTTTAAAGCTGTTAACAGTTGGTGCAGATACAATATCATCGGACAACATATTCCAAGTCTGCAAAACTCTATTGCCTCTCTAATTTTGATGAAAAAATTCAACCCCCTATGACCACTTTTTATTATACCAACAAACTACTACAAAAGAGAGTCGACGGAGCCCCAATTTTCTTTCAACAGGGGTTGATTTTTGAGAAGAGTTTATCTGAGCTTTTTGCTCCCCTTGGCGCCTCCTATTGATTGGTATAATAAAAAGGGGTGGTCATAGGGTGGTCATATTCCTTCAGTCCAACCGAAATTCATAATGTTTGATTTACACGGGTGACTAAAGCTGCATAATTTACGCCGCACGGCGAAAATCGACCGTGTAAATGGCAATTCGACTACGCCGCATGCGGCTAAAGTCGCAAGCCCCAAAGTCGTGCGACCAGTGGCCGCATGCGGCTGGTGACTAAAATCGACCGTGTAAACGCTCAGTCGCAAGCGATCGCTTGCTGCGAATACTACTGTAGCGAGTGACTTGCCGGGTGACTAAAATCGACCCGTTAGTCACCCGTGTAAATGGGGTGGCGATTCAACTTGGACAGGCTATTCGACTGGTGACTTGCCGGGTGACTAAAATCGCCCCGTTAGTCACCCGTGTAAATCCACCATAAGATATTAAGTTTTATAAGCAACATATTACATAATATACATTCCCATGGCATTTTAAAGTTAATATTCATACCTGAAGCATTTGATGTAAGTGGTGCGGTACTCTTGTGTCTTCCATATGAACTTTACTATTATCATCATAGTTTTGATAGAAGTTTATTATCATCTTCCAGTGATATTGAAAGTCTTCATACCTCGTTGCTGGTGGTGCCAGCTGAATTAGAGTAAATATTATTAGCTGTTTGTGGTGAACTTTAATTATTATTTATATACAAAGTGTGATTACAGACAGTGTAGAATTCATGTCCAATTTAAGCCAATAAATTTATCCAAGGGCTTTTAGTAACGCACTTTTCATAATGCTAATTGTAAACAATTAAAATAATTGACTTATTCATACTCACAACGTCTGCGGTTGCTTGAAGAACATCAGAGAACCTGCTCAACATGTTGATTATTTATAACACTACAGCCAGCAAATGTTATTAAAGTGCACAAATTTTTAAAAAAAAAGCAATAGGACCCAAAAATACTGTTATATTAACATTTCTATCGTTGAAAAGTATTTTTTCGGTAATTTTACGAAACAGTAAATAAATGTGACAAGTGACAACTGACAATAAAATAGGAATCAAAGAATAGGAATGTCAAAGGTCTGTGAATGTCAATCACAGATGGTAGATAGGTAGCGCGCACGATAACTTTGCGCGCGACTGAAATCGGAACTAATTGTCGGGCCGCCACGTTTGCATGATAATCGATACGCCTATTCCTATACATAATTTAAATAAGTAAATAAAGATATTAAAGTAAAACTACCAATGTTATTTAAAAAAATATCATTGGGATTACCCATTTTTTTTCTTCTTCTTCTTTAATTATGGCGGCCTCAGTGAGTTGCCAATGTCAGAGTGGCTGTGTTGACTTTGCTCTATATTGTAGGTCTGGTGAAACAACAAGGTATAAAAGGTATGACGGAATCTAATTTAGTAGATTAACTGTTGAATAATCTAAAACAAACAAAAACATATAAGGGTTAGTAAAACATCACAGTTTTATGTTGTTAGAACGGATATATGTACATAAAATTTCAATAAGTGGACTATTTACATAACAAAGGATTGATTTGAAATTTATAGGGCGGGGGATGTTGTTAGGGAGAAGGTCATAAAGAGAGGGATGATTTCTAGGGCAGCAGAAAAAAATGTGATCTAAGGTACCCTCGTCAAGGCCACACTCACACAGAGAGCTGTCCTTAACCCTAATCTTAGCTAGGAATACTGGTGAGCAGCAATGTCCAATCCTAATTCGACAAACGGTAGAACACACTGCTTTACTACTTTGAATGAACCTAAAAAACCAAGGCCTCACTGGAACGCTACTTTGTATGTCAAAGTAATGTTTGCCTTTAATATTGCCAGATCTGACCCACTCACTATTCCACTGAATGTATAGGTGTTTCTTAGCGCTGGGAATCAGGTCCTGGCAATATAGTTGGTAATGGTTAAGTCCACCCGTTGTAACAGCTTGTTTGGCATAAGCATCTGCATTCTCATTACCAATAATACCGCTGTGACCAGGTATCCATGCTAAAACTATATGAATGTTTTGAATCTTGCATTTAAGGAGTAGCTGCCTGATTTTTAAGATTAATGGAAATCTCTTCCTACTACGAAATTGATTGGCCATGATACCCTCCAGAGCGCTTCTGGAGTCCGAGAGGATAATGGATTTGTCTAGCCTATGTGACTCAATAAATGAGATTGCCTCATATATAGCAAGTACCTCACCTGTGAAAACAGATGAGGCAGGGGGTAGTTTAAAGTTCAAAATCACATTAACCTTCGGTATCCAAACTGCAGCTCCAACACAGCCATCTTCAGAAAATTTAGAAGCATCTGTATAAACCGGCAGCCAGTCCCCAAATTGCTGATCAATAATCTGTTTGAATTGAGTATTGGCCGAAGAAGATTCCTTAGATATAGGGAAATCAAGGATTACTTCTGGAGTAAAGGTTAGGGCTTCAAATGGGGTGGAGAAAAGAGGATTCAGGAGGGATTGATAAACTGGACAAGGAAGACGGGTTATCTTAAGGTAACTAACCAGAAGACAAGGAGGTTCTTTGTGAAGCCAATAATTATTACCGGAAGAAATTAACTGGGACAATGTATCAAGTTTACCAATAAGGGGATGAGAAGAATTTTGAAAAACTTTAAAAAGAAATCTGTCTGCCAGATACTGTCGTCTGATACTCAGCGGGGGATCAACGCATTCCACTTGAAGAGCATTAACCGGAGACGATTTCATTGCTCCTAGGATAATCCTTAGTGATTTACTTTGAATCTTATCCAGATCTTTTAGGGGAGCTTTGTTGCAAGGTATAAGTAAAAATGAGCCATAATCCATATGGCTGCGAACAAGTGCATTATATATTAATTTTTGTGTGTAAGGGTGAGAACCCCACCATACACCACTAAGGGAACGTAAAATGTTTAAGTTTTTTTCACATTTTTGTACAATATGACGGATTTGATGAACGCCCGACATTCTGGAGTCCAGGATTACACCTAAAAATTTTACTCTATCCTTAACAGGGAAAACTTGCTGGTTATACTGGATGGTAACGTCAGGAATAATTTTGGATCTAGAAAATACTACCACCGAACTCTTGGGGACAGAAATGGACAAACCATGCCTATCCAACCAATCGTATAGGTATCTGATGGCGGAGTTAAGGCGAGCAGTGCATTCATTGATATCCTTTGAGGAAACATGCAAAGATAAATCATCCGCATACTGTTTGACCTCACAGAAACTAATAACAGATAAATCTAAGTCATATGTGTATAAATTGTAAAGGGGAGGGCTTAAAGGAGATCCTTGCGGGAGTCCTATGTAAACTAATCTAGGAGGGAGGGTTAAATTAGGAGTAGAGATTGTGACGGATCTACAGGAAAGGCTATTGCAAATATAATTTGTCATCCTCACTGGGACACTCAGATTAAGCAGTTTCTGCCTGAGAACCGGAAGATTGACATTGTCGTATGCGGCTGATATATCAAGGAATACTCCCACCACATGTTCGCCTTTCGAAAGGGCAATACGGACGTCAGTCACAAAAGTGGCTAAGCTATCCATAGTACTAAAGCCCTTTCGAAAACCGAACTGAGTCCTGGGTAGAATGCCCTTACTCTCCATTAACCATTCTAGTCTATATTTAATCATATGTTCTAAAATTTTGGCCAAGGTGATTGAAAGGGCAATTGGTCTATAACTACACGGGTCATTACTAAGTTTTCCTGGCTTAAGGATAGGTAAAATAATCTGAGTTCTCCACTCATCCGGAGGAACTTCAGACTCGTAAAAAGCATTTAAAATGTTTAGACAAATTTGTTGAGTACTGGGTCCACTGTTAACTATAAACGAATATGGAAATCCATCACTGCCAGGAGCGGTATCCTTTAATGAACCTAGGACCAGTCTAAACTCATCAAGGGAAAAAGGAGCGTCTAAATGATTCGAAGGCTGAGTAGAAGAAATAAAGTTGTGACACTCTTCGAAAGAAGGTGCTGACGGGGGCGCCAGCCTCTGAGCAAAGTCATTTATCCACTCAGCCGAATCATTGGACAGACGGTAATCGCATGTTAAAGCTCCACGAAATTTTCTTACATTTCTCCATACTGCCGAGAGACGAGACATAGGTGAGAGACTCAAACAAAAATCACGCCAACCATTTCTTTTTTTTTCTGTGAGTAAAAGTCTCACCTCTGCCGCAACTTTTTTATAATTTAAAAAATTGTCCTGTGTCATTGACCTGGAATACATCTTTTCAGCTTCTTTACGTCTTTTACAGGCGCTAGTGCATTCAGCATCCCACCATGGAGGAGATAAAGTTTTTTGGTTGCCGGTATTTTTTAACGGTATAGCTCTATCCGCAGCTACAGACAGAATCCTTTTCAAATTTTGGTAAGAGGCAAGAGCATTATCAGAATTAATGGGAGGGATTGAGCCAATTTCTGAATCGGTAATTTCTGCAAATTGGTCCCAATCAGCAGAATTAACCTTATACTTAAGTCGGGGAGAGTTTGAAGTTAAGAGTGGTCTTGTATGTCTGTACATTATTGTTAAAACTATGGGAAAGTGGTCGCTACCAAAAGAATCAGGGATAATTGACCAGGAGCATGAAGAGGAAAGGGAGGGGGAGCATAATGATAGATCAACCACACTCCTCGGATTCTGTAAGGGAGATACCCGACGAGTGGGGGAACCATCATTAAGGATTACAAGATTATTGTCATCAATCAAATCAATAAAGGAGGAGGAGTTAAGATCATTAAAGTGGGAACCCCAAGATGTATGATGGGTGTTAAAATCACCCAATACAACAAGGGGTGGAGGAATTGAGGAGATTAAAGCAGAAATTTCGTGAAAAATGGAGGGATTAGGGTGAGGGACATACACAGATAAAAAAATAGTATCTACAACACGGACAGCTACAATATTAAAACAAGAACTATGTACAGGTAGAGTATATACAGAGTATGTACATTGGCCGGAGACCAAAATGGCTACTCCAGCTTTGCCATCAGACCTGTCGTCCCGGAAACAGGCATAACCTGGAACTCGAAAGCGAGAACCAGGAACCAACCAGGTTTCCTGGACGGCAAGAATAGATGGCTTATGAATATTAATAATCTGAAGAATATCTGGTTTCTTATTCTTGATGCTGCGGCTGTTCCACTGGATCACAGTGAGAGCCATTATTGGGCAGCAATTTTACGAGTTGGGTCAGGTTTTCCAGAGTTCTGTTCGGTAGGGAGTCGCTAAACCTTGAGATGAGGTCAAGGAATAGGACAGAAAGGTTATTGAGGAGGTTATCATTTGGGGACATGGATAACATGGAGGGGGATTCTGGGTTAATAGGATACGCACATCCATTAGGGGCTTGAGAAGTTGGTTCCTCTATTATATTTCTATGCGCCTGGTGATCGTAACCAGGAGACATAGGGGGAATGGTTCTGCGGGGAATGAAAACTGTTTTCCTGTAGGATGTTTTAATAGGGGACATGGTCTGTCTGTCTGTCTGTTTAGATATGCTAGCAATAGAGGAAGGAGAAGTCCTGGCAGAGTCAGCAAAGGATCGCCTTACTCGGGGGAAACGTGCTGAAGCTTCCAAGTAAGAGACACTCTCCTGACTCATGACTAATTTAATCTCTTTTTGCCTACAGTACTCTGGGCAAGAGACATCATTGGCCGCATGTGGACCACTACAATATAAACAAGTAAGAGTTGTTGTTTTACATGTTGCTCCCTCATGCTTTTGTGAGCATTTATAACAACGGGCTTGCGATCGGCATTGTGCTTTAACATGTCCAAAACGGCAGCAGTTATTGCATTGTATTGTAGGTAACAGATAACTTTCTATGGGAAGGGAATTAAAATAACAAAAAACACGTGGAGGGAGTTTTTGGCCAGTGATTGTGATAACCACTGATTGGGTAGGAATCCAGGTAGGGGAATTTTGCTCATTCATGGTTTTGCGACTCAGTCTACGCGCCTTCACAACTCTACCAAATCCTGAGGGAACCTGCAAGTTCTCCACTAGCTCCTCCATTGACCAGTCCACAGGAACATTACGAATAATGCCCATGCGGGATACACTGTACGAGGGTATCGATACAGTATATCCAGCACTTAATACAGCGGGCAAGTCAATGAAATTGTTAGCGTGTTCATGCGATTTAAATTCTATGGATACACGGTTTCGTCCAATCTTTTTGATACCATCCATCATAATATTTTT
This sequence comes from Cyaniris semiargus, assembly GCA_905187585.1. NCBI lineage: Eukaryota > Metazoa > Arthropoda > Insecta > Lepidoptera > Lycaenidae > Cyaniris > Cyaniris semiargus. The sequence goes on along the minus strand of LR994566.1, from coordinate 7,947,122 downwards.
AATGTTATTTTTAAAAAGAAACTGACCGAATAAGATGGGACTTAGGGCTGAACCGCTTTCAGTCTCAGGCTTTGACACATGCACTATGTAAGGTCCAGCATCCTCGGGGCTGTATAGTTTTTTATTGGCGAAGTCTGGATTTACATAACTCAATTGTATAGATGGCACTGTATGAGAACTGCTAGTAGGTTTTTTAGGTAATGGTTCGCTAATATCTTGGTTAGGTCTTTTTCTATTTGTTATACCACCACCAGGATCCGGTGGATCCGTATCCAACTCCATTGTTTATACACTAACCTAACCTACAAAACAAAAACTAATTAGAACTAGATACTTACACTTAGACAAACACAAAATATATTACAAAACACAAAACAAAGATAAGATAATTCAACAAAAGATATAAAAATGATTACTATTCTGGAGTAAACACAATTAAACCAAAAAAATAAAAAGACGCTTGCTGATAGCACTCAACCAAAAAGCCACAAAAAACTACCCCCATTTTTTTAATGAATCCCTACGCTGGCACCTGTCACCTGTCGCGCCAATCGCGCGCAGAGTTATCGTCACAGATTAGTATCTAGTATATATTATGTTATCGTGCACGCACTCTAGTCAATTGTCATTTGTCAACACAGATTAAGAATTAGTTTTTTTTTCTTCTTTAATGAGGCATTTTCTTTTTTTTTTTATTTGATTGTCAAACAGTTTTCTTTTTAGTAACTAGATGGCGTATGGGTAGATACAGATCTACCAGAATCTGATGGCAAAAAGTGAGAAAATAAAATGACTCTAGCAATACGGGTGTGCCACAGACTAGTATGAATAATTTTTACTATCGTTTTACTATAATATCGTCATGTCTAATTAAGTCTAGTAAAAGTCAAAGCAGTCAAGGAGTCAAGTCGTTCAATTCAGTAAAGTGGTAGACGCTTTACTGAAATTTTCGACGGAGTTTTGGAGGGAACACAAAAAAGCACGTTTCTGGAAGTTGCAGCATTTGCCTACACTTGTGCACGATAACGAATATCTAATGGTTAATATTTTACCAATATTACACATTAAAAACCCAGATAACACAATTAGGAAAATAATACAAAAACACAACAGCACTCTTTCATGCTAGCACTTCATATGGCTATTTGTATTTGCGCATTTGATGTATTCGCCAAACAATCACCATGTGTAGACGGTATGTTTGACAAATATGACCAATACCAAATACACGTATCCGTACCTTTGTCGGTTTTTGACGCACATAGCAAAGAGTATATAAACTACGTAACACACATAGGTTATAGGTCTACCAGAATCTGATGGCAAAAAGTGAGAAAATAAATTGACTCTAGCAATACCGGGGTAATGGGTTGTTTTCTTTTTCTAATCTCCACCAGACGGCGCGACGGTAGACACTTCTAGATTTTCTATTGGTTCCCCACTGATCTGAAATTATCTGCAGGTTGGCATCACTGACTACATATTGGTTGTGTTTCTAAAAATTTCAGTGTACTGTCAAGTGTGACATAAATAAAAATATCTTAAACCTAAGCGATCATTGGCCTAAGCGATTAAGCTAGTATACTGGTAATAGTTTAGGAACACGCTGACATAATAAAAACTTGTCAAACTGAAAACTGACAACTGAAGAAGTTTTGGCGGCCATGTTACTATGAAACTTCTTCTACTTTTTATTGTTGGTGTGGTTTTTATTATTTTTTCCCAAATTGTGTTATTTGGGTTTTTGATGTTCATTATTGATAAAATATTGGCCATTAAATATCCGTTATCGTGCACAAGTGCAGGTAAGATGTTGTCAAAACCAAAATTTATAATTCCTGTGACATTTGGTGTGAATAACGATAAATAGGGCTATTTCTTACGTGAGTTTTAACTAAAACATCGTTATAATAACTTTATTATTCTATTCGTTGGAATATCATTGTGTCTTTTTCAAATTGAAATGTATCAAGTTTTACATTCTTTTGCCCAGTTTTGTAGCAATTATTGATGGTATTACCTGGTATTACCGATAGTTGTCTACCCATACGCCATCTAGTTACTAAAATGGAAACTGTTCGACAATCAAATTAAAAAAATAAGAAAATGCCTCATAATTGATGGTATTACCGATAGTTGTCTACCCATACGCCATCTAGTTACTAAAATGAAAACTGTTTGACAATCAAATTAAAAAAATAAGAAAATGCCTCATTGGAATAAAACATTTTGATCCTTTTTTTTCTTATAGCGGCTGATTCTGTGTGAACATGCAAATATAAAAATGTATCCAATGATCAAGGATATTTTTTGAAAATCTCTTTAAGATACCAAGAATAAAGGAGGAACTTATTTCTGCTTACGACAATCGCTTTATTTATTCGAGTCTATTGACAATTACAATAATAACAGTTGCTGGGATACATTAGAATAATAGACAATAGTTCAAAACTATATGTGACCTTCTTAACATTCCCTCTCCTCTGAAGCAACTGTTCGTTATCTGTATATTCCAGCTAGCTTACACAGCTCCGAAAGCCTCGGCTTGCATAGCGGCTTAGTCAAAAAGTCTGCTAGTTGATCTTTTGTACAACCTTCTCAACTCTTATATCCTTTTCTAGGACACACTGCCTTATGAAAAAATGTCTCAGCTTTATGTGCTTTGTACGCTGGTGCGTTTCATAAGGTGGATCATAAGCCAATCTGATGGCGGATTCATTATCTTTTTTTTTTTTTTTTTTTTTGTGTTTTAATTTGCGATCAGTCTCTTGACTATAAGCAAATGTGTTGTGTCATGGTTTGTCATTTTAGGTCTCTCCACAGTAGGAGACACCTTTCAGTTTTACCAGCGGTCTTTCAGGCTTTGTATATCAGAGCGCTTCAGGCGTTTATTATAGGTAATATTCAGTAGTTGGTTGGCCAAGTCATTTGGGTGATTTTCAAGTCGGTAGTTATAGGCGGTAGAGGCGTGTTTTATTTCCTCTTTTACTGTTCTCATACTTAGTTGTTCGTGTATCTCAGTATTGGTGATAAACCATGGCGCATTTCCTATACTTTTCAAGATAGTGTTCTGTAGTCTTTGTAGGATAGCAATGCTGGAGTTGCATGCACTCCCCCATAGCTCTATGCCGTAGGTCCATATAGGTTTAAGAATGGCCTTATATATCAATAGCTTGTTTTCGATCGATAGTTTAGAGCTTCGTCCTAGCAGCCAGTGTATTGACTTATATCGGTAGTTCAATTCATCTCGTTTTGCTTTGATGTGGTTTTTCCAGGTAAGCCTTCTGTCCAGATGTAGTCCAAGATATCGGACAGAGTCACTTTGTGGTAGGGTGTTATTTCCCATTTTCACAGGGCCGCAGTTACCTTTCCTCAGTGTGTAAGTTACGTGAACGGATTTTGATGCACTTGCTTTGATGCGCCATTTTTCTAGCCATTCGCTCACCTTGTCGAGGCTTGTCTGAAGGATTTTAGATGCTACTTCTGGGTTTTTGTTACTGGATAGTATAGCAGTGTCGTCAGCAAAAGTTGCAATAATTACTTCGAGCGTTGCAGGCAAGTCAGCTGTATATAGTATGTATAGATATGGGCCCAGCACGGATCCCTGTGGTATTACTGCCATGATTTCCATGAAGTCTGATGTTTCACCTTCCTCGCGGACTTGAAAAATGCGTCCAGAAAGGTATGACTTCAAAAGTAGGTAAACACTGTGAGGTAAGTACTTTTTGATTTTATATAAGAGACCTTTGTGCCATACTTTATCAAACGCCTGCTGGATATCCAGAAACACAGCTGAACAGTACTCCTTGGCTTCAAGTGATTTTCTTATCTTTTCGCAGACACGATGCACTTGTTCAATGGTTGAATGTTGGGATCTAAAACCAAACTGGTGGTCGGGTATTATACCTTCAGATTTTAATATTGGTTCTAGTCTACGAAGAAGAATTCTCTCGAACACCTTGGATAATATTGGCGTAAGGCTTATTGGCCTGTAAGATGTGATATCCTCAGGTGGTTTTCCTGGTTTGTGGATCATGGTTATAATAGACACGATCATGGTTATAGGATTCATTATCTATATAGCGTGCTCTGTACCAGAGTGTTAGCCTGCATTAATTTGACAATCCGTTTAAGCCAAATAATCTCTCTGGCGGCTTCGCTAGCTGCTATTATTTCTGCCTCTGTAGACGATATAGCGACAGTAGTCTGACGTTTACTTTGCCATCCTATAGCACCATTGGCGTTGAGGCAAATCATGCCGCTGGTGGAGCGTCCAGTTGATTCATCACCACCGTGATCACTGTAGCATTCTATGCCTTGGCCCGCAGTGGAAGACTTGTACGTGATACCGTACTCTATGGTGCCTTTAACACAGCGTAGGATTCGCTTTACTCTCGCTACGTCTTCTGGTGTTAGGCTGTCTAGCTTGCGTGACACTATTCCAACCGCATAGGCAATGTCTGGTCTAGTGCCAACCATCAAGTATGAGAGTGCTCCAACTACTTGTCTATATGGAAAGTCATGATAATCATTTTGATCTTTTGAAGCTGGCACGCTGTCTTTTACGATCGGGGTTACTGCGGCTTTGCAATCCTGCATTCCAAACCGTTGTAAAAGCTTCTTTGCGTAACTTTTCTGATCAATTTTGATTGAGCCATCTGACTTCCGGCTTATTTCTAAACCTAAAAAATAAGAACCGTTACTCGTCGTGTTCAGTAATGGTGGAGTTCCAGCATCGCGGAGCTTGTTTAAGTCCATAAAGGCTCCGTTTAAGCTTGCAAACCTTACCATCATTGTTTGAGTATCCTTCAGGAGGCCTAATATAAATCTCCTCTTTTAATAATGTGCCATACAGAAAGGCGGTTGAGACATCGAACTGGCATAGAGACAGGTTTTCTTGTGCAGCTACACTTAGTAGTGCTCTTATGGTGCTTGTTTTCGCAACAGGGCTGAAGGTTTCATAATAATCCAAACCCTTTTTCTGCGAAAAACCTCTAATTACAAGTCGGGCTTTACATTTATCAATTGACCCATTTGGATTCGTCTTGATTTTAAAAATCCACTTGCTTGAGATTGCTTTTCTGCCTTTAGGTAAATCTACCATCTCCCATGTCTCATTTTCTTTTAGAGAATTAATCTCATTATCCATTGCCTTTTTCCACTCATTTGAATCCTTACATGTCAATGCTTCCTTAAATGTGTTCGGCTCTATTAGTTGTTCATCGTTAATCGAATTCATACAAACGGTGCAGACAAAGTCTAAAGTCTTTATATTTGGCCGGTGGCTTAAGATTTGATCGCTCTCTTAGCGTCATCCTACCTTCAGCTTCAACCTCAGATGCAGTCAGTGGGGTGTCTGCCCTTGACTCACTTGCATCGTTGACTTCATGATCTGCTTCGATGTCATCGTGAACATCTTCCTCGAAGGGTGGGTCATCAAAGGATTGTTCCGTCTCAAGAAATGTCTGTTCTGCCACAGCCATGTCATCTTCAAAAGCAGCTCCATTCTCTGCACACGATGGTTCAGCAGCATTCTCAACTTGCTGAGAGGGTGATGCTATACCTTCATCGTGGCTTGTCGATAGCTGCTGGTTTTCTATGACGGCTGGTTTAAAACTTTCAATTTCACGAGGTATGACGAAGTCAAATGTAGTATCGGGTCTTTTATCAGCAGTACTCTTCGGTGTGGCTATGGGCTCGTCAGATTCTTCTGGATGACCGATTAGAGGATTCTCATCAAAAATTACATCTCTCGAACGAATCAATTTGAAGGAGCTGCTGTCCCATATACGGTAGCCATCATAAGCATCATAGCCGATAAGTATTCCCTTCTGTGCCTTCTTATCTAACTTCTTTCGTCTTTGTTTCGGAACATGTGGATAACAATTGGATCCTATTATTCTTAAGTGGTGTATTCTGGGCTTCTTCTGGTGCCATAGCTCATACGGTGATTTATTATCTACAGTGGTAGGGCCTGTCCTGTTTAAAATATACACTGCTGCAGGTACCATTTCAGCCCATAATGCAGGAGGAATTTCAGCATGTGCATACATTAGACTTCGTGCCATTTCCACAACGGTCCTGTTGTCCCTTTCAGTTGGGTTCTGTTGTGGCGTATAGGGCATAGTCAATCGTTGTACAATTCCTTCCTTCTTGAGAGTAGCTTGTACTTTCGCATTGACAAACTCTCCGCCATTGTCGCTCAGCAGTTCCCTAATAACAACTCCAGATGCTTTGACTTCAGCGAGCATGAGTAGCAACTTTGCGTGTACTTCAGCTTTCTGTCTCATAAAATATACAAATCTGTACCTCGTATATGCATCTTTGAAGAGGACAAAGTATCGTAAGTTTGTGATAGAATATGGGAAGGGACCACATACGTCTGCATATACTAGTTCTCCGGGTTTTGTAGCTTTATCTCTGGTCCCAAACTTTAGATGGTGGGATTTTCCATAGATGCACCCTTCACAGAGTTCTTTTGTTACTGGTACTTTTATGGCAAATTCCTTCTCTATCACTTTCTTAACGTGACTCTTATTTTGATGTCCAAATCTTTCGTGATATAGCTGTAACAGATTAGAGGTTGTGGACACATGATTAACTCGTACAGTTGGTTGTAGACATCTTAAATTTAATTTAAACAGTCCTCCAAACTTGCTGCGAGTACCAATCAGTTTCAACTGTCCATCAATCTTTATTGTACATTTTTGTGTGGTCGACTCAAAAACGCGTTTGTCCGAAATATCATGGGTGGCGAGGACTGAGAATAAATTCTTGCTAATGCTGGGTACGTACCATACATTTTTCAGCAATATTGATACTGGTTTACCATTTACATCAGCCTCTGCGAGAATATTTCCGATGCCCAGGGCTTCAATACATTGGCCATTCGCGCCAGTCACTGCTTGACGGCTCTTGAAATATTTAAAGGTCTGGAAGAAGTCACTCCTATTGGTCACGTGACTGTCCTACGTCCACGTGTAAATCCTTCCTGTCACCAAAATCTGGCTGTATTGTCATTGCCTCTGCGGTCTTGGATTCCATTTCCATCCTGGATCCACCGCTTGCAGGTTTTTACCCTGTGACCCTTATCCTTGCAGTAGTTGCATTTGAGCTCTTTGAAATTATTCTTTTTCTTATTTCCCCTCTTGGTTTTCGCATACAATGCTTCTGCAGTTGTGTCGTCAGTAACTTGCGTGTCTGTCTGACGCAACACTCTCTCATGTGCGCATAACTGACTTGTCAGGTTCTCGACTGAGCGTTCCTTCTTTGAAATCAACAGCCAACTGGCCCTAAATCCAAGATATTCAGGAGGTAATGTATCTAATATTTTACATACAAGGAGAATTTCTGGTAATTTCGCCTCGTTCTGTAGTTCTAAACACAATTCCCTCCAGATGTTCTTTAAAATTGACACATGTGTAATTATGTCATGATCTGGGTCCTTTTTGTAGCTGAAGAATTTCAGGCATAAGTCGTATGTCTTGTCTACACACGTACCTCCATAGACGCGCTCAAGTTCGTCCCACATGTCTTTAGCAGCATCAAATCGCAGAAACTTTTGCAAAATATCATCGGACATGTTAGTCGTTAGCAGAATTAAAATGGCGCTGTTCAAATTTTCAAAACTTTGAAGTTCTTTTTCATATCTAGCCTTTTCATCGCTAGTTGCCGTAAGCGCCAAGGATGGTCTTATCTTCTTACCTTCGAGAATATCTAAGCCTCCCGGCATTGCTTTGAGGACAATGAAAATTTTGAACCTCCATGTTTTGTAATTTTTGGAATCTAATTTTCCAATTTGAATCTTGCTCGCATTTAATGCTTGTTCCATTATTATTTCTTCTCTGCTACCACTTTAAGATATCAAGAATAAAGTAGGAACTTATTTCTGCTTACGACCACTGACATATAAGTAGTATGTAGTACATAGTATAGTGCGTTTCATCGAATAGTTCCTTTGCCGTCATGTTGGCATTACTGTCTGTCAATAACGTAAACACGGTAGACACGCTCTGCGAGTATTCATAAGTTTTACGGTGATTTCATGAGAAAATCATGCCGAAAACAATAAAGGGTGGTGAAAGAATGATGGTGCTAAGAGTGAAAGAGTTTTGTGAACGTGAAAAACGTAACGAGGCCCCAATAATTCTATTAATATGTGTACAAGCTCGGGTTGCCGCCATTACAGCTTAGTGAAATAGGGTTACCAGCATCAGTTTAATCACCCTTAAACACAGTAAAACTTATGAATATTCGCAGAGCGTGTCTACCATGTTTACGTTATTAACATACAGGAATGCCAACATGTAGGCAAAAGAACTATTTGATGCAACGCACTTCTAGTGACGAAAATTACATAAACGCGAACGAAGTCGCGGGCTAAAAGCTTGTATACATCAGGGGCCAGGGCGAGCGAAGCGAGCCCTAGTATATCCCACAGCCGTCAGTCTGTACATTTTGTGGTACACTTTACGGAAAAACTATGTAGATGTGTTATCATCAATCAGTCAAGGTGTGACGACGCGAGCCCTCACAATTCACAAAGCTCGGATTTTAGCTGGTAAATGCTAAAGTGACTTTGTTTGTTAGTTACGCCTTCACGCATAAAGTACTTAGCGGATCATCATGAAACTTTCATAGGTACACATTGTCTGGGGTATGAAGGACATTGGGTACCTTTCATCCCGGGAAAAAGAACGGTTCCCGAACGATAGACGTTAACGCAGGCAGAGCCGCGGGCGAAAGTTAGAATTATATGAAATTTTCTTTAGGGAATTATTAAAAGCTTTTGTGATAACATAATATTATTATCTCCCCTAATTTAAGGTAGCCAAGTAAGGGTAATGAGGCAACACTAATTTGCATTAGTGCCAACATGACGGCAAAGGAACTATTCGATGAAACGCACTCAATCTCTATGCTTACGACAATCGTTTTATTTATTCGAGTCTATGGACAAAAACAATAATAACAGTTGCTGGGATACATTAGAATAATAGACAATAGTTCAAAACTATATGTGACCTTCTTAACAAATCTGCTGTCAAAAATTGCCATCAGATTCTGGTAGACCTATAAATAGGCAAGTACACAAATAAACCGGTGCTGTCAACTTGACAACAGACGGTATATTTTCAAATTTCAGGTGATTTTCAGCAAATTTTCAGTCATTTTCAGTGTTGTAACTTGTATCGTGAGCGGAAAACAATATTTTGAATCCTTTTTGGAGATTAGTGGTCCAATTTTTTGTAATAAATATTCGAAGTCTATAACTGACATCCGACATTGTATTGGTGAACACAAACCTGATTTAAAAATTCTGAATCGAATGTTTGTAAGTTTGCTATTTGACGACCATGTGTGGAAGGTCGTATAATGAGGCATTTTCTTATTTTTTTAATTTGATTGTCAAACAGTTTTCATTTTAGTAACTAGATGGCGTATGGGTAGAGAACTATCGGTAATACCATCATTAATTACTACAAAACTGGGCAAAAGAATGTAAAACTTGATACATTTCAATTTGAAAAAGACGCAATAATATTCCAACGAATAGGATAATAAAGTTATTATAACGATGTTTTAGTTAAAACTCACGGAAGAAATAGCCCTATTTACTGTTAATCACACCAAATGTCACAGGAATTATACATTTTGGTTTTGACAACATCTTACCTGCACTTCTGCAAGATAACGGATATTAAATGGCTAATATTTTACCAATAATGAACATCAAAAACCCAAATAACACAATTTGGGAAAAAATAATAAAAACCACACCAACAATAAAAAGTAGAAGAAGTGTCAAAGTAACATCCCGCCAAAACTCTTTCAGTTGTCAGTTTTCAGTTTGACGTGGTTTGACAAGTATTATATTATGTCAGCGTGTTCCTAAACTGTTACTAGTATACTGGCCTATTCGCTTAGGCCAATGATCGCTTAGCTTTTGATTTATGTCACACTTGACAGTACACTGAGATTTTTTAGAAACAACCCATATGTAGTCAGTGATGACAACCTGCAGATAATTTCAGATCGGTGGGGAACCAATAGAAAATCTAGGTGTCTATCGTCGCGCCGTCTGGTGGAGATCAAAAAAAAGAAAACAACCCATTGCCTTTATATGCTTGTTTGCGTATTCGTCAATAATGTTGCCAAATACAACAAATAGCCAATAGCAAATACAAATAGCCATACTACGTAAAATGTCAATTGACATCTGACAGATGTCATGGACGTCACAACTTGGCTTTTTTTTAAAGTTTATTAACTATAGTATTTTGCCACCCTGTGAAAAATGTTGACAGAGTGTTGGTGTAAAAGCAAAACAGCAGCTCATGCACATATTTTTTAGAAAAAGCACCCAAAGTCACTATCGAATAAATAGTGCAAAACCTAAGAATGTCCATTTCAATGATATTGCATGATATTGATGATTGAATTATAATAATCTCTGATCTTTCTAATCTGCAACGTGTGTACACCTTACTTCTATTATAATATGCTGCAAAATGGAAGCAAAGAGCAGAACTGATGATCGTCTGATGAGTCGTTAGTCGTTACCGTTATTTCATTGACACTTGTTTTAAACATCGTGTAACCTTTCAAAAAGAAGCCATTAAAACACTAATTACCAACTTTAATTGATGTTTAGCCTTAGGAATATGTGCACGGGCATTTGGGGGGGTCCCTAACGTAAAAAAGCGGCCAAGTGCGAGTTGGACTCGCTCATAGATAATACAGTATATTATATGGACTCGCCCATGAAGGACACGCTCCACAGTATCCCCCCTTATACATAATATACGCCCATGGCTAAGTGTACGCAAGTTATCAACTTGTCAATAGTATCTTAGCATGACAATGACTTGCTTAGCACTTACTGTACTTTAGTGGATCAGAAGCTATCGAGATAACAACATGTTTCTTATTCGACATGCGTTACTCATATTGACGATTTTAAAAATATGTTCTGCCTACAATATTTTGGTATTTTTTTCAATTCCAGTAAAAAGTCATACTATTTTAGGGGAAGGATACGTTAAACACTTATTGGATGCTGGCCATAATGTACGTATTTCAAAGTATTTTTTACTCTTTTAGATCTAAGAACAAATTCTCTATATTTACTTATTAAGGACAACGCACATAATATAGGACGTAGAAGAATAGATGGATAGAATAAACAAATTTAACTTATTAGTCGGTTAGTATATTGGCTTGAATATTCTAGCTTTAAATCTTTTTAGGGCTTTTGCAAAAAATTAACACCCTGTACATTAATTAGTGTACAATCATTTTTTAAACGATTTAATTTTACAATAATACAAGACAAAATTAGGCAATTTTCAATAATAGATAATCTTTCTCTCCAAATATTGATAAACTAGACGTTCCGCGCGGCTTCGCCCGCGTAAATTAGATATTTCACAGACAAATTATTCCACGAAAAATAGCCTATGAACCTTCACGTGGTCTACTTCTTATTTGTGCCAAATAACAGAAAAATTGCTCCAGTAGTTCGTGAGATAAGCCCTTTCAAATAATTTCCCCCGTTTTTTCGACATTTTCTTCTATTTCTTCGTTCCTATTAGTCTTAGCGTGATAAAATATAGCCTATAGCCTTCCTCGATAAATGGGCTATCTAACACTGAAAGAATTTTGCAAATCGGACCAGTAGTTCCTGAGATTGGCGCGTTAAAATAAGCCCTTTCAAATAATTTCCTCCCGTTTTTTCCACATTTTCCTCTATTTCTTCGCTTCTATTAGTTTTAGCGTGATAAAATATAGCCTATAGCCTTTCTCAATAAATGGACTATCTAACACTGAAAGAATTTTTAAAATCGGACCAGTAGTTCCTGAGATTAGCGCGTTCAAACAAACAAACAAACAAACTAACAAACTCTTCCGCTTTATAATATTAAGTATAGATAACATCTTAGTCAAAGTAAAACTATAAACTATCTTCAAACGTACTTTTTTGTCATCAAGCTTATCAACATGGAGCGTCATACTGGTTTATCGAGTTTGGTTTAGTTTTAAACCTAATGAACCGTTGTGCCATAATTCAGTAGGTACATACTTACCTATTATGATAACAGTATCATAATAGGTATGTACTTATTTATATTATTTGCATCAACAAACATTGCATTAAGTAAAACAAATTTTACTTTACTGATGCAATCTACGAATAATAAAAACTAAGGAATCGTAACTCCCATACTATATTACCGTTTTAAATTTGGTTCCTTTCGATCTGTCATGTGACGTTACATTACACGTTACGCCTAGTACCGCTCAAGGCCACCCAAGGCCACCTAAATATTGCAAATGTATTGAAATGTGTACCTAAGGTAGACTTTTTTTGACAAGTATTGTGGAGCATGTTTTTTGACGGAGTTACTTTTCCTTAGTTTTTAATTTTTTATTATTCGTAGGATGCAATGGTTTTTTTACAGTAAAAATATGTATTTTCACCGTGGTTGTATTTTCAAAATTCGACAAAATATATTATGTTTACGCAATAACTTATCTGTTTTACTTATAAATAGATCCATACTGTATAATATAAAGACCATAAGAAGTTATCTTCATGTCTGATAAGTTGGTAAAGTGGCTTGACAGACAAGGATAAAATTAGCGCGAACATAGGAAAATAAATCTATCGAGAACTTATATAACATAATAATAGATAATCTTAATCTATTTTACAGGTGACGTTCATAACTCCGATAAAAAGTAATCTACAGCATCCTAGACTGCGGCAGATAGATATTTCGGAAAACCTAAATTGGTATCCCTTATGTAAGTCAAAATTAGTTTTTTTAGAGAAATGAGAGCAAATTACTTGCGATTGGCTGCTCTACAATGGTAGTAATTTTTTACTAATAAAGGGACTTACGCAGCTTATACAGTATAATAGCGGGTTTACATCATTCCAGTTACCAGTAGACAGTAGCAACTAGCAATCCAGCGCTAGATTGGATTACTGGATTGGAATAATTTAAACTGGCCATAACAAGCGCTGGATTGGATTACTGGATTGGAATAATGTAAACTGGCCATAACTATTAACTAGCTAAAGCCGAGCCTTGTGAGGGCTCGCGTCGTCACATATAAAGGCGCGATTCCACCGCAGCGCACGGTGAGACTACGCACGTGCGTCAAGCTTCGCTTTGCAAGAAAATATTATATTATGTGACTGTGTCCACTGCAACCCACGGACACGCTACGTACGAATTCAGTCACGTAGCTTGCTCGAATATGGTGCACACGTAGCTCAACGCTGGCCACGCTACGCTGCTATGCACGGGATACACGGAAGCTAAGAAATCGTAAACTACGTAACAACATTGTGTACATAGCCATGAGTAACGTATTTGTATAGCGTGTGTTGCAGTGGAAACGTTGACCCACGTAGTAAATTTATATTTTCAGATCTCTTTAATGCCCAAATTCTAATGGCTAAAGAATTAGATTTATCTGATTTTCCTGGATCTATAAACTTTCAAATTGGATTCACGCAAGCTACTCTACTTATGAAACCGATTCAGAATTTAATAAACGATGAAAATGAAAAATTCGATACTGTCGTTGTTGAATGGATGTACAATGAATTGGGATCTGGGTGAGGTATTTTTGTTCCGACATATTTAGTTTGTACAGGGTGTTCGGACTTTAAATTATAAGAAAGTGGGAAAACGTTTTAATGACATTATTGAGTTTCTGGCTTTTTTAAAAGTTTGTCAGAGTAGGTACGTATCTAGTTTTAATAGAAGAGATATATTTTCCCATAAATTTTATTTTTATTTATTTTCAGACTAGCTGCCGTATTCGACTGTCCACTAATATGGTCATCATCTATGTCACCGCATACTTTTGTATTGTCTTTACTAGGCGAATTTATTAACCCAGCATATACTTTCCATCTCCATACGACAGAGAGATTATACAGTTTTGCCGAACGTGTACGCCAGTTGTGGAAATCATTGCACACTCGGTATTACATCTGGTAAGTTTTGTTGTTGACAACGATATAATGACTACATCGATGAGATATAACTATGATTTCTGACAGAGGAATTTACAATCAGAAATCAAACCTTTCATATAGACATATTCAGATATATCATCTGATAAAAATAATCTATGAGTTGACTGTTGCTTGTTCCGTTCTTAAGTATGAGATTAGTAAGCTAGGTAAATACTTGGGTTCTTAATAATTAGTATGGGGAGGACATTGTTAAGAGTTATAACTTTTTAAAATCAGGTCCATGACAGATCATCACGAGAAAATATACCAGAATATTTTTGGACCAGCCATACTGAAAAGAGGGCGAAAACCACCTTCCTACGACGAAGTCAGGTATAATGCGTCCTTGATGCTGGGGAATGGGAATATCGTATCCAGCGATTCCTTCCCCTTACCAAAGAATTACAAGGACATTGGAGGATATCATATCATAGATGCAGATAAACCATTGCCGGAGGTATGAAATTATTTGGGTTATTCACATAAACATTTTTTTTTAATTTTTTTTAATATGATACAGAATATTAAGGTCAAATTTTACAGAATTTAAGGCAAATTATGGATAAGGCTGCAAATGGAATCATCTACCTGAGTTTTGGTTCAGTTTTGAAAGTATCGAGTATGTCCGAAAACTATAGAAATTCGATTTTAGATGTATTAAAGAATACAAATCGTTCTGTTATATGGATAGCTGATGTGAATCTTCCGAATTTACCAGAAAATGTACACATGTTGAAATGGGCACCACAACTAAGTATATTAGGTAAAATATCTTTATATTATAACGTGTTATTATTACCATACTATTATTATGACGTAGCTGCAAGCCTCGTCCATATATCAACATAATTATTTTAAAGTTCCACGACCATCTTCACGTATTATGGACACGTTTTATGTCCCGCCCTACAATACAAACTACGCGAGAAATACCTTCTTCAGGCGATCATGTTCCTACTACAATAGTAATTTGAATTCTGTTGATATTTTTTTCAAAAAATTTAAGACAATATAAAAGAGAATTAAGTAAATGATGTAATATTTGGTTCATAAAAATACTTATTAATAAGTTTATTTATGTATTATCATTGTATATGTGTGTAGGTTTAGGGATACATTTATAGGTATGTAAAGTATAGTATGTAGTTGTATTTTTTGAATGTTAATATTTTGTATTGATGTTATGGTACTTTAGGTCTAGTTGTAGTTAAAACGTTTATAAATATTTGTTAAAGACTGTTTGTTACCTAAATAAATAAATAAAAAAAAAAAATGAGGACTACCTCAAAGCCAGTTTAGCAAAACTATCAAAACATTAATTTGAATTCTTATAAACCTTAAAATCATCAATTTGCAGCTCATCCAAATTGTATTTTGTTTATAACCCACGCCGGTCTTCTATCTCTCACTGAGGCGATATATTTCGGTGTGCCTGTGATTGGAGTGCCATTTTTCGCTGACCAATTTTATAATATTGATAAAGCGGCTGAAGCTGGATTTGGTAGAAAATGTGTACTAGATGGTATTTCGACTGAAAACTTGAAAAAAGCAATAGAAGATGTATTAGAGAATCCGAGGTATTTTTTTTAAGTAAATCAATTCATTTCTTTTTCTGTTATCCTAGAATTGTACTAAAGCATCCAATACGAAAGAAAATCCACACTGCAATGTCTCCTTAACCTCATATTTTTTTCAGGTACCTCGAACGTGCCAAACAGCTATCAGATACTTACCACCACCGACTAGCATCACCAGGCAACGAGCTAGTTTACTGGATAGAACACGTCATTCGTACAAACGGAGCACCACATTTGAGATCCAATTCCCTGAAATTGAAATGGTACAAAATGTACTATTTGGACCTTTTGGCTGTCATAATCTTAGTATTCATACTAATAATTTTAGTATTAAAACGAATTTTAAGTTTACTAAATAAAGCTGAAATAAAATCAAAGGTTAATTAATACAGTGTTTCTTCTTTTACACACAGTTACAGTGTTTGAACACCCTGTATATTAGTTATTTAGCAGGCTCAGAATGTTTTGTTGAATTCTAAATGAATTAGGTGGAAGTTTGCGCATATAAAAATATATTATAAATCGATCAAAATGTCGGAATAAGTTTCACGGACGACTGAATTACAGATATCAAACTGGTTGTTAAAGTAAAAAAATTAAAAAAAATGTATGGGGTTTTTGAAACGAATTAGATATACAAACTTAATTTTAATTATCTATATTTAACGCTGAATAGATAGAGTTTTTAATTTTTTCTACTATTCACAAAGTAGACATTGAAGTAGCACCATGATTCTATTTAATTACATCGTTATAGCAATGATTTTGAGAACTTGCGTTAGTTATAGAATTTTAGTATTTTTCTCAGTGCCTGCAAAGAGCCACAGTATTCTAGGGGAGGGCTATGTGAGATATTTGTTGGAAGCAGGACATAACGTAAGTATCATTTCAGTTATGATTTATGAATCCAAAAAGCAGGAGAAATAGAGACCTGCCGTGAATAGTTCTTATAGCACTGTAAGATTAGATACTTTGAGATTTCGCACAAATAGTTTTTTTTTTTTAATTTAATGATCTCCCTTATAAAGAGATCATTTTAAAAGTCACAATGATAACTGATAAGAGACTAAGGGCCTGATTCACCACTTCCTGATAAGTGGTGTATAGCCTATCCGGCACTTATCAGGAAGTGGTGAAACAGGTCCTTACAATTTTATATTTCATTTGACTTTAATTTTATTGTAAGCCTTAATTTTTTTTTAAATTTTCAGATCACATACATTTCTCCAGTAAAACTGAAGATTCAAAATTCAAATTTTCGGCAAATAGACGTGTCAGAAAACGTTAAATGGTATCCAAAATCTGGTAATAATTATTTAAACATAAACATTTTTTTTTACATAAAAATGTGTTGGGAGCCTCCTGTATAAAACATTTTTCAGGTCTTGGGCCGCGGGAAAAATGTGGATTGTGTCAAATAGTATAATATACTATTTTTTTCGTATATAAAAAAATAATTTTACTACTTAAACACTTATTGCTTTTAGAGTTTTTCAGTGTCGAAAAAATTTTACGTAAGGAATCAGATGTAACAGGGTACATCCCTGCCATGCATTCCCAATACAGATTTACAAAAAATACATTGCTCTTAAAGATTGTGCAGGATTTAATGATGGATACAAATGAAAAGTTCGATGCTGTTATTGTGGAATGGGCGTACAATGATTTAGGATCAGGGTGAGTATTATTATTAAGAGCAGAGAAAATAATTATTAACTAAAATATATTTTTATTGAGTCAAAAAGTTTAAAGTGTGACACTTAAAAAAATTGTTTGAAATTTTTTAGTTTTTACACTAAACCATGATGAAAATAAAATTCAAATTTGAATCGCTGTTTAAAATACTTAGTTAAAATGCAACATTGCTTCGCATTGTATCGTGTTCCTTTTGTGAGAGAGTCAGAACGTGCATATAGGGTGTTTCTTAATTTTTTTATAGTTTTAATAAACAACTATTTCCTATTTTAGATTAGCTACAGTTTTCAACTGTCCTCTGATCTGGTCATCGTCTCATCCACCCCACACTCTAGTTCTGTCCCTGATAGACGAACATCTGAACCCTGCTTACACATTTCACGCACATTCAAAATATCGATCTTTTACTTTTACCGAGCGTGTCCGTCAGCTATGGAAAGTGGTCGAGGCTAGATTTTATTTGTGGTAAGTGTTTTTTGTTCTTTTTGAAACGAATAGGCTCCGACTAGAAGAGACCCTAGAGAACGACAAATTTAATTGAATATACCTAAACGTTTGGCTCCTTCAGGAATCAGGATGCTTGGATGGTGCTTTTGCGAACAAAACCCTGCAAAACTTTATATTTTAAACTATAGTTTCAGAGTAAATTTTTTCGTTACTACAAGAAATGTTAAAAACTTTTTAGGTCACGCAAAAAAGAACACGAGCTGATGTTTCAAAAAGTTTTTGGGCCAGCTATATTGAAAAGAGGCCGTCAAGTCCCATCTTACGAAGAAGTACGGTACAACGCATCCTTGGTCCTGGGAAATGGAAACATAGTAACGAGCGATCCATTTCCAATACCAAATAACTACAAGGATATCGGAGGATATCACATTTTTAATTTCAACAAATCTTTACCACAGGTAAAATGGTAATTTGTGACTATAAACTAGGTCTAGGTATCTGTAGCTATTTGCATATGAACATTTCCATCCTGTTGTTATCACTTATCACCAATTATTGGTATTCCTAGACTGATCAAATTATCTCTTCAGAATTTGCAGGATATCTTGGACAACGCAAGAAACGGAGTAATATATTTCAGCTTGGGTTCCATTCTCAAAGTTTCAAGTATGTCGAATAATCTTCAGAAAGCAATTTTAGAGGTTTTAAGCAACACAAATCGTGAAGTGATATTTAATTCAGACGTAACGTTTTCAAATGTAGCTCGAAATATTCATATAGTCAACTACGCGCCGCAGTTAAATATTCTAGGTAATTAGTTATAATGTTATTATTAGTAGATTTAAATAATAAAAAATATGCTCGGCCGAAGTTTACGCGTCTGTATATTATATTTTTACACATTTTTTTTCGAACTGCACAAAAACGAAACACGCTGTACAGTGCCATAGTCAAGGATCCATGATTTCAGCTCATCCAAATTGCGTACTATTCGTCACTCACTCTGGTCTTCTTTCTTTAACTGAGGCTTTATACTATGGAGTACCAGTGATCGGAGTACCATTCTTCGCTGATCAATACAATAATATTAACAAAGTGGCTGACTTGGGATATGGAAAGCAAGCTTATATGGACGTGGAATCAGCTGGTAATCTTCAAGAAGTTATGGCGGAAATTTTGGATAATCCAAAGTAAGTTGCAGAAAAAACCATACAACTGGTGTCCATTCTAGATTGTATTTATAGGCTTTGTGGACCTCTATAATGTTATATCCTATGAAGTGTGACTCTCTGTCGGGTCTGCCTTTTATTTGTTTATACTTTAACCGCTGAACTAATTTAGATGAAAACTGGTATAACAATGAAAATATATTAAATAATATTTTTAGTCCTGGAAAGAAGAAGAAGGAAGGATATAGGATGTTTTTTTTATCCCAATAATGTATGGTTTCCGTATATAACGAAGTTGCAGCCTATCTAGTTATGTTATATTTTACGTTTTAGGTATCGACAACGCGCCAAAAAACTATCAGAAATCTATCATCATGAACTAGTGGGCCCCGGGAAAAAGCTAGTCCACTGGATAGAACATGTTATACTTTCTGGTGGGGCTCCGCACTTGAAATCAAATACGCTGAAGGTGGAATGGTACAAGAAACTTTACCTGGATCTATTAGGAGTCATTATCTTGGCCCTGACTGCAATAATAGTCTTAATGAAATACATTTTAAGTCTACGAAAAATAATTGAAGTTAGAATAAAAACAAAAACCGTTTGAGTTTACATAAAAGTTGCTTCCATTTTATTAATAAAAAAAATAAAGCTAAAAGTAGTAATTGTTTTTATTTATATGCATTTATTTTTAAAGATTTTCAAATATAAATTTAAATATTTACTTGTTTTGCTTCTAGAAAAAAATGTGACCTTGTGTGACAAACCGAAACCTTACGAAAACCGTTAGTAGTGCGACAAACCTAAGAAAACCTTATCTTAAGTTTGTAATAATTTCAATGATTAACGATGCTATATTTTAATTTGGTGTTAAACATAAATAAAGACCTTTGGGAGTTGGCTTTATTGAGATATGAGAGGCAAAAATAAAAAGCCCATCATCACATGAGCGGTGGCCGGTGAGCAACGATGGCCCAAAGGATACATTATGTAAAACGTAGAAGTTATCAGCCACATTTAGTAAGCCACATCTAAATAGTACCTACCACATGCAGTGTGATAAAACTATTGCGATAGGGAAAATTCAGGTAAAAATATAGTCGGTTACAAAAGCTTTTTATTTTTATGGCAAAATATTTAACGTTGATATTTGCATAAAAGAATTTGAAGTAGAAATATCAAGTGTCATGGTGTCATTTACTTTTGATGTTTTCAAAGAAGGAGAAGTAGAAAAAATATTTGTATTAGTGTCCGACCGAAACTGATTTTTCAGCCGAAACCGAAACCGAAACCGAACTTTCGGCCTTACTCTCAGTTTCGGCCGAAACCGAAACCGAAATTTGATAAAACATTTAAAATGACGATTATTTACTGAAATTTACTGCTATGTAACATTTTTAACACATAAGAAAAATTGCCAAATTGGATTTTTTACTTTTTGTGAGATTTCTTAAAGTAAATATGTATTTCAGTACGTATGTATATTCATGTTCAGTTTTTTTTTTATCCGATTTCGAGTTTTTAATGTATTAGAACGAATGATTATTCTAAAAAACAGGTGGAGCAGAATGTTATTTCAAGACATTCTCTGTATCCAGGGAAACACGGACATGCAGTCTCACAGACCGCGGAATTTTTAGTTGGCGTCACAATTTTTTAGTTCAGAAGACGTTTTGCCACTAAACCTAAGATAACACTAGTCAACACGATATTTGTGCCTGAGTTCTGTGAATGATTTTAACAAATAAAGTTTTCTTTTACAGAAACTTTCAAATTTTGAAGAAAACCTAATTTTCTTCTTTCAGTTATGTATCAAAATTCAAAAGAATGTAAAATAATATTAGTATTTTTATATCGTTGCTTAAACTTCCAAAATAAAATGGAAAATATATAATTTAGATTTAAAAATTAATATTTTTTGTATCTAGGTGAGCATACCTCAAATATTATAGCTTGTTGTGTGCTTCGGTATAGGTATGTGGCGCTCCTATTTTTTTCTGGCGTTAAATAGGAAGTTTAAAATTGTTTCATAGGCTTGACCTTGTCTTTTATTTTTTGATGCAACTAACTTTTTAACTCTTATTTTAATAAATTCTCCGCAATTGTAGCAAAAACTTTTCACGTGTATTTCGTAGAATATGCATAATATGCAAGTTGTATTTTATTTATTGTAGTTAGGCGTTAAAACAATAAAATATATTTATTTATATAATTGCTAACATTCACTAAAAAAGAATTTGAAGGAAAAATATATTAATTAGGTTCTAAATTTGATTTTTTTTTGTATTTAGGTGAGCAAACTTCAAACATACCTTGTAGCATGCCTCTTTAATAAGTACTTGAGATATGTAGCACCCACATTTTTTCTGGTTTTTAATAGGAAGTTTAAAATTTGTTTCAAAGGCTTGATAAATCCTTTTATTTGTCGGTGCAAGTAACTTTTCCGCTCTTACTTTAATAAATTTTCCTCAAATACAGTAAAAACTTTTTACGTCCATTTTACACAATTTTGAAGATATTTTTACGCTTTAAAGTACATAAAACTCATAATTTCTCTAAAAATTAAATACGCACAGTAAGTGACAGTGGCAAACTTCCCGTTACAAATCTGATATCCCCCAATACCACTTTATCTTGATCACGACAAGCGTTAGTCTCAAAGAATTTAAAAAAATCTTATATTTTTATTTATCTTCACCTAGACTATAAAGCAAAATTTCTTTTTTTTTTAATTAATGTTTCTGGTTAGTTATCAATGCAAATAATCGGATAATAGTCATTAGGTAACAGGCAAAAGAAAAAAAAAAAACATTTTTTGTCGATTTGTGTAATGAGGGCCGCAAGTGTGAAGCTTACGGGGAAGTAGGGTAGATAAGATTCTAGCAGGGTAGGAAGGTGAGAATCGGCAACTGGCTACTTTTTATATTGATACCACCATACCATAATTATTTATTCACTTCAATATAATTATATGGGCGAAATACTTTATACAGCAAAACAACGTTTGCCGGGACAGCTAATTTTAAATATAAATAAAACGCGTGGTAAAAGAAAAAGAATGATACGAGATGATTGACTAGAAAAATCTCGCAAGCCATATCTCATAGTCAAACAAAATTATTAAGTAAATAAAGTTCACACACAATATAATTAATTTATCATATCATTTACTTAATCATTTGTTTGGGAAACATTGTTAAAATACATATTACTTATTATATTAAATAAACGTGCGTTTGTCGTTTAGAAACAAAATTCAACAATATTTGTATCTCTAATGTTCGATAAGAATAAGTTTAGACAATTTGATTAAAATAAAACGATACGAATAAATACAAAATAAATACTTAGTAATTTGGCACTAATTTGCAAAACATAACCACAGGACACGATTAAATGGACGGTGACGGATGGCAAGCAGTTAACTCGTAACTGCGGAGTTTATCGAACGACGCACGAAAATTCACGAACACTGCAGAGTTTCGGCAGGGCCGAAAGCACAGAATATATAATAGTACCTTACGGTACAGAAGACTCACTCCCGAGTTTAGGTATGATAAACGCAAGCGTCCGGTCACCGGACTAGTCTCGATAGGCTGGCACTCGCTCGACTTGTCGCACACGCAACGCACGCATCCGCGATACAAAAGTAATAATACCCGGCCCCGCACCGCCGCGCCGCTCGCTTGACAGCCCTGGCAGATTGAAGCGAGACGGCAGACAGTTATTGTACTATGAACGCTAAGCGCAATGCAAAAGGTTGAAATTAGATTGTTTTACAGAATAGTAGGTAAATATCTCGGCAATTTCGGGCCGTTTGTATGGGAGTGAGACACGCCTGCCGAAAGTTTCGGCTATATTTTGGCCGAAACCGAAACTAAGGCCGAAACTAGATTTTTTGGCCGAAACTGGCCGAAACCGAAACCGAAACCGAAAGTTCGGTCGGTCACTAATTTGTATCAAAGAGGATATAAACTAATTTGTATGAAATATAATTGTTTATAGGTAAGTTTTATTTTAACCTAATTAATGGGTTGTTTTCTTTTTTAAATCTCCACCAGACGGCGCGACGGTAGACACTTCTAGATTTCCTATTGGTTCCCCACTCATCTGAAATTATCTGCAGGCTGGCATCACTGACTACATATTGGTTATGTTTCTAAAAAATTCAGTGTACTGTTAAGTGTGACATAAATAAAAATATCTTAAACCTAAGCGATCATTGGCCTAAGCGATTTAGCCAGTATACTGGTAATAGTTTAGGAACACGCTGACATATTAAAAACTTGTCGAACTGAAAACTGACAGCTGAAAAAGTTTTGGCGGCCATGTTACTTTGAAACTTCTTCTACTTTTTATTGTTGGTGTGGTTTTTATTATTTTTTCCCAAATTGTGTTATTTGGGTTTTTGATGTTCATTTTTGGTAAAATATTGGCCATTAAATATTCGTTATCGTGCACAAGTGCAGGTAAGATGTTGTCAAAACCAAAATTTATAATTCCTGTGACATTTGGTGTGAATAACGATAAATAGGGCTATTTCTTCCGTGAGTTTTAGCTAAAACATCGTTATAATAACTTTATTATTCTATTCGTCGGAATATCATTGTGTCTTTTTCAAATTGAAATGTATCAAGTTTTACATTCTTTTGCCCAGTTTTGTAGCAATTATTGATGGTATTACCTGGTATTACCGATAGTTGTCTACCCATACGCCATCTAGTTACTAAAATGGAAACTGTTTGACAACAAATTAAAAAAATAAGAAAATGCCCCATTATAATATAATCCTAAAATGTCTGACGATGAAGTGATCCGCTTTGAAATAACAGACTATGATCTGGATAATGAGTTCAATCCAAACAGAAGTAGAAAAACAAAGAAGGAGCAACAAATTTATGGTAAGTTGATTGTTCAAACCCTAGCCTAGTTCAGTTAACTTAAAATTCAACCTAATTGTAACAAAATGTACCTACCTTGAACGTAAGGCAAATTCAATACCTCATATAGGTCTACCAGAATCTGATGGCAATTTTGACAGCAGATTTTTAAAAAATATCCTTGATCATTGGATAAATTTTTATATTTGCATGTTTAACACAGAGAATCAGCCGCTATAAGAAAAAAAAAACGGATCAAAATGTTTTATTCCAATTACCCCCGTATTGCTAGTCATTTTATTTTCTCACTTTTTGCCATCAGATTCTGGTTGACCTATAGTTATTATTATGTCTAAATTAACATTTCTTTTGTTTGGAGGTTAACAAAGTAAAGGTGCTGTGAAACTTATTAGGCTGTGATAATCTTGACACGACGGAAAACCATATGTATAAAAAATAACAGCTGTACACATAGGGTTGCCAGGCGTCCGGATAAAGCCGGATACAGTGTCTGGCCAAAATTCAAAGTCTGGCTTTTGTAGAGCTTTGAATCCATAATTTTATATGAAAATCCTACTAATTTTAAACGGTTTTACACCTAATAAAATGTAAAATTGTATGTTAAATTGTTTTAATAAAATAGAAAGTTACGAAAGCATTGCTACACTAAGAGTTCAGAGTCTAAGTACTCGATTGCGGGACTTTTTTGTACAAATGTCCGGCCAAGCTGGCTGCTTTGTCCAGCTTTTCGGTTTAGCGACCTGGTGACCCTATGTACACAAATATTATAAATAACTAAACCACAATGCTAGTTACAAAAATGTCTTACCAAACAAACATTGTTGCACCACAATATGATTTAACAACTATCACACATTTATAAAACATTTATAAGTATTGCTATGAGAATAATCATCTACTTTTTAATTTATAGGTGTCTGGGCAAAAGACAGTGATGAGGAGGATAACGAAGACAATGTTAGACAGAGAGTCAGGAAGCCCAAAGATTATTCTGCACCTATTGGATTCATTGCTGGCGGAGTACAGCAAGCAGGCAAGAAGAAAGATGAAACCAAAGGTAGAAAAGTTATTCAGTATCAAAACTTTCTTTACTATATTAATGCTCGATTGTGGGAATCACAGACACAATAGATATTCATTTGTTATGAGGCCGCCGGCCGCCGGGGCCGCTTGGGGCTTGATAGGTTAAATAATCTTTTATACTTACATCAATTTAGTATGTAAAGAATTAAGCATTAACAGCTGTGTGGACTTTTCTATTTAGAAAATGCAAGGTAAATCAGCTTAATCTAATTAAGAATAAAGTGAAATAAGTGCATGAAAAGTGTGAATTATTCTAGTAAGGCTAAATACCTAAGTAATTTGTTAAAATTATACAGTCATATTATTATTTATGCAATATTTTCTGTATTACAGAACTACAGCAATCTGGTGCATCAACATCCAAACCTCAATATGTCAATAGTTCTGATGAGGAGGATGTGCCGGAACCTCACGAGACGGAGACAGCCGGTATCCGCCGGGCAGGGCAAGGGATGAGAGCACCGAACCTCGGGGGAAATGTTGGAGCTTGGGAGAAGCATACTAAGGGTATTGGAGCTAAGCTATTGTTGCAGGTATGATGTAATGCTGCTAACATGTTTTTATTTTTATTTTAACTAAAAGTTTTAATGAAAGTGTTGGCAACATGAACATTAGAAATAACATGACATGACCAAATTGTTTGTAAAAAACTTAATAATTATTTATTTTTGTAAATTTTCACAATAAAAACACATGTTTTGGATTTACTACCAAAGGCCAACAATGCCACTGAAAGACTAGTCATACTATAAATAGTACAAGGAGTGTTAGAGACTGTACTTGATACTTTAAATGAATTGTAATTTATATTCTTTATGAAAAGAAATACTTGTTATATTTTGCAAATTATTTTATTTTATTTTATTATATGCTCAACTATCTTCTTTCAGATGGGTTACCAACCTGGCAAAGGTTTGGGGAAGGATCTTCAAGGTATATCGGCGCCCGTGGAAGCCACAGTCAGGAAAGGTAGAGGGGCAATCGGTGCTTATGGACCAGAGAAGTCAGCAGTAAGTTATTAGAACCTGTTTAAAAATGAAGTAATAAATGCCAAGTACATTACCAAGAAGTTTTTCGTTCTGTATGTAGTAGAAAGGAACAACAATACTTTCCGACCAGCTATTTGCAAATGTCTAGTTTCTGATACTTTTTGACTGAAGTTTATCTATTTATTTCGATTATTCCGTTTCGATTGGCTAACGTCAAAATTTTTTGTATGTAACCTAATAAGTTGAAGACCCCTGGATGAATTAAAAAAAATATTTCTTCATTTGCAAAGGTATACTTCCTTGTTGGTCCCATGTTCACAAAGTCAGGAAATTTTTTTTTATTCCTCAGCAAAAGGCCAAGAAAGAGGAGGAGCGTCGTCTCAAAGAAAAAGAAGATCAGGACAAGACTAAAACTGAGAAGAGCTATAACTGGAAGAAGTCGCATAAGGGTCGCTACTTCTACAGAGATGCAGCTGATGTTATACAAGAGGGTAAACCGACTATGCATACTATTAGCAGGTATTTATAACATGTTACTGGGTTAGCCGACGAGGTTAGCTTTTTTAAGAATGATTATTACTTTTGCAATTTAAACGCCAGCAGCATAGATCACAAGCTTTACTGATTTTCATAAAATTTCGTATGGAAAAATTGAGACTCGAATAAAGATATATAAGGATATAGAGCCGTATATTTTTCCGGAATGAATGCTATACGATAGCTTTCATTCCGGAAAAATTCACGGTTCTAGAGCCATTTTGGCGCAACGAAGTTTCGAGTAACATTTCGTGTGTTATATGGAAACAATGAGTCTTTTGCTTGGTGTTATATGTATATATCCATAGTGCAAACACAAATATCTACACAGAAAAGAATCTTATTGCATACGCCATTGAATACAATTTTCAGTAACGAGCTGTCCCGCGTGCCCGTGATCGACATGACGGGTCGCGAGCGGCGCGTACTAAGCGGGTACCACGCGTTACGCGCCGCAGCACCCCGGTACGAACACGAGCCGCGCCGCCAGTTGAACAACTTTGCTGCGCCTGCGCTGGTACATAACTTACAGTTGGTGCTGGATTGTTGTGAGCAGGTGGGTCATTAGCTATACTTCAGACCTTAGTCAACAGTGGCGCCAACTGGTGACTCACCAGTGGTGAGCAACAAAACTCTGTCCCTTTAATGAGGAAGAGGGTTGAGGAAGAGATTATTGCGTTTAGCAAATGATGGTTTTTAAGTTCGTAACATAAGACAACCTAGTAGCAGGTGGTAGGGGGAAAAGTATCGGAAAATTGACAGTTTTTGAAGACACGAGGCCACCAGGCGGCGCTTTGTGTGTATTTTAGGTCTTTCCCCTGGCGGCAAATTAAATAACTCATTGGCATTCATAATATATAGGGCATTGTTGTGTTCTTGGTTTTAGTATAATAGTTCACTTGTATTGCCGAAACGGAATAACGCATCTGCCACATCTGCGATGCGGCGTTGCTTCAACGTTTTTTGTAAAAATTCCACATTTGGTAACGACCTCTAAATACGACGAAAATAAATGACCCATTCACAGGATAAGCACACAGAATTTTATATTACAGGACATCATCCAAAACGAACGCGAGCTCAGACAAGCGGAAGACGAGATCGTAGTACTAGAAAGAGATTTAGAAGACTGTAACATACAGCTGAAGGAACAGGACGAGGTGATTGATAAAGTGGAGGCGATACTGCGCCGAGTGGAGCGGCTGAAGCACGCTGATGTCTCGCTGGAGACAGCTTACGAGGTGCTGGCTGATCTGAAGGTTAGTGACAATTTTATGAATATAAGGTTTGATAGGACTTTGTACAGTGGAAATAGACTATACTCAAATTGCAGAATTCTGTCCGTAGTGGTCATTGACCTCCTGTCAAAAAACTTGTCAAATTTCATCGTTTTCCATACAAACCGCGATTGGCAATTAAGTGAGGGGATGTTTCTAGTCTAAGTGGGCCCCTGGGTCGATAAAATTGATCTTCTAGGGGTCCGCTAAGAGCAATATCGTATTTTGCATGCTCGATGTGAACTGAGTATGAAGTATATTATCACTTCGAATTCATAAATAGTAGGAGATTATCATACTAAGAGTTACCAAGAGGTTTTCCGATGAATCTATAGTAGTCTGTGTCTTTATAAGAATTCAATTTTTTTTCTTAACAGACTTAAGTTAACAGAATACGTCATGTTTTATCTCTTTCAGGAAACCTTCCCCCAGGAGTACGATGTGTTTGGTCTAGGCACTATCGGCGGTAACATAGTATCTCCGCTATTCAGTGCGTTACTCGCGAAGTGGGATCCGCTGCAGCAGCCCGACCAGCCCGTAGCCACGTTCGTCAAGTGGCGCCCTCTACTCACCGAGGAGTCTTACAACACGTTGCTGTGGCAACACTTCGTGCCCAGTATTACTGCGGCTGCTGAGTGAGTTAATGTGTAACATACTAAATTTAAATGTTTAAACATATTCTTCCGTATTATAGAAACGTACGCAATGGGAATGCGAACTGCGCGTCGTTTCACAAAGAGAATCCGCATGGATACGTCTCGAATTTCGGAATTTCCTGTCAAATTCAAGCAAATGACATTCGGATGTGTCCGAATTTTGCTGGCATACTGACATTAGTGGCAGTTCTTTTGTATGAGCTAAATAAGGTGTACTCGGGGAATCGAGACAGTAGCGGTCATTGACTCCCTGTCAAAAAACCTGTCATTTTCTATATAAACCGCGATTGACAATGAATTGTCAGATGTTCCTAGTCTAAGTGTAGGCGCACACGATGCGACAGGCGTCTGCGACAGCTCGACGACTAGACGCAACGACAGGCTGCGGCCGACAATTTTCATATATTTTGTTCGAAGCTCCGCACACTTGACGTCGGAGTCGCAGAGTCGCAACGACAAGCTAGGGGAGCCGCGCGCGCTCGCGTCTAGCCGCTGCGTCTGGAATCGCGTACACGCGCACACACGACGACAGTCGCGCGTCAGTCTCGCTGTGAGCGCTATCCAAGGTGCACGTCTTTTGATAATCTCAAAATGGATACGTTCGATGTTGATGTGTTCATTTCGGACGTCGAAGCGCGTCCTGCTGTTTGAGACTTACGTTCGAATGAGTATAGTGATTAGTGACTGAGGGAAGAAAAATCAGGCTTGGGAGGAATTATACCTAAGCACCAAGGCAAGTGCAACTAGAACCTCATCCATATTCACTCACAAGATGAACAACACGGTCGTCTCTCTCGAATACTCTACTACTAATGATAGCTTCCTGCACGGCGTCTGTCGCAACGACTAGTCGTCGATGCAAGCGACAGCTCGGCGTCTAGACGCAACGACTAGTCGTCGATGCAAGCGACAGCTCGGCGTCTAGACGCAACGACTAGTCGTCGATGCAAGCGACAGCTCGGCGACTAGACGCAACGACTAGACGCAACGACAAGTCGCACTGTTTGCGATGGCTCTAAGGGCGATATCGTATTTTGCATATTCGATGTGAACTGAATATGAAGCATATCACTTCGTACTCATAAAAAGTTGGAGATTATCATTCTAAGAGGTTTTCCGATGAATCTGTAATAATCTGTGTCTTTATAAGAGGTCAATTTTATTCTTAAATATTCTAAATACAGTGCGAGCATTTTTCATTTAGCGCCTAGACTAAAAGGTCAATGACCGCTACCGCCTCGTTTTGCCGAGTACAGTATAGTTTCCGTCACGGATTCTACAACGTCTTGTCATTTCATGTCAACATTGTTGGGACATGTCGAGTAAAACTAATTTAAAATTAGTTTTACTTGACATGTCCCGCCATCCACAGCTCCCTCAGGTTCTCTTATAAAAAGACTATGTTAACATGGAATAGGTTAACATATTTTAACTGTTATTAAAACCGACTTCATACAACATTTTCTGTCAAACTCTTTATTAAATTAAAGTTAACATTACAATATATCCCTGAGTGTGATCGTTACCCATATACAGACAGGGTACACTGATGATGATTGATGATTATTTTTTATCAATTCCAGGCTATGGAACCCCCGCAACCCGGCTCCAATGGTGCGCGTGTTCGAGTCTTGGTCTGCGGCGTGCCCGCTTTGGCTCGCACGCTCGTTCGCCGGCCGCTGCGTCGCGCCGCGCCTGCTCGCGGCCGTTCGTGAGTGGGACCCCACCCGGGACACGCAGCCGCTCCACGACTGGGTGCTGCCGTGGCACGAGTTGGCCGGTGAGTAGCGCCGTCTCGCTCTAGCGCCACAAGTGCGAACAGGCGCTTCAAGTCGCTCCCGCTGGCAGCCGTGAGTCGTGCTGTCCCGCTCTAGCACTGTACGTGTGAGCAAGCAAGGTGGTTTTACAGTCAGGCCGAACTGGAGTCGTTTCAGACGATTTAAAAAACATTAATAGCGCGATTCGGGATTGCGCTTTATTTCGTCCGCTACGGTATTTGCGTTGGTTATTATTTCTTGTTTGTCTTCTTTATTATTTCACTGTTTACAAAATTACGTTACATTATTTTAATTATATTTTTTTCTACTCCTTACAGGCGAAACTCTCCAAGCACAAACCTACCCTCTTATCCGGTCGCGCCTCTCAAGTGCGTTATCAGCGTGGCACCCAGCTGATAGTTCTGCGCGGCCACTGCTGGCGGCGTGGAGGCACGCTTGGGGCGCCGCTCTCACGCCACTGCTGCACCACCATGTGCTGCCCAAGCTGGAGCACTGTCTCCAGGCCGCGCCTATTGATCTGCTGGGAGGGGCTACTGGTAAGAGGGCGTTGCTAGGCTATATAGGTGCTGCCCAAGCTTGAGCACTGTCTCCAGGCCGCGTCGATTGATCTACTGGGAGGGGCTACTGGTAAGAGGGCGTTGCTAGACTATATAGGTGCTGCCCAAGCTTCAGCACTGCCTCCAGGCCGCGCCTATTGATCTGCTGGGAGGGGCTACTGGAAAGAGGGCGTTGCTAGGCTATATAGGTGCTGCCCAAGCTGGAGCACTGTCTCCAGGCCGCGCAGATTGATCTACTGGGAGGAGCTACTGGTAAGAGGGCGTTGCTAGGCTATATATAGGTGTTACCCAAGCTTGAGCACTGTGTCCAGGCCGCGCCGATTGATATACTGGGAGGCGCTACTGGTAAGAGGGCGTTGCTAGGCTATATAGGTGCTGCCCAAGCTGGAGTACTGTCTCCAGGCCGCGCCGATCGATCTGCTGGGTGGAGCTACTGGTAAGGGGGTGTTGCAAGGTTATGTTAGGGGCTACTGGTAAGAGGGAGTTGCTAGGTTATATAGGTGCGTCAATGTCATAGCAAAAGCATACAATATTGAACTTACGCCGCCGCCGTTACACCACTAAGTGCTGCCCAAGCTGGAGCACTGTCTCCAGGCCGCGCCGATTTTACGTATTGAAGAAATTTACCTATGCAATATAGATCCAAACAATTAAAAAATGAACAGTATAAATGTGAAAGTGTGTGTGTCTGTTCGTTCTCTTTTCATATCGCTTGATTATTATTTACAAAAATTACAGTATCAACGCGATAGACGAATTTTGATACGACGAAGCTGTTAACATTCTCTTTTACTAATAAGAATATTTAAACCGTGCATTTACTATACAATATTTTATCCTTTTTTGTTACATTGAAAAAGGCGTTAGATAGACAAGGACAGCACATTGAGTAGCTTATCTATTGTGTAACTATTTGATAAGGGCTCAAGCTTAATATTATATTTCTTGACAGAATGGTGTCCTGCTTGGAACTGGTGCGTGCCGTGGATAGATCTGATCGGTGCGCCGACTATCGCGGCTCTGGCCGGTCGAGCGTTATTACCCCGCTGGCTGGCGGCACTAGCGGCGTGGCTGAATAACGCACCTCCTCATGCTACAGTGTTGACGTCGTATACGCACTTTAAGGTACGGGTACGAATTATTGGGTACGTGTATGAATTTTTGGGTTCGTGTACGCAATTTAGGGTACGTGTACGCAGTTTAGGGTACGCGTACGCAATGTAGGGTACGTATACGCATTTTAGGGTATGCGTGCACACTTCAAGGTACGTGAACGCACTTTTAGGTGTGTAAGAACTTTTGGTTTCGCGTGCGTGCACTGTAATATGTATGTACGTAGTTTAATAAGCGATGATGTTATCACGATGGCTTTCGGCGCTAGCGGCGTGGCTGAGCTAAAATATAATATTAAACGCACACAAAATTAATATTTTAACTTGTATTTTCAGAAAATGTTCCCCGAAGAGATTCTCAAGGAGCCCGTAGTGAGGGATGCGTTCAGAAAGGCTTTAGACATGATGAACAGAAGTACAGACATAGATACGGTGGAACCACCTCCTCCGCCAAGATTCACAATGCCAGAACCCAAAGAAACATCCAGAATAAGTGATATAGTCGCTTCATCGGCTCAAGCCAAGAGCTTCAGTGAACTCCTAGAATCTAGATGTATACAAAAAGGCATTACCTTCGTACCAATAGCCGGGAAAACTAGAGAAGGGAGACCGCTTTATAAAATTGGGAACATGCAGTGTTATGTGATAAGAAATGTGATTATGTACTCCGATGACGGTGGAAGAGTGTTTGGGCCGATTGGTCTGGATAAGTTACTGAATATGGTGGATGAATAAAGGAAGGTTTTGGAAATTTCTTGTATTTTTTCTAATGATTTTAAAAGTAGGTATATTCAACAAAATTAATGGGAGCTATAATCGCCTTGAAATTGTCTGAAAGTCCCAAAAAATTTGGATGATTATAATATTAGGTAAATTGATTATCGTATATAAATTATAATATTATTGTAGTGGATTTTATAAGGAGTTTTATTATGTTTTTTTAATTATTGTTTTTTCTCTATGACACGTTGACATTTACTTTTGCTGTTAAAATTTTTCCTGTGTATTTTCCGTACGTCCGTGGAGAAATACCAATGACCTCTATAATACACTGGACTGGCTATGCCGTACAAAATGACAGCTATTTCTTGTGCCGATTTGAAGCGCCGCGGTGAGTGTACTGTGAACTAATTGTGACATAAAATGCAGCGGCCATTTGCAAAATTCTCATTATCAATGACATTTCTGAGGGATGTCAAAATTGATATCGATAATATCGTAATAATATTCATTTATAGCGACATTATTTTTTGTACTTAAACGAACATATTATGTTATTCAATAAATAATGTTTAACATTAAATACCATACACTATAGCACACAGACATATATCAAGATTAGATACCGCATGTGTATGTAGTTCGCGTGCCATCGCGTTCCCAAACGACGAGCAATTTCAATCTTTCGAAAGTCTGTTCTTTAGTCTACGCGTAATATTTTTGTCCTAATGGTCGACATTATCTGAATCTGGAAACATTTAATCGATAATAGAAAAGACAGTTGTACATCACTAGTATTAGTTCCAAGTACACTCACCACTGCTGTCAGCGCCAATATGGCGACTTTCAAATAGGAACATTTTATTGATAGTAATCGCCGGTCCAGTGTATTATAGAGGTCAGTGAGAAATACTGTTATTGTTGGGGTTTTTAATGTGATGTCTTAAATAATTACATTTTTTTTCCGCTTACATTGCAAACGCAGGCTGAACTCCGCGATGGTATATGTCTATCTCTGGATATCCCACAATAACATTTTTTTGTCATTTACTTTTTACGACAAATAATGGCTAATTTTTCGAAGCAATTCTAATAAATACAGCATTAATCCTTATCCAATTAAATACCTTAAATACATTGTTGATTTAATGTAGATCTCTATGGCCCTTTACAGCATATGATTTAAATGAATATTTTCGAAGATTTTACGGATTAAAAAATTGCGGGATATAGCTTTTGCGGCGCGGCGCGCGGCGGTACCGACCAATGCGGGCCACGGGTACTAATGAGTATAAATCAAAACTACTGAATCGATTTTAATCATTTTTTCAGTGAGTGACATAGGCTATATATTTTATACCCGTGCGAAGCCGGGGCGGGTCGCTAGTACTTGAATAATGACATTTTATTAAGAAAAAACATTATTTAAAAACCCATTTTACGTAGTTGCAACAACCACTGCACCTTAATAAAATGTTATGAAGAACATTAGGCAATCATAATGTGTAGTAGGTATGTCTATTAAATATAGGTATTTTTTATTAAAGGGTATTTGAAATGTTTAAAAGATACTAATAAAACACAAGCAATATTTTGAATAAATTCATTTATTAATGAGTTATAACAATATGATGAATATTCACATAATAATATTAAGATATTATAACCTAAAGGCTTAAATTAACAAAAATGACGTACTATGGCATTTTAGTTACAAATTAAAATTTAGTGGAGTTTTATTATTCTTTGGCAAATATAGTTACAAACTCTAAATTCAAATGTTTAAACAATATGGAGCTTAAACTATAAATTCGTTTATATTTTGTGACACAAGAGTACCTGGTTATTTTGTACTGTGCAATCTTCTAAGAATCAAATACTTCTTAATACACATTAATTATAATACATCATAAATTCAAAAATAATGTTTAGTATTTTATACTGGGCATTTAAATGCGTTTTAGGCGTGGCAATGGCAAGACAAGGCCAGTCCGAAGGATAAATATTTTTAGAAAATTTATTTCCTAATAAGTAGTAAAAGTAGTTGTTACCGTTTCCTTGCGTTAGGTACGTCGCGGTCGCCACAGCGGTTTTACATGTGAGTACAGTGACTGTGCCTTGTCGGACTGTACTACAGTCCGACAAGGCTTTATATGAATGTGTCAAACTGTCAATGGGCGCTGCTGCTAGTAAGGAGAACTGTCAAAAATGACGTTTTTGTATGATAGAAGCGTTAGTTCCTTTCTGTGGTTCCTTTTCTCGCCACGTTCATAAACAGCCTTGTCGAACTGTACATATTTTATGATAATAAGCTACATTGATACGTCGCGTCGAATGCCGTGTTTAGTTAAAACGACAAACGGAAGATCTTCATCAACGTCGTTTCTTCAGTTAATGATGCGTTGCGTTGTCCTCGTCGTTTTGACGTGCGTAGTCGCAACGCAACTTTGTGACGTACAATGCGTTATTTCGTTCCGACGACGCAACGTATCGCAACGAAGGAGTGTGGTTTAACTCTTACTTATTAACTTTGTAACACAGTATAGTATTTACTTACTACTACTAGTATGTTAAATTCAGGTCCATAAAATCATAAAATTTTAAGTTGTATGAAAAATACTACTATTTCCTTAGTGAGGGTTTAGGCAAGATTGCTTATAAGCATTAAATGCGTAAGATTAAATCTTACAAATCTTATGTTGCTATAAAACTAAATCATGGCATTATAAAGTGTTTTTAAACTTAGGTCAATTCAGACCGCAACGCGACGCGTAGATGCATTTCTAAATTTGTATGGATTTGACAGATTTGCATGACGTCTCACGCAATAGAAATCTGTCAATTCAATACAAATTTTTAAATGCATCTACACGTCGCGTTGCGGTCTGAATTGACCCTTAGGCACTAGTTATTATTTAAAGGAATGCTTATCGTAGATTATTGACTTTCTGTATGGCACCATGTGTTATAATAATAATAACAATAATATTTTGTATGCAAATATAATATAACTAATGATTTTTTTCAAATGATATGTTTCAGTTTTCCGTTGGGTACATCCAATAGTCGTTTATATAGTCGCAATCTTAAGTTTATGTAATGAAGCATTTCTACAGCTTAAATTAAATTTCATTGGATTTTTATATGGGCTCTCTTACAGTATGGAAATCAGCCACAGAGTTTTCTTACATTTGCTTTCTATTTGTGTTATAAGTTTGACGTGTCTGTCTGTCTATCTGTGTGTGCCTGCCCATAGCACCATAGGGGGCTATCCACATATTGTGTTACAAAATTTTGTTTTTTTGAACCTATGTCACAATTTTTTAAATACTTTTAACATGTATTGCCTTATTTGAAATAACCCTTTTTTTACGCAGATTTTTAAGCTGTGACGAAATATGTGGAAGGACCCTAGTATCCAAACAGGTGGACATGGTAATGATATATTTTGATTTTTGACCTTTGCAAAGGTGGATCTCACAGACATCTACGTAATCTTCATTACATAACTACGTCTTTCAAGATAAGATTACATTCCCATCTTGCGTTGGTAATTATAGGCTCTGTAGCATTGGATCCCGTTAGCTAATCCCAAAGCAAAGTTGCAAAGAGATAGCGCGTAGTTGATAGGACGAATGACGAGACAGTACCGCGTCCAAATAAGGCCCGTTGCTGATAAAGTCGCGGATTGTGTGGTCGATACCTTATCTAGAGGCCTGCGGTACTCGTCTATAGATGCTGCCACTAAAGCCTAAAATATAAAAAAATATTATACCAAGTGTCAATGAGTTAGGTACTGATTTAAAATCATTCTAGGCACTCAAGTAATTTTGAAATATATTTGTATACTAGACGTTCCGCGCGGCTTCGCCCGCGTAAATTAGATATTTTACTGACAAATTAGTCGACAAAAAATAGCCTATGATCCTTCACGTGGTCTACTTCTTATCTGACCCAAATAACAGACAATAATTACTCTAGTAGTTCGTGAGATAAGCCCTTTCAAATAATTTCCCCCGTTTTTTCCACATTTTCTTCTATTTTTTCGCTCCTATTAGTCGTAGCATGATAAAATATAGCCTATAGCCTTCCTCGATAAATGGGCTATCTAACACTGAAAAAAATTTTTCAAATAGGACCATTAGTTCCTGAGATTAGCGCGTTCAAATAAGGCCTTTCAAATAATTTCCCCCGTTTTTTCCACATTTTCTTCTATTTCTTCGCTCCTATTAGTCTTAGCGTGATAAAATATAGCCTTAGCCTTCCTCAATAAATGGACTATCTAACACTGAAAGAATTTTTCAAATCGAACCAGTAGTTCCTGAGATTAGCGCGTTCAAACAAACAAACAAACTAACAAACGTTCATACGTGGGAGAGCCATGCTTCGGCACGAATGGGCCGGCTCGACCGGAGAAATACCACGTTCTCACAGAAAACCGGCGTGAAACAGCGCTTGCGCTGTGTTTCGCCGAGTGAGTGAGTTTACCGGAGGCCCAATCCCCTACCCTATTCCCTTCCCTACCCTCCCCTATTCCCTTCCCTCCCCTATTCCCTTCCCTTCCCATCCCTACCCTCCCCTATTACCCTAT
This sequence comes from Cyaniris semiargus, assembly GCA_905187585.1. NCBI lineage: Eukaryota > Metazoa > Arthropoda > Insecta > Lepidoptera > Lycaenidae > Cyaniris > Cyaniris semiargus. Next base: position 7,909,998 of record LR994566.1, on the reverse strand, counting down.
TCCCTCTTAAAAGGCCGGCAACGCACTTGCAGCTCTTCTGATGCTGCGAGTGTCCATGGGCGACGGAAGTTGCTTTCCATCAGGTGACCCGTTTGCTCGCTTGTCCCCTTAATTCATAAAAAAAAAAAAACCGCTTCCGCTTTATAATATTAGTACAGATTAACTCATCGCTATTATAAAGTCTGGTCGCTGGATACGTAGAAATTTGGTCACTAACTAGTTTTTCTAATTACAGGTCAATTACCGAATTTGTAGTATTGGGCTTGCACAATATTTTCGTCGACACGAGATATTAATTGCGAGTGCAAGTGAAAGAGACAGGTGATAGGTAAATGGACTAATTTCTCTCTGTTCTGAAAACTCACTGACAAGTTTTCCACTTGCGCATAAAAATAAAATATTGCTATTTTTGTCGCACATGTGTAACGCGAAAGCATTACCTATATTGGGCGCGAAAATGATAAACAGCGATGGGTCAATTTACTCGTTTATGTAAGGGAACAAAATATATAATGACCACCAAAAAATGCACCGATACCCTAAGCTTGTATACCAAAAAAAGATACTTAACACCAAAAAAAGGAAAGTCTAAAATTGTAATACTACCAGCTATTTTAGTAACGACTACACTTCAAATTGCAATCGAACGCCAAATATAGTAAATTATCACCAAATCCTTGCGAGCAAATCAATGCGATATTTCTGTCCAAATAAATCACTACGATTGACAAAAAATGTAAACATATAATTAACAAAGAAGTATTATAACTCCATAATATTATGGGGGACGAGCACAATTAAACGACTCCGTTAATGTAATAATTGTTTATTTGGTCCCCACATGTAATTGCACTTTTGTTAGTGAGTTTTAACAAGTTTAATTAGTTTTTACACACAAAAAAGAAGGGTTAGCTAAATTACAAAGGCATGGCGCCGGTAATAAAAGTTTTTGCGGAAGTAAGTTATAATGTTGCCAACATTTTGGCATTGCCATTTCCTTTTTTGAATGACACAGTATTGCCATGCGGCAGAACCATATTTAAATATAAAATAATAATTATTTGTGGTTCGCCACACCACCCCCCCACGGAGAAAGACAACCCGACGAAATTTCAAGGTTACTTTAAAATTTAAATAATTAAACATAATAATCGTCGAACTTTTTAAAATGTACACGTCTGCCAGACCTTGTGGTGTACGGTTGCTTAGGCTGATCTGTGGTTGGAGATGGTGCTAATTGAGTTGTGGAAAATGGTAACAGAGTTGTAGTTGTAGGGACAGTAGCTGTTGTGGAAGAGTCAGGTGGTTGCTGAGATGGAGAAGTCGGTGGTGAAGAATCTAAAGGTGGAGAATTGTCGACGTAGGCTGGTTTGAGTCTGTCGACGCTAACAACAACGGTCTTGCCCTTAACATCAATGGTGATGGTTTTGCCGTCAGTGGCCCGTTCAATAACTTGATAAGGACCATTGTAAGGGGGCTGTAAGGGGCGACGGACAGTATCGTCTCGCAAAAATACGTGCGAGGACGTAGCCAGGTCTTTAAAAATAAATGTAGATGGAACCGAGTGTCGTGAAGCTGGAACGGGTCGAATGGATGCCATGTGGCTCCGGAGTCTCGCCACAAAGTCGGCAGGGTCCTCGAATTCGTTCGATTCAGCCACTGGAACCAGTATCTCTCCAGGAAGACGAAGGGTTTCACCGTAAACCATTTCAGCAGCTGTGGCCTTCAAATCTTCTTTGAAAGCTGAGCGTATTCCAAGTAAGACGAGCGGGAGAGCCTTGATCCAGGAATTTCCATGGCACATTAGGGATGCCTTTAATTGGCGGTGGACGCGCTCTATCATTCCGTTGGCGCTCGGATGGAAGGCCGTCGTACGAATGCGTTTTGCAGCGAAATTCTGCAAGAGACGACGGAATAGGTCTGACTCAAACTGAGTACCACGATCCGTGGTTATAATCGACGGAATGCCGAAACGAGGTATCCACTCTCTTGTAAAAGTGTCAACAACTTCTTCAGCTGTGATAGTACGCATCGGCCAGACTTCGGGCCACCTAGTAACCCGATCGATTGCTGTAAGGCAGTAGCGATACTCGGAGCAGATCGGTAACGGTCCAATAATATCCATATGGATGTGAGAGAACCGCCCGGATGGAGTGTCGAAGGTGCCTAAGGGAGCAGAAACATGTCTAGTTACCTTACAACGTTGACAAGCTTCGCAAGTGCGGGCCCACTCTCTACAATCTTTGTTCATGGAGGGCCACACGTAACGGTCAGCTACGAGACGAGCTGAGCCCCTAATGCTAGGATGACTCAGGTTATGTAATTTGTTAAATATCATGCGACGCAAGTCACGGGGAACATACGGCCGAGGCTTGCCGGTCGCAAGGTCGCAAAATAGGGAGAAGCTTGTTCCGGGTACGCGTAATTTCACCAAATTAAGACTGGAATTGCCAAGTAATTGGGTCAACTCCTCGTCTGTTTCTTGGGACGCGGCAAGAGCCTCATATTCTTGCTCTAAGGAAATGGCTTCTTCTCGGGACATGGCGTCAGCGACGATATTGTCCTCACCTCTGATATATTGGATGTCAGTTGTGAACTGTCCAATGAAAGACAGCTGATTCAGCTGCGCAGGTGGCAGCTTTTCCCTCCGTTGTACGAAAGCGTACAGCAGCGGCTTGTGGTCAGTGAAGATGGTGACGTGTTGGACCTCAAGTATATGCCGAAAGTGCTGTACACTTTCATACACGGCCAACAATTCCCGATAATAAGCTGGCCACTCTGTTTGTTGTGGTCTCAGCTTCTTGCTGAAAAACGCTAGGGGGCGCCACTCTACGTCCACCTGTTGTTGCAAGCATGCGCCTATGCAAGTACTTGATGCGTCTGTAAACAATCCAAGCGGTGCGTCCTTAACCGGATGTTGTAACGACGTAGCCCTAGATAAACTCTCTTTGCAAGCCTTGAATTGAGATAGGAGCTCGGGTGTCCATTTAAATGGCTTCGCACCTTTGCCGTTAATAGCTACTAAGGCATCAATCAAGGGAGCTTGGTACTTGGCAGCGTGAGGTACAAACCGGCGGTAGTAATTGAACATACCGAGGAAACGACGCACCCCTTGGACAGTCTGTGGAGGGGGAAAATCAAGTAGGGCTCGGATACGTTGCTCTGGTGGGTGAGTACCCTCAGAGTTGATCGTGTATCCGAGGAAGACGACCTCTCTGGTGCCAAAAATGCACTTCGAAGGGTTAATTACAACGCCATAATCTTGAAGGCGTTTAAACAAGATTCGAAGGTGTTCCTTGTGAAAACTTTCATCAGCAGAATACACTAATAAGTCATCTACGTACGGAAAAACGAAATCGAGACCCCGCGTGACCTCATCGATAAACCTCTGAAATGTTTGACCTGCATTTCGTAACCCAAAAGTCATAAAAGGGAATTCGAAGAGGCCAAACGGGGTAACGATAGCGGTCTTAGGGATATCCTCCTCAAAAACTGGTATCTGATGATAGGCCTTCACAAGGTCAATTGTGCTAAATATCTTGGCTCCAGAGAGATTGTGGGCAAAATCGTTTATATGCCGGACAGGGTAACGATCCGGTACCGTTCTGGCGTTCAGGGCGCGATAATCGCCACAAGGACGCCATGACTGGTCTTTCTTGGTAGTCATGTGTAACGGTGAGGACCAGGAGCTCTTCGACGGTCGCGCAGTGCCATTCTTCACCATATCCTCAAATTCCTTTTTAGCTGCTATCAACTTCTGAGGCGCTAAGCGGCGAGGACGGCATGAAACCGGTGGTCCATCTGAAGTTTTGATGTGATGCACTGTATTATGCTTGACCAACCGAGGGAGTCCTGGGGGACGAGTAATATCAGGGAACTCAGCGAGCACTTGTGCATAGGTTGAGTTCTGGATATCAACAGACTTTACACTGGGTTGCTCGACTGCAGCGGTAGTTGCGACGGCTCTTAAACCAGTGGTACCATCCACTAGGGTTTTCGTGCGGCAATCTGGTAAAAGGTGGTAGTGTGCCAAAAAATCCGAACCAATGATTGCGGTGTTCACGTCTGCAGCTACAAAACGCCATGAGAAATCGCGACGCAGTCCTAGATCCAGTCGTAGAGTAATGGTTCCGTAGGTCTTGATGCTACTCCCATTTGCAGCACTGAGTTCCCAGTCAGTGGGAGTCCTCTGTTCAGGGGCCCAGCGGTACGGGTAACAGCATAAATCAGACCCAGTATCAATAAGGAACTGCCTCTTTGTAACTCGATCTGTAACAAACAGTCGACGGCCAGTGGAATCTATGGAACAGCAGTCAGTATCCGCCGTTACTGACTGCTGCTGGAGTTTTCCTTCCAGCTGCACGGAGGAATGCATCTGTTGGCTTTTGTATCAAATTTCTTGTGATACCAACACATTTTAGGGTTTTTAGACTTGGAGCTGCTGCGGTTCCTGGAGGCAGACCGGTTACGTGACCTGCCACGGTGCTGTGAATGTCCACTAGTAAGAGCAGCGACTTGCTTGGTAAGGTTCTCGACGTGTGCGACAAGTGTGGTAAGTACAGATGGTGAGCTCTCAATCCCATAAACATTGGTGGATGCGGATGGTAATTCCATAATTTTGTCAGCCAGTTCTGCAATTTTATTCAGGCTCAGGTCTGCTTGTGCGGCCAAAATAGCCTGTACTTGATTAGGCAGTCGTCGCATCCAAAGTTGTCGTAATAGGTTGTCATCTTTCAGGGAACCAGCCAAGGACCGCAGGTGCCGGAGAAAAGCAGAAGGTCTTCGGTCTCCGAGCTGTTCGTCGCTTAGCAGACGTCTGACTCGTTGTTCCTCCGAGGCTGAAAATCTTGAAATTAAATCCTTTTTTAATTTTTCATACTTCTGATCAACAGGAGGGTTGATAATGTTATCCTCTATTTCTCCTATAGTGCGTTGATCAAGTGCAGCAATGACATAACTGTACTTAGTTGTGTCACAAACTATGCCTGCAAGGTGAAATTCAGCTTCGACTTGGCTAAACCAGAGATTGGGTTTTTCGGGCCAAAATTGTGGAATTTTAGCTGATACTTTATTTACAAACTTATGAACCTGTGTGGAATTTGTAGGTTCGGGTAAAGTGTTAGTGTTCAGCAGTTTGGACCTGAAGAGATAACAGACAGACACCTACCCTTTCCAATTTAAAATATTTGCATGGATGATGAGTTTTACATACTAATATTATAAATGCGAAAGTGTGTCTGTCTGTCTGTAACTCCTTCACGCCCAAACCATTGAACCGATTTTGCTGAAATTTGGTATGGAGATACTTATAGTGAGTCCCGTTATCATTATATTATTATTATTATTTATTTACGATAGTCAAATAACGAGATGTAAGTAATTATTTTGTTTCTCATTTTAATTCATCAAGCCCCATACGGTCACCGGTGACCGAGACAAAATAGAATATATCTATTGTGTCTCGTTTTCCCACGATCGACGGGTTAAAATTAAAATGCAGTTCAAATTTGGTTTTTATTATTTACTAGCGACCCGCCCCGGCTTCGCACGGGTATAAAATATATAGCCTATGTCACTCACTGAAAAAATGATTAAAATTGATTCAGTAGTTTTGATTTATATTCAGTACCCGTAGCCTGCATGGGTCGGTACCGCCGCGCCGCAAAAGCTACGTCCCGCAATTTTTAAATCTGTAATATCTTCGAAAATATTCTGTAAAGGGCCATATAGATCTACATTAAATCAACAATGTATTTAAGGTATTTAATTGGATAAGGATTATTGCTGTATTTATTAAAATTGCTTCGAAAATTAGCCATTATTTGTCGTAAAAAGTACTTAAATGACAAAAAAATGTTATTGTGGGATATCCATAAGAGATAGACATATAGCATCGCGGAATTTTCTGTAGACCTTTTCATTGTGTACAATACACAATGAAAAGGTCTAAATCTCGTAGGGTTCAGCCTGCGTTTTCAATGTAAGCGGAAAAAAATGTAATTATTTACGACATCACATTAGAAACCCCAACAATAACAGTATTTCTCCACTATTTAATAAATGTTATTATACTTAAAAACCTTGCTCTAGAATCACTCTTATCTATTACAGAAAACCGCATCAAAATCCGTTGCGTAGTTTTAAAGATTAAAGGGAACAAAGGGACATGAGGGAAAAAAAGCGACTTTGTTTTATAATATTATGTAGGTACTTAAGTATAGATTATTTTCCGGTTAGCAATGATTTTTTTGGTTCATTTTTCTTTAATAGGATAGCAAAATGAAAATACTTTGGTTATAATTTTACATTAAAATGCTAGTATGATGTTGGTGATCATTTACTAATTTTGGTGATCGTTTACTACTTTTGGTTTAACAATGATTTATTTGGAGTCATTTTGCATAAATAGGATAGCGAGATGTTAAATCTTTGGTGATCATTTAATCATTTTACATTAAAATGCTAGTATAATGTTCAGATTACTGAATAAACGTTTATTTATTTTATTTATTTATTAAATAATGTTGGTGAACATTTACTAAGTAATTTTGGTGATCATTTACTATGTTTGATTTTACAATGATTTATTTGGAGTCATTTTGCATAAATAGGATAGCGAGATGTTAAATCTTTGGTTATCATTTTACATTAAAATGGTGGTCTGTATTTTGGTGATCCTCTACTATTTTTGTCTGTGACTTGTTACTATTTCTGGTGATCAGTTAATTATAACCCTTTATGTAATTTCTACATGCTGTACTCCAATTTAGCGTGATTTTCCCAATGACAAAATTATGAATGTACTTTTCCTCAAAGGTTAGTTATTTCGTGACTTGTCACTATTGCAACTATAGTCATGAAAGTGCTATTATTTTAATAGCTCAGCAACCAATGATTTAAAAAAACATTTAAAAAACCGGCCAAGTGCGTGTCGGTTCACGCGCAATATAGGGTTCCGTAGTACCGCTAGTTTTTGATAATTTTTGTATGGTCAATGAATGTACATTTATAACGTATTTTACACTACTAACAACATCATCTCAGTTACTTTCAAAGGAATTTGAACGAAAAGTTCCTTTAGCTTCGCCGAATACATGTAACCGTTTAGCTGGTAGAAGGGGACTAACGATTTTTTCCACTTTAAAACTTAATATTTCACAAACGGATCCCTAAATCGGAAAATGATCTATGAATACTCATTTTTAAAAAACCTATCCAACGATATTTTTATTATTTATTTTTTTTATTCACGTCCACACGACGGGGTGGACGTGGATAAAAAAAAAAACATCCCCGCTTGATGTGTAGGGAAGGTACCATAAATTTTTTTTTTTTTAAGATTTCATGTAAGTACCAATTTGTCGGCATCATTAATATGTGCATTCATGCCAAATTACAGCTTTGTAGGTCCTATAGTCTCTGAGCAAAACCGCGGACAGACAGACGAACGGACGGACAGACGGACAGACGGACAGACGGACAGACAGACGGACGGACAGACCGAAACTATAACAGTTCCTTGTTGACTACGGAACCCTTAAAAATAACTTAAAAATTAAAATAAAATAACTTTATTCTTTGGATGAATTAGTTAATTTCGTTGATCTCAGGGGCGTGGCTACCGCCGTATCCGTACCTAATTATATGGTTGCTTGAACTATTGTTATAAAATATGATGTTAGACTTTATACTTAATATCTGTCGTTATCTTTTCATATATATAGAGGTATAATGTGTAAGTTATTGAATTTATTGAAACATGACTCATAAATACATTATGCATTTTTATGTTATATAACACGGGTCACCAAATGGCGGACCGCGGTCCGCATCCGAACCGCCAGGCGCCAACCCGTTGTGTGCAGACCGCGGAACACAACAACTTGTACTACAGAGGACGTTATTTAAAATTCGAAAAAGGGCGGGGCGAAAGAAGGCGACAAATAAAGTTTATTATTAATATAATGTGCGGACCGCGAAGATAATTTAATTTCTCAAAATTGACCCTGAGCGAAATTAATTGCTGACCCCTGTTATTTAAAGTGGTTACATAATCACAGAGAAACTTACCAATGTTAATACCAATAGGTCATCCAAGACAACTCATTGATGTTCCTCCACCTTTGTAAATGATATTACCAGCAAAGTTTATAGTTTATGTAAATAATTATTATCTATTTAAAGTATATAGTTTAGGCACGATCGTGATATTGATGTCGCAGTCGACTGGTTAAAAAAGCCATTCAATCAAACACCTAGCCCTTTGACTGAACAACGCCATTCAATCACACGGCTATTTCGTTTAGTCGACTTGTTGACTGCAACGTTCAACACTACAACTAGATGACGCTTAACCAACTGGTTAAATGGTAAATTAACTAAGGTGACCTAATGGTCACCTTAGTTAATTCAAATCAGTTTAGTGCTATTATTACACAAGCGTAATGATAACAAGCATATTAATTGTATTCTAACTCACTTTGAACACAATTGCAATAAATACCTTGGTGATGCATTTTATAATCCCGTAATTTCTCCTCGAATATTAGTTTAAATTTTGATTCACTTGTATGTGCCCCCATAATTTCTGTCTCTTTAATAATACTTGTAACGTATATTTACGAAAAATATCTTAATACAACCACAAAACACCGGTTAGTTGACGCCATATTGTAAACAAAACGCACCTAGCGCCGCGGAGGTGAGCGCTGAACTAATTCAATCAAACGGCGGCTTTTAAATCAGCTGTAGTGTTGAGCGTTTTGAAAGACTTAAATATTCAATTAAAAAGCTAGACATGTGATTGAATGGCGTTGTTCAGTCAAAGGGCTAGCTGTTTGATTGATCGGATATTTAAACCAGTTGGCTGCGACATTGATACTATAAACTTTTCAGGTAGTCAACAGTAATGAAATGAAAAAGAAAGAAAATAAACATATAAAAATATATATTCAACAATAAAAAGGTTGTTACAAAAATAGTCCATCTGTTCTTATGGAATATAAATATTTTATTACCCTTGGTATGTTATGAAATGATTTATAAATCAAGTGTCATACATATTAATTGTCATATTATTTGAATGGAATTCCTGAGCCAATATAAATAAATCTATTCTATGTTTATTCTCATAGAATACAGCTTGTATTTATTTCTTGTCTATTTAAAACTACCCATGTCTAACTGATCAATGAGAACAATATTAATCTAACATATCACAGTTAAAAACATAATATCTACTACGAGCACCATGCTAACAGCACATACAAAATACTCTATGACATCTGATAAATATATAATTTAATGAGATTTGCCTACATTCCCTACTAATTGTCATTTCAACTATAAAATTGTCTATCACTGTTTGCTCTTCTTTGCCTGTTCATATTTAATAGCTCGTCCTATTTGATAGAGACTTGTCATGGCTACGAACACATTCACGGCAAAGAGACTATAGTTTTTGGGTATGATGACAAGTGAGTAGCGAGACCAGATGAGTCCTGTGGCAGCGAGCGATACTGATTGAGGGATGGATAACGTCTCCACAGGTCGATTAAGGTCACCCAAACCAGCGATCACCAAACCCTGAAATTGTTAAATATGTCAACCACAAATTTTTTAATTCATGCAGTCAAAGCATTGGTTTTACACTCCATACAGTCACAGAAATGACTGAAATCTATTGTTTATAATATTGCTTTTGAACTGTAAGAATTATAATTTAGTTATGAGTAATGAATTTTGTTATTGATGACGTCAACTGAGTGAAATGATATAGGACATATTTACAATGTACTCTCACCAAGCCATAACAACTTAGAACTAAAATTTAACAATAACAGATAAAATAATATATTATATTAAGCTAATTCTATCTGTTATTAACCCTTCAACTCCGATAAGGCCCACTGGGGCCGCGAGAACAATAGATTTACAATAGATTTCCAAGAATCCGCAATCAAAGGAATAATATTAAATATCACACTTTCTTCCATCATTCTTATCTACTTCGTCATCAATAATTATTGAAAGATAATCTTAACAACAAACTGAGAGAGATAAAGATAAAATTCTAATGAAAGAATTTACTATTGAAAATGTGAATGTTTATTATGTATTGAAACTCATTAGCATTGGAAATGAAGTTGTTTTCAATCAAACTCGTTATTGACCTTAGTAAGAACAAGGTTTTATAATAATAGAGCGACCTTGAATAAAAACTTACCCATTTGAATGCTGGCGCCCAGAAAAATATGGTTTTTGGACCTAAAATATAAAAATATTTTATTATTACCTAGCAGTGTTGGTTCGTATTTGATTTGATGCTTTAAATCATCACTTACCAGCTTCATGTTCCCAGAGGGGTCTTAATTTTGATGGAACAAATTTATCAGCCGCTGATACAAGAGTTTTATATACCACTCTGGACATTTTTTGTAAGGCTATATTTCAGTTAGTTAAATATATATTTTTAAGGCTCCAATCGCACAATCATCAAGAAAAGACCCCCTTTGGAATTTTTCTGAGCTTATCACTTAACAGTAATCAGTTTGACATTGATGATTGACGCACAGAACACATTTTTTTATTATTTTTTTGTTGGATTGTTTGGCACTGACACCGGGGGTGTACTTTGCCACATTACCCATACAAAGGTATAATAATAATTTTCAAATTTCATCAACGTTTTACTTTAATATCGTCATGTCTAAAGTCTAAGTAAAAGTCAGTACAGTCAAGAAGTCAAGTCGGTCGATTCAGTAAAGTGGTAGACGCTTTACTGAAACTTACGATGGAGTTTTCGAGGGAACACAAAATAGCACGTTTCTGGATATTGCATCACTTTCCTACACTTGTGCACGATAACGAATATCTAATGGTTAATTATAGGTCTACCAGAATCTGATGGCAAAAAGTGAGAAAATAAATTGACTCTAGCAATACCGGGATAATTGGAATAAAACATTTTGATCCTTTTTTTTTTCTTATAGCGGCTGATTCTGTGTGTTAAACATGCAAATATAAAAATTTATCCAATGATCAAGGATATTTTTTTAAAATCTGCTGTCAAAAATTGCCATCAGATTCTGGTAGACCTATACATTCTTTTGCCCAGCAATTAATGATGGTATTAGTTATTCTTATTACCGATAGTTGTCTACCCATACGCCATCTAGTTACTAAAATGAAAACTGTTTGACAATCAAATTAAAAAAATAAGAAAATTCCTCATTGGCTTCGGCCTTCACTATCATTCATTAAATAGAGAAAACATAGAAATGGCTGTATGGGCAACGTTCCCTTTGCCTGTCCCGACCGGGACGAATTAAAAAAAATAAAATGTCTATATTACCTACTATAGTAGGCTACAGTTTGGCATTTTTGTGTCGCAACTTGCGAGTTGCGATGCGTCATACAGCGTCATTGAGATAGACTTATAGGAGAGAGCCTTATATCAGTGTATAAGCGTCAAAAGCGTATAATGTTATGTCCTACTTACCAGGACATAACAAAGGAGTCGGTCTGCATATTTCATGTAATAAAAGTGTTAATAAAGGTTTTTAGTGAACATTTTATGCTAGATATTGTTGAGTTTTGTGGTTCCGCTAAATATAAACCATAAGAACGGCCAATGAATGCCTCAAACACGTGGATTTGACATTAAATACGTCAGTTTTCAACAACGTTTTTTGGGCTTTTCAATCGGTATTTTTTGTAAGTTAAAAAGATTATTTATAAGTTTAATAATCCCTTATTCCTATTTCCTGCTATATAAGGCATTAGTGCTAAAAATGTCACATCAATTAATAATTTGGCTACAAAAATTGCATAGCTTTTTAGGTGTGTTTACGGATTCTCATTACTTGAACTATAGTTTATCGATATCATGAACTAAATGACTTTCTTTTCTGGACTTTAATGTGCTTCGAAATGATCGACAAATAGAAATATTCAAGAAAATACACGCATACTACTTGTATGAAAATAAGCACAAAATGGCCACGCGATGACGGGCTAAGATTACATCTATACATATACTTTATCTATGTACAGCGTACTGACTACTGACTACTGCGTAGAAGAAATTATTAAAAGGTGATATTGTTAGTAATAGATCATTCAATATTGTGTTTATATTTCATAAATAAAATAACATTACATTAATTACTAAAAAAAATATTCATAATTTATTTACGAATACTTGCACTCAATAATTTTAAATGAACCGTGTATTGTTCATCAGATTAATACATCTGTTTAAACTCTATAGTCTATGGATAGCAGACGCGACGTCGCGGACATGTCGCGGACACTCGCGGAATGACTGAATGATATACTACTAATCTGTGACTGAATGCGTGTGAACTGTGATCATATTAAGTGTCAAAAGGGCTATATAAAATTTAGCTTTTCTTTGTTTACTTTGCTTTTTTACGTTTCTTTTTTACTTTTTCCTTTCATTTCTGTGTATGGATTATCATTTCGTTTAAAGTTTCACAGTGTAATATGGGTACCAGCACGATGGGGAGCGATTTACACAGTGATAAGCAAGACAAAATGTTGAAACTTCAAGCCCGAAAGAAGGAGCTCGAATTAATGTTGGCCTCGAAAAATGAGGAATTATATAAGTTATGCGTTCAGGAAGTTCAACTCACTGGTATAATGCCGCCAGAAGCCCCGCTAAGTCCAGAAATACCGCAACGAGAGAGACTAGGAAGCGTGCGTAGCGTTGACAGGTCTACCGACGGCACTGATGTTCACGACGGTTCCGATACGTCTTCGCGACGTTTGAGACAAGGTATAGATCGCGTGCATGACTCCGATCCAAACTTGCGAAAGAACCTAGCACATAGGTTGTCCACCCCGTCGATATCAGGCATATCCACAAAGAGTGCGCAACCACGGCATGTGAGACGGCCGGAAATAAACTCCAATTTCTTTCCTTCGCCGCCGCACGATCGCAATCCTGAGACTTTCTCAATTCACACTTCTCATACGTATCCGGCTTTGGCTACAAGACAGGATGGTCACAGTGACATAATGAATGATTTACAGCATGGTCCAGTGCACAGACATCATACCATGACAACAGAATATTCAAACAAAATATACTATAATAGTCCAACAGAGGCTCACAGTGTATCAAGACTGCGGGAAACACACTTTAGCAGTAGTCATCCAGATATAACGACACATTACACTCACGGAACGATTGCACAGTCCCCGGTACCTACACAGAACGGAATGCGAAACACTCCCCTCATATACCAATACGCTTCTCACTTAAAGGCACAGAATCAGCATTTGGGTGCTTTACATCACCATCAGATGCAACCAAAGCGCCGGGCCGATGGTGTGAGACGTAACACCTTGCAAAGGACTCAAACATACCACCTCACTTCTCATAGCGATTATAATCAACATTTGGAGAATATGGGTGAACCGTATAGGCCTCCAGCTCTAGTATATCAACATAGATCTCAACCGGACATCCAAGAACCTGTAGAGAGAAGGCAAGCACCTATAGAACGGAATATACCTGTGCCCAACACTTTGCCATTACGAGAGAGGAATACAATAAGAAATCCTATGTATATGCAGCTCCAAGTGTCTACAGAAGATTATGGTCAAGAAGAAAGAAGACCGTATCCAAATGCAATGAGCCCACTCAGTCAAATGTCAGGCTATTCCCAGGGGAATTTTGATTCAGTCAGCATGAACAAGTTTTCACCTCTCTCTCAGGATAACAAGGTCAAAGAGAAGCAGTGGTATGAGACATCTTTGGATTCTCCAACTAAAGAAGTGCCCGTCCTGAAGAAGAGCCCAAGTATCAAAAGGACTCCAAGCATTGGGAACTCTCAGACTTACGAGGTAATGATATCCTCGGGCCGCCACTCGGCAATGCAAAGTCCAAACCAAGTGCCTCAAAGTCCACCTGTGCTGTCTACGAGTGCAGTGTCACTGGAGTCTCCTAAAAACTTAACTGTTATAGAACAAGGCAAGTGCATTCCGTACAGAGAGGAGACTAAACCATTTGAGATGTCCGACTTCTACAAATATTCTACAAAGTTCCGACAAGCCAATGCTCAGAAACCCTCGGTTTCTAACCATCCACATCACATCAGTATGTATAATAAGTTACCTGTTGATGCAATGCAATATAGCCAGGATCAATGGCATAGTCAAGGTAATTAAGAAAAGACAAATAATTCTAGAAACTGTGCCCTAAGGGCGAAGCCAAACGAGCATAATTTGTGAGTTGTGAGTTGCAGAATTTCGGTTCGGCAGAATTCTGCTGCATTCAGTTTCATACAAAAGTCCTGTTTGATTCACACGAGTGTAAATTTGTGAGTCTTGATTTGTATGAAAAGTTATTTATGCGGCAGAAATTCTGCGACTCACAACTCACAAATTATGCTCGTTTGGCTTCACCCTTAATGAGCCTAGAAAAGCCAGTTAGTATGTATATTTTTTTATATTTTAAATTCTAGTTATAATATTAGTTACTTAATTTTATTATATTCTAAGTATTTCTTAATACACAAATATAATTTGTATAATAATATTATACAAATACATAAAATATGATGTAACAGAATATGAATTTATAAAATATGTTCAATAAATTAAAATGCCATTTTAATAAATTTGTAATATTGACTGTAGATGTTGTAAGTTACAAAACTGTGATATTTTATCCAGATTTTATTCTCAAAGAAATGTTTCAAAACCATTACTAAGTATAATTTGGTATTGGTAGTGATATTACAAAATGAAACAATGCAAATTATTTCAAGGTCTAGTTGATTAAGAACACAACTTAATGTTATGTTATAACAAATGTTATACCTTAAAAACCTTTAAGCCCTAAAGTTCAGGGCCTGTCCGCACTGCGAATTTTAACCGCGCTATTTTTATTTTGGCGAATTTATTCATACAATTTTTTCATTGGCAGTGCGGAGCGGATACTCTCATGAGATTCAATGTCTTACAGAATAGCGAAACCAAATTCGCGCGGTTAAAATTCGCAGTGCGGACAGGCCCTTACTGCATGTCACATTATTGCCAAAAGACTTGTATCTGATAAATATGGGTATTTTCAGAAATCTTTAAATTATTATATTGTAATTCGTATGATGTCTAAATGAGGGAACGTAAAAGACTAAGCAAATAACTCACGTAGGAACATAGAAGCTGTAAACTTATTTACATTAATTAATGTTCATATTAAGTAGGGTATATTTTAATGCTTTTAATAATACGTTATTATGTGTATTGTAAATTACTCATTTATTTCTTATGTGCTCTATTTAAGTTATAGTTTGAATACTAATACTAGTTAAACAAAGTCATAATTTAGTTAATACAATACAATATTGTATGCTTTTCCCACCGCTTACACAAAATAAAAACTTACTTAACTTTTCTTATTATATATTGGCGAGAAAAAAGTAAGAAATATTTTTTTTATCATTTAAACATTATTACTTGTATGATAATTTAATGTTCAACTTGTAACACAATATTAAATAAATTTTAAATTGTTACTCTATAAAATATAAAATTGCTGTAAGTTGTAGTGCATTTAAATAATACAAAAGAACATAAATTTTTTAAAGAATATAGTTATTTTGTACTTACATGACTTGACCAGGCATTAATTTTATTATTGTTTATTTTTATTTATAGAAAACTCTGATAAAATAACTCTGATTAAACTGTAGTAGAAAGTAAATGACTTGCCGCATACTTAAATCATTTTAAAGATTGCCCGTTATAATTAATTTATTATATTTTGCATTTATTTTAACAATTTCTATAAGCTTTAAGAAAATTGGAACATCTAGTTCTTTATTGTACAAAAAAATTAATTATACTATATAGCGCCATCTATTGTTACAGATGAAAAACAAAATTACATCCTAAATAGGGACTAAAAATTAAAATTGTGTCTTCAAGTAATTCAGTGGTATTTTAACCGACTTCCAAAAAAGGAGGAGGTTTTACTTATCTATGAGAGTGATACCTATATTGATAAAGGACCTGTCAAAAGGCAAAATTCTATGGAGTCCAAATGGGCCAGAAAAAATGAAGATAGATAGTTGCCATTATGCCATATTTTTAACAACTTGCCAAGCAATATTTAATGCTTGCCTCTGCCTTACCTACAGTTTTCGTCCAGTTTGCCAACATTAAATTTAAGCCTAGGATAAAATATTGTTAAAGGGAATTGGGATGGTCAAAATTTATTCATGCAGTTTCAAGTTGTGTGAATTATAAGATGTAATTAATTAATATTTTTGTAAAGATTTATTAAAAATTATATTACTTAAATTATTATACATTGTGCATAATAATTATGCATTGTTTTATGTGTAAATAAAGAATTTAAAATATTATTTTATTGTATTTTATTTTTAAACTGGGCTGTGGTAGGTAATAATTTATTAGCATTCAAGACAAAAATAAAAGGTATAACAAAAAAAAGGAATGTGCGATCCATGCATAATCAGCACAAAATCCGAATTTTCATCAATTATACTTAAACCCAGGGGCGTAGCTACCGCCTTATCTGGGGCCCCCTACGTGCGTATGCAAAAATTAATAAGAACTTTCCTAATATTATTTTTTTTAATTCACAAATGAAAAAGTTAAAAAAAGCAATTCGTTAAAAACTTTAGTTACCCGCGTAAAGTGTGAGATCAACAGTCATCGATGCCTATGCGATTTTTTGGGCCTCCAAAAAATTTTTATACGGGGCTCCGCCAAGGCACGCTTCGCTTCTGCTTAAACCGTTTTCATACCAGATAAATTATTGACCCATAATTATTATGAAGGTAGCAGGTACTATCAGAGAACTTGATTTCTAGGCAGATGGCGGACCGCGGACTATTAAGTAATTTGATCGCGTTAAGTCAAAGCCATCCGCACCAATAGAAGATAAAGTAAACGTCAATTTTCCTGGCAAGTGGGAATTAAAAACGTGTTACCTACTCTGCGCAAAATGAAGTGTTGGAAACAAAATATCTTTTCAGTCATATTAATAAAAGTCAATTTTCATGATGATGATGTTGTGGCAGCTACTGCAACTTAGAACAATGTATTAGCATAGTATAGCATCTATAAACATGTAAATCAGATAATAAAATTTTCATATATAAAATAAATAGGTACCTAATAAATAATATTACATTGTACATAGACTACGCCGCCAAATTTAATTGCGCACTACTTTTTCGGGCAGATTTTGTATGGAATAATTTTTCATTGTTGGCGACACCGGCAGTCTCCCTGTAAACACGCGTAATCTGTGGTCGTTACCTATATAAGGTCTTGATGTAAATTATTGTTAGTCAGTCGAAATAAGAACTCGTAACAGTGAGTCGAAATAATACCTCATAACAGTCGCGCGTGAAATACTAGTTACCTATCGTTATTAATTGTTAGTTCGGAGTAGTTTTCTCGTACTTGCGGTAGTAGATCGAATTGTAACCATTGTAAAGTAACTTCAATCCTTAGACAATTATTGTGTCTGTGTGTACAAACTAAGTGTAAATATATGAATAAACTAAGTGGTTCCGTAATCCTGCATTTTTATTTGAAACTATAACGTAGGTACCTAACAAGTACCTTACACTGGTGACCTACCGACTACGAACAGTGACAAATAGTGATATTTTGTAAAGACAATTAAATAACAGTACACATTAATATAAAAAAATGGCCACGCCACAGGAAAACGCCACGACTAATAACGAGTTAATAAGAACGACCTGGTACAACCGACTCCCCGTATCCGTACAGCCAATAATCGCTTAGCAGAGCGATATGCCTCTGGACAAGTTGGCGGAGTTGGCAGACAGGATAACGGCCATCGCACACCCGACACTCCAGGTGGCAGCAGCGACACCTGGCAGCAGCAGCACACCAGCTAGGGACTCTATGTGGTCGGCGATGGAGGCGATGGCAAGACAGATCGAGCAGCTGACCAAGCAGATAGCAGAACTCAGCACACACCAGTCGCGACAACCACGTCGTAGATTCGACAAACAGAGATACAGGTCACGTTCGACAACAAATTTGGCGACAAGGCATTTAAATGCACCCGCCCCTGCTCGTTCTCGGGAAATGCCGACGGCAGTCAGTAGTGGCGGCACATGACTGCTATGCATGCAACGGCCGCCTCTTTGTCACCGACAGGAAGACCAAGTTGGAGTTCCTAATCGATACTGGCTCCGACTTATGTGTATTCCCCAAGAAAGCGACCAGAGGACACCGTAATAAGACAGAGTTTCAACTGTATGCAGCAAATAACTCCATAATATCGACGTATGGCTACGAAGATCTGCATCTCGATTTGGGATTACGACGAGACTTCGTATGGAGGTTTGTGGTAGTTGACGTGGCAAAACCTATAATAGGCGTCGACTTTTTAAGTCACTACAATTTATTAGTCGACTGCCGCAACCATCGACTCGTAGACAACCTTACGACTCTTTCGATAGCCCTGCCATATTGTGCCAAGGGAACAGAGGCACTTACCATCAAGGCCGTGTCGGGTACATCGCCATACCACGAGTTGCTGAAGAAGTTTCCTGTCATCACGAGACCCGCCGGAGCACATGTGGAACCGAAGCACACGACAAAGCATCATATACGAACCACTCCACCCGTATGTGCCCGCCCCCGTCGATTAGCTCCAGACCGCCTGGCGATAGCTAAAAAGGAATTCGACGAGATGCTGCAAAATGGTACTGCAAGACGATCCGAGAGCTCATGGTCCTCGCCACTACACCTAGCAAAGAAGAAAGATGATGGGTGGCGACCATGCGGAGATTACCGTTCTCTAAATACAAGAACTATACCAGACCGCTACCCTATACGTCACATTAGTGATTTGACATACGAACTTTCTGGAGCCAAAATATTTTCAAAAATAGATCTAATCAAAGCTTATAACCAAATCCCTGTTTCCGAAGAAGACATACCTAAAACAGCAATCACTACGCCCTTCGGCCTATATGAATTTCCCTACATGATATTTGGATTGAGAAACGCAGCACAAACCTTTCAGAGGTTCATGGATGAAGTACTACAGGGTATGAGCAACGTATATTCGTTCATAGACGATATTTTAATCTACTCACGCACAGAAGAGGAACATATAAAACACCTGGAAGAACTTTTTGAGCGACTCTCAAAATATGGAATCCTGATAAATACAGCAAAATGTACTTTTGGCGTGCCAGCAATATCATTCCTGGGATATCAAGTAACAGCTGAAGGAACAAAACCGCTAGATGAAAAGGTTGAAGTCATCAAAAACCTGCAACCTCCAACCACAGCGAAACAACTCCGAAGATTCCTAGGAATGGTAAACTATTATAGAAGATTCATCCCTCAGGCCGCCAAAATACAAAGTCCTTTAAATAACGCCCTAACAGGAAATATTAAGGGAGCAGCCCCTGTAAGTATGACGAAGGAGATGTTAGAAGCTTTCGAATTATGCAAGAAAAGCCTAGCAGATGCCACGCTACTTACTCACCCGGACATACATGCAGAATTGGCACTTTTTACGGACGCTTCAGACCAAGCCATTAGAGCTGTCCTGCAACAAAAAGAAGATGATATGTGGAAGCCATTGTCGTTTTTCTCTCAGAAATTGTCTCCTAGTCAAAAGAAGTACAGCCCATACGATAGAGAATTACTCGCCATATATGAAGCAATCAAACACTTTAGATATATGTTGGAAGCCAGACAATTTACTATTTATACTGATCACAAACCATTTACCTTCGCATTTACAACCAAAAGAGAAAAGTGTTCACCGAGACAGTTTAGATATCTGGATTTTATTGCTCAATACTCAACTGACCTTAGACATATACCCGGAAGCGGCAATGTAATTGCGGACGCACTATCGAGAATAGAGGAGGTAACAGAAGCTATCAAGTACAGAGATCTTGCGAAAGATCAGGAACAAGATCCTGAATTGCAAAATCTACTGAATACTGCAACAGCTCTAAAATTGGAAAAACACAATGATGTATACTGTGACACATCTACAAGGAGAATCCGGCCATACATAACACCAAGATTCCGGAAACAAATCTTCTCAAAAATGCATGAACTAAGCCATCCGGGATCATCAGCATCTGCAAAACTGGTCGGAGAAAGATTTGTATGGCCTGGAATGCAAAAAGATTGCCGCAGATGGGCAAAAGAATGCACAGATTGCCAGATTTCCAAAATAACCCGTCACACATCCTCTCCTTTATCCTCTTTCTCAATTCCTTCCCAACGCTTTTCCCAAGTCCACATCGACTTAATAGGACCACTACCTTATTCTAATGGTTACAGGTACTGTTTGACCGCCATCGACCGCTACACACGCTGGCCCGAGGTCTACCCAACAGCTGACATCACAGCCGAGACGTACGCACGAACCTTCGTCTCCGGATGGGTATCACGATTCGGATGCCCCGCCATCATCACAACGGACCGAGGTCAGCAATTTCAATCACAGCTCTTCAAGCGCCTAGCCGAAATGATAGGCGCGGAACATCGCTCCACCACAGCATACCATCCACAGTGCAATGGGATGGTGGAGCGGTTACATCGACAGCTGAAAGCAGCCTTGATCTGGCACAATACGGTAGATTGGTCAGAATCACTGCCATGGGTCCTGCTCGGCATAAGAGCAGCCTGGAAGGAAGACATAAAATCATCTGCAGCAGAACTACTCTATGGCGAACCATTGAGGTTACCTGGAGAGTTTTTCGCTCCATCACCTGCAATTGTGCTGGACCAGTCAGACTACGTAGAACGACTACGAAAATATTTCACTTGCCTTTCACCAACACCAGCTTCGAATCACGCTAGAAATCGCGTTTCCTACATTCCAAAAGACATATGGTCTTCAGAATATGTTTTTCTGCGCCGAGGTCCTGAAAAACGTCCATTACAATCACCATACACAGGGCCCTACAAAGTCTTAACCAGAAGTCCCAAGACATTCAACCTACTTGTGCAAGGTAAGGAGATGACAGTCACAATAGACAGAATCAAACCAGCTTACCTGCCAAGCAAAGGCAACGAAAAGAGCGATATACTTACCCCAGGAACATTCGCTCCAACGAAATCAGCAGTTCCGGCAGCAGCAGCCACTCCAGTAAATCCAGTCATCCCACCAGCAGCAACCGCTCCATCCAATCCAGTCGTTCCAACGGCACCTGAAAAAGAAAAGGTCACGCGCAGCGGTAGACACGTACATTTTCCAAAACACTATCGACCGTGAACCGGTCTCGGCAGGGGAGTGATGTGGCAGCTACTGCAACTTAGAACAATGTATTAGTATAGTATAGTATCTATAAACATGTAAATCAGATAATACAATTTTCATATATAAAATAAATAGGTACCTAATAAATAATATGACATTGTACATAGACTACGCCGCCAAATTGTATTGCGCACTACTTTTTCGGGCAGATTTTGTATGGAATAATTTTTCATTGTTGGCGACACCGGCAGTCTCCCTGTAAACACGCGTAATCTGTGGTCGTTACCTATATAAGGTCTTGATGTAAATTATTGTTAGTCAGTCAAAATAAGAACTCGTAACAGTGAGTCGAAATAATACCTCATAACAGTCGCGCGTGAAATACTAGTTACCTATCGTTATTAATTGTTAGTGCGCAGTTAGTTTTCTCGTACTTGCGGTAGTAGATCGAATTGTAACCATTGTAAAGTAACTTCAATCCTTAGACAATTATTGTGTCTGTGTGTGTACAAACCAAGTGTAAATATATGAATAAAATAAGTAGTTCCGTAATCCTGCATTTTTATTTGAAACTATAACGTAGGTACCTAACTAGTACCTTACAATGTTTCAATATACCAGACCGACCATCTTTTCGAAACAGGTATGTTAGCCTAACCCTAGCTAAAATCCTGGGTACGCCCAGGCCATCCGACCGATCACAGCTAACATAGAATTGACATAAGCCGACCAAACGACGTAGGTCAGTCATTCTGACTAGGAATCAATTTCCTCGATGGTATCTACATACATAGAAGGATAATTCATATCAACTAAAACCAAAACATTCAAGATCTTGAGTCAGCATAATATTTTTATTTCTTTCAGACCATTTCTACGTATAATTTATGTTTTTTCTTTTCATATATTTTTTTAATGACTGCATTATTGGTGTGATTTTGATTTGTGCAGTTTTAGAAGCCAGGCTTGTAGCGCGCGTTTCCCGGGGTTGAATCCGCCATTCAGGTAGTCGTCGTCACCACCTGAAAAAACCATAATAATGTATGAAAATTGAAAGTGTGACTTACTGTCTGTCATCATGAGCTGCGAGTATCAACTACCGTCGTCGTAAAGCCGCCAATCCACCGCAGCGCACGGAGAGACTACGCACGTGCGTCAAGCTTCGCTTTGTAAGAAAATATATGTGACTGTGTCCACTGCAACCCACGGACACGCTACGCACGAATTGACTCACGTAGTTTGCTCGAATACGGTGCACACGTAGCTCAACGCTGGCCACGCTACGCATGCTGTGCACGGGATACACGGAAGCGTGTACATAGTATTCAAAACTGTGGTGCGCTACAGTTGTACATAGTCGTGGCCGTGTGCATAGCGTGTGCTGCAGTGGAAACGTTGACCCACGTAGTCAGACTAATAAATCCGTGCGCCGCGTGGCCGTGCACAGCGTGCGCCGCGGTGGAATGGCGGCTTAATATGTTGGCCATATTTGCTGCAAACAACGTAATAATAATATTACTTATGTGAATAAAATTAACTAAACTTTATTAGGTAATAATATTATGTACTTTTTTGGTGTCCATTTTAATTAAGTATTTTAATATTAATTTTAAGCATTCGTCCATACGAATCTAAAAGAAGCTCCTGGTCTATACCAGGAGCTTCTTTTAGAAAACTAAAATAATAAAAAACTATCTTCGCTCAACATTGTCGCAAAGTCGATTGACAAAATCGTTAATAAGTATATTAATATAACATGAAATTAAAATTGAAGCAAGCGATATAATTAGGGATTTTGCTAACGCAAAGGATCGAAAAGTAACTTTTTTGTATTAATCAAATAATGTTGATTACGACCTGTAAATCTTGTAACAAATAGTTATTAAATTATTATTAAAAATAGTTAAATAAACACAAATTTGTGCTATGTTTTTCTTAATTATTGTCACTTTTTCCTTCCTTAAAATACTTTACACCGTGTATAGGGCCCTCGCTTTCAGAGAGCTTCTCTGTCAAATGTTCTCAAATGTTGTTCAACATTGTATGTTTGTTATGATGTCGTAATAAAAATGAAAAAAAAAATCAATATTTGGACATTTCTATGAAGTATAGAAGTTCCGCGCGGCTTCGGCCGCGTAAATTAGATATTTCACAGAAAAATTTGTCCACAAAAATAGCCTATGATCTTTCACGTGGTCTACTTCTTATCTGTGCCAAATAACAGAAAAATTGCTCCAATAGTTCGTCAGATAAGCCCTTTCAAATAATTTCCCCCGTTTTTTCCACATTTTCCTCTATTTCTACGCTTCTATTAGTCGTAGCGTCATAAAATAAATTCTATAGCCTTTCTGGATAAGTGGGCTATCTACCACTGAAAGAATTTTTCAAATCGAACCAGCAGTTCCTGAGATTAGCGCGTTCAAATAAGTCCATTCAAATAATTTCCCCCCGTTTTTTCCACATTTTCCTCTATTTCTTCGTTCCTATTAGTCTTAGCGTGATAAAATATAGCCTATAGCCTTCCTCGATAAATGGGCTATTTAACACCGAAAGAATTTTTCAAATCGGACCAGTAGTTCCTGAGATTAGCGCGTTCAAACAAACAAACGAACAAACAATCAAACAAACAAACAAACTCTTCCGCTTTATAATATTATATAGTAATAGTATAGATATATAATTTTGTATATAGACATGTTAACATGGGTACGTTTTGGGGTTCCTTTAGGCTTCTTAGGGCCAGTCAAGAGCACATCATGGTAGGTATACAAAACCGAAAAATCTTCAATCTACAAACAATAGATTTTGTTATCTATTGGAGAAATTTGACAGTACGCTATGTGCTAACTTGATGTGCTGTTATAGTTCGTCCGGTGGCTTCAGGATAAATGATCCATAGTAATATGGAGTCCTCACCCCTAAGCGGCCGGACAAACTGTACTTGTACTTTGTACCTAGTTTGTACCCATTTCATTTTGACCGCGCGCTTGCTAGGAGGTGCTAGGGTAATATTTGCACACGGGCGCCACATGGGCTAGAGACGGCCCTGTTTACAATATTAGTATGGAAGTAAGGATTAACGTCTTACCAGCTCCGTTGAGCTGTCCGTTGACACACCCCTCGTCCCACACGTTGACGCAACGTTTACCGGGGTTGAAACCCCCGTTCAGGTAGTCGTCGTCACCACCTTGAGGATATGGGGGTATTTGTTAATGTCGATAGAAATCATCCTACCTAACAATAAACTTATCCAAGCAATAGACTTGGTAAGAACATTTTAATAATACCAACGTGAGACTCAAATCCAACCCATGCCTATGGATCTGTTTTTTGGTTTGGTCACTCCGTTTCAAGTTTTAAGGGCGATTTTTCTCGTCATCGCTTGCGCGCGGATTATATTAATATTTCCACAAACCAACCTGAAGTAAGGAAAGAAAGTAAGGAATGTATGCAATGCAATGGAAGGTAAAATTCTCTAACTTGGGTGGTGAATGGCTAATGACTATCCCTCTTACTAATAAAAAGTTACACAGCGTATATAGAGGGTGCATAAGATTTTTTCTACTAATAATCATTTTTTGACATAAGGCCTGTTACCTGTATAACGATGCTGTCATTTCCATACTAATTTCTCTGTATAGACTGTGTAACGTGTGTGTAACTTAAAAACTCCTGTTTAACTATTCACACGTTGAACGCATGTTTAAGAAGTTTTTATTAGTAAGAGGGTAGGTATATGTTAGAACTTAGAAGATAGGAATAAGTCAATTTTGCCACACCGCATTTTTTTCAGCTCTGGGCAAATGCCCGGCTCGCCCCCCCTTAAATCTGGCCCGGCACGCACGACATAAAAACCCAATGGGAATAAGAACTGACCAGCCCCGTTCAGCTGTCCGTTTACACACCCCTCGTCCCACACGTTGACGCAGCGTTTACCGGGGTTGAAACCCCCGTTCAGGTAGTCGTCGTCACCACCTGAAATATCCATACTAATATTATACCTAAATGCGAAAGTGTCTGTCTGCCTCACTTTTAAGCCGCTAAGCTTGTGTAGATGAATTTAGATTATATATTATCTATGAGTCCCGAAAAAGGACATTGAATATTTTTTACGGGAAAATTTACGATTCTCGTGCAACTAAGTTGCGGGAAACATTTAGGGGCGATTTCACCAAAGAAATGGAACGCGTTCAATGCACACTGAACCGGTTCAAAACGTATAAACGCGATTATAACATCTAATTGCATTTCACCAACATAAACTGAACGCGTTCACAGCAAATCCGAGTTTTATCTTCTGAACGCCCAAAGTCCGAAGTTGAACGTCATAAAACCCGTTCAAGCCCTGTCTGTCATGGCGTAACGAAAAAACATAAGACAAAATAAATGTCAAAATGACAGTTTTGACACATGCGTTTGGTTAGTTTATGTATTGTTTCTTGCTATTTAGTATTTTGTAGTTAAATTAACGTGAAAAGGCTTTAAAATGATGAAAAATGTAAAAGAATCGCGTGACCTCACGTAAACTTAGATTTAATAATCGCGATCAAAAGAAGTTTGTGAAATCCATTTGAAACAGAACGAGATTTATGTCATCGCGTGAACGCGTTCAATGAGAACTAAGTTTTATAAAACGAAGTTTTGAGTGTGCCTGGTGAAATCCCACCTTAGTATGCAATATAATTATCCGTAAATTATGAATAAATGCCGCGTTCTTGAGTATGACAATGCAATGAACTCTGGCGTGCAACCGACAGTTCAAGTGCAAAATATATTCTTGCATTTTTATCTTATCGTATATTGCTAAAAATACTTTTTAATGTTAACAAAATCCAACATCTTTATTATAAGATACGGATTTTTTTATCGCGTCAAATGTATTATGAACCTACTACCATCGATTCTCGTCAGATTTCCTTTTTACATTAAATTTAATTCGGTTTTCTTGTTAAAGATTTTGGTGAGCTTCCCTCCTAAGGAACTGTATGACTTATGAGAAATTTGCAAACACCGAAGACAGTTGTTTGTCTCGCTTCTTAGTTCTTCTTATGGCTCAGGCTTGGAGCGAGAAAGAGAAAAGAGAGAGGGAGGTATACCTGATCCTGGGAGCTGGCCGTTGATGCACCCTTCATCCCACATGTTCACGCATGGCTGGGCACCCGCACCTGTAAAAAAGTCACGCGTAAGACTTGTCTCTATGTTCTTACGTTTAATATAAAGGACACGGCTATGTTACTAAGCTGCATTTCTTCCACAGAAATTTCTTCTTATGTGCTTTATCTGTTTAAAAAAAATGTAGAAATAAGGTACTTATCAGTTTGAAACTATGGCTTTTAAAGTTGATGATGCATAAAGCATCTCTGACCTTCCTTTGCACCTGTATTGTATATACCTATTACCAACAAATTTAATAGATATCGTTTATCCTATCTTGATAATTAATCACCAGGAAAGTAATTAAAAAACTCTAAAATTCCTCCTACTACATTAAGTTATTTAATATTATAATGTAGACTAAAATTCCTTAAATACAGATTTCTAGCCCGTTAAGTTGAATATGATATTGAATGTACTGTCACTTCTTGGTGGAAATTCATGTTCAATTAAATAATTATACACTTTCCTTGCACTTATTCCACTTTATTTTAATAGATTTATTACAAAATTATTATATACACGACCGGTTTCGAAACCTGATGATGATTTTTTCGAAACCGGTCGTGTATATAATAATTTTGTAATAAATCTATTAAAATAAAGTGGAATAAGTGCAAGGAAAGTGTATAATTATTTAATCGTTAAGTTGAAATCAAGCCAACTACGCAGAATCCATTTTGCCCATTTGCGTACAAAGGCAGAGTGCCTTTGTACGCAAATGCTCTTTACTCTTTAGGTATCAGCTCATTAAAATACTGAGATTAAGATCTAGGTTTGCGGTTGCGCACAACTTTTAGACTTTAGAGCGCTGGGCACTAATGGAATAATGGAAGAGTGGAATTTAAGTCTCTTTGGCGGGTCGTGCTACTGGTAGATCAGCCATGACGGGGATCGATAATGACACTTTCCCACAAAATCCAATAATACAAATATCAATATCCACATAATCCCACAACCTGTACATTTTGTGGTACACTTTACGGAAAAACTATCACGCCTATTGATTTGTGCTTTAACATAGTAATTTTTATTTATATGTAGATGTGTTATCATCAGTCAGTTAAGGTTTTTTATATATTATGTAGATGTGTCATCATCAGTCAGTCAAGGTGTGACGACGCGAGGCCTCACAAAGCTCGGCTTTTAGCTAGTTGGTGAATGAAGTGTCATGACGCCTCCGTGGTCCAGTGGTTTAGAGCGTGGCTGACTCGGAGGTAGTGGGTGCGATTCCCGCGTTGGAAACATATTATTTCCAAGTTTGGTTAGGACAATGCAGGCTGATTACCTGATTGTCTGACAAGTAAGATGATCCATGCGTCGAATAGGCATGTAAAAAGTCGGTCCTGTCACCTGTGCCTGATCTCGTTACACACGTCACGATAAATTGTCGTTTCGCCGAGATTTCGCTTGTACTGTAACAATGTTATAGGATGTCTCATGTGCAAAATCTGGAATTGCTTACCAACTCGATGTCTCGCATGTATTCCATAGACAGCAGAAAAAATGCACAGCAAAATATAAAAAGTCTTCATGGCTTTTGGTTAGTTTATTGCCTGATCAAACCTAATCAAATTGATAAGGACTGTGGTTTTTGGCGTATTTTATACTAAATATTTTAATTAAGTTTTTGGCCACTTGAATATATAAGTGCCACTTAATAGAAGTGATTTTTATAGTACCTTAGATAACTCATTATTATTATTGGCCATATATTTAATACGATACAGTTTTTATCAGATGATTTTTTATTAGTGTGGAGATTCTCGTATAGAAACCTCAGTCAAGTTAGACCAAAATACTTATATACATTGACCTTGAATATTTTTTTCCATTGAAGGGAATTATTGGGAGCTTTAAAATTTTATTTTTAATCATATTTTAAACAATATTACCGATTTTCAGCTTGGTGGGATTTCATCTTAACTTTGAATTCGAGCTTCGAATGTCTAAATTGACCGGAGTAGTCATAAGTATAGGTCTACCAGAATCTGATGGCAAATTTTGACAGCAGATTTTCCAAAAATATCCTTGATCATTGGATAAATTTATATATTTGCATGTTTCACACACAGAATCAGCCGCTATTAGGAAAAAAAAGGATAAAAATGTTTTACTCCAATTACCCCGGTATTGCTAGAGTCAATTTACTTTCTCACTTTTTGCCATCAGATTCTGGTAGACCTATAATTCATTATAACTTCTAAACTATCTAACTGAGAGAGAAATACCGCCTCTAAATATTTAACATGAAAAAGAACCAGCTTGATTAGCCAGATTTTCCACAAAAAGTCAATAATTAAAAAAACATAAAAAATTGTCTCTTTTTCCATTAATCTTTATTTTTCTATGTTTTTTTTTAAATATTTTTTAATGAACTACCTATATTATTGTAGTCCATAGGTTTTCCTATTAAATGCGATCTTTTTCATCTTTCTGGGATACTTAGTTGAGAAGCATTGGTCAAATGAAAATAAGAGTCCGAGAAAAAATTTAAATGGCTGCCATTTTAAAACCGTGAGAGAGAGAGAGAAAAAAAAAGAGCCAATTCGTAGATAAATAATACTATATTTCATAACATTAAAGGATCTGACATTGGTATAGGCATACATTGTCTACGAAGCGTACTTATGCATATTGCGAGAAATACAGCTTTTCGAGTCGTTGTATTTCAAAAACGGTGACCTTTATGAAAAAAGTATTGATTCATTTTTGTAGACAATTTTATGGCCTACAAATTTTATCTGAGGTATTTTTATGAAAAAACTTACTATTTCGCCAAAAATCGTGAAAAACTAATTTTTTGGACTTTTGACCTTGAATAAAAAATTTAGCACACATTTGAATTATGGGGAACTTTCAAATTTTATTCGTAATCACATTCTTAACTATTGTTATTTGTATTACCGATTTTCAGCTTAGTGCGAATTTAATTAAGCAAGGTTACAGGGGTATTTTGGTCTAACTTGACTGGGCTAAGACCCCATGTAACCAATGCAACGTTTAGCAGGACAATGTCAGATTATACTTGGACTTTGTCCTAGTTTAGGGATTTCCTAAGATTTTCCCAAAATTTGAAGTTCTTGAAAAGTTTTATCTGTATTAATATAATTTTCCAGAAGAATTCTCGAACAAAAAATTTCTCCGTAAAATGAAACAAAAACTTACACTCGGATCAGCGGAAATTTAGATTTAAAGATAGTAATGTTATTATCTAATAAACAACATAATATCATGTATAGCCACTTGTATAGCTCTGTTGTAGTCAAGGAAAACTTTAAAAATAATCGTTTGTACTTGAACTTTGTTAAACAATAGCGAATTTCTTGCCAAAAATATAACAAATAACAATGACAATTACTGAGCATATTATTAACCTGCAATATATTTTCCTACTCCTGTCGCGATCCACGAGAAGTCCCGAGAAAAATTACACTTTCTCGACATGAATGATTAAAGACATGTAAGGAGGCCACAACACTGCTACATTGATTTTCTAAGGTTGTTTTTGCGATGCGACGCCGCAACCCAGTGTTGTGGCTAGGGCATCGAAACCCGGAACCAATTTTCAAAACCCGGGTTTTCGGGTTTTTGTTAAATAAAAACCGGGTACCCGGGTTTTTCGGGTTTTTTCGGGTTTTTTACAATTCAAATATTAACAATGCGAAAATACGTTACATATGATTTTCTGCGATTGCCAGCACCTACCCAGTTAAATACTATTTAAATACCATAGTTTCGGGTCACAGCAGTGCCCAACCAAGTCTCGGGTAAACGGGCACGGCCGTATCATACTTTTATTCAAGCGACTATTTTACCTCTTCTATATTTTGGATCTTATCAAAGCTTAAAAATTTAGACTTTCGGGCCAAAATTACGTGTTAGAACAAGCTTCACCCCCAAATATACATGTATTATTAAAATGTATTTGCATTTTATGAAATATATGTATAAAAATCTATCACGAATTTTTGAATACAGTAAATTGAAGAATAAACTTTAATATAAAACGTATGCCAGCAAATCTTTTACATTTTTACTATTGATTGTCAAATTATTAATAATTATTTAGTCCTAATTGATGTTTGGCATACTTGTAACAAAATTTTTGTGCCATAGTTTTTACCTTAAATTGATTTTTTCTGCCTCGCTACGGTATGAGGTCGATTCTTCTTCTTGCAATTTAAGTTAATTTTCTAACTTACTGGAAAATCCCTCAAAGAATTTGTCGTTATTTGTTCTAGTATATTGTGACAGAATTCATGTCAGATAACCATTATTTTACCAGACCAGACCACTCGGCAAATGCGGAAGGTTTTTTTTTTATGAGTTTGGAAGATAAACCATGGTGTCATGGTACAACACACAAGAAATAGTCTCTGGCGCTGGTGCTGATAACAACCCCGGCTTGTATTTCATCTGGGTTCACTAAAATCACTGTATTAATAATTCCGCGCAGTGAGTATGCCATCCACGATCGGCTATGGAAAGATCATTCGACCTATTATGTGTTACCATCATCAGTCTCCGAAGCTCATGAAAAGCAATCTGCCGCATTTACCAGACTGTAATGATGGAATATAAAATGATTTCACATCATAAGAACAAACTTGATGGAAACTCCTCTGGATGGTTTTATCGGTTTCTAGGGGCTGCTTTCCTGGAGCCTTTTTACTGGTTGTATTGTCTTAATATTGGGTTAATTTAACCAGATTATTTTAACTTAGGGCTAGTTCACAGTTATCTGATATGATTGACTATTGTGAATATATATCAAATAACGACAAAAAGCTTTAAGAGGTTTTTTAGTAAGTTAGACGAGCGTAAAAAAAGATTTTAAATTGCAATGAAGACTGGGCCCCATACCACAGCAAGGCACAAAAATGTATTTTTAGGTAAACATCAATTATTATTAGTACTAACTAAAAGCCGAGCTTTGTGGCTCGCGTCGTTTTTTTCCGTGGTAATAATCTTTAAAGCAGTTTTTTTATATTATAATAGTTACCAAACCTTGACTAACCGATGATAACACATCTAAATCAATAGGCGTGGTACTTTTTCCGTGTTTTTTCGGGTTTCGGTAAAGTGTACCACAAAAATGCTCAGGTGGTGGGATATACTAGGGCTCGCTTCGCTCGCCCTGATTAATTATTATAATAAATTTTGACAATCAGCAATAAAAATATCCCATTCGAATTAAATTTCCAGTTTATAAAACGAAATAAAGATTTGTTGACATATCATTGATTTTTTAGAAAGCCTTAGAAAAATCTGTGATTGTTTTAGAAACAATAAAATTCGGAAAAGTGTTTTAATAAACACAATAAAACATTATTAGAGAACAAAACATCAGCAACGGTCGATCCAAGTACAACGTTTTGTTACCAACTAGCGGCTGACTTGCCCACTATCAAAAGTCTAAGGTACTATCAGAGAAGTTGATTCCTAGGCAGATGGAGAACCTACATAGTTTGGTCGCGTTACATCAAACCTAGCCGACAGATCACAATCAACATTGAATTGACATGATCCGACCAAATGACGTTGGTCTGTCGACTGCCTAGGAATCAATTTCCTCAGTGGTACTTTCTGCAGACTTAACACCCTTTGAAGCTGTTTTCTTCTGACATTGTTTTCTTTATTTCGTAAGCCTTTGATCACAAAATGAAGAAAACTGTGGTCAGTCGCTGAATGTTGATTGAAAACTATACTTCTATGAGATTTGAAAACTTTTTGCGATGGATAGATTGCTTGAAGAGACTTTGCTTTTTTACATTGAATAGTTTTGGTAGGATGTTCAAAATATTAATAAATATTTTTGTGACAATCATCTGTGACGCTCTAAAAACGAAACTTTTACTTTAAAATATTATAGTTTGTTTAATTATGAATAATAGAAATAATTAAATCTATACTTATGTTATAAAGATAAAGAATTTGTATGTTAGTTTATTATAAATACCTTAAATCAGGTCTTGCCTTTAATAATAATCAAAAAAATGAAAAACCCGAAAAGCTCGAAAAACCCGGGTTCCATTTTTGAAACCCGGGTTTTTTCGTGATCCCAAAAACCCGGGTTTTCCCGGGTTTTCGAGTTTCGGGAAAACCCGGTCTCGATGCCCTAGTTGTGGCCTGGCCATAAAAGGCTTTTTAAAGAAGTGTACGTCATTGACAAATTCCTTTATGATTTTTCATGAATCGTACATTTTTCCGGGATAAAAACTATTAGCTACATTTCCCGGACTTGAAGTATTTTTGAGTCCCTTTATTTTAATCGAAACAGGTTGAGCGGTTTGATCGTGAAGGGGTAACAGATACACAGAAATAATAGAAGATAATAATAATTAGATTAATGATTATAGTATTAGTAAAACAGACAAATAATATAGACTATAATATTATACTCTGCCTAGTGCCTACCTAATATACCTAAGTAGTCATACGATCCATACTTACTAATATTATTATAAATGCGAAAGTGTGTCTGTCTGTCTGTCAGTCACCTCTTCACGCCCAAACCGCTGAAATTTGGTATGGAGATACCTTGAGTCCCGGGAAAGGACATAGTTAGTATACTTTTATCCCGGAAAATGTACGGTTTTACGGTTGAATTTTGGCGCAACGGAGTTGCGGGCGTCATCTAGTAATAATATTATGATTGCGAAAATAAGCGTCGCATATTATACTATCGGTCAAGCTGTGTAAACATCGAAAGGGTTTCCTCGGCTTATCAAGGTGCAGCTCATTCCTCAGCCTTGCTCTGTAAGCTGCTGACGTGCCGCCATGTTTAAGTGTCTCCTCCTGCTGTTTGGTGTGTGTAGTGGCTATAAGGTGCTAGTGGTGTTTCCTGTACCGGGCAAGAGCCATGCTATTCTGGGGGAAGCGTACGTTAGGCATTTGCTTGAAGCAGGCCATGAGGTATGTTATTTATTTATTTCAGTTTTTCTAATTATAAGTTAACCCTTTGTTGAATATAGTGTTATCTCTTTCATGAACAGGAAGAGATGATGATGAGAACAGATATTCAGACGTGATATTTAACATCGGGTAAACTTTAAGCCAACGGTTCTCAAACTTTTTTGATGGTGGAACCCTTTTAACTCATCAAGCCCCATACGAGCACCGGTGATTGCGACAATAATAGAATACAATAGCATTTCCAAGAATCCGCGATCGAAGGGTAAAAGTGTCATTTTTGTCTTTTGACGAATCACAAAAAAGAAAGAATGTTTTGATTTTGAACGAGTTGTCTCCATGTTGGTGTCTGATGACATTTGTAAAAACAATTTATGTACTCGCGGAGCTCCTACAAGGACTTTGCGGGGCTTCGCGGAGCACACTTTGAGAATAGCTGCAGTTTAACCATATCTGCGCAAATGAGTGAAAGTCAGCCTCAGCCGGGATTTTTTTTAAAGAAATCAATTGGTTTATGTATTCTTAATTCAGTGTTATTAACCGACTTACAAAAAAGAGGCGGTTATAATATTAATATGTTTAAGGCCGGCATTCACGAGCGATCCATCGATCTATTTTGTCTATGAATGTGAAAACACTTTCGGTTCGGTGGATCGGCTCGACGCGACGGAATTCCAACTGCGCCGAGCCAATTGGCACGGCGCGCTCGTGAATGGTGTTACTCGCGAGCCATTTTGATTTTAGTTTGCATTTAGAACACATCCGGTGCTGTCAACGCCTACACTCGAAATGATCAAATGGAACGGCTCGCTGGTGGCGTGCTCGTGAATGCCATGAATTTGGCTCGGCGCGACATCGAGTATCGAGCCAATGGCGCGAGACTCGAGAGCCATCTGGATCGCTCGTGAGTCGTGAATGCTTGCCCTTAGACACAATATTCTCTTTGTTTACTTTTGGACAACTTTTGGGAGTAAATTGACCATGTCACTGCACTTTTTGCATTTATACGTGGGAGAGCCATGCTTCAGCACGAATGGGCCAGCTCGACCGGAGAAATGCCACGTTCTCACAGAAAACCGGCGTGAAACAGCGCTTGCGCTGTGTTTCGCCGAGTGAGTGAGTTTACCGGAGGCCCAATCCCCTACCCTATTCCCTTCCCTTCCCTCCCCTATTCCCTTCCCTTCCCATCCCCACCCTCCCCTATTCCCTCTTAAAAGGCCGGCAACGCACCTGCAGCTCTTCTGATGCTGCGAGTGTCCATGGGCGACGGAAGTTGCTTTCCATCAGGTGATACGTTTGCTCGTTTGCCCCCTTATTTCATTAAAAAAAAAAAAAAAACTACGAATATCGATGCTAATCGGTGATAATAATATTTAACATAATTACAAATATCAGAAGCAGGTGTCAATGTAAACTGTAAAATACCTATTGCTTTTGTCTGACACGAAGACAAAAGATCAAAGCGAGTGTGAAATTGTTTAACATTTTATACAGAATGCGTTGGAAATGGATTTTTCTCACCTCCGGGCGGAAAACGTCAACTTTCTTCCCGCTGCGCTTACCGATGTTGCCGTTTTCCGCCTCCGTCGATGAGAAAAATAGTATACGCACCATGGGCAGAAAATAAGAAAGCCTCAGATCACATGTTTGTTGACCTCGGCTTCGCCTCGGCCAACAATTACATGTGATCTGAGACATTTCTTGTTTTCCTGCCCTAGGTGCGTAATTTGTACTATTCCGGATAAAAAATAATTAAGTTTCTTTAATCCCATATAATCCATATTTATATTATAAATGCGAAAGTATGTCCGTCTGTCTGTTACCTCGTCACACTTAAACCGCTTAACTGATTTTGATGAAAGGAGATGAACAGAAGTGGTCCAAATATCCATCACTAACGAGACCCATATAGACTTATTATCCATTAAATATAGAGTAACTTTCAGTAGGTAGTTATTAGACAAAATAAAAATAAGATGTCAGTAAAAAGTTATGACCATATGAAAAATGACTTTTTTGAGTATTGTTCATCTATTTCAGTGAAAACCTAATGGCGGCCATACACCATGCTTCCTATCGTCCAATCGGCATGACGCTGCAGGCTTGATCCAATCTGCAGTTCGTCTATATACACCACACACAATCAGTTTGAATTGTCTAATCGGCAGCGACGTTCAGTTGAAGCCATGGCGTCACCGGTGACACACGACGATGTTTTAGCCGTTTTGGGCGTTTTACTCGTAAAAATGAAACAAAAAAAGAAAATATCGAGCAGAGTGGTGCAAACTGCAAACAGTGGTTAATGAAAAGAAAACAGTCTACTCATACAAAATTAAAAGAATTGAGGACTACGTCTAAAGATTATTGTAATTATTTATTATATTATATTGTAATTATTTTGCGACATCTTGAGAGCGCGCGCACGACGTCCACCACCGACAAAAATCTTGACCAGAGTGAACTGATGATCGCAGACCGCCATACACGGTCCAATCGGCATGATCCAATCGGCATGATCAAGCCAAAAGAATCGAAATTCGATTGTGCCGTCAAGTATAACTGTCATGCCAATCCACTTCCACACACGGTCAATTCGAACTGATCTAATCGGTAGCGTCATGCCAATTGGACGATAGGAAGCATGGTGTATGGCCGCCATAATAGGGAATGCCAAATGCCGAATTTCATTCCATCACAACTTTTTACTGACAGGATATTTTGGTTGCGGTCCAGATATAATGATTCAGTATTTAGCAGACCATTATATGTATAAGTATAACATTAGTGGTTGATATTTGCACCAAACTCAATACATTTTTATTACATCAACAATATTTTTCATATAAAATGGTAAAAAAAATGTTGGATGGATGTTGCCATGGTGCCATACTGATTTAGTCACTTCAGTAAAATAATATGGGCGAAATCTACGAATATTAAAAACGAAGGAAACGTAACTCCCATACTATTACCGTTTTAAATTTGGTTTCTTTCGAACTGTCATGTAACGTCAAATGTATTGAAATTTGAAAATGTGTACCTAGATACACATTTTTGACAAGTAATGTAGAACATGTTTTTTGACGGAGTTACTTTTCCTTAGTTTTTATTATTCGTAGGGCGAAATACTTTATATGGCAAAACAACGTTTGCCGGGACAGCTAGTATATTATAATATTTTTAAATTACTTATCATCTACAATATTTACTTATTCAAAGGTGATAAAATACGAAAGGTGAGCAAAACACAGTGACTGTGTTATCGGTAGACCACCCGGATTTAACGAATTAGATATTTCTAGATGACACCCGCTGCAACTCCGTTGCGCAGTGCGCTAAAACCTGAGGGCCTAGACAAGTGGATAGCGCTTAGAAAACGATGGCGAAATTCGTTATCAAAATGTATGGGATTTGACATCTTTCGCCAAGTTAGCGATGACTTATGTCAAACCGCATACATTTTGATAACGAATTACGTCATCGTTTGCGAAGCGAATGCCACTTGTCTAGGCCCTCTGTTTATCTCGCAGGAACCGTACGTTTTCCGGGATAGACAGTAATCAGTGGTAGTATATTCTTTTCGATGCAATCGGAAATGAGTTTTAGTCCGTTTTACGCAAGTGAGGGAATATTACGCAAAGGTCGGAGCAGAGGGCGCTGCTAGCACATACAGTAAATAATCCAACCTTTGACATGTTGCACACGTCATATCACTTATCAGAATATTGACAGTTAAACGTTGGCAAACGTCGAACAAAATTTTATGCTTAGGCTGTTTACACACGGCGCCGCAGCGGCAGCGGCACTGCGCCGCCACCGCGGCGCGGCGTGTGGGCGCCGCGGCGCGGCGGTTCCGCTCCATTACTCATCCTTGTATTTCTTTGGGTGTGTAAGCACCCTTACTGTCTAATGTGTCTATGCTGGTGGTGCAAAATATCCTACTAGCTGTGCCCCGCGGTGTTACCCGCGATTTAAGTGATATATAATAAAAGGCTATGAAAAGTACCAATAATGAGTCAAAACGGGACGATACATGGTTCTATAATGGTTTATGGTAGTGATGATGATGATGAATGTAATTTGCATAGTACCATATGCTTTCCGTTCTTAAAACAACGTCGAATCTCCCAAACTTGTATCTATAAAGAGTCAGGAGTTCTCTCAGCACCTTCCGAACCATGGTATACCTTGGTGCAAAATCTTGCTTGTTGGTAGCATATACTTAGAATACTGCTCACGAAACCGAAATCACCACATATTCCCATATAAATTTTGAGGAGTTCCCTCGATTTCTTATGGATCCCTTCATCAGGTCACCACTTTCATGAATATGGTACCAAATTGGGATGATAACCTATACACACAAAGAAAAATATTGAAAATCGGTTCACAAACGGCGGAGTAATCGTTGAACATAAAAAAACGAACATAACACCTCCTCCATTTTTAAAGTCGGTTAAAATTGTAGCCTATGTGTTATTCTGATGTATAAGCTATATTATTGTAAAGTTTCATTAAAATCCGTTCAGTAGTTTTTGCGCGAAAGAGTAACAAACATCCATACATCCATACATACATACATACATCCAAACTTTCGCCTTTATAATATTAGTAGGATTGACGGCTTTTTGATATGTACGAGTATGTACGCAACCATCACAATTTACAGTACCTACACAAAACGTAATTTTAGTAGTTAAAAGTAGTTTAGTATTTAATATGTGCAATATTATACCTACTCGGTGTAACAAATTAACGGCCGTTCCCAATATTTGATCTATCTCTGGTTTTGCCCTACTAGAGATAGGAATAGCTCTCATTAGACATTAGAGACATATATTTTATGTCAATTCAATGTTAGCTGCGATCGGTCGTATGTCAAACCAGAGATAGATTGAATATTGGGAACGGCCGTTAGTGATAATACTTTAGGATGTGTATGTGTTCCTTGTAGAGAGTTCACTGTGAAAGTAGCAGCGCTGAAAGACTAATTTTTTTTGTATGGGCAAGCGCCCAGCTTCCCGAGTTTCCCTATGCAAAAGTGAAAAAAAAAATGGTCTTTCAGCGCTGCTACTTTTACGGCGAACTCTCTACGAGGAACACGCACACATCCTAAAGTATTATCACTCAGTTTTGTTACACCCTGTAGAGTAGGAGCTGAGTGGAGTTCAGTATGCAAAATTTGAGGGCCGCATTCTGTGAACATGGTAATGAACTCAGAAAAGCATGCAAAATATAATTTAAAATAATTTTTCAGAATGTCTACCTGATGACCTACCACCGGTTCGGGGACTAACCCGGCGCGGCGAGAAGAATTATAAAGAATATGATTCTGAATGTAGCCGGGTGTTGTATTGCTCCATTTTTTTTAAACATTTTTTTAAGGCCGTACCCTGAGCAAACGACTTTGACCATACATTTGACGCGTTGCCGAGATCGCACAAAAATCCTTTTTTTTTATTTATCTTAGTTCAAAATTGATCTCAAAAAAAATTAAACGGGGAATATGTAGTTATTGAAATTGTCTATCTATTGTCGTGTGTTTCAAATGTAATTTGTAAATACTACGGAGATGCTGAAAGTATGCTTGAATTTTAAAAAATTGGTATTACTTTGGAAGCTTATATCATAAGTATAATTAACAAAAATAGAAAATTAATAACGGGGAAAGGGATGTTGATATACTGAAGATTATTGCTGTATTTTTATTATAACTTTGTAGGTTTCAAATTATGAGTTAATAAGGCTCTAAATACGGTAAATTACGGCATCTCCGTAGGGGGACTGCCTTAATGGACCGATATAACTCCCGGCAACATTCAGAACATCTGCATCATGCATGTTTTTCTGAGTTCAATCTCATTCATAGAATGCGGCCCTCAATTTTGCATACTCAACTTCAACGAGCACCCGCATAATAATACTAATAATTAATTGAAACCAGGCCAGTTACGCAAGAGTAATTTTATAGTGGCCAAGTGTGTGCTCAGTACACAAGAGCACTCTCTATTCCATCACTCTCATAACCCAGATAAGCTATGAAATTGAGCTTTACTCTTTCTCGTAGGTCAGGTTACCTTTAAGAACTGGATACCTCCTAAAGTAACCGCGACCGAAACTCCATAGTTGCTGGTCGTTCTTACCTCTGTAAAGGTCACAAACAGGTAAACTTTCAGCTATTCTAAAATGAGGAAAGTCTGGCCGTCCCAGACCCTTGGTACATGAGCACTATCTTGCCACTCTACTCGGTAGGTGTACCAAGGCCTTAATATGGGCTTTAGCTGCCCTACCTACCTAAATACTCTGCTTTGTTACAGGTAACTTACATTACGCCTCTTCCAATCAAAGGGAACTTGCAGAATCTTCGTCAGGTCGATGTGTTTAAAAGCACCAAGCTACTACATATGGCGGGTAAAGTGTGACCGCGGAACATGTTAGGCTGGCCGCATACACACGTTTTCCGTATCAACGCGCTAGCGCAATTGGAATTCCGTGAGACTAGTCTCACGGAATTCCAATTGCGCTAGCGCAAACGCGCTGGTTTGCACTTGAAACGTACCTACGTGCGGTTTTCGATCCGTTCGAAAAAAGCGAACGTGTGCGCCAGTTAATGTATACGGAAAACGTCAACTTTCTTCCCGCTGCGCTTACCGATGTTGCCGTTTTCCGCCTCCGTCAATGAGAAAAATAGTATACGCACCATGGGCAGTAAATAAGAAAGCCTCAGATCACATGTTTGTTGGCCGAGGCGAAGCCGAGGACATTTCTTATTTTCCTGCCCTAGGTGCCTAATATACTATTCTACTGATTTCATACATTTCATTCGGATTTCCGAATACGGAAAACGAATTCGGAAATCGAATACGAAAACGTGTGTATGCGGTTAGCCTAGAGTGTAAACTAGGTATTGTACGGCGATTATGAATATTGTGACATGTAAGGAACATGCGTTGCACTTGCAGATATGGCACAATATATTATGCTGTCTGTCAAAATTTTCGAATATTCTGACATAATGATTTCTTAAGTTTACGCGAGTATCACTCATGATATTACAAGGAAACACTTACGGATTTACTTCGCGGAGCACTTTTACTAATCCCGACGTTTCGGCTGCTTTACAGCTGCCGTGGTCACGGGTGGACTGAGGTGACAGGCGTCCAATTCATTGAAGTTCTTCAACTACCCGAAGACTCATCAATTTTTGTTTGCGTTCCGATCTACGCAGAACGAACTCACAGTGTCATGAAGCCGAGGTGTCCTAGATTTGTGCTTTAGTTTGTTTATCACTGGATCCCAACTAGATGGCAGCACCCAACCATCTTCCCGGTTAAAATTAGGGTGTTTTTTAATTTCTATGGCCTCGCGTATCATTCTTGGGCGGTATCTTGATTCTTTTGCCAGTACTTGTGGCTTATCAAATCTTATGTAATGGCGAGGTTGATCCAGTGTGTGTTCACAAATTGCGGACTTGGTGTTCCTACGGTGTTTGACATCTGCAATGTGTTCCTTGATGCGGGTTTTGATGGCCCTTTTGGTTTGCCCTATATAAGAGAGGCCACAATCACAGTCAAGTTTGTAGATTCCTGCATCTTGAAGGGGTAAGTTGCATTTCACTGATGGTAAAAATTGGCTGATCTTTTTGGGCGGCTTAATGTATGTTTTTATTGAAGTTTTCCTTAGAATATAGTTAACTTTATCAGTGACTCCCTTTATAAATGGTAACACTGCAGGTAATCTCTCCACTGTTGCCGGCTTATTCTGACAGTTAGAAGATATTGTGCAATACCTATAATATGCTGTCAAAAGCCTTGTTGTGTGTGTGTGTGTGTGTTGCTCTCAAGGAGGTCTCAAGATACGTAATCGTCCGGGAAGAATGAGGATACTTAATACTTGTTTGTTTTGTTTTTAACAGTAAACACTGACCTCAGTTCTTCGTCTCGGGTGCTATTCAGGCACCAGGATAGGTGCAATATATGTGGCTACAAGAATTTGTAATAACTATCAAAATCCTAGTGGAATTACTCAGTAGACCTTAAGACGAAATATCTTTCGTTTTAGTAGGTAAATTACTACTGAAACGAATGAAATTCGACCTAATCCGTAGTACGGGAGACTTGAGCCGCTAAGGGATTCCAATGCAGTTGCTATCCAAAATATTGTAGAAGACGTTGGTTGATTCTTCATTGCTTATTATATTAGTGAGAACTCTAATTACTTTTATTGTACTCGCTTACGCTGAATGGGAATTTTACCATTTTCTAAGTTTTTAAAAAAAGGAGGAGGTTTCGGCTGTAAATATATTTTTGTTGTCAAAACAGTTTTTTGGAATCTGTATCACCCTGTATATTTGAATATTTGCTTTTCTATGCAGATGTATTTGATCTACAAAAGCTGATGTATCACACCCTGGATCTGCAAGGTCCAGAGATGATATTCGATATGATGTTCGAAGTAGCGAGCTTGACGCTTCGCAGCGAACCGGTGCAGAACCTGATCAATGATCCAAATGAAGAATTCGACGCAGTCATTGTAGAGTGGCTGTACAATGAGATGGGAGCTGGGTAAGGGTCAGTAAGGGATAAACATAGCTGAAAAGCCATTATTGAATAGCTTGGAATTAAAAAAAAAAGAATTTGAAAGTAATGTCGATAGAATCGTTAAGTAGAAAAAAACCGACGTAAGGAACTCGTGTTGTGGAACCTTTCAGCAAAAGTCAGATTTTGGCTAGAAGGTTCTAAGTTTTAATATTAAATTTTGGAAAATCTGTTTTCTAAGCTGTCCCGAACTTCTAATGAAAATTATGTGATGATAATTCGTTAGTTAAATATTAATTAATAGATAAGTTAAATCTACACCTGATGATGATTTTATCGAAACCGGTCGTGTGAAACATAATTGTATTAAAATAAATTAATAAAAGTGGTACAAGTGCATGAAAAGTGTATATTATTATTTATTATTATCTGATGAGTTAGGTACCTTATTTTTATGAAAGCTACGTTATTTTATCCTGTAAGAATTTGACCAGCACTTAGCAACCCAAAGCAACCTATTTTTTACCAATATTATGTAACATTCTACAACTAGAGGTAGATGAACAAACGCCTTCATGAAGCGATGGTCTGAATCTGATTAGGACCATTTTAAAGTAGGATTAGTACATATAAGTAGGATTTCTTATAAAGTAGAATTTATTTTTGTAGCTTCTCCTCAGTGTTTGGTTGTCCGTTGATCTGGTCATCCTCCATGGTCCCGCACACGTCGATCTTGTCCCTCGTCGATGAGCACATCAACCCAGCGTACAACAGATTCCATCTATCCAGGCAATACTCGTTGTCTTTGTCAGATCGGGCCTACAACTTGTGGATACACATTCGGCTGCATTATCATAAATGGTGAGAAATATTCTTAGGTTAACATGTTGGCTGCCCAGTGTCCACCGTACTACACCTCCAGTGATTGCTCCCACCACGCCCCATACAATTTACAATGGTCTTTTGATCCCACCGATGATGCTCATGGCCACACAGAGAAGAAAATGTGATCCCAAATGCTCATGGCGGCCAACGTGTTAAGCTACATTTCTTCATAATCTGAATAAGTTCAATAGTTCTCTTTTGCCCAGACTATGTTATAAATCTTTTAGCAATTACCTAGGATTTTTTGCAAACAATAGCATCATAAATTAAAAATATTATAGAATTATATTGACGGTAGCAGCACATTTAAATAATATACAGTAGAATATCTTTATAATACTAGACCCTCCGAATGGGATGCACGCAGACATAAGCGTGACTTCGGATAACTTTAAAGAACAAAACAATGCAATAACACGTCGCGCAAGATAAAATACCAAAATATGAAAAATATACACAAAAAACGTGCCCAAAATACTGTTTAAGGGGATGAAAAAAATAATAATACTAACACGTCCAGCAAGCTGAAACTAAGTCTGTGTTGCACGGATTTGATTTCAAGGTCACGTCTAAGTTACTCTACTGTATGCTATTTATACTTTGATAGTAGTACAATGCGCATTGTATTCAGTAATACATTGTTATTAAAACGTTCTATTATTAGCTAAATGGCTATTACAGGATCCATGTCATTATTACTAACGACATGAAAACTATACAAGCTATCAACAATGAAAATAATCATTAATGATTACGGGACATTTAAAGCAATTTATTGTGTAGATGAAATGCGATTCCTTTAATAGTTTCAATCTAGTCTATTTCTGTTGTTATATAAAGGAATATGATATTTTAACAAAAAACCAAAAACAAAAGATTGGCTTGCGTGTTGATTTATACTCTGACCGCTTAAGAGGGCGACTAACGCAAAAATTCAAACATCGTCCTCTCTTCATATGCCAGGTGAAAAAGGACGACGCGGAATCATCGCCAAGTTAGTTTTTTCTTTTAAAAAAAAAGTTCAATATAAAACATTTTAAAAATCCGCTAGGTCAGTGTCTCAATGATAGAATTTTAAGCAATGTGTTCAAATATTAACTTAGTTTAATCCACGGTTATGGCAACAAATGAAAAATTCGTAAAAATTAGATGCATTTGTGATTTTTTCTATCAGGAAAATTTTAAGATATCGTGTTTTCACTCAGATCAAATTCTTGGTAATATAATGTAGTATATATGTTTAGACCAGGGGTCACCAATTAGTTTCGCTCGGGTTCCATTTTAAGAAATGAAATGACCTTCGCGGTCCGCACATTTTGTAAAAAAATAAAAAAAATATTCACTTACATATCAATGAGAAAAGTGACAATTTTGTTGATTATTTAGAGTGAAATTTGTGCAAGCTAAATTGACATTAAATTTCGGTGCTGACTTACTGATGAACATCTCCAGATGTTCATCAGTAAGTCGACACCGAAATCTATTTTTACGAAGTTTATCTTCGAAAATGCTTGGTCCGCATACAATGGGTCGGCGGTCCGGATGCGGACCGCGGTCCGCCATTTGGTGACCCCTGGTTTAGACAATGAAACAATTCGGGGCTTATTTTCAAGTATAAAAATGAATTATAAAATCTACATT
Organism: Cyaniris semiargus; assembly: GCA_905187585.1. Taxonomy (NCBI): domain Eukaryota; kingdom Metazoa; phylum Arthropoda; class Insecta; order Lepidoptera; family Lycaenidae; genus Cyaniris; species Cyaniris semiargus. The sequence continues at coordinate 7,865,583 of LR994566.1, read as the reverse complement.
TTTGGGTTAGTCGCCCCCTTAAAGCGCGACTCTCGTAGCATACTCGTAGCGTAGAGTCGCGCTTTAAGGGCCTTCCCCTACGGAGATTCCGTAATTTACCGTATTTAGAGCCTTATAAACTCATAATTTGAAAGCTACAAAGTTATAATAAAAATACAGCAATAATCTTCAGTATATCAACATTCCTTTCCCAGTTTTAAATTTTCTATTATTGTTTATTATACTCATGATATTAGCTTCCAGAGTAATACCAATTTATTAAAATTGAAGCATACTTTCAGCATCTCCCTAGTATTTACAAATTACGTATATTTGAAACACACGACAATAGATAGACAATTTCATTAACTACATATTCCCTGTTTTAAATTTTTTTTAGATCAATTTTGAACTAAGATAAGTTAAAAAAATAATAGGATTTTTGTGCGATCTCGGCAACGCGTCAAATGTATGGTCAAGGTCGTTTGCTCGGGGGATGGCCTTAAGCGGTCAGAGTATAGTACTCAATTAGTTAAAATATATTGTATAGTGTACCACCTCTTCCTATATTTTTAGGAGTCTATTAAAATGGAAAATATACTTTTGAATATTACAGGAAACTTGAAGCAAAAGAAAGTGAGCTTTTCAAAGAAGTATTTGGACCAGCTATTAAGAAAAAAGGAAGGGAACTACCTGATTTTAACGATGTTAGATACAACGGTTCTATGATTCTGGGGAATTCAGATGTTTCTTTTGGAGACAACATAGCGCTGCCTCAAAATTACAAAAACATCGGCGGTTATCATCTGAAAAATGAAGTAAAGCCACTAACACGGGTACTAACTTCGTAATTAACGAATATTTAGATATAATATTTTGAGAAAAAGAGTGGACAGTTTTGTGTGGAAGATGTAAGGAGATGGATCGTATTTGTCCTTCCATCCATCAAGACGGAGGTGTTTGGAAACTTTTACGGTTATAACAATGGACAGGCAAAAAGTGAAGGCTGAAAAAATGTAGAAACATCGTACTGTTTGGGGCTATTTCGACACTAGAATTATGTAACTTTTTCTTGTATGAAGACTTTTTCTATCAATCTACGTGATGCCATATCCTGAGTTCCTTTTGCCTTTACTATTTCAGGAGATGAGGAAAATCATGGACGACGCAAAACATGGTGTTATATATTTCAGCCTGGGTTCCATGCTGCAAAGCAGTCGCATGCCTGAGCGACTGAAGAGGGAGATGATACAGATGTTTGGTCAACTAAAGCATACTATTATTTGGAAGATAGATGAAAATATACCGAATTTGCCCAAAAACGTGCATTTAATCAGCTGGGCACCGCAGCAAAGTATTTTAGGTAAATATTTGTAAGAAGTATTAAGATAAGATGACTGATAACGATAATTATTGTTAAAAACGTGAACAAAGAAAAAATCCAATTAATGTAAAAGTAACAATGATCAGTTTGGCTCACGCCTCTTGGCAATCTTGGTTTTCCTATGACATAAGACCTAGTTCATACTAAGCCATACCACAGAAGTTGTGTTAGTCATACCACAGTAGACATGCAAAATAATAAAAGTAATGATAGATTTTAGGGGCAGTAAATAGAGTAAAAAATTTCCATGCTAAGCACGTCACATAGCCACGGCCCACGACACAATGGAAATCGTGTTAGTATTATTAATGTTCTAAATTCAAAAAATAACTTTACATTCCAGCTCATCCAAACTGCGTTCTCTTCATCACTCACGGTGGTCTCCTATCCATCATCGAAGCCATCAACTACGGTATACCGCTCATCAGCGTGCCATTTTTTGCTGACCAATACATTAACTCAGACAGGCTCGTAGAAAAAGGCTTTGGGAAACGATTGGATTTGACGGATGATTCTCCAAAGCTATTGAAAGGAATGATTGAGGAAATGCTCATTCACAATACCAGGTGCGTTAGTTTGTTGGTTTGTAATTTTGTATATTGTAACGCGCAAAATTTTTAGATCTCACGGGAACTGCTGCCGACAGAATCAGAATCAAATCGAGAATCGAATCAGCTCGATCTCAAAGCTTTTGCTATTTCCGAGTTCCGACATATTATATTATGTATACTAGCGCAAAATCGTGCTGCGGCTCAATTTAGAGCTAATTCGATCTCAACGGTTTTTCCCACTCCTGACAGCTATACTAGCGTACGATCGTGCTGCGGATCAATTTGGAACTAATCAGACTCGTAAATCAAAATCTTGTCAGTTTCCGGGGTAAGACTGGTGGAGAGGAAAGACAATAACGCATATTCACAGAATATAGCATAGTTACAATATATTCCAGTAACGTACAATAGCTACCAATAGTATGCAAAGGGTAAAAACGGAACCCTATTATTGAGACTTCGATGTCTGTCCGTCTTTGTCCGTCCGTTTGTCTGTCTCCAGGCTGTATCTCAAGAACCACAATATCTAGACTTCTGAAATTTTCACAGATTGTGTATATATATCAGTTGCCGCTGTAAACTAATACTAAAAACAAAATAAATTAAATATTTTAGGGGGAATCCCATACGGAAAACACAATTTATGGCCTATTTTTGTTCTATAACGGTACGGAACCCTTCTTGTGTGAGCTCAACTCGCACTTGGCCGATGTTTTAATTTACGTAATTGGTATAGTTAAAGAGTTGACTTAAAATACCTTCTTTCAAGTGTGCCACACTGATGACATTAATCAGAAATAATTACATAAGAGTTGGGAAGATAATTATTAAGAAACCCGCAAGTGCCATTAATATAATATAAATGTAGTAATTTGTATTTATGATAATGATACCTAGACAAACTGTAATAGTACTTTTACAAAGAATGAGCAAGGTCACAAAACTATATTAAATGTCAAACAAATCTATTTTAAGACCATGATAATTGATAAGACAACAGTAACTATAGTCTAGATCAGGGGTTCCCAATCTTTTTCAGCCTGCGGCGCAGTTACACGTCATAATATTTTGTCACGGCGCGGCGCCCTACTCTACCTAGCTATTAAAAAAAGATACATAGATATATATGACACCTTTAATGATTATAGTTACGTTATACAGGTAAATAATAAATAATAATAAACAAATATTTAATCATCTACCTGCTTTACATAATTAATATTATAATTTTAATTTATAATATTTGTGGTTTTGGATAATGATGGAGGATCGACTCACGGCGCCCCTCTTGCCTTTCCACGGCGCACCAGGGCGCCGCCGCGGCGCACACTTTGGGAACCCCTGGTCTAGACAGACGTGTTTTAGGCCATCCCCCGAGCAAACGATCTTGACCATACATTTGACGCGTTGCCGAGATCGCACAAAAATCTATTTTTTTTACTTATCTTAGTTCAAAATTGATCTAAAATAAATGTAAAACGGGGAATATGTAGTTAATTAAATTGTCTATCTATTGTCGTGTGTTTCAAATAAACGTAATTTGTACATACTAGGGCGATGCTGAAAGTATGCTTCAATTTTAATAAATTGGTATTACTTTGGAAGCTAATATCATGAGTATAATAAACAAAAATAGAAAATTTAAAACGGGGAAAGGAATGTTGACATACTGAAGATTATATCTCTTCGCTTCTTTCTTCGATATATAATTAACCAGGTAGCCCTTTGCTTATCTGCTAGGCAATCGCGTTTTTTTAAAGACGTATGTAGGTACTTGAAAAAATAATAATACTGCCGGTCACTCGCTCACCAGCGCGCCTCATTCTTTGTTAACGCGAGGCAACGCGAGCACGTATACTTAGTAACCATGCCAAAGCGCAGCTGGGTATTATTATTAAGATGATTGAGTCAGTGTTGTAAGTAACTAAAGTCAGTGTTATCTTATCGTGTAATAAGGGCAGCCCCTCCAAGTAGTCTCCAGGGGTAAAGCCCCCCGCATAATAATCAAACGACACTCGAAATCTGTATGTTTAGTTTAGGTTAAAATAATTTCGTTATGATATTTACTTTTAATAATTAATACCTTAGTTTGTTCCTAAAAAAGGAGAAATACAACGCAACACTAACGCCGCGACACCGTTTTGTTATAAGCAACATTTCTAGGTGCGGGAGGAAGGAGGCGCAGTAAGTAGGGGGGCTCGGGGGGCGAAGCCCCCCTCATAGTAATTAAATTACACTCAAAAAGTATATGTTTCGTTTAGGTAAGAATAATTGCAGTTTTAATTATTAACTTAGTTTGTTCCTAAAAAAGGAGAATTAAAACTCAATATTAACACCACACACACCACTTTGTTATAAGCAACATTTCCAGAAGCGGGGAGGGGGGGGGGGGTAGGGGGGGGGCGCAGCCCCCCCTAGCAGGGTCCGGGGGGAAATCCCAGGTGCGGAAGTTATGATATATAATATATGACGCGTTACCATTTTGTTATAAGCAACATTTCCAGGAGGAAGGGAAGGGAGGGGGGGAGGGGTTGTTAAGTTGGAAAACACAGTAAATAATATGAAGTAAGTCCATTAAAGAAAAAAGTTTGATACAAAATCTGACCCCGTCTTTGGTCCCCTTAGAGGGGTGGGGAGAATTTTTTTTATGCACCAGATGTTACGTTAGAAAAAGATAAATTTATCTGCGAAAACCGTATGCAAATCGGATCAGTAGTTAACGTGTTAAAGAAAAAAGTTTGATACAAAATCTGACCCCCTCTTTTGTCTCCTTAGAGGGGTGGGGAGAAAAAAAATTATACACCAGATGTTAAGTTGGAAGAAGACAAATATATCTGCGAAAAGTGCATTCAAATCGGATCAGTAGTTTTCATGTGATGCGGGAACAAACATACAGACAGACAAAAAAGTAACCACATTTTTGGCTTCCATACCGACGTAGTAACACCCCCCGCTTATTATTTTTTGAATATCTTTAACGTACAGAATTTTCATTTCTACAGTTTTATTATATGTATAGATCATGACATCAATAAATTATTAGTATTTAAAACTATATCTTCGTGTACCCCCACCGAAGGTTACCTTATTGCAAAGATTTTCTTTTCCCCAAACAAAACGGCGGAAAATATTGTATTATCGGCTTCGCTCGCGTTAAGAAGTATTATTATTATTTAGGTATCAAAGTCTCAGCCCGATCAGAATATTCTCTATTTTATCCCTTGGGGGTAGAATTGAGCAAAATCCTTTCTCAGCGGATGCCTACATCATAATATCTACCTGCATGCCAAATTTCAGCCCGATCAGTCCAGTGGTTTGGGCTGTGCGTTGATAGATCACTATGTCAATCAGTCACCTTTGAGTTTTATATATTATTTAGATTTTGTGAATAAATAAGTATTATTTAAATCATCATTTACTAATAGATCTAAACTCCCTCCCGCACGCGCACTCCCGACTTGGTGACGCCCACTTCGCAAGTCGCAACGGGCCGTGCAGCAGAAATAGTAATATTTTAATTTCGCCATAACTTCAAAATCAAACGTCCAATTTTAATCATTCAAAGACCAAATATTATCGACATAAACTGTGATTAGTGATGAAATAATTTATTTTGATAAGTATTAATAGCATGAGTAAAATAAACGCGTTTAAATGAAGTACAAAAAAAAATTCAAGATTTTTAAATAAAAAAATGGTTGTTGTGCCTCACTCGACATAGATAAGTATAGTGTGTCGCGGACTTTTTTGTAGATATTTATAAGATCTACAATTAATTAGAACATTTTATGGTTCTATCTTTTATAGTTTAGGCAGCGTACGCAAAATAAGTTACTTTTCTTGTTGATTTTTACACCTTGTGTCCGAAAAACCCAAATATCTTACGGAACCCTATTTTTTTCCAAAATAAAATTTATCCTATGTTACTCGTGGATAATGTAGCTTTCGAATAGTGAAAGAATTTTTAAAATCGGTCCAGTAGTTTTCGAGCCTATTCATTACAATTAAACAAACAAACAAAGTTTTCCTCTTTATAATATTAGTGTAGATGTCCGAAAAACCCAAATATCTTACGGAACCCTATTTTTTTCCAAAATAAAATTTATCCAATGTTACTCGTGGATAATGTAGCTTTCGAATAGTGAAAGAATTTTTAAAATCGGTCCAGTAGTTTTTGAGCCTATTCATTACAATTAAACAAACAAACAAACAAAGTTTTCCTCTTTATAATATTAGTGTAGATTAGTGTAGATGTAGATATTTTAAATAAAATTTTTGAATTATTTTAAATTTGAAACCACTAAGTAAGTTTATTTCGAAATTACATGTTAATTTGGAAAATTACCGTACGGCTTTCAAGCCAATACCCAAAAGTGGATATCTAGCAAAAATAGAGTTAAGAGCCTACTCCTTGGTTCCTATTAACTTACTAGTCGATCGAAAGATTTTTACGGATTAAGAGCCTTAAGTCTTGACGTACAGACAGATGCGCTATCATTTTTTTCACAAAAAATATAAAGAAGGAAACCAGACCAGGCGTAGGCTTTATTACTACTAGACTTACCACGCTTTAACAATATCAATGTTCTAAGCGACAATTCTTCAGCCTCAGGCGCCCCTTTTTTGTTTACGTTTTATTGTTAATAAGTGCCATGGGTGTATTAAATCCACAACAAATATGTAAATATTTAAGTCTTAACGTTTATAATATATATTATTTTAACATAACTAGCTGTCCCGGCAAACGTTGTTTTTGCCATATAAGGTATTTCGCCTATATTATTATTTTATTGAAGTGACTAAATAAGTATGTCACCATGACAAAGTCCATGATTGCTATCCCGTCGCACAAACAATGGTCGCCGTCAGTCTCGAGTTGTAACAATTTACTATTATTTATTCAACAAATTAATACACTTATCAATATAAAGATAAAAGAGTAGATGTTGTCCGATTCTCAACCCTAGCCGATATGCTCGCTAAGATTCACGAAAATCGGTCGAGCCGTTTCAGAGGAGTTCAACCACGCACACCGTGACAAACAAACTGATAGGTGTTTTGACACCTTCATATCCTGATTCCTGACTCCCGCCGCGGCCCGCGGAATGCGACTGGTTTTCAGCGATTAAAATATTTAATACTAAATAAAATATGCAATGATAAATAAGATAACAGAATCACACTTATTTTTGAATAATAATTGTTAAAATATTCAGCCTGGTGGACCGAGAACACAATATTCTCGACTTTCAATCATATTAATATGCAATAATCACATTATCGACGACCACAGAGCCGGACTCAGTTAAAGCATTAGACTTCTTAAAATTTATTCTAAAATACTTTACTTCGACTTAGATTTTAGATAAATACTCTCTTCAATCTTATTAGTTAATAGACTTATTACAGAGATCTTCGTCCACTCCATCGGAACCTTAGCCAAATAATTTGACAATGGCTGTAATAAGATATCTTCTACAGCCATCACGGTGCACTGTCATTGTTTATGAACAATGTTGACATTATTGGTTGGTGACATTGGCTCAGATGAATGTGTGAAGCGTCTTTCGAAAGAAGCTCTCCAGTTAAAAATCCTAGCCCATACCTGAGTAGTATAGTACCCGGAATCCACTTATAAATTATTTGTTTTTTCTTGCACTCTGTACCTATGAGTCCCGAATAATAAGTTTAAATCACTCTGTACCTACTGAATACTGATCATTGACTTAAAACTTTCTGCCTAATAAAACTCGGCAAGATAAAAAATACGGTTTTAAATAGCGGTATCGAAATTTATATTACAAAAACTCCCGGGCGTGATCGGATCGGTGATGTTATTAAATTATGTAATACTTTTTTATTAAAAAAGAAGAAGTTATATTTAAGTTATTACGCCGTGCGATGGTTATGCAAGATTATATTAAATAGGATAATGCTAAGGTACGGGTTCCTTATTGCTAACGTTTAACGCCCTGCACAGAACAGCCACCTCCCAGTCGGTTAACCGCTGGATAAAGCAGGTGCTGTGCGAGAGCGGCGCGGCGTCGCGTCGACACGGGGACCGAAACTGGACACGATTTGTATGACGATTAGTAAGACGATAGTCGACAGGCAGGACTGGCAACTCCAATACTTTCGCTATTTTCCTTAGCCATAATTTTATCGACGAACAAAGTTTCGCTGAATCAGTTATATAATCACCATGATCTCAGTATGTTATCATTTGAATCACAAACCATAGAGGTCTCTTAAGTTTTGTTTCTACTGACTATTATTATTATTATTTATGGGCATTATATTAAATTCTTTCTCGAATTTAATGATTACTATTCATAATGTACACCTATATTATATTTTGTAAAAAAAAAAAAATCTTTCTTTCGTCACTCTGAAAATCTACCTGGTTAATTATATATCGAAGAATGAAGCGAAGAAATATAATAAATGATCAAACGAACTTACCAAGTGAAGTTCGATCATTATTATATGAGTCGCTTCATTCAAAGATATAATCTCCCTCCCACCCAGTCTGCACGAAACTATGTTTGCTGCAGTACCCAAAGAAAGAAAGAAAGATTTTTTGCATTACCTCTCTCTAAACATAATGAGGCGCGCTGGTGAGCGAGTGACCGACAGTATTATTATTTTTTCAAGTACCCACATACGTCTTTAAAAAAAACGCGATTGCCTAGCAGATAAGCAAAGGACTACCTGGTTAATTATATATATCTTTGAATGAAGCGACTCATATAATAATGATCGAACTTCACTTGGTAAGTTCGTTTGATCATTTATTATTGCTGTATTTTTTTATTATAACTTTGTAGCTTTCAAATTATGAGTTTATAAGGCTCTAAATACGGCAAATTACGGAATCTCCGTAGGGGAAGGCCCTTAAGTTGCAATATATTTTAAACACGCTTTTATTAGCTTGAGCTGTATGTATGTAACGGAATCTTTGAGCACGATTTTTACCTATCTCCAGTAGTCTAATTAATTCGAAACTTTACATACGTATTAAGAGCCAATGACAATGCAATAATTGGTTAAAATTTTTGAAAAAAATTAATAAAAAAAATCATGTTTGGTTTAGTATTTTTAAAATATTAATTTTTTATTATCTTTTTTCAGCTACAGTACGAAAGCCAAGGAAGTGTCAGCGATATTCCACACCAAGTTGATACCTCCAGGGAAGGAGCTGGTCTTCTGGGTGGAGTATGTCATCCAAACTGGCGGAGCAAGACATCTTCGTTCGACGGCCTTAAGCATAGAAGCATACAAGAAACTACATCTAGATATATTGTTGATTGTAGCTTTAGTAGTGATCTCAGTTTTGTATGTAGTGGTTAAGTTGATAAGAGAATTCCAAATAAAGGTTAAGATAGAGTAGACATTGTGGATCTAATTTAAAAAAGAATTTTTGAAATCGGCTTACAGACAGCGAAGTAATCGTTGATCATCCACATTTATATATTATCACTAGCTGTGCCCGCGACTTCGTTCGCGTGGAATAGTTATTATTAACCGACTTCCAAAAAGGAGGAGGTTATATGTTCGGCTGTGGATATATATTTTTTTATTTTTTTTTTATTTTTGTATGTTCAACGATTATTCCGCCGTTTGTGAACCGATTTTCAAATTTTTTGTTTTGTTCTAATAGATTTCCCTCCAATTTGGTCCCATTTTCACAAAAGTGGGAACTTCTCAAAATTTATATGGAAACATATAGTGATTTTGGTTTTATGAGAAGTATCCTAAGCATATGCTACCAAAACGCAAGATTTTGCACCAAGGTATACTATGGTTCGAAAGATACTAAGAGAACGGATTCCTTATAGATACAAGTTTGGGGGCTTAGGCGCTGTTTTAAGAACTGAAAGCATATGCTACTATGCAAATTACATTCATCATCATCATTACCACGTCAGGGTCACCAGTGTCACATGGTTGTATATGGATACAATATGCCCGCCCCCACAACACCATAATTATATCATCACGTTATGTCCTTATAATAATTGGTACTTTTCATAGCGATTTTAATAAAAATATAATGTTGTTTCAAAATAAATGATTCAAGTTCTAAGTGACTTATGTACCATAAAATTGAACATAACAAAGTCAACCTTAACTCCAGAGCGTAAGGCACACATTTGACATTACTTTTGAGATTCGAAAGAAAAAACAGAAGTAAGTTGCTTCGATAGGTACTACACTAGTTTAACTAAGCCCAAGCGGCACCCGGCTGCCGCATAACAATTTAAAATCTATTGTGTCTGCGATTCCCACGATCGAGGTAATAAATTGAACCCTTAGTATGAAAATACTTACATAGGAAAACAATCTACATCGTAATAGGAATAAGAAACACACAAGCATTGAGTGTGACTCTTAACAAATTGTAATAAGATACGTAGAATATACGCGATGGTTTACTAGGTAACTAAAAAGAGTGAAATTATTATTTTTAACAAAAAATTAAAACCGACTTCCAAGGTAAAAACAACAATAACATCCTTATAATATGAACTAAAAAGTATTAAATAATGTTTCCTATCTAATAGTGCCTTTTTCCGAATTCGGCTAAACCTCAACTATTTCTGTACTCAATCTTCATAATTTTGAAGTCGGTGCCAGTTCCAAAAGTTTCAAATACCTATTCTGTCAGAGAACTGAAGATTCAGCTATATTATCTGGTACCGACTTCAAAATGATGAAGATTGAGTACAGAAATAGTTGAGGTTTAGCCGAATTCGGAAAAAGGCACTATTAGATAGGAAACATTATTTAATACTTTTTAGTTCATATTATAAGGATGTTATTATTGTTTTTACCTTGGAAGTCGGTTTTAATTTTTTTATTAAAAATAATAATGGGCATCATAATATTTATTTTGGCGAACACACATCATTCACAGACAAATCAGTCTACAAAAAATAGCCTATGATCCTTTACGTGGTCTACTTCTTCTGTATCTATCTGACCCAAATAACAGAAAAATTGCTCTAGTAGTTCGTGAGATAAGCCCTTTCAAATAATTTCCTCCGTTATGTCCACATTTTCCTCTATTTCTTCGCTCCTATTAGTCTTAGCGTGATAAGATATAGCCTATAGCCTTTCTCGATAAATGGACTATTTAAAACTGAAAGATTTTTTCAAATCGGACCAGTACTTCCTGAGATAGCTGTTACCGACGACTTCGTCGGCGTCTATTTCATTAATGCATTCATTCCGACCAAATTTGATTCTTAGACCATATAAAAACGATTATTGTGAGTTAATCTTAAATGATAGACATGTACTATCACGGACATTTTTTAATATCATTTATTAAGAGGAATAATTCTTCCTTACATATTTTTGGGTATCTTGGACCGTTTTTGCAGCGCACGCAACGAAGGCTTTCAAAGATGAATAATTTTCCCCGCTTTTTTCCACATATTCCTCTGCTTCTTCGCTCCTAAAAGTCACAGCGTTATATTATATTGCCTATAGCCTTCCTCGATAAATGGGCTATCTAACACTGAAATAATTTTTCAAAGCGGACCAGTTATAGTTCCTGAGATTAGCGCGTTCAAACAAACAAACAAACTCTTCAGCTTTATAATATTAGTATTGATAAATGCGAAAGTGTCTCTGTCTATCACCTTTTCACGCTTAAACTGCTAAACCGATTTTATTGAAATTTGGTATGGACATACATTGAGTCCTGGGACAGGACGTAGGATACTTTTTATCCTGGAAAAATTTACAGTTCCCGCGCGATAAACGAATTTCTGCGCAACGGAGTTCAATACACTAGCCGAACACAGAACTGTCAGAACCTCTTCCTTTTTGAGAAGACGGTAAAAAATTATTCTCTGTTTCCCTAAGTCATCACGCGTGAACGGGTAGACGATTTGCAGAAACTTGGTACATATGTTAAATGGACCACGCAGAAAAACTAAGGCTTCTTTTTATTGTAACAAAATGCACAATTCCAGCGGGATCTGGGGACACGGTAGTGTCCCCGCCGAGACGAGCCAAGCGAAGCGCAAGGGCACTACCTATCTTTTCTCGAAGTGTTTCGCCGTTTTTTTGAACCTTCATAGAATTGGTTTCCGTTGTAGCAGATAGTTCATATTTTCAGAATATGATATCATCAATAGACTTATTAAGCATACAAAGTCTCAATTGAACATCTCCAATACTTTAGATTTTATAGATGTCTAAAATACGCCGATTTCGTCACTGACACACTGAAGATCATCAAAATGTTTGGCTACTTCCTGAAGTGCTAGAAAGCTGAAATTTGGTATGTAATCTAAGTTTAGTATACAACCAACAAATAAATTCATAAACTTACACTTTTCGCCCCCCATCCCTAGGGCCGGGAAAATGATTTGAAATAAAAAAAAAATGGATTTTATGTATAGCCAGATTTATTAGCCATATGATGAAGTTGGTTAGTTACAAGGTTTGTTTAAATTACAAGGGAAAAAGTGAATAATTGTCCTTATGTTATAAAATGTTAGTTATCTGGTTCTTCCACTCACTTATTTAATTATGATTGGTATAATTATGATTTTATTAAGTAACACGTGGAGTATTATTGGTTGTAATTGTGCAAATTGAGTTACATAGAAAACTAAAATATGTCATAGTTCTATGAATCATCTGTTATTAAATTGATTATTTTTGTATAAAACACTTAACTGAAGATCAATAACCAATAGGTATAGGTCGCATACAATTTTAAGGTCATTGGGCGAAACTGCAGGGTTCTAATAATAATAATACTCCCCACACCGGTTTCGGTGACGGTGGCCAGTTTCATTGAAACCAGGCCTGTTACGCAGGAGTAGTTTTATAGTGCCCAAGTGTGTGCGCAGTACACAAGAGCACTCTCTATTCCTTTCACTCTCATAACCCAATGGGACGGAAGACCGACACGACTGGCGAGAGATCAGGCGCAGGACCGACTTTTTACATGCCCATCCGACGCATGGATCATCTTACTTATCAGACAATCAGGTGATCAGCCTGCATTGTCCTAAGCAAACTTGGAAATAACATGTTTCCAACGCGGGATTCGAACCCACGACCTCCGGAGTCGAGAGCCACGCTCTAACCACTAGACCACGGAGGCGTCAGGCGTGCAGGGTCCTACTGTACAATTAGGGTGAAGCCAAACGAGCGTAATTTGTGAGTTGTGAGTCGCAGAATTTCTGCCGCGTAAATATCTTTTCATACAAATCACGACTCACAAAATTACGCTCGTGTGAATCAAACAGGACTTTTGTATGAAACTTAACTCATCAAGCCCCATACGGCCACCGGTGGTCGCGACAACAATAGAATACAATAGCATTTCCAAGAATCCGCGATCGAAGGGTTAATGCAGCAGAATTCTGCCGAACCGAAATTCTGCGACTTACAACTCACAAATTACGCTCGTAAGCCAATCGCCCTTAATTACTGAAATACTGACTGATTTTGATACTAATTTAGGGTCGGCTTGTTGTTATAAATTAAAATATTATTAAAATTTTGCGGAGTACGGTTATTGTTATCAACTTTAATTATTATTCATAATTGAAGACATGAGTGGAAGAAAAGAAAAGCATGTACAGCTTGGCAAAGAAGAGTCTGACGCGGTGACAGCTGGAACTAAGAGTTTTTATTTATGACAACACTACATTGCTTGTCAACTCTAGTATATATTGTGTCAAAAGTGAAGCGTAGTGTTGCCTATATTTAAAGAAAAGCGCCCTCATTTAATCCATACTCTTCTTTGCCAAGCTGTACCTAAGTAACGGTAAAAAATTGCCGCCTTTCTGCACAAATGGAGGGCCTGGAAAATGCTTTAAAATAAAAATAAAATGTGGATTGTAATATTTGTAGCCAGATATATTAGCCAGTTGATGAAGTAGTTAAGTTACAAGGTTTGTTTAAATTATAATCGAAATAGAATCGACCAAGTGCGAGTTGGACTCGCGCACGAAGGGTTCCGTACCACAATAGAGCAAAAATAGACTGAAAATTGTGTTTTTGGTATGGGAGACCCCCTTAATCATTTAATTTATTTAAATTTTATTATTATTATTAAATTAAAAATACAACTGAGTATTTCGTGAATATTTCAAGTGCCTATATGTTGTCGTTATTGATATCAAGCAACAAAATAGCAAAAAAACACGTTTGTTGTATGGGAGATCCCCTTAAATATTTAATTTATTTTATTTTTAGTATCTGTTGTTGAAAATTTCAGAAGTCTAATTATAGCGGTTCTTGAGTTACAGCCTGGAGACACACTTACAGACAGACAGACAGACGGACAGACATCGAAGTCTTAGTAATAGGGTTCCGTTTTTACCCTTTGGGTACGGAACCCTAAAAATGAATAATAGTCCTTAAATGTTACAAAATGTTAGTTATCTGGTCCTTCCACTCACGTCTTTAGTATAAATAATTAAAAGATATTTTTATCGACATTTATGTGGCGGACGTAATTTTAATTAAAATACCATAATAAATTGCACATTCAATAAAATGATAACCATCTAAGAGTTAGCGCGCACTTCGGCTTTGTTCCGCGCGATTGATCGACCTACAAAAATTCAAATTTGTACTAAGCCACCAAAAAGCGGCGGCGGCATGGGTCGCTAGACCACCACACTGTCGGTAGAAAATGAAACCTATACTTAGCCTATGTCATAAAGTGACATTTTATTTGAATTTTTGTCGGTCAGTAAAATAATCGCGCTGCACTGTAAAAATTCAGACCGCAACGCGACGCATAGATGCATTTCTAAAAATGTATGGATTTGACAGATTTGCATGACGTGTTACGCAATTAAAGTCTGTCAAATCCATACAAATTTAGAAATGCATCTACGCGTCGCGTTACGGTCTGAATTGACCTTAAAGTGTAGAAGTGAATAACAAGATGTTGACCACGTCTTTGTTCGCGCAAAAGGTAATCAGACAAGAATTTAAATAAAAAATAGCCTATGTAACTCTCGTAGTCTAATCTATTTTTATTTTATTTTATTTTATAAAATTCGGAAAACTTACGGCTAAACACAAGAGCAAATACAAATTACACAAACATGAAGGCAAATTACAAGTTTTCACAGATAAACAGAAAAAAAAATACATACAAAGAAGAAGGATTAAAATTGCCCCACGTCCTACAGGAAAGTTATGTACCTCAAAAATAATAAAAAAATAATATAAAAAATATGGCATACTTCCGAACGCCATCCTTACTGTCTAACATACGAAAAAAATGCTATGAATATTCTTTCAGGCGCAATATAATTAATTTAGTATCTAAACACACTATGCCGAATTTCCGCGGCGGAAGTTCGGCATGATTACGTCAGCAATGTCGAACGCATACAATATAACGCGACGGAATTTCGGCATAGTGTGTCATCGGTAATTTAAAATACATTGCAGGCGGAATCATGCCGAACTTCCAGCGAGGAAATTCGGAATAGTGTGAATAGACACTTAAGAAGCGCTTACACGGGCAATAATTGCTCGGCGACACGAATGGAGCGATCTGGAGCAATTAGTGGAGCAATATGGAGCGATTTATTTCATATCGCTCAAATATTCGATGGCCACGTCACTCACACATTGCTGCTTGTTGCCGAAAATTGCTTGATGTAGTCGTGACGTCAAAGTTGACGAGAATTGACTGGAGTTGAGCAATTTTAGTTGCCCGTATAAGCGCACCATTACAGATATTCTATTTCATGAAGTCCGTTTGACTATGGATGTTGTCAGGTGTGTATACGACGCCGTCGTAGCGTATGTTCACACACGACACAATTGTTCTCCATTAGGTATCACTGTCCATATTACAAGATTTAAAATAGGTTTCCGGTAATAACTTGCTAAATATCGTAATAAAAAACGTCCAAAAATGTAATAAAACCAATTCGCTAAGTTGTTGTCGAGTCCGGTATTAGTTAGTTTTTTCAATATATACTATAATACTTTATCTATGGGTTTAAAGTAATTATAGTTTAAGGTAAAACAGAACGTTATAATACAAAAGACATAGGGTACAAATTAAGATGTAAAGAATTTTTTAACAAGACTGTTCTTCATTTTGGAAATACTGGTATTAAATAAATCTAGGTCCACGTCATATGCAATTGTATTATAATTTTTACTAGCTCTTATAATGAAACTATTTTGCCTATATGTGCTATTACCAATGGGATATGGAGCAGCTTAGGCCTACGCATTTTGACGGGACATGTTACCAGACCCAGCTCGCCAAGTAACTCTGGGCCTCAACCATGCTGTTGGCTATCTTAAAGAGATTATGTTAAATCTGCAATACATCGTCGTTCGTACCGGGGCAAAATGTGAATTTTTTTACAACGAGCATTATAGGTAGATATGTAATTACGAGATTTAAATTGCAGAAAATGTAGGAAGCGCTTTTGGATGGATTCTATTCTATCGCTATAACACCTATAATGTGGGTTCCATACTTGGGAAGCATATTCCAAATGGCTGCGGACAAAAGCACAGAAAAGGATTTTGAATGTTTTTAAGTTATTAAATTCATTGGAAAATCGTTATATAAAACCTAGTGCTTTGTTGGCCTTGTTAATTATACTATTAATGTGGGCGTCAAATAGTAGTTTTGAGTCGAAGATAACTCCTAAATCTCTAACTGCATCAGTTCTATTAATTTCAATATTGTGCAGTTTGTAATGAAATATAAAGAGGGTTGGGCTTACGGGTAAATGTACAGACATAGCACTTAGAGATGTTAAGTTGGAGTTTGTTAATTGTGCAATAATTTTGAAGATTGATAAGATCTTGTTGTAACTTAATACAACTTTGAATATCAGAGATGGGGTATAATATTTTCATGTCATCTGCGTAGAGTAACAATTTAGCATATGAAAAAACAGAATGTATGTCATTGATAAAGATGATAAACAGTAATGGGCCAAGAAGGGAGCCTTGTGGCACACCAGAGGGTATAATCATTGGTGCAGATTTGTAACCATTTAAGACTACTGACTGGGTACGATTTTTGATATAGGATACAAACCACCTGAATAAGTTTCCTCTGATGCCAGCATAAAGAAGCTTACGTAAAAGAATGACGTGATCAATACGGTCAAATGCTTTAGTGTAATCAGTATAGATTACGTCTACTTGGGAAGGCTCAGACATGGTTCGGCTCAGTAACTCACTACACATAATAAGATTCGAGATGGTTGATCTATTTTTGAGAAAGCCATGTTGGTTGCCATTTAAAGTATGGGCGAGGCCGTGGTAAACCTGAGAGTATACGACTTTCTCTAAGATCTTAGCGAACAAGCAAAGTTTGGAGATTGGCCTGTAGTTATTAATTTGATCTTTGGGACCCTTTTTATGTATGGGTGTTATAAAAGCCAAATACGTGGAACCACACCTTCTTTAAGGGAACGTTGGAACAATAACGTGAGGGGAAGAGACAAGCTGTTAGCGCCTCATACTATCAGTAGGGGTGGAATGCCATTTGGACCTTCGGATTTACTTAAGTCAAGTGACTTAAGATATTTGTATATTTCGGTACTACAGATTTATGTATGTCTAAGCTAATGATTTATTGGTCACAAAACACGTTACAGAGCCGTTATTATAGAGCGTTTTTCAACCTGTGGGCCGCGACCCCCTTGGGGGTTGCAAAGCTTCTGTTGCCAGAGTTTGAAACTTGAGAGAAATATCTCAGTAAATAATCAATAGTTTAAAAAAACTAAAAAACACGCTTTTAGCACGCACTAAAAATTACAAAATATCAGCAAACCCTTTCATTTAATATCTGAGTGATTCTTCGGAAAACGATTCTTCGTCTCATTGCCATGGTCAATTTTAAACGTTACTTTTTTGACAGGAATTCATGTTTTTATGATAATATAAAGGTCAAATAACAATAAAGATTTAGTAATAAAGTAAATAATAATAAAGATTTAGTAATATCGAAGTTAAAAAATTTTGTGGCTAGGGTAATAATAATTGCATACAAGGTAATTATAAAAGTAACAAAAAATTTAAAAAATATCTAAATAAAATATTTTAATTTAAGAATAATCGTCTTCTGACAAAAACTATAACATTTGTTATAGTTTTTGTAGCATAACATTTATTTCATATGTTTGAAAACGACTTACATTCCTTGTATCATCCTTAAAAAATTATTAAGTAACTAGTGATTATACTCTTAGAAACCAGTCTTAGTTCAGTCTTGATAATTTAAAATTCATTTGCATACAAAACGTTTGATTTAAATTCATACAAAGTGATTTTTTCTTCTATACGACTATTATAAAAGGAAAAGTATGTCTGTCTGTTACTACTTCTCGCCCAAATCACTGAGCAGATTTTTTTTAAATTCGGTATGGAGCTACTTTGAGTCCTGGGAAAGTACGCAGGATAGTTTTTATCCCGAAAAAAATGTACGGTTCCCACGAGATAAACGGATTTTGGGGCATTAGAGTTATGGGCGTCATCTAGTAGTAAAATAGCACGATTATCAAAAGAAAAATCAAAAGCAGTATTTGTTTGGTTTTGTACAAGAAGTTGAGTTTAAGTAATTCTCAAAATTATTTTTTGTTCTCATGGTCTTTTTTTACTGAAATAGAAGTCAATAGCAAACATTAGCAACTTGAACAATTTTTATTCTTCTTTTTTTGTTCTGAGACTTCTTAAAGTAAAGGATATCATATGACTCCGAGTCTGAATGGCCAGATAGAATTGTTTTATGTGGAGAAAAAAATGTAGAACCTTAAAATCTTCACAATCATTTTTTTTTCTATGGGAAGAAAATCCTTTCTGTAGTTCGATGTTTTTTCCTACAGAAGAAACACTTTTTTCAAATATTTCCTCCTCTTCAGAATACATATATTTTATTTCTCCGTTAGCCATATTATATACACTGCATGCTTTTCCTGATCTTGCTTAGTTTTTTGTATCCTTTTTTTATTTTTTTTCTCTTCAGTAATTTGTGACATCGTTTTTACGTTATTCTAATGTCTGTAATCATAAGTTACAAACAAGTTTTTATAACGTAATTTAAAAGAGTTAAGAATTAAAAAAACTTTATGCAAGGATATTCAATAGTCGTAGTTACTTACAGAACTCGTGAATCGCACATAAAAGTGCATATTTCAGGACAAAATTAATATATTTTACTATTACCCTGGTCTTTTGACCAGGGTAATGAGACCCACGGAAATGAAAATTATGCCTATAATTATGCATAGCTCATAATTCTTACAAGCATCAGTTTTGATATTTCATAACATAAATATGTAACCCAAGAGCATCAGTTGACACGCAGATTAAAGTTTTGAAATAATAAAATAAGCTCGATATAGTAGACACATAAATGATAAACTACGCGAACCAAACATAGGGTAATGATATATTTACCTTACAAACACCTGGATAGAAATCAATTAGCCGCACATCCGCCTGATAGCTTCTTTCACATATGACTGGCTTGCCTGCATGCGGTAAGATACACTCCCATTGTTTTTACCAGAAAAGTTATGATCGATCGCAACTTGGGCCACAGGAATTATAACTTTACGTTGGACACTCTTTTCTTATTTATTTATAAGTATTGTAATGTAGCCATGCCTACTGTATTTATTTTTTATAACAGGTAAACTAATGTAATTTCGTTATAATTTTATTTTGCATTGAAATATACTGAAACTACAATTATTAAAAAAAGACAGTTGTTTCTAGGTAGACACTGAGCTCAAGTATTAAAAAAAAATATTTTTATTGTTTGCTTTTGCCTGGTTACAGAAAAAAGTCCGTTGCCGTCAAAAATTTAGCCTCCGAAGAAATGCCCATCTATATCATGGGGGTGCATTTCAAATAGCCAATCCGCCATCTTGGATGACCGCAACGCTGGATTTAAGTCACGTGACTATTTTTTTTTCGTATTTCCGACAGCAAACCCTTTCATTTGATACCCATGTCATGGGGGTGCATTTCAAATACCCTGTTCGCCATCTTGGGGAGGCCAAGTGATGACACGTTTCTTAGCTAGTCATGTATTGTTATCAGAACTCAGAGCGTGTGTAAAATTTCATCCTAATCGAAGACCGGGAAGTGGGTCAAATTAAGATTCCAAGATATTCTTACGTATACATAGTTACAAGTGAAGCTAATAAAAGCGTGTTAAAAAATAATAAAGATTGAAAAATTATATGTGCGTTTTCACCAAATGCTCAGTGTTCTCTAGTCGTTTTGGGCATATATCCCAACAAATTGGTTTTCACCAATATTTACCATTAAGTATCTTTTCAATCCTGAGCCATTAGGATCTATGGGCGGGACATGTAAGCGTTGGTGAAATTTTTATGTAGATACCGTTAGAGGGCTCCGAAACAAACGCCCCGTTTTCACCAACTAACTGCAAGCAGTTAGTTGGTGAAAATGGGGCGTTCGTTTTAAATTTTGGTAAGTTTCTCATACAATGCATATTATACATAAAAGTTAAATAATTTAAAAATTACTTTGTATATTATATGTTTGATTTTGATTAAAAATACTAATACTAAGTTGTTATAAGTAATGCCTATTTCTATATTTGGTAGAGTTGTAAAGTTCATCGCTGTTTCTGAAGATTTTCGAATATTAAAAAAAAATAATTATCATATGATACTTAATTACATAATAATGTAAAATATACAATCTTTAGCCAAAAGAAAAGTGGTTTTCAAACATCGTGCTACGGCACCCTGGAGCCGCGGCACCAGAAGACAGAAAGTATCAAGGGCTAGAGTTTTTAAGTATCTAAATTCTAATGTATAAAGTTCTCGTGTTTCGGTGTTTGTTGTCAAAGTCGTCTGAAAATTGTGTGCTCCATGCTCATCCTGCAGGTCTGAGAATTGGCCAACAATTAGATGTAATAATAATAACTCCCACACCGGTTTCGGTGACGGTGGCCGGTTTCATTGAAACCAGGCCAGTTACCCAGGAGTAATTTTATAGTGCCCAATCGTGGGCGCAATACACAAGAGCACTCTCTATTCCTTTACTCTCATAACCCAGTGGGACGGAAGACCGACACGACTGGCGAGAGATCAGGCGCAGGACCGACTTTTTACATACCCATCCGACGCATGGATCATCTTACTTGTCAGACAATCAGGTGATCAGCCTGCATTGTCCCAACGAAACTTGGAAATAACAGTCATGTTTCCAACGCGGGAATCGAACCCACGACCTCCGAGTCAAGAGTCGCGCCTGACAGTCTTAAAAAAGGATTGCAAATACCGGGCATATAGTAACTGAACTTAAAATTCTTTGTACGCGCTAAACGGCAAACCTGTTTTGTTTTGCATAATCTTTATTTACTAGATATTATCATTTTGGTGTCTATCGTAGAAACGAACGCTCGCGCACCATGCTGCTACATACTATATTACTATGTTATATATTGTCCGCAAACGCGTACAAGTTGCTCGTAGTGTTCCCCATACCATCGAAAAGCCACGCCATTTTGGGTGAAGGTTTCGTTACACATTTATTGAAAGCTGGACACGAAGTGAGTAGATTTAATTTTAATTTCCGTGGAAATTTTTTGAGACTTTTTTGTGTCCTCTAAACGTTCCGTCCAATTTATTAAAGTTTAATTATACTTAATTAATAATTTCTATATTTAAATGGAATTGTTATAAGGAAATTAGTTTTTTTATAAGTTAATTTTTTTAAACTTTTGTGCCTGATTTTGGTGGGTAGGCAAACGTTATTAATTACTAGACGACGCGCGCAACTCCGTTGCGCCAAAATTCGTTTATCGCGCGGGAACCGTACATTTTTCCAGGATAAAAAGTATCCTATGTCCTTCCCCGGGACTCAAAGTATCTCCACACATTTCAGAAAAACCGGTTCAGCGGTTAGGGTGTGAAGAGGTAACAGATAGGCAGACAGACAGACACACTTTCGAATTTATAATATTATAAATTGTATAAGGATGGATTATATTTTAAAGGATAAATTATAATGATTGTAATAAGAAAGGACAGTTAAAATTAGTTAGGTTCCTAACAAACAAAAATGTCTGTATGTAAAAACTACTGGATTGATTTTAATGGCAAAGGTGTAGACCTTTGTCTTTACATTATACATATTTTAACGACTGTATTGAGTAGTCACTACATTCGTTAAAATATAATATAGGTTTTCTGTTTGTTTACTTTATACGTGACCTCACAAAATTAACGCTAAAAATATATACTTAGAAGAAGTCACAACTAATTGATATAAAAATAATGAAACAAAAGGAAGTGCAATTAATGACACAACGTTAAATACAGATGCTCAATATAATAATATAGAAAGGAACGATTTTTAATAAAAGTTACTTCCTCTGTAAAATATTGAAATACGGAACACATCGCGCTTGTGTCTGCGATTAAAAAAAAGGTCTCTTTATATTTTATCGAGAAGGTCTGCCAATAATTTAAAGTTAAATTTTACTTTCATTAAAATAAAAAATAAAAACTTCAGGAAGAACTATTAACTATATGAGTGTTAATTAAATGTCATGAGTTATAATTAATTTATATTATACAGAACATTAATACTAATTAAAAATGTTACTCACGTTAATTAAAGACATGCAATACAATTCGAATAATTTAACATTTATTTTAGTAAATAAACAAAAAAAAAAACTATATTTGCAAAAATGTGGTAGTTCTATAATATTATAGTAAGTAAGTTTTAAAGATATACCACAAGGACAATAGGTGGTTGGTGAAAACGGGCATTAGTCTTATTACTTTCATCATCAGGGATGCTGATTGCTGAAATACATGATGACATTAACAGGAAACATAATTGCAGTAATAAATGATGGAAACAATTGCGATAACGAAGTGCATATTATAAATAATACTATAATATAATTGATAAGGGGCCAATGTTAAATGTTAAACACCAGATTTACCAAACTAAGGGCCTGTTTCACCACTTCCTGATAAGTGCCGGATAGGCTATCCACCACTTAACTTGATAGATAAAGTATGGAGAACCCTGTCAAATAAGTTGTGGATAGCCTATCTAGCACTTTATCAGGAAGTGGTAAAACGGGCCCTAAATATTTCCTGTGGTACTTGCGTAAAAATACGCAATTGCGTAGAAATATTTATTTAAGGTGTGGTAAAATCAATCTTGATACTACTGTATTAGGACGATTAGGCAAAAAAAAAAATGTCTTAAGGTGACGTCGCGTTAAAGTAAAAAATCGTTTTGGATATGTTTTAGATCGCTTGTTTTCTATGAGACAAGAAATGGAAAGGGCGTAAGCGACAAAATGGTTTTTGTCGCGTAATTTAAAAACCATAAATATATATTTCAAATAAGCTATGGGAAAATTATAGTGTATGCTTGAACTAATTTATGTACAAATTTTGGAAGCTTAAATCACTCTCTGTTGGCAAAATTAGAATCCCTGTTTTTATAGAGGTCTTTTTGATTAATTATTCTGTGTTATAAAAGTTGACCAATCGTGTTATGCTATGGGTAATTCAAAGATAAAGACATGATGAATACTGACAATGAACTTTAATTTCTTAGCTTTAGTCATTGTTGAGAAAAATCGATATCGCTGCAGCCAAATTATCAAGGCGTCACCTTAAGGCCATCCCCCGAGCAAACGACCTTGGCCATACATTTGACGCGTGGCCGAGATCGCACAAAAATCCTATTTTTTTTACTTATCTTAGTTCAAAATTGATCTAAAAAAATTTAAAACGGGGAATATGTAGTTAATGAAATTGTCTATCTATTGTCGTGTGTTTCAAATAAACGTAATTTGTAAATACTAGGGAGATGCTGAAAGTATGCTTCAATTTTAATACATTAGTATTACTTTGGAAGCTAATATCATGAGTATAATAAACAAAAATAGAAAATTTAAAGCGGGGAAAGGAATGTTGATATACTGAAGATTTATTGCAGTATTTTTATTATAACTTTGTAGCTTTCAAATTATGAGTTTATAAGGCTCTAAATACGGTACGGTAAAACCAATGCAATTTGATATCCTTACTATAAAACATTTTTTCAGGTAACATACGTAACGCCTATACTCATAAAGGAATCTCCTGGATTGCGACAAATCGATGTGTCTGAAAATGCAAGAGTTCTGTCACCAGGTAATAACAAGTTTTACACAACGAATATTAACTCACAAGGAGGTTTTACATTTATTATGAAAAGTAGAAGCGTAGCGTGCCTTGGCGGGGCCCCGTATAAAATGGAGGTCCGAAAGTTAAAACTTCTCACAAAACAAAAAAAAAATCACATTGGGTGTTGCCAACTTTTGAACTTACGCTTTACGCGGGTAACAAAGGCATTGCTTCTTAGGTTTCCGTACCCAAAGGGTAAAAACGGGACCCTATTACTAAGCCTTAGATGTCTGTCCGTCTGTCTGTCTCCAGGCTGTAACTCAAGAACCGCTATAGCTAGACTTCTGAAATTTTCACAGATTGTCTATATCTGTTGCCACTATAACAACAAATACTAAAAAAAAAAAAAAATTAAGGGGGGCTCCCATACAACAAACGTGATTTTTTTGCTATTCTTTGCTCGATATCAATAATGGCAACACAAAGGCACTTGAAATATGTATACACAAAATACTTAGTTGTATTTGTACTTTAATTATTTATAGTAAAAATTAAAATGAATTAAATTAAGATATTAATTAATTAAGTAACATACAAAAATTACAATTTTCAGCCTATTTTTGCTCTATTGTGGTATGGAACCCTTCGTGTGCCGTCCAACTCGCACTTGGCCAATTTTTTTAAACTTTGTCATTTGTGAATTTAAAAAAATAATATTAGGAAAGTTTTTATTAATTTTTGCATACGCACGTAACGGCGGTAGCTACGCCCCTAATGAAAAGTAGAGTCGACAGAGAAATTAGACTATTGATAAATATTATCTCTTTTAGGTTTGATTCAGACCGCAACGCGACGCGTAGATATGCATTTCTTAATTTATATGGATTTGACAGATTCGCAAGACGTCTCACGCAATTGAAATCTGTCAAATCCATACAAATTTATGCCGCGCCGCGTCTCGCCTCGCCTCGTCGCGTTGCGGTCTGAATCCTAACTCATAAAATAATTCATTTCTGTATCGCTCCCACGCGACGCGACGGGGGCAATAGGACAGTGATAGCACTAATTTCGTGCGCTAATGATAGAGACAAGATAGGTCAATGGACGTATATCAATGTTCGATGACGAATATCATAAAAAATGCTATAGTCTGCTCTGTAGCGTTTATTGCCTTTCTTTAACTCATTCTTTATCATAATTGTGATAAAAATAATTCTTTGCTAATAATATCGTAGGAAATCAAACATTAAAAATTGATAATTCCTCAGTTATCAGTTATCACACTACGTTTTTGACAAGCTAAACATCTATCGCTTCGTTTTCCTTCGCGATTTGTATAGAGAACGATAAATTACGTCAAGGTAGTAAATGTTAATAATTTTAACTAGTAATTGGGACGTACTTAATACGATGTAAAAAATTTAAATCTTTAGACTATAGCGATGAATTTATTTATTAACAGTAAATACATTGTTAATTTTCAGAAATTTTTGACGTTTCAAAAGTTTTATCGAAGGAACTAAATCTGCAAGACTACGAACTATGGTCGGTGGTGATGACCGAAATCTTAAATATAACTCTCAATTCTGATAATGTATGGCGCCTTCTAAATGATAAAGATGAGAAATTCGACGCTGTGATCGTTGAATGGCTGTTCACGGAATTGGGAGCTGGGTAATAAATCAATTTATCAGTAATTACTATTAATAAGTTTGAAAAACTAAAATATATATAATACAAGCTTAATCTAAATATAGCGATGATCAAAATGTCGAGACAGGACATATAATTTCGGTAAATTTTTGTCATTTTATAATATGAAGTTTTGTGCCTCGATTCGCCATTTGGACTCAAAGCCCGAGTTGGTAGATTTGCTGACAGAGTCCTTTACTGCTACCAGGAGCTAAGTATTGATTATGGATAATTTAGAATATTCATTTTAAACTTCCTCTATTTTCAGATTTTCTGCTATCTTCAATTGTCCACTTATATGGTCTTCATCTATGTCACCACACACATATGTAACTTCGTTAGTAAATGAGCATTTAAATCCAGCATACACACCTACACTTTTGTCGACCAAATATTCTTTTGACTTTTGGGACCGTGCCTTGAATTTGTGGACCTACCTAAAGATTTGGAATCATAAAAGGTTAGTTATGAATGACTCTTACAAAAATAGAATAATAACGTCTGCTATATCAACCGTTTGTAAACCTATTAGCTACAGCTAATAGGTTTACAGGTTGTAACAAAACTAAATGATTTTAATACTTTAGGTTGTGTGAGTAGCAGCGCTGAAAGACTAACTTTTATTTACTTTTGTATGGGAAATATCATAGCGCTGGCCAATACAAATCACAAAAAATCCTCTTTCAGCGCTGCTACCTTCACATTAAACTCTTTATAAGGGATACATACACACCCCAAAGTATTATCACTTTGTTTTGATACACCTTTAAATATTTGAAAATGTTACAATACGTTTTGATGTAATAATTAGGTTATATCATTTTGTCTTCAGACAGTTTGCAGATAAAGAGACTAAGGTATACGAAAAAGTGTTTAGACCAGCTGCTACTCTGAGAGGACAAAAGTTACCAGCTTTCGATGAAGTTAGATACAATGCCTCACTAATGTTTGGTAACTCACATGTGTTAGTAGCTGAGACTATTGCTCTGCCACAAAACTATAAAGATATCGGTGGATATCACATAAAAAGAAATGTTAACCCTTTGCCACAGGTAATATTATTATCCTTTCATTTCCCTATCATATTTCAAGTCCTCCATATCATCCAATTTAATTTATAACAAGATTCAGTAGAGTTGTTTTTTTGGTTTGAGCTCTACAAATTAAACAGCTTTGTTGCTAAATACATTTTAAATGTATGCAAATTTTGTTTTAGAATTTACAACAAATTATGGACAACGCAAGAGATGGAGTGATATACTTCAGTTTGGGTAGTTTGCTTCAACCCCAGAAAATGCCCATGAAAATGAAAAGGGATCTTCTGAACTATTTCAGTGCATTAAAACAGACAATAATTTGGAAGCTAGGGGAAAATCTGACTGATGTCCCCAAAAACGTACACTTACTTTCTTGGGCACCTCAACAAAGTATTCTGGGTAAGTTCAAGTACTTATACATATAATTATAACTTAGGGAAACTAATAAATTATATACAAAAAACTTTTTGAAAAAAAAGCTTTTATTTAAATAGTCTAAAAAGAAAAAAATAAATTTCTCCTTAAATTTTTTAACTATTAAGTTATAATCCTCAACATATTATACAATTTTTTTTAGACTATTTAAATAAAATCACGTCACGTCATTTCACGTCACGTCACGTGACGTCACGTAAAGTCACGACACAACACGTAACGTCACGTCAAGTCATGCCACGTCACGTCACGTAACGTCACGTTAATCCACGACACGTCACTTCACGTCATGCACGTCACGTAACGTCACGACACGACACGTCACGTCACGTAACGTCACGACACGACACGTCACGTCACGTCACGACACGACACGACATGACACGTCACGACACGACACGACTTGACTATGAGCCCTTTTATTTGATACCCATATTGCAGAAGTGCTTTTAAAAAACTATTTCCGTATCTTGGATGAGCCGCCATATTGGATGTAGAATGACATTACATTCATTTTCGAGTTACTTTCAATGAGCCCTTTCATTTGATATCCATATTTCAGAAGTGCATTAAAAATAACTATTCCCCTATCTTGGATGAGCCGCCATGTTGGATGTAGAATGAAATTACATTCGTTTTCGAGTTACTCTCAAGAAGCCCTTTCATTTAATATCCATATTGTAGGACTGCATAGAAAAAAATTATTTCGCCATCTCAGATGGTCAGCCATATTGGATTTAGAGTGATGTCACATACCATATCGTGCATTGTCATCTAAACTAAACGCGTATGCAAAATTTCAGCGCAATCGGTTAAATATATCTACTTCAAAATTGAGTTCCAAAATTCCACCGTAACATACTTACATTACATACAGAGCAAGTTAAATAAAAGCTTTTAAAAGCTTTTAATATCAACAATGACGCAGTGGATAATAACTGTATTTAGAAATGACGAGATGTCTGGAATGGATGTTATGAAAAAGTAGGCATTTGAATTAATGTCAAAGTTGCTAAAACAGATTTTACTACATTTTCAGCTCATCCAAACTGCGTACTTTTTATCACTCACGCTGGATTACTCTCGATTCTTGAAGCCATATACTTTGGGGTCCCAATGATTGGATTGCCGTTCTTTGCTGATCAGTTCGTGAATATCGAGAGAATAGCAGCAAAGGGCTTTGCTAAAAGGCTGGACTTTAGTTATAATTCACCAATGGAACTAAACGAAGCGATTAAAGAAATCCTCTCTAATACAAGGTAAGTCAGAAAGGCCCAATTTTATGATATATTCTTTCCATAAAATTACATTAATATCAAGATGTTCAAATATTTTTTTTGTCAAATTCTTACTTCTTGTAGTGAGATCATCGCGTTTGAAAAAATCAATCGCTTCTATTTGATCCTACTTCTTAGGTTCAACCTACCTACGTTATATCATAAAAAATGTATACAAAAACGAAAACCCATTGCTGGTCTTACATAAAAAAAATGTGACTATATTTACGTAATATTTCCATTTCTCATTTCCAGTTACCGGGATCGTGCAAAAGAGGGGTCATCTATTTATCACGACAAGTTGGTCTCTCCAGATAAGGAGTTGGTGTTTTGGGTAGAACATGTCATCAAAACTCGTGGTGCAAATCATCTCAGATCTATTGCGTTAGCAACAGAGTGGTACAAGAAATATTACATAGATTTACTAGCATGTTTATTAGTTAACATTACAGTGTTATTTTTGGCGCTGTGTAAACTTTTATCGCTGTTTAAAAATAATAAAAAGAAGACTGACTGAGCATTATTTGCACATTTATATCGTTTGTGATATTGCTTTGCTGTTATGAATATTTTTGTGATATTTCTTTTTTATTTTAAGTTCTTATGTTACATCATTGCAATGTATCGTAATATTAGATAGTACAGAATAAAATTGACTACTGATTTTTGCCTACATCATAACCCTTTTATTTGCATTTTCTCATGCCTTTAGCTGTTTATTTTAAAGATATCGTTTTATGACTTTGACTTTGAATTTTATGCTGATTACCAAATACATTGTGTGATTATAAGATTTTAGTACCGTTTGTGTAATGTGCATCTTGTATGTAACTTTTGTATAGTCTATTTTTCCTCATATTATATTTGGATATTTCACACAAGCACACATAAATTGATATTTCCTGTTTCCAAAGCAATTGTTTTCAGAAGTACAATAGATAATCTCATCTTTCCTTTTTTGTAACAAAATCTTTTATATACTCAACAATTCCACTATTCTATTATAATGTACATACATAATATTACATTTGAGTTAGGTATATAATATAAGTCTAATATAACTTTTGAGCCAATGCCAAGTAACTAGCTTTAGGATAGACTCTTGTTGTACCCCATCTTTAAAACACCAAACTTAACTCTTTGTCACATTCCGACGATTTTATAATATTATAATTCATAGATATTAAAGCAAGCATATGAGTAATTTTTGCAAGTAAACGCTCAATAACAAGGTTATCATTCTTAATTAACTAAATTTAAAATTAACTTTCACAGTGGACTCTCTACAAGGAACACGTACACACCCTAAAGTATTATCACTTATTTTTGTTACACACTGTATATACTGTGCTAATATGATCTTGCGGTGTAGTGGCCGAACCGCTTGTTTGAGCGGACGCATAATATTAATATTAATCGAGCTTTAGAGCCATCAGCCACCACCACAGAATATATATTAGTAGTACCAACCACCACTAGGTACATACGTCAGCGGTCGGTGATAAAATTAATCTCATGTATTTTTATTTTTCTATATTATTACTAGCTGTCCCGGCAAACGTTGCTTTGCCATTATATAAAGTATTTCGCCCATATTATTTTATTGAAGTGACTAAATAAGTATGTCGCCATGGCAACGTCGATCGCTATCCCGTCGCACAAACAATGGTCGCCGTCAGTCTCAGGTTGTAATAATTTACTATTATTTATTTATTTATTTATTTATTTATTTATTTATTTAGGACCAAAAACAGTTTTGCATTAATTACAACAATAGGTTTGGATATTTAAAAAATACAAGCTACATGCAATAACTAATTACAATTGGTCACAGCATGCAATAACATTATAAAGTTAACAGTAAACACAATTTGAAATAAAAATAAGTTATATAAAATTATCAATAAAAATGCTCTCATACTAAAATTAAAAATACAGATTTGGAATTTAGAAAAAAAAAAAAAATACAAATTCATTAAGTTAAAATTACAATTAAAAAAAAAATATCAATAATAAATTTCAATTGTAAAATAAATTATAAACCTTTTATAAATAATATAATTTAAAATTTTGTTAGAAAATACTGATTTGAAATAAAATATTAAAAAAAATTATTACAATTCATTAAATACAATAATTATTAATTAAATTACGTTAAAATTACAATAAAAGATATAGTTCAAATAGTGGTAATAAAAATGAATTAATTATAACATCAATTTAGAAAAAGTACAATTTATAAAATCAGGTTTATGCCGTCATGCTATCCTGGAACGTGGTTAAATTTCTGTAATACAACAGTTTTAATTTTGGAAAGACTATCAAAAAATATATCAATTTGATCTGAGATGCTATTGTACAGGGCAATGGTCCTAGAAATGGGAGAATTCTTACGCAGATTTGTGCGGCACGCACAACCTGAGAACAAGGAGACCGGATGACGTGGTGTGTGGTGTGGTATCTTGAAATTTATCCTAGACAGAAGATGAGGACAGTCTATTTCTCCATGTAGGATTTTATAGAAAAAGGTAGCATCAAGCATTGCACGTCTTGACTCTAGGCTATGCATGCCGAGAATCTGTAATTTATCCTCATAAGATTTAGTGGAACCCAGGACATTTTTGAAGCTATTACTCTTGAGGAATCGTTTTTGCAGTCTTTCGATTCTATTGGTGTGGATCATAT
The DNA here is from genome assembly GCA_905187585.1 of Cyaniris semiargus. Classification (NCBI taxonomy): domain Eukaryota; kingdom Metazoa; phylum Arthropoda; class Insecta; order Lepidoptera; family Lycaenidae; genus Cyaniris; species Cyaniris semiargus. The sequence continues at coordinate 7,834,386 of LR994566.1, read as the reverse complement.
AAGAAGGAGACCATACAGAACTACAATATTCAAGTTTGCTTCTCACAAGTGAGTTAAAAAGGAGTATGAGAGTCTGCGGCTTCTTAAATTCTTTACTATTACGGAGAATAAATCCTAATGATTTGCCTGCAGCACATATAACATTATCAATGTGAGATGTGAAGCGAAGTTCACCATCCATAAGTACGCCTAAGTCACTTATTTCAGTGACAGGATTGACAGTCTCGCCAGAGAGAGTGTAGGATGTTTCAAGCTTGTTATGCCTTCGAGAAAACCTCATATGGAAACACTTGGATGTATTTAGGTCCATCTTATTTTGTCGACACCAAGTTTCTAGGGAGTCCAAGTCGTGCTGTAAGAGGGCTTAATCCGTTAGGCTTTTCACCACATGAGTCAATTTCAGGTCATCCGCAAACATATAAGCTTTAGAGTAAGCAATGTAGTCACATAGGTCATTGATGAAAATGTCGAACAAAAGCGGACCCAAAATTGACCCCTGTGGCACACCAGAAGTACATACAAAGGAATTTGATTCAAATCCATCGATAACAACAGACGACACACGAAGATGCAGGTAAGATCGAAACCACTCAAGAAGTGATCCATAAACACCATATCCTTGTAGTTTATCAACGAGTATAACGTGATCAACCGTGTCGAAAGCCTTTGAAAAATCTGTATAAATAGCGTCAACTTCAAAACCTTTATCAACGGCGTCAATCAAGTCAGTTGCATAAGATAGAAGATTAGTTTGCGTTGATCTCTTAGAAATAAAACCGTGCTGAACTTGACTGACGCCGTTTCTAAAGTGATTGAGCAAATAAGGATGAACTAATGATTCAAAGACTTTCGACATGGTCGACAATATTGAGATGGGCCTATAATTGGATACTGAGTCTTTTCGACCTTTTTTGAAAACTGGAACGATTCTTGCTTTTTTCCACAAGGAAGGATATTTCCCGGTTTCTAATGAAAAGTTAAAAATTATTAGAAGAGGTAGCGATAGCGATTTGGCACATTTCTTCAAGAATATTGGGGGTATGTTATCCGGTCCTGAACCCATAGTACAATCAAGTCTTTTTAGTATTAAATTAACTTCGCGAAAACTCAATTTTATTGATGATAAACTGGAAATGCACGAATAAAAATTTTGTTCAACGTATCTAGAAGGTCTATTTGCTTTAGGGCGGTAAGCACAAGAGAATTGTTCGGCAAAGAGTTCGCATATCTTATCTGGAGAGTCAGCAGTGCGAGAATTCAGGTGCATGCGAGATGGATAGGAGGAACTAGACTTACGCAGATTCTTAATATGAGTCCAGAAGTATTTAGGGTTGTTACCGATTTGTTCTTCCAGGTCATTTATATATTTCCTATAATTACTAGCAAGAAGAGCATCACAGTCTTTTCTCAAGTACTGGTATTCAATTCTGTCAAGGGGATTATTAAATTTTTTAAACTTTATGCGATACTTTTGCTTTTGTCTCAGCATTTTTAGCAGTTCTGAGGAAAACCAGACTGGTACATTCTTTTTGCGTCGTTGCGTAAAGGGAACATTAGTCTTTATTATATCATTCAAGATATCATAAAATCTAGATAGCATCGCATCCACGTCTCGGAACACACTAAGCTCATCGACCCACTGTATTTTATTAAGACTTTGAATAATAGCTTCATAGTCAGCTGAGAAAAAATTGTACCTTTTAGTCGTATTTTTGGAACCATAGTGAGTGTAAGATAATCCCAGTGTTATTTCGAGAGGTGGATGGTAAGCATCAACTGCACGTAGAGGAGTACAAGGATCCACCGAGACTATGCCTTCATCACACAATACAAGGTCCAGAATTTTGTTGGACGAATTAACGATTCCGTTATATTGGCTCAGGTGATGCAAGTGAAGAAAATCAACTAGTTCGCTTTTGATAGAAGATGTACCATAATTAGAGGGTGTAAGTTGAGATTCTGGTGGTAGAGATGAATGCCAAGATATGCCACCAAGATTAAAATCACCGACCATCAATATGATGTCATCGCTCTGTAAACTCTCAATTACTTTGCTAGCATTACACAAGAACAGATTAAGTGTTTCGGAAAGATGTTGCGGGGGTAAGTATACTGAACATAAGACAAGTTTTTGGGACTTCTTTTTGTTAATAAGGTCAATGCTAACCCAGATGTCTTCACAATCACTTTCGAAATCGTTTTCACGGTGAGAAACCAATCGTTTTGAGACAGCAATAAGTACGCCTCCGCCATCTTTTTTGCTCCGAGCAATGGCACAGGTTTCTCTATCTCGCCTATAAACAATGTATCTATCATCAATAAATTCGCTATCATGCACACTGTTATTTAACCACGTTTCAGTAAAAATTATAACATCAAAATCATTGGCAGATATGTTTTGATAAATATTTATAGCGTGACCACGCATGCCTCTAACATTTTGATAGTAGCAGGTAATGTGAGAATCGAAGAGTACTATTTATTTTCTTATACATGCGTAAAGAGCAAAAGGGCTTAGAGAAAAATTATTTAAGTGTTGCAAGAAAGTCATTGTTTTTAACATGAACGTACTCAGAGCTATTGGTTTTGCGCATGAAAACGTGTCCATCCTTGACCCATACATATTTGAAGCCCAGATCCTTAGCTTTGGTTCTAGCTGCAGAATGCAGTGACTTGGTGGCAGGTGATAGATGCTCGGTAACAAAAATCGGTTTTTTGTCTCCTCCAATACCCAAGTGGCTCGTATTCAACTTTTCTGATTCCTTCGAGGCTTTCTTGTTGAAAGTTTTAGCTGTAGCTAAGAAACCATTACGGATTCTAGGAGAGGCAAATTTTACTAGTACAGATCGCGGCCTACTAGAATCTTTGTTCAGTTTCGAAATCCTAGTACAAAGGTGAATATCTTGTTCCGAGATGTTAAAATTAATCACATTTGCTAGCTGTGTAACGGTGGCATACATGTTTTCAGTCCGATGCTCAGGAATACACTGCAATTCAATGTTGCTAGCACGGGAGTGCTGCTCTAGTTGAGTAACTCTGGAATTTAAGTCTGTCACAGTTTTCTTGAGAACCGAATTTTCCTCTTCGATTTTAATTAGGGCGGTAGACTTTAAGGCGAGTTCCTTTCTCATGTCTTCATACTGCTGTTCTATGAAAGTAATTGCGCATGTAAGTTGAGACAGTTGGTCTAGCAGCTCTTTATTCTTTTCTGCCATTTGGCTAAGCAACTTATTTTGAAAGGACAAAAAAAGAGGCTCCATTTCATTTTTAATAGCTTTTTGCAGCATTTCTGGCGATGTCACTGATATGTTCCTGGTATTAGACGCTCTAAGCGTAATATTTTGCTCAAAAGAATCTTCTGGACTTTTCGTTGATGTATTAGAAAGTAAGGACGCATTTAACATCGCTCGTTTATCGTTGCACTTAGGACAAGTCCAAGACTTCCACTCCTCCTTATTATGTTTTTTGGATAATTTAACGCAGGATCCATGGTAGCGACCCTTACATAGTGCACAAGAAATAAGTTCGCCAGCCCCAAGACTTCGGACACAACAATTAAATTTTATCTGTGGCGAATTCATTTTCTGTTGGCAAAATTATGTGGAGTCCGTATGAAGATATTATTGTGAGAAGGCGAAGAAGTCGGGTATCCTTAATCTGTGGGTTCCACTTGACGTACGCCAAGGATTGACAGCTACTTGTCAGTTGTCACTTGTCAGTGTCCCAGAAATTGCGGTAGATTCTGAGATTATTATTTTTTGTTTATCTTCTCGAAAATTAAAATGTTGATGTGATTGGTTGGTTTTCAAAAATTTGAATGTGACTATGACCTCAGGTATATAGAAATAACTGAACTTGATACCTGGAATTGATGATATCTCAAGAAATATAGCGGTGAAACTTCTGTATATTATCTTCTTAGTAAACTTCTTATGTTCCGGTACAATGAGAGTTCACAGAATTAACACAACAGTAGCTTTTCACCAAGGTAATTAGATTAATTTCAAGAGCAGCTCAAAAACAGTGTTTACTTGTTGACAGCTATTGACAGATTATTTATTCAACAAATGCACTCGTCAATATATAAAGTACCCAGTAGCCGATTCTCAGACCTACTGAATATGCATATAAAATTTGGTAAAAATCAGTAAAGCCGTTTCGGAGGAGTTCGCTGACTAACATTGTGACACGAGAATTTTATATATAAGAAGATTGTATTTTAATGCAAGCTCATTATAAAAACACTATTATGACGAGTAATGACTAATAAAAATTATTATACAGTGTAATGGTCAATAAAAATTTGAGGGCAAGGACATTATCCTTCCTCTGCTACTGAAAATATTCAGAGCAAGTTTCGCGTGGGGCTACATCCCAATGGCATGGACAAAGGTAAGGGTGTCCTACATACCCAAGAGTGGGGACAGGGACAAAGCTCTACCAAAGTCATACAGACCAATTAGCCTCACCTCTTTCATGCTTAAAACAATGGAGAAGGTGGTCAACCTACACATAAGGGACACCTATCTCACTAAAATGCCGCTGCATGAGAGACAACATGCCTACCAAAAAGGCAAGTCTACCGAGACGGCCCTAATGGACTTGGTAGATCGGATTGATAGAGCAATTGAAGATAAAGAGATTGCGTTATGTGTTTTCCTTGATATTGAAGGCGCATTCGACAACACTTCAACCAGCTCTATCACAAATGGCCTGGTTTCAAAGAATATAGATCCAACTACTAGGAAATGGATCAAAGCCACGCTCGACAACAGGGTAGCCTCATCGACTATTATGGACCTGACACTCAAAATCAGGCTCACACAAGGGTGCCCACAAGGAGGTGTGCTGTCACCCCTGGAATGGTCCCTGGTAGTGGATGAGCTACTAAGGGAACTGAACCTCTTAGGTTACTACGCTCAAGGGTACGCTGACGACCTGGCGATTATGGTGGTGGGTAAATGCGCATCGGTGGTCGCTGGGTTGATGCAGTCAGCACTAAGAGTCGTCGAGGATTGGTGCCAAAGGGTCAAGCTAACAGTAAACGCTGATAAGACAGTCTTGATACCTTTCACCAAAAAGAGAAAGTTGGAGGGACTAAGACCCCCAACACTCTTCGGAAAAACTATTAAGTTTGCGGGTGATGTCAAATATCTAGGAGTAATCCTAGACAAAGGACTCACTTGGAATAGGCACATCGAGTATATTACAAAAAAGGCTAGATGTGCTCTGGGTTCCTGTTGGAAGCTTGTCAGCTCTAAATGGGGTATTCGGCCGAAGGCAATGCTATGGCTATATACAGCCGTAGTGAGACCGATAACCACATATGGCTGCGTAGTGTGGCATAAAAAGGCTGAACAAGTAAACTGTAATAAAAGTCTAAACAGCGTACAGAGACTGGCATGTCTTATAATCACGGGTGCACTCTCGTCAACACCCACCGCTTCCCTCGAGGCCCTGATCAACTTAACTCCGCTTCCTCTGCTTGTTCAGATGGAGGCCAAAAAGGTGGCTCTCAGGGCCAGGACGGCGGGCAGGACGAATTGGGCCTCTACCCCTTTTCGACAGCTGGAACAGTCTCTCAATGAATCACCTGTCATGGCCATGCCATCAGATGCCATGATCAAGATGCACAGCTTTTCGAAGCTATACCAGGTTTTTATACCTTCCAGGGAAGACTGGGATAGAAAAATTCCAATCGATGTCCGCCCTAGCGACATAGTTTGGTTCACGGATGGATCAAGGAAAGACAACCGTGCGGGAGCCGGATTCTACGGAGGCAGGCCACCAAAAGGGAAATACGCCTGTTTGGGGGAGTTTGCGACCGTGTTTCAGGCTGAAGTCTTCGCTATCCTCGGTTGTTCACTAGAAAGCCTGAAGATGGCCCTAGTTAATAAAAACGTTTTTATATTCTCCGATAGTCAAGCTGCACTTAAAGCATTGACTGCCGCAGAAGTCTCCTCCAAATTAGTTCTGGAATGCATTGAGACGTTGAACATGCTGGGAAGGAACAACAACATCCGCCTAGTATGGGTCCCGGGCCACAGTAACGTCCCCGGAAATGAAACCGCTGACGAACTGGCTAGGCTTGGGGCCGAGAGTCTCATATATGGCCCAGAACCAGTCTGTGGTATAACTCCCAGTACCACAAAACAAGTGCTCAAGGAATGGAGTCACAGACTATGCAGGAAGCAATGGGCTGAGACCCCTGGCCTTGAACACTCCAAGGCACTAATTCCTGGCTTCAACAAGAAACTATCAGAATTAGTGCTCACCTTGGGTAGGAACCAATTAAGAATCCTTACCAGAAGCCTAACTGGGCTCTGCAAGCTCAACAAACACCTAAACAGAATGGGCATTTGTAGCACAACGACTTGCAGATTCTGTGAGGAGGAGGATGAAACACCTATTCACCTTCTCCTCGACTGTCCTGCTCTACTATAGAGCAGGAACAGACACCTTGGTCGCCACGAATACTCATCCACAGAGGAAATTCGTGACACCAACCCCAACCATATCGTTCAATTTATGAGCAGTATTGGGTTGCGGACATACTCTAGTGCAAAGGAGTCACAATAGATCCTAATGGGTCGCAGTGACGTCAGGGCTACAGCGACCTGCCTTCTTTAAAAAAAAAAAGAAATGGTCAATAACGTAACAGTAAAACAGTACCTAAATAGTTTTGGGAAAATATATGGTGCGAAAAAAAAATTCCTTTGTCACCCACTTAGGGTCAATTCAGACCGAAACGCGACGCGTAGATGCATTTCTGAATTTGTATTGGTTTGACAGAGTTGAATGACGTCTCACGCAATTGAAATTTGTCAATTCAATACAAATTTCGAAATGCATCTACGCGTTGTGTTGCGGTCTGAATTGACCCTAAGGCACGTATTTATTAGTATTGCGAAACATTGTTTATGAGCAGTTTATATAATTTTTATTACAGTGTTTATTAACAAATGTTTACTAATGAATACGTGGCTTACGTAGTACGCGTACGTAGTTAAACTACTTAGTAATCTACGCTTAGGCTCTGGTCACATTGCAACTTCCCGCACGAGGTGATAATATGATGCGAGTAAATGAGCTACCTATTTAAAACTGAACTTTATTTACTACACACATTGAATTGAGTATTGACAGGCTACCCTCCCGCGGGGTTGGGTTGTCTGTTCCAATTCTAAATGGCTTATTTAAATATAGTTAAAAAAAAAAACAAAAATGCTTTTTTATTTAATTTTATTTGTTTTTTCAACAATTTTAACAAATTATTGCATTGTCACTGGCTCTTAATTATACGTATGCAAAGTTTCGAATTAATTAGATTACTGAAGATAGGTAAAAATCGTGCTCAAAGATTCCGTTACAATACATACAGCCTAAGCTATAATGAAAGCGTGTTAAAACGCATATCGCCTCTTCACGCTACAATGTGAACTGACCACAAGTATATCCATAAAGGATCTAACACAACACTTATCAATCGAGTATTATACGAAGAATTCATGCTACAAAGAACCGATTATGTGTGATGAGTGATGAGTTATGACTGATGACTGATGATGCTGCAAAAGTAATACATACTACTTTTACTCCATTTAGGATAATTTAGGATAATAATTAATACTACCTCTGAGCTCCAGAGGTCATCGTTATCTCGTTAGCGTAAATATCATTTTGGAAGCAAAATATTACGAGCTTTATTTATTCGGTAGGCGTCGTGTTTGCTTCTTTATAAAATATTACAGTAACCGAAACTTAATTAGTATCGTACGAACCACACGTAAATTGTGTCGTTAAAAATTTGTTGCGCACGTGATAAAAGTACGCAGAAAACAGAAGTAATTTGATTGAAGATGTTCTAAACGTGTCATTACTCATTTTTAATTTTTAATTTAATGCGGTGTTTACGTAAGTACTTCAAAATTATATTTTAAAGATGATTATGACGCCCGCAACTTCGTTGCGCCAAAATTCGTTTATCGCGCGGAAACCGTATATTTTTCCGGTACATATAGAGGATTCGATCCCGGCCGATTTTTCTAATCCTGGGATTACGGGATTATCTACATTGAATCCCGGGATACCTGGATAGTCCCGGGATTATATTGGTAATATAAAATGGCAGCAAAAAGACAGTAGAGTAAGAGCCTGCGACGGCCAGACCTTTCTCAGTTTTGTAAAGTTGAAAGTTTACCTGTTTGTGGCCTTTACAGAGGTAAGAATGACCAGCAACTATGGAGTTTCGGTCGCGGTTACTTTAGGAGGTATCCAGTTCTGAAGGTCTACCTGACCTTCGAGAAAGAATAGAGCACAATTTTATAGCACAGTTGCTTCCCACTGCTAGACACCCTCAAAGTCTTAGACTTTAAGATAGTGTAAGGGTGTCTGGCAGCTGTCGAAAATATCCGGCACTGGAAGACGAGATTCCTCCACTTATCGCAAAGAATATAAGCTACGAAATTGAGCTTTTCTCTTTCTTGAAGGTAAGGTAGACCTTCAGAATAGGTAGACCTTCAGAACTGGAAACACCCTAAAGTAATCGCGACCAAAACTCCATAGTTGCTGGTCGTTCTTACCTCTGTAAAGGTCACAAACAGGTAAACTTTAAGCTTTACGAAACTAAGGCAGGTCTGGCCATTGCAGGTTCTAGCTCGACAGTGAAACATATCAAAATTAACTTTTTATTTTAAATATTTAACCAAAAAAAAAATCTTTCTCCTGATAAAATAAACAACTAAGGCACTTCTGTAAATAATTTAAGAAATAGTTTCATAAGATATAATTTACAGAATTGCTTAGTTTGTTTATTTTATTGGCACTTTATAATTTCCTTTTTTTAGCCACGAAAATAAAATCTAAGAAATAACAACGCATCCAATAGAAACTAACACCCGTTGATTTGGATCTATATTTACTCAGACACATTAATACATTGTTGTCCATACTTCCATACTTACTAATATTATAAATGCGAAAGTGTGTCTGTCTGTCTGTAACCTCTTTACGCCCAAACTGCTGAACCGATTTTTCTGAAATTTGGTATGAAGATACTTTGAGTCCCGGGAAAGGACTATGTCCTAGGGATACTGTAGGAAAGGCATACACACTTTCATTTTATCCCGGAAAAATGTACGGTTCCCGCGCGATAAATAAGTTTTCGTTAATAACTCGTTAATAAAAAATATAGTTTTTTAATAAAGTCATTGATTATCACCAATTAACACAAATATCAATACTTATACGACGTAAAGCGGTGTTCTTACACAATTTTACACATGTACGATACTCGTCGTTAGCAAAAATAAATGAAATTAAGTGTTTAAATAAGATGGACGTCATAACGTTAAATCAAAGTATTTACTTGCATTTGCATTTGCATTTCATTTCACGCACATTTTTGTTGCGTTTGTTTAACATTGACTTAATTAAAAATATTTATCAGTCCCGAAAATCCCGGGACTTATAAAATTAAATCCCGGGATTTTCGGGACTAAAATATGAACGGGATCCCTGGTTCCCGGTCATATTTTAGTATCGAATCCTCTAGGTATATCGTCGCCTCAGTGCTTATTTGTACTATCTACCATTGGTAACTTTTTACAGGAGACAAGTTTTTTTCTGTATTTTCAAAAAGAAGCCATAATTTTAATATTTGAAAGTCTTTAATAATACATCGGTAACCTTTAAATTGATTTTTATAATTATCATCTACGGCTAGTGATTAATTATACCTTATTTTTTAATTTTGATATGGAGTTAGAACAAACATGCACAAATATAATTACGAAAGTGGAGTTAGAACATAGATAGAGATAGACCAAAATGACTGTTTCATTTTTGCGTGCTTATTTGTTCGATATGCCAAACTCATATACAGGATGCATAATTTTTTCGCATTCTCATCAGAAGTATCCTCTGATTGATTTTAGGGAAGTCCCGGTAACTAACTTGTAATAGACATTGAAATAAAACACATTTTGTTTTTTAATATTTATTTACGACTTTAGGTTTTTTCACATTTTGCTGTTTTTTAGTTTTATTTACTTTATTAATTGTCTTCTTTTTATTGTTATTCTCATTTCCTAATGCACTGGAATTATAATTACAGTAACACCCTGAACCTTCCAAGTTAAGAAATATGTAATTTTATTAACATGACAAAACGGGAAACAATCATAAACCTTCTGCGTCTTGGGCGTGTAAAGTTAACTGACAGACAGACGGAAAGACATAAACACTTTCGCATTTATAACATTAGTATGGTTTTTTACCTGAAAAGAAAATAAATACCGTGTAACTTTCATTCAATAAAGTGGCCATTTTTTCCTCGATGTCCATAAATCGTGTGGGAACGCTTTGTGTGTGAGTCCAACTCGCATACCGATTTTTAGGGTTTCGTACCCAAAGGGTAAAAACAGTACCCTATAATTACTAAGACTTCGATGTCTGTTTGTCTATCTCCAGGCTGTATCTCAAGAACCGCTATAGCTGGACTTCTGAAAATTTCACAGATTAATTATGTATTCATGTTGCCACTATAACAACAAATACTAAAAACAAAATATCTACACTAATATTATAATACTATAATCTTACATACTAATTACTAGACATCGAATTATATGCATTTGCATATTTGCATATGCAAATGCATATAATGACACTTTTTAGGCGATAGTGCATATTTTGGAAATTTTTCGTTGATAGTGCATATTTCGGTAGTTTTATGCCCTCGTAGTCTCCAAACTAGCTATCATGGCACACAACGAGGCCACAAAACAGAGGTACGATAGATCAAAACACTTCAAACATGTGGCTCCATCCCCATTTAAAGAATGCAATACACCCGATAGGTACAATATCTTTCTAAAAACAAAATTTTTCTTTGTAGTTGGCAATATTAGTAAAAAATTTGAATGAAGTAGTTAACGATTTAATAAACTTCCATGGGTATTAAGACGCGCTCCCTACGGATATTCCGTAATTTACCGTTTTTAGAGCCTTATTAACTCATAATTTGAAAGCTACAAAATTATAATAAAAATACAGCAATAATCTTCAGTATATGAACGTACCTTTCATAGTTATTTATTTCATATATTTTTTTATTATACTCATGATATCAGCTTCCAAAGTAATACCAATTTATTTAAATTCAAGCATACATTCAGTATCTCCCTAGTATTTACAAATTACGTTTATTTGAAACACACGCCAATTGATAGACAATTTCATTAACTACATATTTGCCGTTTGAATTTTTTTTAGGTCAATTTTGAACTAAGATAAGTAAAAAAAATAGGTTTTTGGTGCGATCTCGGCAACGCGGCAAATGTATGGTCAAGGTCGTTTGCTCAGGGGATGGCCTTAAGATTGCAATTGGAAAATGTTGGTAGAAAATTATTATTGATGCTGTATAAGAAATGATTAATCCTGGATTTGATGAAATTATAAAAATTGACGCTTCTATTTACGGCACCACCGGAAAATTTTAATAATAAGACGTGACTTTTGATTGTGCATATTTTGTGCACATGTCCGCCATTTTTCGTGCATATTTGCATGCATATTTCGGTACTTTGATCGTGCATATAATCCGATGTCTACTATAGGTCTACCAGAATCTAATGGCAAAAAGTGAGAAAATAAATTGACTAGCAATACCGGGGTAATTGGAATAAAATATTTTGATCCTTTTTTTTTTCTTATAGGGGCTGATTCTGTGTGTTAAGCATGCAAATATAAAAAAAATATCCAATGATCAAGGATATTTTATGAAAATCAGCTGTCAAAAATTGCCATCAGATTCTGGTAGACCTATAATTACTAATATACTATTTAATTATATTATAAAGCTGAAGAGTTTCTTTGTTTGAACGCGCTAATCTCAGGAGCTACCTGCTACTGGTCCGATTTGAAAAATGATTTCAATGTAAGATAATGTAATTTATCGAGGAAGGCTATAGGCTATATTTTATCACGCTAAGACCAATAGGACCGAAGAAACAGAAGAAAATGTGGAAAAAACAGGAAAAATTATTTGAAAGTGCTTATCTCACGAACTACTGGAGCAATTTTTATGATATTTGGCACAGAAATAGAGATGGCCACGTGAAGGGACATAGACTATTTTTTTTTGTAGAAAATGTACGGTTTCCGTATAACTTCTAATTTACGCGGGCGAAGCCGCACGGAACGTTTAGTTATTAATATTTAAGTGGGGCTCCTATACAACAAACGAGATTATTTTGGCCTTTTTTATATCAACAATGGACTGGTAAAAGGTAGGCATTTGAAATATTCACAAAAACCCTAGTTGTATTTTTACTTTAATAATTACTGATAATTAAATTGAAATCAAATATATATTTCAGGGGGGCTCCCATACAAAAAAAAAAAAAAATTAATTGGTTACTTTCGTTTTATAACGGTACGGAACCCTTCGTGTGCGAGTCCGACTCGCACTTGGTCGATTTTTTTCCGCTATTACAACTTTATTTATAAACACTATATTTCATTTTTAAAAATATAATAAAATGCTAATTCTTCAGACATAAAATGCATATTAATAGCATAATACAAAGAAAATTATTTTTCCTCAGAAGTAAGAACGTAAACAAATATTTTTTACCGACTTTAAAAAAGGAGGAGGTTGTATGTTCGTCTGTATATTTTTTTTAAGTTACAAGTATTTAGTTACTTATTTCATTTTTTCCCAAAATAAAAACCATAACAAAAAGCTATTCGACTTGAAGTTTTATTTTTAAGGCAGATCAAATATATCATAATTATTGTGTAATAATTAAATTGAAGGCCTTGGCCCTTGAGATAAGATAAATAATAATATGATATCAGCCGTGTCTTGTCACTTGTGTAGTATAAGTTTATTTATGTTGGTTATGTTTTTATTAACAATTAGAATTACGGTAACTGTTGCGAATAGATATAATATTATAAATACTTCAGATTACATACGATAGGAATAATTATTATTTATAATTTATTAAATAATATATTTCAAAAAATCATTTATCTTTTAATATCTTAATTCCACCTATTATAACAGTTGAAAGTTAAAATATGTCAATAGTATATTATATTAGCAATGCTTTCACGCTGAGGCAGCACCAGCATAGACAGTAAAAAAAAGTTTTGTTCGACGTTTGATAATATCCTGTTATGATGATATTATGTCGGATTTTGGTCGTATTGTTTACTGTATGCGCTAGTGGCGCCGTGAGTCTGACTAAAAGAAGGGGGTCACATTATCGAAAGTACCATCGAAGAAATTGATTCATAGGCAGATGGCGGACCTACGTCATTTGGTCGGGTTATGTCAATTCAATGTCTGGTGGCTGGGGTTAACAAAACGCGACCAAATTACGTAGGTCCGCCACCTGCCTACGAATCAACTTATCTGAAAGTACATAGGGGGTTCGTTAAAGCGTGACATCACTCAAAATTTCGACTTTTAAACCCCTATGTCCTATGGTTCAAAAGTCGATATTTTGAGTGATGCAATAATGTTAGTGGTAAAATAACTATTGCACAACGGTAATATTTTGTATTTTTTTAAGGAAATGTCTGAATAGATTTTTTTTAATAATAATGCAGTTAATTATATTTAATAATATACTAGTAGTGCCCCGCGGTGTTACCCGCGGTTGTTCAGTGAAATTAAATTGTATTAACAGTAGATGATTTTTCGCATCAATCATTTTCATTGATTTTCCCGTAGGAATAAGAAAATTTTCGAGCTAAAATGTAGCCTATGTTTTAATTCAGTATGTCAGCTAACTTCATGTCAAATTTTATCGAAATCGCTCCAGCCGTTTAGGCATGAAGAAGTAATAAACGTACACATTACACACTCACAAACAACGGCGGCCTTACCCATTGCGAGGCCCCGGGCGGCACGTCCTTGCGAGGCCCTTTGTCTTACGGAAAAGTACCTATGTGATGCGAAAGTAGTTCTGGTTGTTTAGTTAGTATTCGTTATGTTTGATGAGACATGCTTAAGTTATACAAATAAATAAAATTTGAATCAAAAAATCTTATCTTTTAAATTGTATATTTTTAAAAAGGCCGCCACTGCTAACAAACTTTCGCCTTTATAATATTAGTATGATAAACTCTAGCAAAGGGTTATCATCTGCTTTCCGAGAGGAATATTTGTAAAAATAATAAAATAAAATAATAAAAATAGTTTTATTTCTGAATAGATTTGTAACAAATACTTTCAGAACGTTGATACTACTGGTGCCTACCACCGGTTTGGGAACTAACCCGGCGTGAAGAACCAGAGTAAGAAACTCGCACGGGGTCCCAGTTTTTAACAAAAAAGTGAGAAAAAAATTATTAATCTTTTTAAAATAAAATTTACAATGCTGTAACTTAAAATTATACAATGTCAACATACGTCATACCTACATACGTAATTGTAAGTCACATAATAATGTAGAAGTAGCCTTGCAAGCAGCCATTCTACTCCTAAGATGTGCCATCGTTTATGACATCATTGACCTTGGCTTTGGCACACAAACGTTCTTTGACATAGAGATATAATGTATAATTATGTCAGTGTTCTTTGACTACTTTTTTAAATTTATTAATCGAAAGATTTTGAACGTTTTCTGGGATTTTTATGTAAAGGCTTTATGTCAGTAAATCTTTTAAAAGGCAATGTATACACATTGCCTTTTAAAAGATTTACTGACTTTACTAAGTCTGATCACAAGCAAATCTAGCTTGTGCTTATTTCTGGTGTTCCTACAGTGAATGTCACTTTTAGCTTAAATTTACTTATATTTTTTCTAACATAATTATATAACTTTATCCAAAATGTATTGAGAAGCTACAGTAAGGCCCACTTGTGCCAAAACTTTGAGTTAAATAAATAACCCGGGGCTTACTAACTCAGTGTTAACGTTTTTAATTTTAAACTTATACTGTATATTGTACCAGAAGAATTTATCCCAAAGTCAACTAACCCGGGGTTATGTCATGTTCATTCATTCTTTTTACATCCAGCCAAATATTTAAGTGTACTGTTCTCTCTCGCTCCACAGTACTTTAAATAAGGCTATCTCTTTATGTCAGATTTGAAATGACACGTGGTTGTTTGTCGCATATTTTGGCCATCTGGCCTAATATAATAGAACAATGCTGAATGATTTAAGTTCATAGGTGATGCATCCTCACTGGAAATATAAAATTAAACAATATTGTAGACCTATTTAAATCATTGTACTTGTGTCCAATGTTTAGGTATCTAGTCTACCTATTTATAAAGTAGTTCACTAAAGACGCACTTATCTATACTTAATATTATAAAGCGGAAGAGTTTGTTAGTTAGTTTGTTTGTTTGTTTGTTTGAACGCGCTGATCTCAGGAACTACTGGTCCGATTTGAAAAATTCTTTCAGTGTTAGATAGTCCATTTATCGAGGAAGGCTATAGGCTATATTGTATCACGCTAAGACTAATAGGAGCGAAGAAATAGAGGAAAATGTGGAAAAAACGGGGGGAAATTATTGAAAGGGCTTATTTGAACGCGCTAATCTCAGGAACTACTGGTCCGATTTGAAAAATTCTTTCCGTGTTAGATAGCCCATTTATCGAGGAAGGCAATAGGCTATATTTTATTACGCTAAGACTAATAGGAGCAAAGAAATAGAAGAAAATGTGGAAAAAACGGGGGAAATTATTTGAAAGGGCTTATCTCACGAACAGATACGTCTTCAAAATTATGAAGATTGAGTACAGAAATAGTTGAGGCTTGCCGAATTCGGAAAAAGGCAC
The DNA here is from genome assembly GCA_905187585.1 of Cyaniris semiargus. NCBI lineage: Eukaryota > Metazoa > Arthropoda > Insecta > Lepidoptera > Lycaenidae > Cyaniris > Cyaniris semiargus. Next base: position 7,818,580 of record LR994566.1, on the reverse strand, counting down.
TATTAGATAGGAAAAATTATTTAATACTTTTTAGTTCATATTATAAGGATGTTATTATTGTTTTTACCTTGGAAGTCGGTTTTAATTTTTTGTTAAAAATAATAATTTCACTCTTTTTAGTTACCTCGATTGTTTTTCTTATTCTTATTACGATGTAGATTGTTTTCCTATGTAAGTATTTTCATACTAAGGGTTCAATTTATTACCTCGATCGTGGGAATCGCAGACGCAATAGATTTTTAATTGTTATGCGGCAGCCGGGTGCCGCTTGGGGATTTATGGGTTAATAGTTAAACTTGTGTAGTACCTATCGAAGCAACTTACTTCTCTTTTTTCTTTCGAATCTCAAAAGTAATGTCAAATGTGTGCCTTACGCTCTCGAGTTAAGGTTGACTTTATTATGTTCAATTTTGTGGTACATAAGTCGCTTAGAACTTGAATCATTTATTTTGAAACAACATTATATTTTTATTAAAATCGCTATAAAAAGTATAATTATTATAAGGACATAACGTGATGATATAATTATGGTGTTGTGGGGCATATTGTATCCATATACAACCATGTGATACTGTTGACCCTGACGTGGTAATGATGATGATGATGATGATGATGATGATGATGAATGTAATTTGCATAGTAGCATATGCTTTCAGTTCTTAAAACAGCGCCTAAACCCCCAAACTTGTATCTATAAGGAATCCGGAGTTCTCTTAGTATCTTCGGAACCATAGTATACCTTGGTGCTAAATCTTGCGTTTTGGTAGCATATGCTTAGAATACTTCTCATAAAACCAAAATCACCATATGTTTCCATATAAATTTTGAGGAGTTCCCTCGATTACTCATGGATCCCATCATCAGATCACCACTTTTGTGAAAATGGGACCAAATTGGAGGGAAACCTAATAGAACAAAACAAAAATTTTGAAAATTGGTTCACAAACGGCGGAGTAATCGTTGAACATACAAAAAAATATATATTTTTAGTATTTTCAACGATTACTCCGCCGTTTGTGAACCGATTTTCAAAATTTTTGTTTTGTTATATATATCTACAGCCGAACATATAACCTCCTCCTTTTTGGAAGTCGGTTAAAAAGAGAATTTCTTTTTCTAGGCGAAATCCTCGATGAAAATCTTTGTCTCTTTGTGAGTAAAAAAGATCGGCCAGTTCTGCAATTCTTCTGTTATAAGAGTCCGAACTCCGAAGTAATGAATACATTAGTCAAGAAATTATTAAATTATAAATTTAAATTAAGTTATATTATTAGTTAAGAAATTATCGAATACGATAATTTCTTCATCATCATCATCAGATAAATTTCTTCAGAGATTCAAAAGAAGACATTTTATAAATAGAACGCATGGTTCGCTTCTGCAGGCAGTATGTAGTTTGTGTACCTATTTATAGTATTGTTACGTGCTAGGGTTCGAGGATTCGGAGAGAAAGACCTGGTGACTCTCTTGAAGACTTTATTCACTAACACTAGCTCACACAAATCACTATGTCCAAACACTAAGCACTAAGTCCAAACACTAAGCACTATCACTGTCTTAGGTCTAAGTAATACCGGTATTCATTTTACAAAAACCGGGATATTCGGTATTTTCGGTTTTGGTAAAATAAATAAAAAAACAAAATATGCTAATAGAAAAACGCGCCATTTGATTCATATTACGCTCTTTTTAGTTACAGGTAACCATAATTATTAAATAAGTACTTAATACTTAAGTGGATTTCAAAAATATTCACATTTGGTATCTTTTATCAGCCACACTTTATACTACGACGTCCCTAAATGCCGAAATGTTCACGTGTCTATCTTTATAGGCTCAAGAGTTGTTCTTGTACAGTAACTTCAGCAGGAAACAACTCATGAACTCATAAAGTTGAAATTATATACTTATTACAATTTTGCATATTATGCTTGCAATTATTATTTAAAAGGGATGCCAAAATTAAAAATTCAGAAGATCCTTTCAGTGACTTCGGAACCAACAAACAACTTTGAATGAAAACTCATCAAATCAGTAAGTGGTGTATGGCTGCATTAATTTATGCAACGCCAAAATTCTCAAATACCTTTCTTTAAAGACTCGGAAGCTCTGTTCAGTAACTTTGGATCCAGAAGCGCCTTAGCTTTATTTAAGTCAACTTCTAATTTTTAATTCAAGCTTCTTAAAATAACATCATTGTCACAACATACTTATTATTTCATAAAAAAAAATTAGGAGTTCTTTCGACACCTCATGGTATTTTCATGACTTTGTTGGCCATAACATCAAGATCAGATTATATCCTATAAAATATCAAAACGACAGAACAATTATCAAAGACATGTTACGATGAAAATACTATGAGAAGTATCAATAATAGAGTCATAGCGTGATGATGCATGGTGTAATGAAGGTAGTGATGATGATGATTGCTATAATTTAATAACTGCATAATATGCTTGCAGTACTTTAAGCAACGCCGAAATCCACAAACATGTCATGTCAAATCGGTACCTTCGGAACCCAGGGCATACCTTGGTGCGGAGAGGTTGCAAGAACTGCTGGTAAGCATCGCTCTCATAGAGGCAATCTGCCCCCTATTTAAAGAGTGGGTGATCCGGAGACACGGATACTCTCCTTTCATCTGACACAGATGCTGACCGGTCACGGCCGCTTTAATCGGTACTTGAGTCAGATCGCGAGCACAGAGAGTGACACGAGATTTCACCACTGCCTTAACGAGCTGGACACGACAGGGCACACATTGTCGACCTGTCCATCCTGGGTGGAACAACTCGCAGCCCTTACGGCTGCCATTAGATTGGACATCTCCCTGCCAGCAATAATCCGGGCAATGCTGATCAGCGAGATTGCGTGGCAGGTGATGAATGACTTTGCCCAGGAAGTCAGCACTGCAAAGGAGCCCCCTCCTTTGCAGTGCTGACCGACCGCAGAAGAGAACGGGAGGCGCTCGACCCCTTGAGACGGCCGAGGAGAAGACGCGCACCACGGAATGGCTTAGTCAGGATACTCGGGGTGGCAGTGTGGGGACACCGCCGCTCATTGCACCGAGTTTCAGAGAGAGCCGTAATGCGCATGGTGCACATCGCGGCCCCCGTGTGGGCTTTTCTAGGCTACCCCGCGAGCCGACCTAGAAATGCCTGCATGTTTTGATGAGTCTGCGAAACGCGGACAACCGTTGGTAGAGGTTGGGGTGGGTTGATCGTGCCCATAAATATGCCTAAACGGGGAGTGGAGCACCATGGGGTTTTAGTGGGTAGTTCCTCGGAGAGTCCCATACATACCCTGGCCGATGCCCCAATCCGCCGGGGATGCGCAAAGCATTTCCCCATGTAATAGGGCATACCTTGGTATAAATATTACTTTTTGGTAGTATTTGCTTGGATTACTTCATAAAAAAACTTAAAATCTACATAATATGTTTCTATATTGTCGAAAATTTCTCCCGATTTGACATGGATTCCATCATTATATCACCACTTTTGTGAACGTGGTACCAAATTCGAGTTATAACTTATACCCTACAAACTACAAAGGATGTAGCTTTTCAAAGGTAATAATAATTTTTAAAATCAGTTAAAATTTTGTTTATTTCAGAAGATAAATTGATTTAGGCATATTTAGATTAGGAACCTACTTACTATTCCTCCGCAAACTAATTTTATTGTACTAAATTTGTTAACTTTAGCTTAATCCCGGAAATACCGAAAATACCGGTATACCGGTATACCGGTATTGGTCTGGAGCCAATACCGAAAATACCGGTTTTGCTTAAATGGTTCGGTATTGCGACCCCTAGTTTTATATATTATCTCCATTTATTGTAGTTGGGAAATGAAATGGTCAAAACTTTTCTCCAAAAGTGTTCAACATTACAAATGATTTCTAAATTCTTTTCTAATTTTTTAGCACTGTTAGACTCGAACGCTTAGCACATTAAACTTTTTTCAATAAAGAAAGTATAAAAATACAAAAAACATGACGTCAAACTATGGCGGCACAATGGCGGGCAGTGTTTTCGGCGCTATATAAAAGGCATATTTTTCAGTCAACATTTTTATGGGTTTCTACTGTTTAAAATATTAAAATATTAGTTTTTTTGGTGAAAATGAATACTTAAGAAGCGTTTAGAATGAAGAAAAAAAGTAGGTCAAGTAGCCTATTGTGTGTAAGCATAGGGAAAAATCAAAAAACAAAAAAAAAACGTTCAAGTGCGAGTCGGACAAAGCGAAACTAAGCAAAAATTGTGTTTTTTGTATGGAAACCCCCCTTAAATATAATATTTTCTTTTTTTTACTTTTATTATAAATTGTGAAAGTAAAATTATGATTAAAGATTTTGTGAATATTTCAAGTGCCTACCGGCTGCCATTATTGATAATGAGAAAAAAGGCTAAAAAATCACGTTTGTTATTATTATTATTATTAATATTATCACTTATTTGAAGTAAAGTGAAGAAAGTTTATGAAATCAATAGAGAGTGACTTTATGAAGTGCCTGCCTGCCTGCCTGACTGCTTGCTTGCTTGTCAAAGGACTTCGCCGTAAAAAGAATGGAGATCTAAATGAGTGCCAAGTTCTGTGGAAAATCGAAATATGTATTTATAGTCAGCTGTCAGCTGTCATTGTCGCTATAGGCTAATTTAAAGATTGATTTTGTTGAATATGTATTAACCCTTGGACCGTGACAACATCTGTCAAAAATAGTAATCCAACACAAGCAAAAAAAAAAAAATGGCGCCCGGCCTTACCACCTTTTTACAAATAATATAATATTTTTACATCCAAACCATATTTTATGTTTGTGTGAAAAACATTAACAGCGATGTTAAATTTTCTATCTATCAAGGCATCATAATATAGTATTTAGTCTAATATTCTTTTTTTAATATTCTTTTCACAAGTATATATTTTGAAAAATATTTTTCTGACTGTTTCACATGAAATAAGTTAATATTTTGTTATAATCTACACGACGGAACCCTAGTGCAGACCCACAGAAATACAATTCATCGTAACAACTTGAGATGTATGATGAGTGATGACTGCATTACTGCAACAGTTTATCTATCTGCCTGTATGTTACCTCTTCACGCCCAAACAACTGAACCGATTTTGCTGAGATTTATTTTGAATACACTTGGAGTCCTGGGAAACCGAAAAAAAATTTTTGGCTATCAAAAAAAGGCCGATCAATAGCTTTGTGAGTTGTGACGTTTTGTAATTTATGTTAACAATCCATACTAATATTATAAATGCGAAAGTGTGTCTGTCTGTCTGTTACCTCTTCACGCCCAAACCGATGAACCGTTTTTGCTGAGATTTGCTATAAAAATACTTTGAGTCCCGGGAAAGTACATAGGATAGTTTTTATCCTGGAAAAATGTATGGTTTCCTCGTTATTATCGAATTTTGACCGAACGGCCGTCATCTAATATATAAAAATAAGTCGGGTTTTCCTTCCTGACGCTATAACTCCAGAACGCACGAACCGATTTCCACGGTTTTGCATTCGTTGGAAAGGTCTCGGGCTCCGTGAGGTTTATAGAAAAAAAAAATAAAAAAAAAACTTCAAGAGAAAACCAGGAAAACAGGGAAAACAGGCAAAACAACGTTTGCCGGGACAGCTAGTCTAGTATAATATAAATACGATGAAAGATGTAGGTGTATCTATCTATAGAAAACTACTCAAAATATATTATTGCAAGTGCAATCTTAAAATTTCCAATCAAACTTTTGTAGTGTATATGTTTTGTGTAGTAAAAATATCGGACATGTGCGAGTCGGACTCGCGCACTAAGGGTTCCGTACCATTATAGAGCAAAATTAGGCAAAAATAGAGTTTTTTGTATGAGAGCCCCCCTGAAATGTTTATTTTATTTTAATTTTAGTATTGAAAATAATTAAATGTGTGAAAATTTCAGAAGTCCAGCTATCGGGGTTCTTGAGATACAGCCTGGAGACAGACAGACAGACAGACAGGCAGACGGACAGACACCAAAGTCTTAGTAATAGGGTCGCGTTTTCACCCTTTGGGTACGGAACCCTAAAAAGGCGCCCCGTGTCGCGTCGCGTTGTGACAGATCCTTATATTCTATCAATAATGTTTTTTTTTCTTATTATGGCACTTCGGCTATATAACCATGGCCAGTGTCGAGTGTAAATATGGCGGGAAAACAATATTCAGCATCGTTTTGTAAAAGTCAATACATACTGTCAACAAGTCAAGTCGGTCGATTCAGTAAAGTGGTAGACGCTATACTGAAACTTTCGATGGAATTTTGGAGGGAACACAAAATAGCACGTTTCTGGATATTGCATCACTTTCCTACACTTGTGCACGATAACGGATATCTAATGGTTAATATCCTACCAATATTACACATTAAGAACCCAGTTAGCACAATTTTAGGAAAATAATACAAAAACGCAACATCACTCTTTCACATTCCCGGCAAAACTCATCAATAATGTTTAACTAGACATAATATGGTCAGTACTCACTATCGGTATCACTCGATAGTTTTACTCCAAATCGAGTAAAAATTATCGTGTGGACTGCAAAACTCACAACTCGAAGGCTCGCATCGATCGGGCTCGATGGAATTAAAAAAATTTAATTTCCATCGAACTTACTCGACGCGAGCCATCAAGCTTCACTCAAGCGTGTGGACGAATTGTGAGACTTGCTAAATGTAGCCACCGTCTCCTTAGTTGGAGGGAACACAAAATAGCACGTTTCTGGATATTGCATCACTTTCCTACACTTGTGCACGATAACGGATATCTAATGGTTAATATCCTACCAATATTACACATTAAGAACCCAGTTAGCACAATTTTAGGAAAATAATACAAAAACGCAACATCACTCTTTCACATTCCCGGCAAAACTCATCAATAATGTTTAACTAGACATAATATGGTCAGTACTCACTATCGGTATCACTCGATAGTTTTACTCCAAATCGAGTAAAAATTATCGTGTGGACTGCAAAACTCACAAGTCACAACTCAAAGGCTCGCATCGATCGGGCTCGATGGAATTAAAAAAAATTAATTTCCATCGAACTTACTCGACGCGAGCCTCACTCAAGCGTGTGGACGAATTGTGAGACTTGTTAAATGTAGCCACCGTCTCCTTAGTTGAACACATCTTTTGGCTCGATCGGTTCTGTGAATACTGCAAGGCGCGCGTCACTCGATAGATTAATGCTGAATGTGTGGACGAAAGCCCAAACCGTGAGTTTCTCTACGTGATTGCTAGATCGAGTAAAACCGTATGTGAGTACTTAGCAATAGATAAACTATGATAAGATTAGTCCATGTAGAGTACCACAGTCGAAATGACAAACAATCATGCTTTGTCAATGGAAACACAGGTAGTGTTTCCATTGACAAAGCATGATTGTTAATTTTATATTGTTACATAAGATGATAATCTTTTGATTTTTTGATAAAAATCTATTTAAAATATATGACTTGAGCGTAGCACATACTAGTAAGTGCTGGGCAGCGTCAATTTTCCTGAGCTGTAAAAGCAGGTATACCTTAAAGGTAGCCACTTATTTTTGATTGGGCGGTTTTAATGTGTGTGAACAAACCGAGTGAATCAACAAAGTGATAAATAATACTTTAGAGTGAGTATGAGTCCCCCGTATAGAGTTCACTGTGGAAGTAACAGCGCTGAAAGAGTAATTTTTTTACTTTTGTATGGGCAAACTCATAAAGCGCCCTAGGCGCTCATACAAATCATAAAAATTAGTCTTTCAGTGCTGCTACTTTCGCAGTGAACTCTATGGGACACATACGCACCCTAAAGTATTATCACTTTGTTTTGCTATACCCTGTAAAGTATATTTTTGCTTGCAATGAATCGAAACGATCGAACACAAAAAAATTTGCCCTACAAAAAATAGTAGGAAGTGAGTAATAACTCCAACCATGTGTGTGTTATCTTTTATATTATGATTACAAAAATCGTTTTTCAAATATTTATACTGTAAAGATAATGTAATCTAAATAATCTTAGCTTTAAATATTTATAAAATGCTTTAATTTTGTATTTTTTATAGTAGGTAACTGTCGATTTCTTCTTAACTTATTTATTTATTTTTTATTTTAGTAATGTTATTGCTATTGTTACAGACAATGGCGAGGCTGGCATATATTTTCGTGGCTTTGCTATCACTGGTATACGTTAGTAACGCATACAAGATATTATTTATAAGTCCACTCAAAGGAAAAAGCCATGCGATTCTCGCTGAGGGGATAATGAAGCCTTTGCTGAAAGACGGACATGAGGTAAGAAAAATACACTTTCTTATTTATTTATCACTTTATTAGATTCAATTATCCCTTGTCCACGTCTTGTTACACCTGCAACCTAGTCTTTATCTAATATATAAAAATAAATCGGGTTTTCCTTCCTGACGCTATAACTCCAGAACGCACGAACCGATTTCCACGGTTTTGCATTCGTTGGAAAGGTTTCGGGCAACGTGAGGTTATTAGAAAAAAAATCAGAAAAGCAGGAAAACAGGGAAAACAGGCAAAACAACGTTTGCCGGGACAGCTAGTACTTAATAGATATTATGTAGAATCGCCGATTAAAATGTATGGAATTAACATTTAAGCGATCGTTAATTATGACGTTGACGTTCGACTCGTTTAATGTCAATTCCATACCTATATTTTCATCAGCGATTCTATAAAGAAGTGATAAATAAAACGTCTCGGCTATCTATCTATACTAGTAATATTATAAAGCGGAAGAGTTTGTTAGTTTGTTTGTTTGTTTGTACGCGCTAATCTCAGGAACTACTGGTCCGATTTGAAAAATTTTTTCAGTGTTAGATAGTCCATTTATCGAGGAAGGCTATAAGCTATATTTTATCACGCTGAAACTAATAGAAGCGAAGAAATAGAGGAAAATGTGGAAAAAACGGGGGAAATTATTTGAAAGGGCTGATCTCACGAACTACTAGAGCATTTTTTCTGTTATTTGGATCAGATAAGAAGTAGACCACGTGAAGGATCATAGGCTTTTTTTTGTGGACTAATTTTTCTGTGAAATATCTAATTTACGCGGGCGAAGCCGCGCGCGGAACGTCTAGTAATAGATAACGCCCATATTTTTTTTTATTTTAAAATATATTGACACAAAGCTTATCATTGACTCGTATTTAACTGTGATTGTGCACAGTAAATTATATTTCATTTATTCATTCTTTCTTTTTGAGTAGCCAATGTACTATTCGAGTGTTGACATAGATTTTAAGTGACGTACTTTATGAATGACCCCATAGTTAATGACATAATATTATATTTCAGATAACTTACGTGTGTGGTCTACCTCCTGACAAACCTCTACCCAAAGTCACTCTCGCAGAAACCAATTATACGTTTGGAACAACTGAAAAAGGTAGTACATACATACTTAAAAACCTAAAGCAAAAATTCTTTAAGATGTATAGATGTCGTTTCCTATATGATTATAATGTTTTTGCTGGTATAGAACCATAATGTCAGTCATTAATCATAATTTGAACACTTTAGCAGTTCTAACTAGCTCTAAGGCTATAAATAACTAACAAAATTATATGCAACAAGCTGTGCCCCGCGGTGTTACCCGCGGTTTATGTGATATATAATAAAATACTATGAAAAGTACCAATAATAGGGTCAAAACGGGACGTTACATGGTTCTATAATGGTTTATGGTAGTGATGATGATGATGATGAATGTAATTTGCATAGTAGCATATGCTTTCCGTTCTTAAAACAACGTCGAAACTCCCAAACTTGTATCTATAAAGAGTTAGGAGTTCTCTCAGCACCTCCCGAACCATGGTATACCTTGGTGCAAAATCTTGCTTGTTGGTCGCATATGCTTAGAATACTGCTCACGAAACCGAAGTCACCACATGTTTCCATATAAATTTTGAGGAGTTCCCTCGATTTCTCATGGATCCCTTCATCAGGTCACCACTTTTATGAATATGGTACCAAATTGGGATGATAAAGTATACAGCAAAAGAAAAAATTTGAAAATCGGTTCACAAACTGCGGAGTAGTTGAACATAAAAAAACGAACATAACACCTCCTCCATTTTGAAAGTCGGTTAAAATTGTAGCCTATGTGTTATTCTGATGTATTTGAAGCTATATTATTGTAAAGTTTCATTAAAATCCGTTCAGTAGTTTTTGCGTGAAAGAGTAACAAACATCCATACATCCATACATACATACATACATACATACATACATACATCATACATACATACATACATACATACATACATACACACACACACACACACACACACACACACACACACACACACATACACACACACACACACACACACACATACACACACACATACACACACACATACACACACACATACACACACACATACACACACATACACACACATACACACACACACACACACACACATACACACACATACACACACATACACACACACATACATACATACATACGTACATACGTACGTACATACGTACATACGTACATACGTACATACGTACATACGTACATACGTACATACGTACATACGTACATACGTACATACGTACATACGTACATACGTACATACGTACATACGTACATACGTACATACGTACATACGTACATACGTACATACGTACATACGTACATACGTACATACGTACATACGTACATACGTACATACGTACATACGTACATACGTACATACGTACATACGTACATACGTACATACGTACATACGTACATACGTACATACGTACATACGTACATACGTACATACGTACATACGTACATACGTACATACGTACATACGTACATACGTACATACGTACATACGTACATACGTACATACGTACATACGTACATACGTACATACGTACATACGTACATACGTACATACATACATACATACATACATACATACATACATACATACATCCAAACATCCAAACTTTCGCCTTTATAATATTAGTAGGATGAAATATTAGCTAACTTCTAAGTAAAAAAAAGAATAGATAGATAAAATAGTTGCAACCATGCCAGCCACACAGGAGTAATTAGATCGCAAGTGTGTGCGCAATACGCCCGGCTCCTTTACTCTAATCAGATAATTAGGCGAATGTCCCACATTGTCATAGCCAAATTGAGGAATGCTTCCCAATTCGTTGGCTCCAACTCTGTTTACTAGTCTACGACGGCGCTACTAAAATTAAGAAAAAATTTCTAGGGGCTATCCAAGAAGTTGATCCATTGGCGGTCCTACGTAATTTGGGCGCGTTAAGTCAAACTCATCCGACCGATCACAACTGACAATGAATTGACATGACTACCAAACGACGTAGGTCTGTTAACTGCCTAGGAATCAACTTCCTCGATGGTACATCAATCGATTATTTTTCCAGATTCCCCCTTCAGCTTATCAGAACAAATGTCTAAGAAGATGTCAATCAAGGACTTGACTGAGATGTTTGTTCTCCTCTCTAACATCACAAACGCTGTAATGAGGGAGTCGTCAGTCCAAGCTCTCATTAACGACCCTAAGCAGCATTTCGACGTCGTTATAGCCGAATGGTTGTATAGCGACATATATGCTTCGTAAGTAGTTTATATAATGCTTACCGATTTCTGCAAGGGCGAAAGGCGAAGGGCGAAGGCCGAAGCTTATAATAGGGCGAAAACGTATCATGGTAGATATTTTGCAGACCGGGCGCGAAGTCGGTTGTAAATCGTTTAAAAGACTCGTACTTTACGGCAACACAGATATGACGCAATATCTGCTATAGTCAAAAATCTTTGACACATAGCAAGATAAGTGCAATAGGCAGCTGTAAAAATAAGTAAAATAAATAAAAATGACTGAATAGCTTACCGACGATTCTGCATTACAAAGTAATGAAATACTATGCATTGCTCTTTTAACTGCAAAAATTCTTTAATAACTTAAACAATACACGACTTGTTTAGCTTGTTAGGCTTGATAGGTGCCTATTGTGATAACATAATATGGGATATTGGTGGTATCCACCCTCCTGGGATATTGTTCGCAGAAAATTCACCAACAACAAATTTTCAGGTTTGCAGCAATATTCGACTGTCCATTGATCTGGTTATCGAGTTGTGAGCCTCACTGGAAGATCTTGAAGAATGTAGACGAAGCTACAAACCCCGCGTACACGACCGACTTATTTTCAAACAACATTCCACCATTCTCGTTCACGCAACGTCTCACAGAATTGGGATTCCAAATCATGGGTCACGTTATAGATTACATGTGAGTATACTCATTCATAGCTTTTATTGACTCTCAAAACCTACCTATAGAAAAAGGTTCTCCAATCAGTTGTTTTTATCAAAAAGTTCTTTATGACAGTACCATTTTAGATTTCAATAATTCTTTTCGATCAATAAATTGAACGTCATCGTTAATTAACTTGTTTTGAATTCATTTTGATCTTAAGCCGGTCTCTAGACGAGCAATTTTATTCTCTAGCTTTAGCTCGTCTAGGGGCCGGCTATAAGTAAACAACGATTCGTATGAAGGTATATAATATTTTCTCACCTCCGGGCGGAAAACGTCAACTTTCTTCCCACTGCGCTTACCGATGTTGCCGTTTTCCGCCTCCGTAGTATACGCCTCAATAGTATACACATCATGGGCAGTAAATAAGAAAGCCTCAGATCACATGTTTGTTGACCTCGGCTTCGCCTCGTCCAACATTTACATGTGATCTGAGACATTTCTTATTTTCATGTCCTAGGTGCGTAATGTACTATTTTACAACTCAGGAAATTATGACGAGATGTGTACTGTGCTAGATTCCATTATCTGGAATGACTGTTTAAATAACAATACACTGGAAGAAGCAGTTAAATTTTTTTATGACATCATAAGTGACCTTCAAAATACGCACATTCCCCATAGGCTCGTATCCACCAGTAAGTTTCCTCCCTGGTACGATTCATCATTAAAAAAAAATATTAAAAGAAAAGAATAAGTACCATCTAAATATAAAAAGTATGGCAATATCAGCCCTTTACAGGAGATCATTAGAAGAAGAATATGTGCCCCATATTTGGAAGGCCGCCTTTATTACGCCAGTACATAAGGGCGGAGATAAAGCCTCAGTTAAGAACTATAGACCCATGTCAAAACTGCGTGTCTTCTCTAAGATCTTTGAAGGAATCGTGCTGTACTCATCGTTACGCGGATGTTTCATTTCCCGAACAACACGGATTTTTGAAAGAGCGCTCAACTGTTTCTAATCTTCTAACAGCAAATGACTATATAGAGCCCGTGAGGGCCAGACCTTCGTCTTTTTATAAAACCTGAAAGCTCTTCTGTGTATATCCCCAATACAGGTAAGAATGATCCCCACCCATGAAACCTGGGTAGTGGTGGCTTTGGCAGGTAATAGGTAGCAAAGGTGTAAAAAATTCCGCCTCAAATTTATCAATTTATAAAACTCAATTTCTTTATATTTTATTCATAATAATATTAAAACTCGCGTTGCTCATTGCCAGACACTTAGTATGGTTACAACCCCCTGCCGGACACCCCTAAACTATTATAATTTGTAATTATACTTACGTTATATTATAAAAGCTAAATTTTACATATGTTTTTTGGAGAACTATTTAATAATGTTTCCTTAGTAGCCGGACAGTTTCGAGGGTTCTATCGTCCTGCCAGACGTATTGAATGTGTACAATACTTGTGAGCGCGAGGAGCATATATAGCAACGGGTGCGAGTGAAATAGAGTGTTCGGTCTATTGCGATCCTTTACTGCGCATCAGCTGCTTATTGTGTATTATGCAGTGAGCGGTTATGCTGATAGTAAACGTATATAATATAATAAATAAATAAAATAAAAAATCTGTTTATTTCCAGTAACAAAAGCCAAACACAACACTTATACAATACTTATGATGGTAATCTCATGAGAGATTTTATACATAAGTAAGGAGTTGCTTATTCTATATAATAGCACACTAATATAAATTGTTAGTTGTGACAGAATACAATATTATAATAGCTATGACAACTTTCTATGGTATGTTATCTCTACCTTAAATATTATTACATTTACATTACTACTCTAGGAAATGACAATTTGTACATTGCACACCCGGTTATAATAATTTGAGATATGTGAACCTGACTAAGATATACCAAAAATTGGGAGAATCTATTTGTAAAAGCTTACCTGGATTACATGCAATTACAGGATGTGATTACAATCCTTCATTTTTCAGAAAAGCAAAATTAAAACCGTATAAGATATTAAAAAAATATGTAGACTTTCAGCAAGCCTTCATGAAGTTTGGTGACAGCAAAATCATCGAAGATAATAATGAACATAAAGACCTTTTCAATGTTATTCAACATTTTATATGCTATTTATACAATGTTGATAATATAAATGATGTTGATGTTGCTAGACTACAAATTTTTATAGACTCTTATACAGTGTCTGATGTGAACGAAGCTTTTAATCGAAAAAAATTGCGAAATTTCGACGCTAGTAGTTTACCACCTTGTAAAAGTGAGCTACTACAGCAATTTTTGCGAGCAAATTATATATGCGCTATCTGGAACAATGCTCATTTGAAAAAACCAACAACATATGAACCAGTAAATAATGGTTGGATTTTGGAAGATGACCACTACCAGTTTAAATGGTTTGAAGGGGATCAACTACCGAATTATGTCAGTGAATCGCTTAAAACCGTATCAGGTATATAATAATTATGTTAAATTATTTCACATTAATTTGTGACTAATTAAAATTAAATTAACTTGGTTTTATTTTACTATTGCAGAAGCAGGCGAAGAAGACGATGTTGATAACGATGAATCTAGGGAGTGGAGTAGCAGTGACGACGAAAATGAAGATATCAACTACGATGACAATGAAGAAGATTAAATATTTGATTGAAATAAATTCATTTTCCTCTAAATTTTTTATTAACAAAAAAATTGTTCTTCCGTATAATAAACAATAAGATTTTGATGACTTTGAAATTTCAGTTGAATTAAATATAATAAACTTCATAAAATTTAGAAATAATATGAATTGAGTTACTAGATTTTTGATATGATTGATATTTTATTGTAAAATTTTACAGAATATTGTTTTAAAAATTTATTGCTCAGACTGTAATAATTTTATTCAATCAAATTTCTCAAAAAATTAGAAAAAATATTACTAGATAATTCGGAGTAAACAACAGTTGATGTGCAGTAAAGGATCGCAATAGACCGAACACTCTATTTCACTCGCACCCGTTGCTATATATGCTCCTCGCGCTCACAAGTATTGTACACATTCAATACGTCTGGCAGGACGATAGAACCCTCGAAACTGTCCGGCTACTAAGGAAACATTATTAAATAGTTCTCCAAAAAACATATGTAAAATTTAGCTTTTATAATATAACGTAAGTATAATTACAAATTATAATAGTTTAGGGGTGTCCGGCAGGGGGTTGTAACCATACTAAGTGTCTGGCAATGAGCAACGCGAGTTTTAATATTATTATGAATAAAATATAAAGAAATTGAGTTTTATAAATTGATAAATTTGAGGCGGAATTTTTTACACCTTTGCTACCTATTACCTGCCAAAGCCACCACTACCCAGGTTTCATGGGTGGGGATAATTCTTACCTGTATTGGGGATATACACAGAAGAACTTTCAGGTTTTATAAAAAGACGAAGGTCTGGCCCTCACGGGCTCTTGGACTAATACTTCTTCATTTATGGATATGGGTGAACAAGTCGACATGATTTACACTGATTTTAGTAAAGTATTTGACCGTATAGACCACTCAATCTTACTTAAAAAATTATATAATGCAGGAATTCATGGCAATTTACTTCGGTGGTTTTCATCTTATATCGCTTATCGTTCGCAAGCTGTCGCTATAAACGGTTTTATATCTTATTGGACTATTGTTCCCTCTGGTGTCCCCCGAGCCTCACTCCTAGGTCCTCTCTTGTTTGCGATCTTCCTCAATGATATAGCCTTCTGTTTTAAGCATTCAAATTTCTTATTATACGCGGATGATAAAAGAAATTCAAAAATATTCGTTCAATTACTGATTGTCAACTACTTCAAGAAGATCTAGATCGTTTTAATGAATACTGTCTAGCTAATAAGCTTGAACTCAACATTTCAAAATGTTATGCCTGGAATTTCTCACGAAATATTAAATTACTTAATTTCTCCTACAACATCAGGGGTACTGGGCTTAAGAGAACATTAAATATGAGAGACCTGGGAGTCATAGTAGATTCAAAATTATTATTTGATAAACATGTTGATCTCATAGTTAATAAGGCGTCAAAGGCTCTCGGGTTTATCATTAGAATGAGTAAAACATTTTAACATCCCTACAAAATTTTTCAGAAATTTTGTTCCACTCTACTTACCTACCAACTTTCAACACGTATTATCGCCGTAATACATAATATATTTTCAGGGCATGTGGTCGATGACTTTGTTCATAAAAACCCCACATTTGACATTTACTCCGCAAAACCTTGTAATGTCAGACAGGCTATATCAAAATCTTTTTTTGATACATAATGATAAATTATAATAGTGTAATATTATTGTAATTTATTAAAAATAATAAATTTTAGTAATGTAATATTGGTACTGGACTTGCACGGTGAAAGTCGCAACTTAATAAACATAATATATTGTCTCAATTTATCTGACACTATATTAATTATTACCTTAATTTAACTTTAACACTAATTATGTCCAATTAGCATAAGTTTTCTGAAACTAGCTATCAATGGTATATAATATGTGCCATTGATGGCTGGTTTTTAGAAAATGTGTCTTAGAAAAATTGTCTTAGTAGTAATTACATTTCTTAAGGGTTATGATATTATTATTCATATATTTTTATATATATTATTATTCATATATTTCATAAGTACTTTAGATATTGTATTAGTGGAAACTTATTAATGGCTTGCAGTAATTAGAATAGTGAGTTGTCCTGTTAAATAGCTGTAAGTTTTCTCAATAAATAAATAAAGAAAATAATATTACCAATAAAAAAACCCATATAAGTTAAATTTTGTTAATTTTAAATAGTATGTCCACGTTTAAATCAAAAATTATTTAAACACCATAGTAACGTACTATTATATCAATCCTTCAGGTATTTCGCTGACACAGAAAAGAAGATTTACGAACAGGTTGTGGCTCCTGCTATACGTAAAAGAGGTAGACCAGTGCCGAACCTCGAAGACGTTAAATACAATGCCTCCCTGGTTTTGGGTAATTCCCATATATCTTTGGGCGTGCCAAACAGACTTCCTGACAGCTACAAGCATATAGGAGGATATCATATCGATAAACAAGTCAAACCTTTGCCAGAGGTAAGCTAATGCTAATTATATAAGCTAATGGTATGTCAAATATGTACGTACCTAGTATAACATTGAAATATTTGTATAACTCTCCAAACACAGCTCTGTTTCATTATCTACTTAGTTTTTTTTTGCAGTCGTAACCACCAGTCCTTAGTCCAATTTTAAATTAGATCTTTTCGGTAATAAGCAAAGTAGTACATATTTCTGAATTTTCATAACATTATTATGTCTATTACAGAATCTAAAGAAAATAATTGAGGGTTCGCCGAATGGCTTTATTTACTTCAGCATGGGTTCGAATTTGAAGAGCAAGACTTTGCCAGACGTGATCAAGCAGGATCTGGTCAAAATGTTTGGTAAACTCAAACAGACTGTGATTTGGAAGTTCGAAGAAGATCTACCGAATAGGCCGGCTAATTTGCACATAGTACAGTGGGCGCCACAGCAGAGTATTTTAGGTAGTTGACAATATGAAGTGAAGAACTTAAATGTTTAAATAAGCGGGTACTCGGACAAATGTATTGAATTTCTTTTGTTTTATTCTATTTGAAAAATAAGACAATATGTGCCTGGGTCGGAATGTTACTAAGGGCTTTAGCCTGCAGTTAAGATTGATTAATGTAATCTCAGAATTATAATTGACGCTTTTTTTAAAACAATTTACAAAAATTGCTTTAACATTGGTATTTGGTACTTTAACTACCATATTTTGAAATATGGAAGCAATTAGGATTTGCAAAACACGATCAAGTTTTTCTCAAAAACTAAGATTAAATTTTCTTTGCAGCTCACGAGAAATGTCTTCTATTCATCACTCACGGCGGTCTTCTCTCCACTACCGAATCCATCCACTTCGGTGTCCCAATCGTTGGAATACCGGTGTTCGCTGATCAGTTTATAAACGTTGCGAGGGCAGTCAAAAAGGGCTTCGCTAGAAACGTAGACCTTTCTTACTCCATGGCTGACAAACTGCACGAAGAAATAAACGTCGTATTATCGGATCCTTCGTAAGTATTTTTTATTAGTAATTTAATCAATGGACGATATTCAAGAAAATTAAAAACCAGTTAGCTCTTTGCACTTAATAATTATAATGAAGACGTTAGTGTGAAGCAAGAAAGTAGTAGGTAAAAAAATGGCCTTTTTTGCATAAATGGAGGGTAAATGAATTGAAATAAAAAAATATGAATTCTATCTGTAGCTAGATATAATAACTAGATGATGAAGTAGCTAAGTGACAAATTTTATTCAAATTATAAGGGAAAAAAAGAGTAATTGTTCTTAATATGTTGAAAAAATTCGTTACCGGCTTCATCCACTCATTTCTTTAATTGTATCTGATCTGCATCTTACATTATTTTCTATCTCTTCAAATCCTTAAATTTTATGGTTGCGAAGTAGTTTTCCGTATTTTCTCTTATAACTTGTTTTCTCTTAACAGTTACAGACAAAAAGCTAAAGAATTGTCTTTCATCTATCACGACCGACCAGTGGCACCGTCTGCAGAACTGGTGCACTGGGTCAACCATGTTGTGAAGACCAAAGGCGCTAGACACCTTCGTTCTCCAGCACTCGACGTAGCTTGGTACCAGAAGATCTACCTAGATCTAGCACTTGTGTTGCTAGCAATAGTTCTAGCTATTGTCTATGCAATTAAATTCCTGATAAGGAGTTTATTCAAATCAACGAAGAAGCCGCAAAGTAGTAAGAAGAGAAATTAATGCTAAAAATAAGAATGAATGAATGAATGTTTTGAAAAACTATTGATTATGTACAATACAAACTATTGTATTGTAAATTGTAATTGACATAAATGCAAATGTATTTGAATGATATTATAGGATCTTAAGTGAATGGGAAAATAAAACAATTTTAAAAATAACAATATTTTTATCAATTTGTAATAATAAAATATAAGTAATTTTGTTTCAGTCTTACGAAATATCAAAAATAATCTAAACATTGGATAACACTATATTTTAAAAGAAAACCTGAACTAGTCAGTTTTCTTATTTTTTTTCCTAACGACAATATTAACTTGAGACGTAGCGTATTTAACTATTATCAAAACAGCTACTGTAGCCATCAAGAGAATGGCTAATAGATCCAAGTACAGCTTTTGATACCATTCCACATTCATAGCGTAAGAACGTAGATGCAAGGCACCTCTTGTCTGGATGACATGTTCCACCCAATGTACTAACTCTTGTCCTGGTGTTGTCAGCCTGTGATGGTAGATAGACGATATCTCCTTAGCGCGTTGACGGTACCTGCATAATAAAATCATAATGTTGAGGTTTGAGCTGATATCTTTATTTCTCTCGCATTTCGTAGTATTGAAAGAGAAGGCAAACGGTGAATATTATCAAGAGAAAGTTAGGATTCAGTTGTATGAGAAACATTTATGGTAGAAATACTATAGGCATTCATAATGATGTTGAAAATAAATAAGTACCAAAAAAGGAGAAAGTAATATTATCAAAAAAGGATCTTTATAAGTGAAAATCTTCGAAGTTAATAGATAATTGTACGATTTCATAGAAGTTACCTCGGTTTGTTCAACATTTCATCAATAACGTCTTCTAAATCGTCCAAAGAATTTTTAGATAAATCAAAATTCGTGCCGAATCCTGTCCATTCGGCTTTGTTGATGTTGTTGAATTGATCAGCGAAGAAGGGCATACCAATCACAGGGACTCCGAAGTATACGGCTTCAGTGATTGAAAGAAGACCCGCGTGCGTTATAAACAGGCGACAGTTGGGGTGATCTGAAAATATTTCGTAAGCAGATGATTGCTAAAGATTGGCGTACTTACCTATAAGGGCCTATATATTATATGCATATTACATACCGATTGCCCGGCCGAGCCCCGAGGGCACGGTCTCGCCACTCTACTCGGTTGATGAAATTAGGCCTTTATTTACTAGATTTTGAAGGTATGTGAATGAGTTACTCTAAACCGCCTTGACAGGCCTACATTATACTAGATATTCAATACATCTTTTCCTACGAAATCTCACAAGGGCCGGACAATAGGGAATATAACGCAATGATCGGTGCGGGCGCTACTAGAAGATACAGTTAATAATCCGACATGTTGCACACGTCATATCAGAATATTGATAAAATATTTGTCAAAGGCGAACAAAATTTTGTTTACTGTGTTTGCTGGTACTGCCTTTAGCGACAAAATATTGCAGTAGTAGGTATATCCTATTTGTAGTAATTTAAACCAATCTATCATTTTAACCTTGGTCTGTCATTGATACTTAATAACTATAAATAAAAAAGTTACCTAATATTCTTTGTTGAGGCGCCCAATTCACAACATGCACGTTTTTCGATACATTATGGATGGCTACATCCGATTTCCAAATAACAGTCTGATTCAAATTGCTGAATATATTTAAAAATTTTGCTTTCATTTCTTCACTCATCGTTCGAACTGGTAAAAGTGACCCCAGGCTGAAATAAATTACTCCTTCGGTTGCGTTGTCCATCACATTTTTGAAGTTCTGTAATTTAACATAAAAATTATCTGATATTTTATTAAGTCAATGCATTGTCCATAATATGATGGCAAAAATGATACCAGAAAGATTGAATTACACATTGAGGGTTGACGAATACATCTATCTCAGAGACGCTTTAAGGCGAGGCCAGTTCGCGGATTCTGGGAAAAGGCTGATTTTATGCTTCCAGTATGAAGAAATTATGTGGAATTCTCCTACACCAAAATTGATGTAGACTCAAAAAGGAACAAAGTAACAAAATAACCAAACAGAATATTGAAAAATGGCATGGTAATTCTGTAAAAAAAATCTTGAATATCACCATAAAAATACACTTCAAATTCGAACATCTCGTAATTTTCAATGACAATGATATGATTTTTTACAAAACGGATAGCTTTTTATAGTTCTAACAAAATAACCGAATAGTTTTTAATAAATGATTCGGTCATTAAAAAATAAAATAAATTGTATAATTTTCTCCTATTTCGCCCTATCAAAGACTCGGCGAGCGTCGTAAGCGTAACCGCCACTGTACAAGGCGCGCTGATAAGAATGTTATTTTAATGTCCTTTACGTCGATATTCTATTCGTACTGACAGACATTGGACCTGCTAATTTTAGGGACTACCTGGCCTTAAATTATGAAAATATGTATTTATGTGTACTTACGTTTAAACAATTATAATTTATAACGTATGAACTTTGAAAATGTATTTGTTTAATACCCGGGCGAAGCTGCCTTGCAATTTGTTTTGGACAGAAGTAAATTATGCTGACGATTATAATATATCTTTCAAAATATCTCCATAACATATTTTATCCGAATCGGATCAGCTGTTTAAGTGTTAAGAGGAAACAGATAAATAGACGAAAGTAAGGATAATACAACGACTACCTACTAATGTTGTAATACTTGTACTAACTACTACTGTCGTTAAAATGCACTCGTTACAAATGTGTGGTCCCCGCCCAACAAGCAAAGTAGCGATAATGGACCTAATTTTAAAGCCGTTAGTGACATAGAAGCTATATAAGAAGCCTTGGTCTAAAACATAGCGCGCTATGTTTTAGACCAAGGCTTGATTTACCTGAGGCAAAGGATCTGCTTTCTCATTAATATGATATCCTCCTATGTCCTTGTAATTGCTCGGTAAAGCGACAGGGTCACTCGTGATGTGATTACCGTTACCCAACATAAAAGATGCGTTGTACCGGACCTCATTATAGCTTGGTAGTTCTTTACCTTTCTTCGTAAGTATAGGTTCAAATATACTGCGGAATATTGCTTCAGCTTCTTTTGTGATGGACCTACAAGTCAAATTAGCTTTTATTGTTATACTGCACTTTTACTACACATTCTTATCCATATCAAATTTCAGCAAAATTGGTTCAGCGGTTGGGCGTAAAGAGGAAACAGACTGACTGTCACACTTTCGCATTTAGTTATAATATTAGTATGATATGTGTTATTAATGGTTTCATTAAAATATTAAAATGTATAAAAATAAGTAATGATCATTTGCAAATCGTTGTTTTTGTTTACCACGAAAAAGCGTATAATGGCAGGTTTCCATCATTTCAAATTTCAATCCAGTTAAATCCAATCCAGCGCTGGATTGCTGCTTGAATGTAAACGGGCCATAACGGCGTAATAAGTTTGCTACTAATCTATTACTTACGATTTACGTCTTTTAAGAATTTGCTACCACATTACTCACCATCTTTCATATTGCATTTTAATCGTAGTAAACAGTTGATCAATTCTTTTGCTCAGCGTGAAAGACCGAGATTTTGTTTGGGTATGAAAAGTGTAAGCGGGGTTCAGATTGTCACCAATCAGAGACAGTGCCATCGTATGAGGTATCAGAGATGACGACCAGATCAGAGGACAGTCGAATACTGTTGCTAATCTGAAAAAAAAAAATGCATAAATTATTAGATTCCTAAAAGGCGATCGCACATTTATCAGCACGCACGCGCCGAACGCTCCGCATTTTAGAATTCGTTGTATAAAATGATGTGAAACCTCGCACATTCGTCCGCACCGTACAAGCAGCATTTTGTGTAGTATGCGGTGCGTTCGACGCATACGGCGCGTACGGTGCTGACAAATGTGTGATCAGCTAAAATGTTACTAAATTAGCTTCTCTGAAACATTGGCAGTCAAATCTCCTTTCATTACACATAATATAATATATTACTAGATGACTCAAACTCCCTTGCGCCAAAATTCGTTTATCGCGCAGGAACCGTACATTTTCCATGGACCAAAGGTATTTTATGTCCTTTACCGGGACTCAAAGTATGTCCATACCAAATCTATATATATTTACAATTCATATAATCCGGGAGAGGACATAGGATACCTTTTATCCCGGAAAAATATACGGTTCCCGCGAGATACCGAATTTTGGCGCACCCGAGTTGCGGGTGTTATCTAGTACAATAACAACTTACCCAGCTGCGACTTCATTATACATCCATTCCACGATCACCGCGTCAAAGTTTACGTTCGGATCCCTCATGAGGTGTTGGACGGCGTCGATGTGCAAAGTGTAGTTGTAAACGCTGTGCATCAGGGTGGCCATAGATACACTTCCTGACTCTTTGTTCACTTTTTGATCTATGTTAAACATATCTGAAAATAAACTGGTGGCTAGTACCCTCAATATAATTTATCTGTACATTTTTTAGTTGAAGAGTTTGTTAGTTTGAACACGCTAATCTCGCGAACAACTGAACCGATTTTTATGTAATTTGGCACATTGATACATAGTATTCCTTATTTACATAACCAGAGCCGCTAGGTCTTCGGCTAGTCTATAATATTCTAGCGCAGGGCTTCCCAAACTTATTTGTATTGTGACGCCCTTGGGACTTTCCCATTTCTTTATGACGCCCCTCAACCCATCCCCCAAAAATACTTTCTAAATTTAGAACTAGCCTACCCAACATAGGTTATCATAAAACACTATTTGGACATTTATATTGTTATTAGGAAATAATGACCAAATCAAAACACAAGCATAAATATTTTAAAAAATATTTATGAAAGATATTAAAGCCAGCAAGGCTGGCTAAGAGCTTGCTGTTCTGAGCATAGCTTCTGAAACCGGGGATTTAGACTGCCCGGGATGTATGAAAGACATAATGGGCGAGACGTTTACTCGATTTGGTTGTGTTGACATGCGACGCCCCTGGAACAATGTTGCGACGCCCCGGGGCGTCGCGACGCACAGTTTGGGAAGCCCTGTTCTAGGGAATAACGGTTATAGTACGAATTATTCAAGTACCTAGTTCTAAAAATGTAATTCTGACCTTTGGGAAATAAACTTATACATGCAGAAGAATCAATCTGACGAAGTCTATAATTGTTTATTGTCGATGGTGCTGACGCTATGTAGGTGACCTGCAATAAAAAATAATGGTTAATAATTTATTTTTATTTATAAAACCTCCTAAGAGCCAGTCCACACGGCGCGTTGCGTTGCGTTGCGTCGTCGCATCGCAAACATTTTGACGCATAGCCAGCCACACGGGTGCTGCCCGCACGCCATCGCAGCGTTATTACGAAGCAGTCTTAACGTCAAAACCCCCTCCCGCTTCTTCTCGAGGGCTGCTGTCCGTCACGTGTGCGTTGCGATGACGCAGCGCGCCGTGTGAACACCTTGGTTATTTGTATGTGAAACAACGCAACGGCAGCCCTGCGTCGACGCAACGCTGACGCAACGCGCCGTGTGGACTGGCTCATATGAGTCTTAGGGCGCGTTCACGAGCGCGTTGACTGCGCGTTTTCTGCTGTAGGCTGCAGTGTTTGGGAAAATACGCTACGATGAATCTACGCGCTCTTATTGCGTTTATACATTTTTTTATCAAGATGTAATATATATATATATATATATATAGATATATATATATATATATATATATATATATATATATATATATATACACATATATATATATATATATATATATATATATATATATATATATACACATATACACACATATATATATATATATATATATATATATATATATATATATATATATATATATATATATATATATATATATATATATATATATATATATATATATATATATATATATATATGTGTATATATATATATATATATATATATATATATACCACTACTACTACTCACCTACTTTATTTCGAAGTGAACAAATACTGTTTTGGGAGTCAATGACTTTATTTGGAACAGGTTTTTAACAGTTAATGCAACTAGTTGATGCCCGCAACTCCGTTGTGCTAAAATTCGTTTATCGCGCCGGGACCAGACAATTTATCGGAATAAAAATATCCTATGTCCTTTCCCGGGACTCAAAGTATCTTCATACCAAATTTCAGCAAAATCAGTTCAGCGGTTTGGACGCGAAGAGGCAAAAGACAGACATACGGACAGACAGACACACTTTCGCATTTATAATAGGTATTAAGTATGAACTTTTACGTTACGTTGACTGGAATTTAGTATGTAGTCTGTAGTGTACTGCTAATAGTTTTTAGGGTTTCCTACCCAAAGTGTAAAAACGGGACAGTATTACTAAGACTTCGATGTCTATCCGTCTGCCTGTCCATCTGTCTGTCCGTCTGTCTGGCTGTCTCCAGGCTGTATTTCAAGAACCGCTACAGCTAGGCTTCTGAAATTTTCACAGATTAATTATTTCTGTTGCCGCTGTAACAGCAAATACTAAAAACAAAGTAAAATTAATATTTTTTCCCATACATCAAACGTGATTTATTGACATTTTTTGCTCGATATCGATAATGGCAACTGGTAGGCACTTAATTTTTTTACAAAATCTCCAATTATATGTGTACTTTAATAATTAATAACAAAATTAAAATTTAAGGGGGGCTCCCATACAAAAGAACACAATTTTTGGCCTATTTTTGCTCTAAAACGGTACGGAACCCTTCATGCGCGATTGCGACTTGCACTTTGCCGATTTTATTTAAATACCTATGATATAATTAATTCTATTGCAATAGTAATTAGCTATGTCTGTTTACATGTTTGTCTTGTTGTATTTCATTTGTATATTAATTGTAAATTACAGAACAAATTGTGGTTTTAATTCGTGGTCGTAGGATTCGAGTTTCGTCAAAAAAAAAAAAAAGAGTTGTGTTTAGGTTTAGGTTTAAAGATCTTTATTCTCACTAAGACTTACAGGTCACTTACATGAGAAACAGAAAACCGGCCAAGTGCGAGTTGGACTCGCCCATGAAGGGTTCCGCAGCAGCAATAAGGTTTATTTTTATGAAAGTTGGTAGTTTTTATAGTACACACACATTTTAGCACTTTGGAAGAGTCTCTCTCGCAAATTATTCAGGTTAGAAAAAAATGATATTAGAAACCTCAATATGATTTTTGAAGACCTATCCATAGATACCCCACACGCATAGGTAAGATGAAAAAAATTTTTTTTTGATTTAGTTGTACCTATGGGGGTCCCCTAAAATTTTTAATAATTTTTCCATTATTGTATCAAAATCTTAATGCGGTTCTCGGACTACATCTACTTACCAAATTTCAATAGTATAGCTCTTATGGTTTCGGAGAAAAGTGGCTGTGACATACGGACAGACAGACAGACAGACATGACGAATCTATAAGGGTTCCGATTTTTGCCATTTGGCTACGGAACCCTAAAAAACGAGTGTTTCCATGGGATACTCTGATATGATAAGTATTGTACAAGTTATCAAGAGTGTAAAGTGTATAAATTGGGCCAAAGCATGGAGCCAGCGCATTGGACCAACGTGTATAGGCCTACTTGGCCATAAGTTGGGTTAGGTCCATACTCTAAAGGTAATAGGGAATATTACGCTAAAGGTCGGAGCAGAGGGCGCTTCTAGCACATACAGTTAACAGTTCGATCAAAATCCGACATGTTGCACACGTCTTATCAGAATATTGACAGAAACGTTGTCAAACGTCGAACAAAACTTTGTTTACTGTCTATGCTGGTGCTGCCTCTAGCGAGAAAACATTCCAGTAATATATTTAAAAAACTAAGAAACTGGACTGCATTTTGGAAACCAGTCAATCTCATAAAACAGGAATCTAACGATAACCAAGATGCATAATTGCATACACTACACTTGAAAAACACAACCATTCTAGTGCAGTCGGGTAAAAATTAAAAAACAATACCTACATTATGGCCAGCTTCCAGTAGATTTCTGACGTATCCATCACCGAGGATCGCATGACTTTTGCCGGGGAACGGAAAAAATAACAGGACATTGTATGCATCACTGATCGTGAAAACACACAGAATATAAACGCACAATTTGGGCATGTTGTCCCGATTCGAAGAGCTAACTGCGACTGGTTTTTTCGACTCTAATTTTAATCTCATACCGTTTTAATTTAATAAAGACGTGAGTGAAAGAACCAGATAACTAACATTTTATAACATACGGACAGCTACTCATTTACCCTTATAATTTAAACAAACCTAGTAACTTACATTCATCATCATCTGGCTGTACAATGTAATATCAGAGAAGTTGATTCCTAGGCAGAT
This sequence comes from Cyaniris semiargus, assembly GCA_905187585.1. NCBI lineage: Eukaryota > Metazoa > Arthropoda > Insecta > Lepidoptera > Lycaenidae > Cyaniris > Cyaniris semiargus. The sequence goes on along the minus strand of LR994566.1, from coordinate 7,791,046 downwards.
GGGAGACCTACGTAGTTTGGTCGCGTTACGTCAAACCCAGCCGACAGATCACAATTAACATTGAATTGACATGATCCGACCAAATGACGTTGGTCTGTCAACTGCCTAGGAATCAATTTCCTCGATGGTACATAAAATCCACATTTTTTATTTCAAATCATTTTCCCGGCCCTAAACCATTTATGCAAAAAACGGCAATTTTTAACTGTTATGTTACCTGCTTTTTCCACTCATGTCTTTAATTACCTCGAACATATTTGTTCAAAGTCATTGAACTTGAAAAAAATACGTCTTAACAAAGTTGTAACTTATGGGAATATTGAATTCAATTTACGTCGGTAGATTAAAATATTTTCAGATTATGTACCTATTTACCTCGATTGATTTTATAATTTTTAGGGTTCCGTAGCCAAAGTTCAAACGGGATCTTATGACAAGACTGTCCAAGGTTGGTGACCTTGTATTTCAAGAACAAGGATAGCTAGACAGTTGAAATTTTAACAAATTAGGTTGTTGCCGCTGTAACATCAAATAAGTACCAAAAAAATAAAAGTATATACAGCCGAACATAGAATCTCCTCCTTTTTGAAGCTGAAAAACAAATTAAAATATTAATTAAGTATATTTAAGAGGGACTACTATAGTCCATACAACAAAAAATCCGTTTTACGGTACGGAACCATTTTTACGCAAGTCCGATTTTCTCTTGGCCGATTTTTAGGGTTCCGTAGCCAAATGGCAAAAAACGGAACCCTTATAGATTCGTCACGTCTGTCTGTCTGTCCGTCCGTATGTCACAGCCACTTTTCTCCGAAACTATAAAAGCTTTACTATTGAAACTTGGTAAGTAGAATATGTAGTCTGTGAACCGCATTAAGATTTTGATACAAAAATGGAAAAAATATTAAAAATTTTAGGGATCCCCATAGGTACAACTGAAACAAAAAAAAAATCATCTAACCTATGCGTATGTATCTATGGATAGGTATTTAAAAATCATATTGAGGTTTCTAATATCATTTTTTTCTAACCTGAATAGTTTGCGAGAGAGACTCTTCCAAAGTGGTAAAATGTGTGTCTACTATAAAAACTACCAACGAAAATTGGTTTGAACGAGATCTAGCAAGTAGTTTTTTTTTTTATATACGTCATAAATGGTAAACCTTAATTTAACTTTCATTAAATCAACTGAAATATAAAAATAAATCAAAAACCTTTTAATTTCATAAAAATAAACCTTATTGCTGCTGCAGAACCCTTCATGGGCGAGTCCAACTCGTACTTGGCCGATTTTTTATGTTAACCTTGCGTTAGAAATTAGAATACAATTTAGTTTTTGTATGCTTTTGTCTTGGGTTTTTTGTATAATAATATCAATAATGGCTCTTGTACAGTCCCTGTGCTTTTTTTGTTCTAAAAACATTGTGATAAAATATTATATTATCAAGACTTTTCTAAATACTAAAGGGCATAAAGTGTTGCATTACTTTTTAGGGTTCCGTAGTCAACAAGGAACCCTTATAGTTTCGGTCTGTCCGTCCGTCTGTCTGTCCGCGGTTTTGCTCTGAGTCTATAAGACCTACAAAGCTGTAATTCGGCATGAATGTAGGTACATATTAATGATGCCGACAAAATGTAAGATCTGGTACAATTATAAGATCTTTAAAAAAATTAAGGTACCTCCCCTACACATGAAGCGGGGATGAATTTTTTTTTTGCGTCCACCCCACTGTGTGGGGTGTCATTGGATAGGTTTTTTTTAGGGTTCCGTACCCAAAGGGTAAAAACGGGACCCTATTACTAAGACTTCGATGTCTGTCCGTCTGTCTGTCACCAGGCACTCAAGAACCAATATAGCTAGACTTCTGAAATTTTCACAGATTGTGTATATGTGTTGCCGCTATAATAACAAATACTAAAAATAAAATAAATTAAATATTTAAGGGGGGCTCCGATACAACAAACGTGATTTTTTTGCTATTTTTTGCTCTTAATCAATAACGGCAACACATAGGCAATTGAAATGTTCTCAAAATACTCAATTGTATTTGTACTTTAATAATTAATTATAAAATTTTAATAAATTAAATAATTGAGGGGGGCTCCCATACAAAAAAATCAATTTTTAGCCTATTTTTGCTCTGTAGTGGTACGGAACCCTTCGTGCGCGAGTACAACTCGCACTTGGCCGATTTTTATTTTAAATATTACAAGTATTCAAAGACCATTTTCCGATTTAGGGATCCATTTGTAAAATATGAAGTTTTTAAGTACAAAAAATCGTTAAGAGTCCAGTGTCCCCCCCTTCTACCAGATAAACGGTTGCTTCTGGAAATGTAAAAAAATTCACGGGAGTAGGAAATATGCTGAATTTAAAAGGAAAACTATCACGGCTAAGAAGACGTCTTCATAAGTTATTGAGTAATAGTCGATCAACTAAAAAAAATGTACTTATTCGGAGAAGTATAAAGGAACTTTTCGTTCAAATTCCTTTAAACGTAACTGAGATGATGTTATTAGTAGTGTAAAACACGTTATAAATGTACATTCATTGACCATTAAAAAAATATCAAAAACTAGCGGTACTACGGAACCCTATATTGCGCGTGGCCCGACACGCACTTGGCCGGTTTTTATATTATAGGAAATATTACGCAAAGGTCGCAGAAGAGGGCGCTGCTAGCATATATCATAGTAAATTTAATCTGACCAAAATCCTACATGTTGCACACGTCATATCAGACTATTGACAGAAACGTTTTCCAACGTTGAACAAAACTTTTTCTATGTTGATGCTGCCTCTAGCATGAAAACATTGCAGTAACATATCCTATTATTTATTATGCTTCAGGGTATGATTGGTAGATTAGAACATCAGATACTCTGTCATCGTTTAATTCGTCTTTGTCTTAACCGGCTTTTTTGATTTGAATCTGTTTATCAATTTTTGTACTGCGATTATTGATCCGATCAATACAATTATTATAACTACTAAATCAAGGTAAAATCTCTCGTAGAAGGGCAGTGATAGGGCTGGGGAGCGTAAATGTAGGGCTCCTTTTGTCCTTATAACGTGTTCTATCCAGTATACCATCTCTTCACCAGGATTTCGACGGTCGTGGTATAGTTGGGAGAGCTCTTTTGCTTTCAGCGGGTAACTGAAAAAAAAAATTAAAAAGATAAAACCAACTTCAAAATTGTACGTAATTAAGAATCAAAATTCCCTATCTCAAAAACTACTGAACAGATTTTGATGAAACTTGCAGTATTTCGTGTAGAAATACCTACCGACACGACAAGAGGTGATAATAGTATGTATGTAGGCTTAGCTTAGGTGATGCAGCTTCTTACTCTCGAGGAAATTTATTCATAGGCATCCGTCCTACTTTATTCGCTCGCATTATCCTACTAATATTATAAAGGTTATAATATTAGTAGGATATTATAACCTTTATAACCAATACTATAATGTATGTATGTATGTATGTATGGATGTATGGATGTTTGTTACTCTTTCACGCAAAAAGTACTGAACGGATTTTAATGAAACTTTACAATAATATCCTATATCCTACTAATATTATAAAGGCGAAAGTTTGGATGTATGTATGTATGTATGTATGGATGTATGGATGTTTGTTACTCTTTCATGCAAAAACTACTGAACGGATTTTAATGAAACTACAATAATATAGCTTATACATCAAAATAATACATAGGCTACAATTTTAACCGACTTTCAAAATGGAGGAGGTGTTATGTTCGTTTTTTTTATGTTCAACGATTACTCCGCCGTTTGTGAACCGATTTTCAAATTTTTTATTTTGGTGTATAGGTTATCATCCCAATTTGGTACCATATTCATAAAAGTGGTGACCTGATGAAGGGATCCATAAGAAATCGAGGGAACTCACCAAAATTTATATGGAAACATGTGGTGACTTCGGTTTCGTGAGCAGTATTCTAAGCATATGCTACCAATAAGTAAGAATTTGCACCAAGGTATACCATGGTTCGGAAGGTGCTCAGAGAATTCCTGACTCTTTATAGATAGAAGTTTGGGAGTTCCGACGTTGTTTTAAGAACGGAAAGCATATGCTACTATGCCAATTACATTCATCATCATCATCATCACTACCATAAACCATTACAGAACCATGTATCGTCCCGTTTTGACCCTATTATTGGTACTTTTCATAGTCTTTTATTATATATCGCTTAAACCGCGGGTAACACCGCGGGGCACAGCTAGTGTTGTCTATATTTGTTTTGATTCATCTTGGTTATAACTTATAATAATAATATCTTTGGACGCTTCACACCACGTCAGTCTGGCCCCGTGCTATGTACCTGAAGGACTTGTGTTACGGGTACCAGACAACGGAAATATAATACTTAATACTTTTATAATATACCTACATATATTTAAGATTTTTACTATAATTTATACACAACATACATACTTAATGCGCATCCAAGACCCAGGAACTTTTTGTTCCGTCGTCGGGATTCGAACCCGCGACCACCTGCTTGAGCACTGACAACACGCTTAACCACTGAGCCACAGATTCATTGGTAATAACCCGACCTAATGACGCAGATCCGCCAACTACAAATCAATCTCCGACAGTCCCTACCTGTTATCAGCAAGTATTTTCTTGATGGCGACCTCCATGTCATCTGCCATGTCATCTCCGAGGTCAACGACGATGCCGAAGCCCTTGTCAACGACGGACGCCATGTTGACATGCTGGTCAGCGATGACAGGTATACCCACCACGGGTACTCCGTGGTGTATGGACTCTATGGTCGAGAGCTGACCTCCGTGCGTGATGAACATTTTCAGGTTTGGATGGGCTGAAAAAAGTATAAAATATTAGATGACGCCCGCAACTCCGTTGCGCCAAAATTCGTTTTTCGCGCGGATATTGTTCCGGGGTATAAGTATCCTATGTCCTTTTCCCGAACCCAAAGTATCTCCATACTAAATTTCACCAAAATAGATTCAGTGGTTTGGGCGTGATAAGGTAACAGTCAGACACACTTTCGCATTTATAATATTAGTAGATGTTCGTTATTTAGTAACTTACCGAGTATGCTTTGTTGGGGTGCCCATTTGATCAAATGTACATTGGCTGGAACTTGATCTGACTGGGTCTGGAATTTCCACAGTACCGTCTGCTTCAGTTTGTCGAACATCTTCAGAATGGAGGTGATCATGTGCTCCGACATATCCTCACTCTTGAGGTTGGAGCCCATGCTGAAGTAAATTACGCCGTCCTTCGCTCCATCCATTAAAGTTTGAAGATCCTGAAAATTTTATAATTACATCCCTATACATCATATTATACGCTTATAAAATATAGGTGACAACTAACATGCTTTAGGGTGTATGTGTTCCTTATATAGAGTTCACTGTGAAAGCAGCAGGGCTGAAAGAGCAATTTTTTGCGATTTGTATGAGCATGCGCCCCGGCGCGGCGTCATGAGCTCATAGAAAATATTAAAAAAAGTTCATCTTTCTGCGCTGCTATTTTCAGAGTAATCCTTGTACAGGGGACTCATATACACCGTTATCAGTGTTTTGTTACACCCTGTATTACCAACCTAATTGAACAAGACTAACATATTTGAAAAGATGATTGATATTTATTTGATGAGGATTATTTCTGAGATGATGAAGAAGAGTATACTTAGACTATGTCTGGAAGAATAATAATTATGTATATATATTTAACCTTAATTCAAGTCAAAAAGAAACTAAACTTATCCGAAGGCCTTATCCCATCCCAAAAAACCCAAACATAATGACTTGCATATTTTGCGAAAATTGATAAGCGCGTATCCTCAACACATAAACAGGTCCAACACAAATTTTACTTTTTGTTAAAGTAATTCGTGATTATATACTTCATTTCAACCCATTTTGATCTACAAGTAAGCAAAGGCGATCAATTTTAATATTACTTACTAAACGTACAATAAATCTGGTGGCCCATATAATTAGTGTCAACTTTTAAAATATAATTTATTCGTATTCTTGTGTAGACAAAACACATTCCTACGATGTTACTACGCATTGTGTACAGCTTAGGGTGGGTTGCACCAGAGGCGTGGTTATAGTTACAGTTATGGTCAAGGTTACGGTTATAGTTAAGGCTAACTTAACTTTAACCTTAACTTTGACCACAGAATTTTACAGATGTCTGTTGCTGGTCGGACATGGCTTTAAATGAACATGGGCGGGGGCGCTGCTGGTAAAGGAGAACTGTCAAAAATGGCGTTTTTGTATGATGACAGCGTTAGTTCCTTTTTCCGCCACGTTCATTTAAAGCCTTGTCGAGCTCTATGGTTATCGTTAAATATGGCGTCCAATATTGACTTTAACCAAAGATTTGACATTTTGCATTGTAGTTATAGTTAAAGTTACAGTTATAGTTATAGCAAGTTGGTGCAACCCACCCTTATCATAACCTTTTGACTTTTATATTCTTACCTTCGGTAATGGTTTAGTTTTAGTTTCAACATGAAAGCCTCCAACGTATTTGGCATTCTGCGGCAATCTGTAGGCGCCTCCGAATGATGGGTGTGAGTTTATAAAGAGGAACGACGCGTTGTATACAACTTGATCGTAGGAAGGAATAGTTATACCCCTCTTTGCTGCTATCTCGTTGAAGACTGAATTGTATACTGACTTCTCGAGTGGAGTGAAGACAACACTATAAAATAAGATAAATATCTTTGAGTAAACATTCCAGATAGGAAAAAGAGATACTTTGTGCCCCGGGCTTTCCCGGGGCTCAAAGTAACTAAAGGCTAAATATTCACGCTCTAGGCCTAGGGTTTGGGCGTTAAGAGGTAACATACAGACAAACAGACAGACATATGGAAAAACAGACACACTTTTACGTTCATAATATTAGTATGGATAATTAAATAGAAGACTCAAAAGCTGGATTTTTACCTTAATTGAAGTGATCTCCAAACAACGGTCCATAGCTCCTGGACTCTCTCCCAGAAGTCTAGCGGTGGTTTGCTCGTCGAGAATATGTCGACATTGTACGACGGGTTGGGTAGCTCGTCGACGAGCCTCACCACATTCCAGTTGGCTTCCGTCGTCGAGAACCATATTAGTGGGCAGTCGAATAAGGAAGCGATACTGAAAGAAAACACTTATTTTATTAAGGGCATGTTTCACCACTTTAGTAGGAGTCCTTAACTTAAAATACGGTCCCATCCTGAAGAAAGCATGAAACTTGGCATGAATGTAGCTGTCATGTATGTGCTTCAATGTAGATATGGAAGCACGTCCAGAAATAATATCCCCCCCCCACCCCTTTCTCTGGAATGAAAAACTGGAATCTCCCTCATTCCAGTTTTTCGAATTTTCTACGAAAACGATAAGACTGAGGAGTTTACTCTTCAGAGAACAAATCATCGTCGATAAATTACCTACAAAACGATACTACATTATATAGTGGTAAGATTAATATATTTCTGTTTACAGACACCAACGTATTATGAAATTGTAAAAACAGGCTAACTTTTTTTTTTCTTGCTCCATTTATAGGAAAACGACAAGAGTGGTGATAAAATATGCTGCAAAAGTTAGATACCTTATACATTGAGCTACAAAATGACACCTATTTCATAGTCGTAGAGGCATTACCTCTAGAGTTACAGCTTATCGCGTCTGACTCAAGTACTCGTTTTTTTACCTTTTTACAATTTCTTAGATTTAGAGCTAAGGGCGAACATTATTTCTGGACGTGCTTCCATATCTACATTGAAGCACATGCATGACAGCTACATTCATGCCAAGTTTCATGCTTTCTTCAGGATGGTACCATAAAATTGATTTTTGTTAGGACAAGGAGCCGTACTAATTCCTTATAAGTGCCGGAATATCTATCAACAATTTATCTGACACATAGAGTATAGTCGAGTATCTCTCAGATAACTTGTGGATGTGTGGAAAGTGCTCTCGATAGATACGTCATTTTGGTGTAACTGACCCTATTTGCATTGGACCATTTCATCAAATAAATTGATAAAGCAATTACAGACTTATCCAAGAACCAAGTTTCGTTTACTAATTTTGGTACCTACGAATAATAAAAACTAAACCAAATTACATAATATTATCTTGCGACAGGTAGACAACAGGCATTTAACAGCAGATTTGAGAAAATATATTCTATACAGGGTGCAATTAAACCTTCCTGCCAATTTTTGATATATTGATCCTTGTTAAAAATAAAAATACACATATTTTTTCTTTTATAGTCACTCAGTACTAAATTATTGAGAAATAGCTTCCGAAAGTTATCCTAAAAAACACTACAATTAATGGACAGGATGCGTCGGCCACGCGTGACGCGACGTGCCCCCGCGAGCGCGCCTCATCCCGGCGTCACCCCCTCTCATTCCCCCGCGCCGCGAGTGACCGTTCTGCAACGATTTTAAATGGGATAAAATATGTCATTGAAAAAAAATAACACCCAATTTTTTTTGGTTAAATGGACTCTCCTAATAACTGTAAAAAATTTGGCAGGAAGGTTTAATTGCACCCTATGTAAGAAATTTTGTATACGACGGTTTGACAGAGCAGTTATTTTGCAATATCAAATTGTTGCTTACCTGTCGCAAGCTGATGCCTATGTACGTAATTGCTCTGCTGGTCATCTAATAGGAAGAATTTTTTACTGAAGCTTGATTGTGTTTAATTGTAGCTATATTAATTTATTGCATTAAACGAGATTATGCAATTTGGGCCAGTCACACCAAAACGACGCATTGAAGGTCAAACAGTGTGATGCCGCTTCAATTTTGATTTGTTAAATACAGTATGTAGTTATTATGGATCGTTGCGACGTGGCTCGTCCCTTTTCTTTCCTGCCTGAACTATCCTTTATATTTAATTCCTTTTAATCTTTTTTTGATATCTTACCCAGCAACATTCTCGTAGAAGAACCACTCAATGATAACAGCGTCGAACTTCTCTTTAGGATCTTCTAAGAACTTCACTAGAGTTGGGTCCGTCAGTATTTTCTTGTTAATTTCGTACATGACATAGTACATGAGGATGGATGCTCCACCGTCACGTTTACCAACTCTGTTCTTCAATTTGAACTCGTCAGCTGAAAAGCATGATAAAGAAATAAGGTTGAGGTACTTCATACTTCATGGCGCATGTGTTGTGGATCCTTTTTTTAGCCCCTGATGAAAACAGATGGGTGGGTCTATAACAAGTTTGACGTGTCTGTCTTTCGTTTGTCTGTATTTCTATTACTAACGTAACTAGATTGGCAGTTTACGGCAGTAAAGCGTTGCCACTTCGAAGATGCCTGCAGGCATATCTGACTTACATAAACTTGACATCGTCTTTTGAACTATCAAGTGGTTACGCATTTCTGAGAATCGTTTGTAAGACGTTGCTACTCTAGTATTTTGGAAACTCATTGGTCCGTGGCATCAAAGCAATTAGCATCCATACGGGTGGATTAATTTTGGTCTAGTTTTTAAGCTGTTGTTTTTTTTGAATGCTGATATGATCGAGAGTGTTCTTAGCCATAATTCATCGTCATCAGCTCGCTCACTGCTGGAAAATTACGTTTTTAAATTTATTCAATTATTGTTATAGATTTTTACATAATACATACAACTTCAGTAGCCGATTTAATTAATAATAGTAGGAGTGGTTTAATTAATAATAGTAATAATAGTAGTAGGAAATGACAGAACGTTTGTCAGAATAACATAAAAATATTCTCTCCGATTCATATCCTATAATATTATTGCAAATCTCTAGTATGCTGTATGCGTCATAAAATTCAAAACTGTTGCTGACAAAATATACTAATTAATACCAACAAAATATTGACTTTTCTACTTACTGCTGTCCTTTATAGCGGTGAAGTAGTCAGCAATGGATGTCAAATCCACTTCTTTCAAATTCTTGACAGTTTTGCCATGGGGGTATGGAGTAACGTGTACCACCTGGAATCATTTAAATGTGATTATGAGGTATTTTTGCAAGTTCTTTCATAACATAGGCAACGAGCCCACACCACGTGACCACCAGGTTTTTTAATAGTTTAACACCTTTACCCATTGGCCATCCAGCATTTGCATTCGGCAGTAATTAATATAACCCACCTAAAAAGTAATAAGTCCTTCTTTTAAACCCTAACAACAAAATTTAAATGTTAGACTAGATTACGTCCGCAACTCCGTTGGGCCAAAACTAGTTTATCGATCGGGAACCGTACATTTTTCCGGGATAAAGTCAAGCTCAAAGTATTTCCACACCCAGCAAAATTGGTTCATCGGTTTGGTCGTGAAGGAGTAACAAGGCTGACACATTTTCGCATGCATTATACTTAATATTATTACGGATATGGACCTGTTGAAAAAGTTTAGTCATAATAATTTTTATATATGATAAAAAGTACATACCTCATGTCCAGCATTCAGCAAATGGTTGACTACTCCATGTCCTAATATGCTGTGACTCTTCGATGGTGCTGGGAAGACCACCAGAACTCGATACGCTTCGCTGAGACATATCAGCGTTAAAAACAAACCCACTATTTTCATCATCTGAAATAAAAAATTAGAAAAAAGTTAAGAAGAAGAATATTTCGTTTGGTAATTTAAAAATATATATATATATATATATATATATATATATATATATATATATATATATATATAATATATATATATATATATAATATATATATATATATATAATATAATATATATATAATATATATATATATATATATATATATATATATATATATATATATATATATATATATATATATATATATATAATATAATATATATAATATATAATATATATATATATATATATATATATATATATATATATATATATATATATATATATATATATATATATATATATATATATATATATATATATATATATATATATATATATATATATATATATATTTAGAATAACAAAATTAAAAAAGAATAATAAAAAAACTCGTCACTCTTAAGTGTGTCACTAACCACTTTTTATAACTAACATTGTTTACTTTACAAAATAACACGCAATTCTGCTTAGAAGTGAATACGACAAAATAAACACTTTAAAAATAATAAATAATGGGTTGCTGTCTAGTATTGAACTTAATAATAGGTTATTACTATATAATGAGTAATGACTGTAACCTGTCTGTATACTAAATAGGTATTATAAATAAATAAGGATTAAAGAAGAAGAAGCATAACATTTTAAGTACCTAGCCGGAATCACTCAGAGTATAAACTGTAGTCATTAACTTAAAATTTAATGAAGATTTTGACATATTAAGTTTTATTTAAAAAAGTTGAGTAAAATTCTAAGTGCGTCCGAACAGCAGTAGGTCTAATATTGTAATTGTAATAAACACAATAATATGACGACATACCTTGCGTCTAACACAGTAAACAGTTCTGTGTGTACTGACAATAAATAATGGTTAGGTCCTCCATATTACTCTGGCCAGCTGATTGAAAATTTTTATATTACTATCTCAAAGAGACAAGAAACTCTATAACCATTGCCATAAGGATGTAAACGCAATAATATGCTGTGCAAACATAATTCTTCTAGTCATCGTGACTACAATATTTGGTTAGTTACTACAAATAATCGGCCAAGTGCGAGTCGGACTCGCGCACTAAGGGTTCTGTACCGTTATAGAGCCAAAATAGGCCAAAAATTGTGTTTTTGTATGGGAGCCCCCTTTAAAATTTTATTTTATTTTAATATTATTATTAATTATTGAAGTACACATATTATAATTAAGGTCTTTGTATAAATATTAAGTGCCTACCTGTTACCATTATTGTTACTTACCACATTCTATAACGGGACGGAACCCTTTGTGTGCGAGTCCGAGTCGCACTTGGCTGATTATTAATTAAATAATCTTTTTTTCTTACAACGTAACAAGATTTGATATTTTTTAACTCAATTAAAATCTTTGATTCAATATCGTAATTCGAGACCGATATTGATACGTAACTTGCAAATGGCAGCTTAATCGTTATTGGTTGTATCACTAGTATTAGTTCCAAATACTCCCACTACTGCAATCAGCGCCAATATGGCGACTTTCAAACGTCATTTTTACGCCAAATTTAGTTCCTATCACTCACATTGGGGGAGCTGATTTCGCTTCAAATAGGCACAAAAAATAGCTGTCATTTCAAAGGGTATCATTAGTCCAGCGTACTTGTATAATGGAGGTAAAATAAAGGTGTCCATTACAACAAATACAGAACAAAACAAAGAGGATATAAACTTGGTAAGAACAAACGTCCAATATCCTCAAACAACCTGAAACACAGTTTTATGTACACCAAAACCATGTTGCTTATGACCCTAGGCAATCTTCATTAATTTTAATGGCAAATTCAGTATTTACGAAAAATTCAGAAATAACAGAAGATAGCAATAATAGAACATTACTATTGTCAATATTAATAAAGAAAACAAAACTTCACATCATATATTATATAACCTTAAATATATTACAATATCACAAGTAACCTTAGAGAGTATAAGCATAAAACTACTGTTTAAAATTAATTTTGTAGCTTTTTGATTCTGGATCTTGTTCCAATTTGAAGTTCTCGGTTGACAGTCCGAACGGTTTCCCAAATCTTTTAGCTTTCCGAGCATTTCTGTTTTGAGTTTTTCGTTCCTCTCTTCTATTAGGGGAGGCAGGCGTACTACGGCACTGGAGGCTTCTTTGTGGGATGGATCTAGTTCTAGTATCTTCTTGTTGTCTGCCAGACACTCATCCAATTTCTCTGTAGCTTCGTAAGATTGTGCTCGCCTGAAATATTTTGAACAGTGCATAAGATAAATAAAGAAATTATTAAATATGAGCAAAATAAAATCTTGATACCAAGAGATATATCCATTTTGCATTTTTCATCTATAATTTTGTAGAAAAACCGGCCAAGTGCGTGTCGGGCCACGCGCAATATAGGGTTCCGTAGTACCGCTAGTTTTTTTTTTTAATTTTTGTATGGTCAATGAATGTACATTTATAACGTGTTTTACACTACTAACAACATCATTTCAGTTAATTTCAAAGGAATTTAAACGAAAAGTTCCTTTATACTTCACCGAATACATTTTTTTTAGTTGATCGACTATTACTCAATAACTTATGAAGTCTTCTTAGCCGTGATAGTTTTCCTTTTAAATTCAGCATATTTCCTACTCCCGTGATTTTTTTCACATTTTTAGAAGCAACCGTTTAGCTGGTAGAAGGGGAGGACAATGGACTCTAACAATTTTTTCCACTTTAAAACTTAATATTTCACAAACGGATCCCTAAATCGGAAAATCTATATACATAATTATAATATTCTATATACGTACATATAATAAAACTGTAGAAATGAAAATTCTGTACATTAAAGATATTCAAAAAATAATAAGCGGGGGGTGTCACTACATCGCTATAGAAGCCAAAAATATGGTTAGTTTTTTGTCTGTCTGTCTGTCTGTCTGCTTGTCTGTATGTTTGTTCCAGCATCACACGAAAACTACTGATTCGATTTGGATGCGGTTTTCGCAGATATATTTGTCTTCTTCTAACTTAACATCTGGTGTATAAAATTTTTCCCCCCCACCCCTATAAGGGGACAAAAGAGGAGGTCAGATTTTGTATCAAACTTTTTCTTTAATGGACTTAATTCATATTATTTACTTACTGTTTTTTTAACTTAACATCCTGGTGTATAAAAATTTTCCCCCCACCCCTCTTAGGGGACAAAAGAGGGGGTAAGATTTTGTATCAACTGTTGAAGTAGAAATACTTTATATGGCAAAACAACGTTTCCGGAACAGCTAGTACTTATCATATTTTTAAAAAACCTATGCAACGACACCCCACACGATGGGGTGGACGCGAAAAAAAAAATCATCTCCGCTTGATGTATAGGGAAGGTACCATAAAAAATATATATATTTTTTTAAGATTTCATGTACCATTTTGTCGGCATCATTAATATAGGTCCTATAGTCTCTAGCAAAACCGGAGATCGCGTCGTGGCTGTTTTTAAAAGCTCAGAACGCGTCATGGCTTTTTTCGATTAACAGAACGCGTCATGGCCGTTTTCATTAGGTGGCCCTAATGAAAACGTTTCACTATAACCACAACGCGTTGTGAGCCATTTTTTCGGTCACTGAGCGTTTTCGGTCTTTGAGCGTAACATATACACAAAATCTTGCTTTATAAAGGTTCGTGCATACTTTGTCGGCGCGTGCCGGGGCGTGCCGCGGCCGGGGCGGGTCGGAGCGCAGCGCAGCGCAAAATGCGCTATAGCACACTATTGCCGGGTCGGGTCACATCGCATTGACGGATTTTAACGCTCACTGTGCCGGGGCGTGCCAGGGCGGGTCGGCGCGCAATGCATTGACGGATTTTGAGTTCAGTCATCAGTGTGCTGCCTAGTATCCTATATCTTGCCGCTATGGACAGCTCCGATGAAGAGCTTTCGTTTATTTATTTATTGTTTGAGGAAAAAATCAATGAAGCTCGTAGAAACCACAATAGGAAAAGAAAATTATGGATTTATCTTATTTGTAGAAAACGAAATACATTCGGAGAATACCATCACCTGATTCCAGACCTTTTGGCTGACAAAAAAAAGTTTTGGGGTTATTTTAGGATGAATAGGCATGATGACTATTTTTTTTTCTTATTGGTAATTGAAAGACCCTTAAAAAATAGAAACATCGCTGAAAGAATGACTCTGATAGCTTAAAAATTGACCAAGATATGACAATTCAAACATCTCATAAAATAGACCTGCCCGAAACGCTCCATACAAAGTGCGACGAAAGAATAACGTCACTCTTTCGTAGTTTGTACGCATCGGGAGAGAACTTTGTTCGGTAGGTATATTCGGTAGGTTCGGTAGGTATATAAGTTATCGAATGGTATACGAATATTAAGGTATTTAATTGAAAAAAAAATCGACCTGATTATCCAACTTTGAAGGCGCATAACAAAAAAAATACAAAAATTTAATGCTATCGAGCTGAAATTTTGGGAACACTTATTTTTTACCGCGATTTCTTTATTTTATTAACAAAATTCGCTAATCTTTGACCTTGTCATCATCCCTATTGCGAGAGATACCAGGGCGGGGCGCTGCGGGGCGTGGCGGGGGCCGAGGCTTGCCGGGCCGCATCGCATCACATCTGAGCGTCGCTTGCTATAGCACACTGTTACCGGGGCGCAGCGGGTCTTGTCGGGCCGTGTCGAATTGACGGAAATCCGCCGAGCAAAAATCCGCGCCGATGCGCCCCGGCACAATGTGCGATACGCGTATCCGCTTCCATACAAATTGTATGGAGGCGGATTTTTGCGATGCACCCCGGCACGCTGAGCCCCGGCACGGCCCGTCTCAGTGTGCTCACTCCTTTAATTATCGGAATTTGTCGCGGAGCACTTTTCTAAAGCTCAGTAGCGGCGCGGCGTAAGGGGAACTATTCTACTGGCAGGAAAGAACGCCATCTATGGTAATCTTGTAGTACTAATGTCCTTAGATGTTAAGGCGATGTTTCAAGGTAGAATGTTTTTTTTCCGTGTGTATGCTTAATGCTAAAGCATCCGTTTTCTACTAGATGTCTCTTGAATACTTGTTTCAATAATGTTTATATTGTATTAGAGAAAATCCCTACTAATATTTATAAATCATGTGAATGTTAGTTTATACATTTTATGCTTTCACACGAAAAACAAATTCATTGATCATCATGAAACTTTTTAGACATTTGACTAATAATATACTTTAGGTATCTGCTCTACATTTTTGAAGCAAATGCAATAAGGAATATTACGCAAAGGTGGGAGCAGAGGGCGCTACTAATACATACAGTAAATAATCCGACCAAAATCCGACATTTTGGCTGAAACTTTGTCAAACGTCGAACCAAACTTTTTTTTACTGTCTGTGCTGGTGCTGCCACAAGCGTGAAATCAATGCACTAATATTATAATATCCTATTTAACAGAATGGACCATCATCAAACCGCGTTCAATTCAACCTATTCTCAAATTGCCGAATTCTGTCCGTAGCGGTCATTTTGGTCATCATCAAAAAAGTCATATCTACACGTCTTCTACACTAATTTAATAAAGAGGTAAAGTTTGTTTTTTGTTTGAAGGAGGTAATCTCTGAAACTACTGATCCGATTGCAAAAACTTTAACACCGATAGAAAGCTGGCGAGTTCCTGAGTGACATAGGTTTATTTTATGTATAAAAAGTTATGTTTTTTCCTGAAATTATATCGTTCTCAGAATTCCACGCGGGTGAAGCCGAGGGCAAAAGCTAGTATTTCATATTAGAGGTAAATTTTTTTCTTAAGGTTAACAGAATACAGGGTGAACATACGTAGCTCCTAGACTGTAAAGGTTAATAAACGCTAGTGCTACTTTAAATAATTTTACTATAGACAGTGTTCTAAGTTTAAAAGTCAGTTATAACAAAACTCGAAGTTATCGCGGTAACGAGTTATGCTAACTGTCATCCCGGGTATCTTAAATTAAATACAACTCCTTAACTTGTTAACTTGTTTAAGTAGTAACGAAGTTTTTGTACATTTCATCCCCAGTTCCGTACAATAGGTCAGTTGACAGTTGCTTTTTAGTTTGTAAATGAATTTTCAAGTTTCTGATAATTAACAATTTTTGAGTTGCGTCTTAACTTTTGAGGGAATAATAATTATTTTAAAATTTAGGATATCTTGTCCATTGTGTCATGAGACCGTTCAAAATATATCCAGATTTTAATAAAACCCAATTAAAGATTTTGTAAAAACTAAAATGTGTTTTAAATTCTCTAAAAACTAAAATCTAAAGAAAAATGAAGGCTTTTTAGCCCTTGATATTGTAAAGAGAAGGATTGTTATTAAGAATAACTTTGGCGTGTCTGTCTGTCTGTCTGTGTGTGTCTGTCTGTCCGTGGCATCGTAGTATCCAAACGGTTGAACCGATTTTGATCTTGTTTTTTTTGTTTGAAGGCTGACATGAACACTTTTAGTGTTATAAGTTACTAGCGACCCGCCCCGGCTTCGCACGGGTACAAAATATATAGCCTATGTCACTCACTGAAAAAATGATTAAAATCGATTCAGTAGGTAGTTTTGTTTTATATTCATTACTACCCGTGGCCCGCATTGGTCGGTACCGCCGCATAAGCTGCGTCCCGCAATTTTTAAATCTATACTTAATAATATTATAAAGCGGAAGAGTTTGTTTGTTTGTTTGAACGCGCTAACTACTGGTTCGATTTGAAAAATTCTTTCAGTGTTAGATAGCCCATTTATCGAGAAAGGCTATAGGCTATATTTTATCACGCTAAGACTAACAGGAGCGAAGAAATAGAGGAAAATGTGGAAAAAACAGGGGGAAATTATTTCACAGGGCTTATTTGAACGCGCTAATCTCAGGAACTACTGGTCCAATTTGAAAAATTCTTTCAGTGTTAGATAGCCCATTTATCGAGGAAGGCTATAGGCTATATTTTATCACGCTAAGATTAATAGGAGCGAAGAAATAGAGGAAAATGTGGAAAAAACGGGGGAAATTATTTGAAAGAGCTTATCTCACAAACTACTAGAGCAATTTTTCTGTTATTTGGCACAGATAAGAAGTAGACCACGTGAAGGATCATAGGATATTTTTTGTGGACTAATTTGTCTGTGAAATATCTAATTTACGCGGGCGAAGCCGCGCGGAACGCCTAGTCTGTAATATCTTCGAAAATATTCATTTAAATCATAATTATGCTGTAAAGGGCCATATAGATAGATCTATATTAAATCAATAATGTATTTAAAGTATTTAATTGGATAAGGATTAATGCCGTATTGGTTAAAATCGCTTCTAAAATTAGCCATTATTTGTAGTCAAAAGTAAATGACAAAAAAATGATATTGTGGGATATCCATAAGAGATAGACATATACCATCGCGAAGTTTTCTGTAGACTCTTTCAATACTTGGTAGGTACATTATTTTGATAAATCTCGTAGGGTTCAGCCTGCGTTTGGAATGTAAGCGGAAAATAATGTAACCATTTACGACATCACATTAGAAACTAAAAAAATAACAGTATTTCTCCACTATTTAATGAATGTTTTTAAACTTATAAACCTTCCTCTTTAATCACTATTTATTAAAGAAAACCGCATCAAAATCCGTTGCGTAGTTTTAAAGATTAAAGGGACATGAGGGAAAATTATTATTTTTAACAAAAAATTAAAACCGACTTCCAATGTAAAAACAATAATAACATCCTTATAATATAAACTAAAAAGTATTAAATAATTTTTCCTATCTAATAGTGCCTTTTTCCGAATTCGGCTAAACCTCAACTATTTCTGTACTCAATCTTCATCATTTTGAAGTCGGTACCAGATATAGCTGAATCTTCAGTTCTCTGACAGAATAGGTATTTGAAACTGGCTATACTTCTCATAAAACCAAAATCACCATATGTTTCCATATAAATTTTGAGGAATTCCCTCGATTACTCATGGATCCCATCATCAGATCACCACTTTTGTGAAAATGGGACCAAATTGGAGGGAAACCTAATAGAACAAAACAAAAATGTTGAAAATCGGTTCACAAACGGCGGAGTAATCGTTGAACATACAAAAATAAAAATAAAAATATCCACAGCCGAACATATAACCTCCTCCTTTTTGGAAGTCGGTTAAAAAGCGACTTTGTTTTATAATATGTAGTGATATACATAATATGTAGTGATAACCCTTAATTTATCAATCATAAAAATAAAATTAGTCCTTTCAGTGCTGGAAAAATAGGGGTTGAAAGATTGTAAGCAACTCCCAGTGATTTTAATGGCGAATACAAAATATGGAAATATTTTGTATTCGCCATTCTGATTTCTAACTTTTTGTATGGCAGGTTTTATTTTAGTTCCATCCATACTAATATTATAACTGCGAAAGTGTATCTGTGTGTCTGCTTACTCTTCACGCAAAACACGAAAGGACATTGGAGATTTCTTGTCCTGGAAAAATGTACGGTTCCTTCCCGATCAACGAATATCGGCACAACTGATTTGCGGGCATCATCTCGTAATTTATACTTTTACTTTTTATCCAAGAGGATGCTACAAGAACATGACAATTGTAACGTAAAGCAAACTCTAGATAAACCAGCTCTGGCGTATATTAAGTACGTAGATGTTGCCAAAGCTTTGGATAATAGGGGCAATTAATTTTGCAAGTCACCCACAAAATAATGTCCCATTTAGCCCTGAAAATGGACTTCGTGTAAAATTAAAGACCGCAGACTTATGTGCACTAGATGTGGTATAAACTTTTAAGGAAAATACATTGATAGTCGTAGAATTGATAAATAAATTATCTTGATGATGTCGGCTGGGATTGTTCGTAGGGCAAACTGATAAATATTTAATCGTTGACGAATCTGTTATTGGCACCTTGGATTTTTGTTTCAAAATACTGGTACCAGAAAAAATTATAATAAAACAAAAGTAGATTTTTCACATAATTATTATTTCAATACTAAATGCGCGAACTACGTTGCTGCTTAGTTTAAAGCGCAAGATGTAGAAAATAAAACTATTTTCTCTCCTTTCCCCGGACTCAAAGTATCTCTATACTCATCAAAATGAGCATAGATAATACAGATATATATAGAAAATGAGTTCAGCTTAAGCGTAAAGACTTAAGACGGACAGACAGACACCCGTTCTGTATAAATATAAGTAGAGGTTCCATTTAAGCACATATCCGCGTAACAATATGGAGTCGTGTGCATTGTTAATTTTCTGGGTAAATTCTGGCGGATGATTTTACAGTATGTTGAGCGGAGAACAAAAACAGCGCGCATCCATCACCTTATACTGCAGTGGTACAGGGTAACTGTAGAATGTAGATAATACAACTACTGTAACGTGTTTAATAATAACTGATTCAAAGTTAAGAGCGGGCTGTCAAATTTTGCTGTGTTTTCTAATAAGTATTACGATCCCGGAAGACGATTGACTTAAATGAAATTGAGATTTATTTAATCATTGTATATTTATCTGATATTTGGCTAACCAAAAACACGATTCATTTATTTTGACTCGATAGTTTTATTTTTTTTGAAATTATGAATCTTTCTAGGCTTTTCAAAAAATATCTGTTACACTTATTGAGTTACTATCATTAAATAACTTGCACTACTACAATCACACACTTTATAAAATAATAGCTAAAGGAAATATTAGTATTGTTTTTAATTTTTAAGTAATCTTCAAAAACATTTTTAGGACTTACGACATTTACTTTCGTGCTATAATGCGGGAATCGTTGTTACGCGATATTGTTCACTATTAGCTGCAGCGTAAAGCACATTGTCCGGGAGCACGATTCATGGAATCATTGTATCACGATTGGAGGATTGCGGTGTGTGTAGGCGGGGCTAGCGTTTTGACAGTAGGCTCTTAAGGGCATTCCCCTACGGAGATTCCGTAATTTACCGTATTTAGAGCCTTATAAACTCATAATTTGAAATCTACAAAGTTATAATAAAAATACAGCAATAATCTTCAGTATATCAACATTCCTTTCCCCGTTTTAAAAATTTCTATTTTTGTTTATTATACTCATGATATTAGCTTCCAAAGTAATACTAATTTATTAAAATTGAAGCATACTTTCAGCATCTCCCTAGTATTTACATATTACGTTTATTTGAAACACAAGACAATAGATAGACAATTTCAGTAGCTACATATTCCCCGTTTAAAATTTTTTTTAGATCTATTTTGAACTAAGATAAGTAAAAAAAAAGGATTTTTGTGCGATCTCGGCAACGCGTCAAATGTATGGTCAAGGTCGTTTGCTCGGGGGATGGCCTTAAACTGTTCAGTTTTGACAAGTTACATAGTACTTTACAGTGTACTTACTACAGTCGTAGGTTCCGAAAAGTTACTTTCACAGCAAACTCTACATAGGAGATCCGTACACACCCTATTAAGTTTTATCCCTTAGTTTTTTTATACCCTGTATACTCAAGAGTCAAGACGTCATGTCATGCATAATATGTCGCAGTCATCTGGTTGAATCTGCTATCTGATTGAATGACTAGCGAATTCATTGAATGAAATCACGTCGTCGATCATGAGAGATCGAGATTGAGAGAGAGGCGGCTTTCCGATCCTCGCGGCCCACCACCACTACCGACAAAAGTTCAAATGAAATGAATTTTATTTGAATTTTTGTCGGTCGCGGTCGGTTGCAAATAAAGGAATGCTGCCTTTAGACAAGCCCCTCTACACGCACCTAATGGCTTGTATTGGTCCATGGGACATTTTTAAGAGACCACATTTACCAACATTAACTACATTACATTATGTTCATGTCACAAAATACATAGTAGCAATTAACTATATTTCCTTCCGTAATAAACTTTGTAGTAAGCATTTCACGCACGTACAAGAGTTTTGCTAGCGAAGCATTTCTCTCATGCAGCTCGTATATGATACTCGTATTTTTATTATTGTAGCTTATGTCATTCTTGCCATTATGCTGAACTAAGCTTCATGTACATTTTTTGTCATGAAATTTTGGTAAAATTTGCCCCTCTTTGCGCCCCGCCGCATTTGTGCGAAGCTTAAGGGCAAAAGTTCCCAAGCTGCCAGTTAAGTAGATGAAGTTATATTATGAAAGCCTTAATATCCTGTCAGTCCTCTGTCTGTCTGTCTGTTACCTCTTCAAGCTCAAACCGTTGAACCGATTTTGCTGGTATTTGGTATGGAGATACTTTGAGACCCGGGAAAGGGTATAGGATACTTCTTATCCCGAAAAAATGTACGATTCCCGCGCGATAAACGAATTTTGTCGCAACGGGGTTGCGTGCGTCGTCTAGTATTATGATATTAATATTGACAAGTCAAAAATAATTCGATGGACGTAAATATGCGGTCGATCCATCCATTTTTACTATCGTAGTAACGGGTGTCATCTAGTCGCAAATATATTTGCTGCAACTGTCCTTTAAATATAGTAAAATGCTTGATTTAACAAAAGATTCAATCCAAGTATTTGTAATGCTGATCGCTGCGAGTACACGTGACGCCATTACGTCGCGTACGTGATCTCCTCCAGCTCTGAATGCTGCCCGGTATTTTGTTTCTGGAAACTTCTGGAAAGTAAAAGATTAAGGTCGTATAACAAGTGTACTTTGGATTTACATATGCACTAGCTTTGAATTGGGTTTTTATTTGTTACTTAGTCGGGTAAAATCTGTTTTTTCATTAGAATGTGACTATGCATTGTATAGTCACTGTTAAATTGTACCTAAATAACGTTAGATTGTAATATTCCTAAGTGATCGAGTGTAAATAAACAGCACACAAATTGATTAAAAAAAAGTTTAAAAAAGTTAAGAAGTAGTTTTAGAATTAGATAATTCTGTGATGTTAGACACAAAACATAACATACATTTTACCTTTGAATGTGGAGGTGATAGTAAAATCTATAAAAAATTTGATCATTTTTTGTACACTAATCTATAGAAATCTAAAAAATAATTTAAAATCACTAAAAACTGTTCATAGTTTCTGTCACGTAGGATTTAGGAATATCACAATCTTACTGTATTTACTGTTTACAATTTTACGGTGACATAAACAGTTGAAAGCTGACAAATTTCGTTAAAAGGGATTGCAGTTTTTATGACACTTTCATCGTATGTTACAAATGTAACGTCGTGGTTCAATGCATTTGAAACGTTTGAACTAGGTTTAGTAGTCATTTTATGTCTAATCAGATGGAGACATAAAATGTGAAAGTATAGTTCTGATCATGAAACGCTGATGAATAAACTTCAAGCCATTTCAGACTTTTTATGATTGTACTAAAATTTTACTAAGCTAGGAAATAACGTTATATGGCCTCTCAACGTTAGCCAATGATGGACAAACACTACCTAGTGTTTAGTCATAATGCATTAGCTGATTTCGATAGCGAAGTTAGATGTCAAAATTTATGGGACTTGACATAATGCATCGCTGAGTGTCATGACTCATGACAGAGGCACTTAGCAAAACGTTATCTGAAGGGTTAGTGCGAGTTTTATTCGATCATACGCATCGAGCGCGTAAACCCGAATTTATATGGGATCAAAGCAGCGCCATCTACTGGCTAACGTGGATACTGCTTTGATCCCATATAAATTCGCGTTTACGCGCTCGATGCGTATGATCGAATAAAACTCGCACTAACCCCTCTGAAATCAGTAGCACAATGAGGGTTTTTGATATTCTATTTGCCACCAGCACCCGTATCACGTCTACAGTAGAAATACGAAAGTATAGACAAACAGCGGAGATAAACTGAAGGTGCCGTTCCGATCTTTACCGCGTCTAGCCGCGATCGACAAAAAAATCAAATATAATGCCACTTTATGACATATAGTCCTAAAAATTCAAATAAAATCCTACTTTATGAGGTAGACTATAGTCTATGTCATAAAGTGGCATTTTAATTGAATTTTTGTCGATCACGGCTAGCCGCGGTAAAGATCGGAACCTTCAATTTATCTCCGCTGTTTGTCTATACTTTCGTATTTCTACTGTAGCCGTGCTACGGGTGCAGGTGCCGCTATGTAGCCTTGGGTCTATCTTGTCATAAAGACATATTATCGTGACACATGAGAGCTATATCGTGACATATGACATCACTTTGACACGATAGACCCTAAGGCTACATAGCGGCACCTTGTGGCAAAAAGAATATGAAAAACCCTCATTGCGACGAAGATGGCAGCTGAGATTTAAAAAAAAAAGGTTAGATAGATTCATCAATGCGGTCGATCCATCCATTTTTACTAACGTGATAACCTTTTTCAGGCAAACTTCTAAATTTGTCGCTCATTATAACGACTAAAATATAGAGTGCGCAGGTTCCATTAGAACCTTGTCCAGTTTGTTACGTGACAACTCTGTCGCAGCTAACTTTTCTAGTTTGTTCCTGTCGGGGAGCTGTTTGGGAACAGCGCTGAATTTAATGGAATTTATCTGTATTTATTTCGCTCCCGTTCCGATTGTAATCTAGCTCGTGTTGGTTGTGGCTTCGGTTTTTTAGTTTGCTGTTTTTTGGATGTGATTTATGTAGTTTTTATCTGGGTATATAATACCTGCAATATGGCCCTTTAATGATGGTGTATACTAATATTGATGTTATAACGCTGAAGAGTTTGTTTGCTTGTTTGTTTGAACGCGCTAATCGCAGGAACGTGTTGGACAGTCCATTTATCGAGGAAGGCTTTAGGCTTATAACATCACGCTGCGACCTATAGATAGATAGATATATAGTAGGAGCGAAGAATCAATGGAAAATGTTGAAAAAACTGAAAAAAAAAATGTGTTGGCGCAGAAGAAGTTGTGGGCAACAGCTTATTAATAAGTAGATAACGCCCGCAACTCCGTTGCGCCAAAATTCGTTTATCACGCGGGAACCATACATTTTTCCGTGATAAAAAGTATCCTAAGTCCTTTCCCGGAATTTAAGGTATCTCCATACCAAATATCAGCAAAATCGGTTCAGTGATTTGGGCGTGAAAAGGTAACATACATAGAGACAGACAGAAAGACATACAGACAGACATCCTTCCACTTTCAATATTAATATGGATAGTGCTTTTTAATGAGAACAAAAGAATAATGACCACCAAAAAATGCTCTGAGACCCAAACAAACAAAAAAAAAAAAGGAAAGTCTAAAATTGCAATACTACCAGCTATTTTAGTCACGACTGCACTTCAAATTGTAATCGAACGCCAAATATAGTAAATGATCACCAAATATAGTAATGATCTCCAAATCCTTGCGAGCAAATCAATGCGATATTTCTGTCCAAATAAATCACTACGATTGACAAAAAATTTAAGCATATAATTAACAAAGAAGTATTATAACTCCATAATATTATTGTTATATTCAGCAGTTTGGACCTGAAGAGATAACAGACGGACACCTACCCTTTCCAATTTAAAATATTGGCATGGATGATGAGAGTTTTACATACTAATAATATTATAAATGCGAAAGTGTGTCTACCTGTCTGTTTGTCTGTTAAACCTCTTCACGCCCAAACCACTGAACCGATTTTGCTGAAATTTGTTATGGAGATACTTATACTGGGTCCCGTTATCATTATACATATTATTATTATTATTATTATTATTTATTTACGATAGTCCAATAACGAGATGTAATTCTTTTGATTCTCATTTTAAAATTAAAATGCAGTTCAAATTTGGTTTTTATTATTTATTATTTTCCGGTTAGCAATGATTTTTTTGGTTCATTTTTCTTTAATAGGATAGCAAAATGAAAATACTTTGGTTATAATTTTACATTAAATTTATAGTATGATGTTGGTGCAGATCATTTACTAATTTTGGTGATCGTTTACTACTTTTGGTTTAACAATGATTTATTTGGAGTCATTTTGCATAAATAGGATAGCGAGATGTTAAATATTTGGTGATCATTTTACATTAAAATGCTAGTAAATGTTGGTGATCATTTACTAATTTTGGTGATCATTTACTATTTTTGGTTTTACAATGATTTATTTGGAGTACTTTTGCATAAATAGGATAGCGAGATGTTAAATATTTGGTGATCATTTTACATTAAAATGCTAGTAAATGTTGGTGATCATTTACTAATTTTGGTGATCATTTACTATTTTTGGTTTTACAATGATTTATTTGGAGTACTTTTGCATAAATAGGATAGCGAGATGTTAAATCTTTAGTCATCATTTTACATTAAAATGGTGGTCTGTATTTTGGTGATCGTTTACTATTTTTGTCTGTGAAATGTTACTATTTCTGGTGATCAGTTAATTATAAGCCCTTTTTAATTGCCGTTTTCATAGAAAATCGAAGTTTGTGCAGGATATTTTCAGAATTGTTATGTCCATTTGAGTTGAGACTATGATGGAAAATGTCTAATAAAGGTCTAAAGCTGTCCATAGCATACACAAAGAACGTCGATCATGGACAAAAATAATTATACCCCTCTTCGCATTCGATATAATAGGGATGATGACAAGGTCAAAGATTAAGCGAATTTTGTTAATAAAATAAAGAAATCACGGTAAAAAATAAGTGTTCCCAAAATTTCAGCTTGATAGCATTTGTATTTTTTTTTGTTATGCGCCTTCAAAGTTGGATAATCAAGTCGATTTTTTTCTCAATTAAATTTCTTAATATTTGTATACCATTCGATAACTTATGCAATTAAAAGCAACTTTTGTTATGTAATCACTTTCATAAACGCAATATTTAATATACCTACCGAACAAAGGTCTCTCCCGATGCGTACAAACTACGAAAGATTGACGTCATTCTTTTGTAGCACTTTGTATGGAGCGTTTCGGGCAGGTCTATTTTATGAGATGTTTGAATTGTCATATCTTGGTGAATTTTTAAGCTATCAGAGTCATTCTTTCAGCGATGTTTCTATTTTTTAAGGGTCTTTCAATTACCAATAAGAAAAAAAATAGTCATTATGCCTATTGCTTCCACTTCTCAATCATTATAGGCCAACTATTTTATTGTGGCTTTAAACTGTACCTTTTTAAATACAGTCTAGCCACAAATCACTTCTATTAGGATTTCTAACTCAAGTACTGTATTTTCAGTTATTTTACTTCCAGCAAGTCCTTAATATTAAGGTCATAAGGTCTACTATGTAGTTCGATGTAAACGGCCATGTAGCCACTATGCAAACGGGGTTGTTTGTTCCGCAGCGCTGGGGACTACGCGGTTCGCCAGCCGCTTAATTAACTGACGGGCTAATGTTGAATACTGTGTCAATTTAGTACTACATGCCTAGGTTTCGAAATAAAACCCAGTAGTGGTTAGTGCTCAAGGCGAGATCTTTCTGACGACATAATAATATTATTATTGTAGTAATATGAAACTGGTGAGACAAGTGTGACGTAATAACATGCCAACAAGGTTTATAATTTATATTTACGTCGATGCACTAGCATATATTTTGGAACATACCTTATGTAAATGGCTGTAGTAGGTGTCAAAATCAACATTGGGACTCTTTTCAATAGTAACAATCAATTTTTCAGCTATTATATTAGTACGGCACATATTATAAATTCCGGTTTCTGATTATAGAGAAATTTGACCATTAAGGTGACGCCGCGTTAAAGTAAAAAATCGTTTTGGATATGTTTTAGATCGCTTGTTTTCTATGAGAGGCCGAGCCGGGTCTCATAGAAAACAAGAAATGGAAAGGGCGTAAGCGACAAAATGGTTTTTGTCGCGTAATTTAAAAAGCATAAATATATTTCATATAAGCTATGGAAAAATTATAGTGTATGCTTGAACTAATCTATGTACAAATTTTGGAAGCTTAAATCACTCTGCTCTGTTGGCAAAATTAGAATCCCTGTTTTTATAGAGGTCTTTTTGATTAATTATTCTGTGTTATAAAAGTTGACCAATCGTGTTATGCTATGGGTAATTCGAAGATAAAAACATGATGAATACTGACAATAAATTTTAATTTCTTAGCTTTAGTCTTTGTTCAGAAAAATCGATATCGCTGCAGCCAAATTATCAAGGCGTCATCTTAAACTTTTTTTGCGGATAGGTCACTATGGAAATATCTCCCTATCCTGAGACCGGACTATAGTCACAATTTGCAAACACAAAAAGAAAAGTAGATACATAAACGAGAATCGAAACGAATAGCTTTATTTCCTCAAAACGTAGAAACTTTCTGTATTCTATTTTTAAAAGTATTTTTTCAGCGAATTCCGATCGACCGTTTTTAACCAATTTCTAACTCTAGAACGTTTAGATTAAAATGTTCTAAGCTACTTTAAATTCAGCACAAGCCAGACTAATCAATGAAGCTCGGAATTTCATCAAACCATATCCAATTTTCATTTGGTACCCGATTCAGAGTTAAAATCAAAACTGTGATTTTCAGAGACCTATTTGGATGTATCAGAGAAATTGATTGGGGCTGCACTGCGTTATTTGGCTGGGTTATGTAACATAATTATTTTAATACTTTATCGCCCGGGAACCGTACATTTTCCCGGGATAAAAAGTATCGAGACTTAGAGTACCTCCGTACCAAATTTCAGCAAAATCGGTTCAGCGGTTTGGGCGTAAAGAGGTAACAGACAGACCGACCGACAGACTGACAGATACACTTTCGCATTTATAATATTAGTATGGATTATCATTGTTAGCCGTGATCGATCGGCTGCCAATGAATCAATTTCTTTGATTGCACAATCAAAAAAATAATTCGATTTTATGTATTGATCGTGATTTGGTCGAGTTATGACAATTCTGTATTAGTTGTGATCTTTCGGCTGTGTTTTATATACTTACCTAACGCTACGAAATAACATAGATTTGCCTAATGTAAGAAAAGTAAACAGTTCCTCATATTTCCATTTATTTCGCAATTTAAAACTTTTGTTGTTATCTCGAAACATGATTGCTGCAACATTTTGTAAACTAGCAACACTAATATTGCAGCAGCCTTTGTGAACTAGCAACACTAGTTGTCGAGACACGGGTCGGTAATCTGTATGCGGCCGTCCAAATCCCTGATAATCGGCGACTCTCGCCGCATGTACTGGAGGATCACGTCATAGTCAACGCCGATGACTTCCACGTTGCGACGGTTATTGGATATCATCTGGAAAGCAAGAAAGAATTAAATAAGGAAGAAAAGAAAAAAAACTAGGCCTTTACATCCGTTGTGGATGATTTATACAGTGTTTTCAGAGCGAAGTAACTACTCCTCAAATACTGTAGTGCCTGGGACAAGATTTTTAAATGACCGTATGCTTTCCCAAGCACATACGGCATTCTCGCAACATAGTCGGCCTAGTCCAGAGGAAAGAACTAGTCAATACGTCTGGGACCAACTATGTGCGGGTTTCCTCACGATGTTTTCCTTCACCGTAAGGAAGAAAAGAAGACACGAAGAAAAGAAGTAAGAAATAGTTTCTGAGAATGACAATTTTTTTAAAAGTATTGCTTCCAAAATTAAAGAAGAGCTTTTGTTATTTCATTTTGAATCTATAGAAAAACGTCAATACAAGTTAAACTGGGCTGTGGTAATAATTTATTAGCATTCAAGACAAAAATAAAAGGTATAACAAAAAAAAGAAATGTGCGATCCATGCATAATCAGCACAAAATCCGAATTTTCATCAATTATACTTAAACCCAGGGGCGTAGCTACCGCCTTATCTGGGGCCCCCAACGTGCGTATGCAAAAATTAATAAGAACTTTCCTAATATAATTTTTTTTAATTCACAAATGAAAAAGTTAAAAAAAGCAATTCGTTAAAAACTTTAGTTACCCGCGTAAAGTGTGAGATCAACAGTCATCGATGCCTATGCGATTTTTTGGGCCTCCAAAAAATTTTTATACGGGGCTCCGCCAAGGCACGCTACGCTTCTGCTTAAACCGTTTTCATACCAGATAAATTATTGACCCATAATTATTGTGAAGGTAGCAGGTACTATCAGAGAACTTGATTTCTAGGCAGATGGCGGACCGCGGAATATTAAGTAATTTGATCGCGTTAAGTCAAAGCCATCCGCACCAATAGAAGATAAAGTAAACGTCAATTTTCCTGGCAAGTGGGAATTAAAATAAAGAAAACAAAGATACGTTAGTCAAAGATGAGGTAGCAACTAGCAACATATTAATTTTGTGGAAATACTAAAGTTATCTAAAAACACTTCACATATTTAAAAGATTCCTGTAAAAGATTACATCGTGTAAAGAATATATGACAATTGACATACGAATACTGTTTTCCTCATTATTTTGATCACAAAATCACAAAGATAATACTAAGCCAGCTAACCTAACAAAGTAAATTGAAGGATTACAACAAACAAAATGTTAAAATGTTGTCAAATTAAAGTTTAATAAAGTTAAAGCGAACTAGCTTTGTCCTGGTAACTCTAATTTTGTAAAATTAGACCAACTCGTAACTATGTAACTATAGTTTGTAGTTGTAATTTAATATTAACTTAATTTGCTGATGACCTAAATCCAAAAATTCTCGTGAGGAGGCTTTAGAAGAGTATCTAGGTAAACCTAATATTAATATTATAAAATACATTAATAATAGGTAAGTATTAAATAATTATGAATAGATACCGTGTTAAAAACTTAATTCAGTTTTCATGACAACGACGAATAAGAAGTTGCAAAAGCTTAAGCTTGCCTAATAGTTACTGAGGTAAGTGTAAATACGAGATTAAGTAATAAAATTTATCATTGAAAACCAAAAGTTGTAAGCAACTATAATAATTACAATTGTGGCACCCACCATTATGGGTGCCACAATTAATAATAATTAATATTGTGTTACATTTTCCTCGCAATTTGGCCAACATGTCTAACAGCCCAAACCTACCATAAACGATAATCTAATATATAAAATTCTCGTGTCACGGTGTGCGTAATTGAACTCCTCTGAAACGGCTCGACCGATTTTCGTGAATCTTAGCGAGCATATCGGCTAGGGTTGAGAATCGGACAACATCTACTTTTTATATTGATAAGTGCATTTGTTGAATAAATAATAGTAAGTAAATTATTACAACTCGAGACTGACGGCGACCATTGTTTGTGCGACGGGAAAGCGATGGACGTTCACGTTGCCATGGTGCCATACTTAAAAGTCACTTCAATAAAATAATATCGGCGAAATACTTTATATGGTAAAACAATGTTGCCGGGACAGCTAGTTATTTTAATAAAATTATATTACTCAATTAGTGTTTTCCAATTGGAACGAGATAATACGCAATATTATACTTATAGAAGTAAGTAGGTATATAGACTAAAAAAAAAAAATACGTTTTTTGCAGGCTATCACAGTCCATAGAGGTTAGTATTAACAATAATATTATTCCTATGTTAGTAAAAAATATAGTGGTTTTTTTTTTCTCTCTATTTGCCGTATTTGCGCCGCGGTACCGGCGCACTGGAGACATGGACATGGACGCGCTCCCAGTGCGCCGGTATCGCGCCGTCGGCTTGCCTACATATCGCCTTCAGAATGCTGTTGTCACTCCCACAAACCCTACAGGGTTAGCCTACCCTGTAGGGTTCGTGGTCTACTAGAACCCTACAGCGTACCGCGTCACTGATGTACAAACAACATCAGTGACGCGGTACGCTTGCGTAAAACTGACGGAAAGCCGTCAGTTCTAGCGTCAGCGAACATGCCAGATGCACTGCAATATCGCGGGAGCGCCAGCAGCATCCTGAAAGCGAATAAAATATTAGTAATAAAGTATTAGACTTATTTATGAATAGTTCTTCCCCGCAACTTTGTTGTGCTAAAATTTTTAGAACGCACGGGAATCGAAAATTTTTCCGGGATGAAAGCTATCTATGTCCTTTGCCGGGTGGGAGTATCATTTTTTATTTTTGGCAAATCCATACCTTTAAAAATTGGTTTCGTAGTTAAGGCGTAAAGAGGTAACATACAGTCACATTAATTTACTGTGTAATAAAAGAAGTCTCGGATAGAGAAAATACATCATTTATAACAGTTATTTATAATTATAAAACGGTGAATAAAAAACTTGGTCAATTCGAATAGTTTCATGAATTCATTCAAGAGATCGGCCGAGGAATTTACTTTGCGGATTTCGCAACTTGTTCCATTGCTAATTGGACTTGTGCGCTCGAGCTACAAGACATTTCAACTTTTAGTTTCTGCTGTTGTTCTTATTCCAATAATTGTATTCAGCAAAATGATTACAGCGTTTTACTTGAATATTCAATAATTAATTGGAATTGTTTATTATTTATTTCAAAGATAAGTAGGTACTTGGTCAACTTTGATTTATTAGTGGCACCCTACAATGAGGGTTTGCGATATTTCATTTGCCGCTAGGTAGCAGACCCAAATTACACGAAGCACCGCTTGGTGGAATCGTGTTTTCAAAAACTGCCAATCAGAATTTTCCGATATTTTCCACCTACCTTCCACCAGCTACTAGGTGGAGCTAGCTCTATAAGGTCTTTTGTATCAAACAGCTGACAAAGTTTGACACGAACAAATAAACCCTAATTTCGGAAGCCTAGTATATTAAAGGTGAACTTAATAGTACACGACGCTTCTTATTGATGTTTCTCTGAGATCTAAGCTGTTTTACGTAATCTATCTGGGTAACAGCTATTAGATAACCTTTAGCCGTGTCATAGCTTGGAAGTAATTTGGTCAGTTTAAACTGTTTCATAAAACCAACATGTGAGGAAATTGGTCGAAATAATGTGTTGTCGAGTCAAAACCAAATTTCGGGTTTCCGTTTGATCCAACCGTAAACAAAGAGCCCGGTAGTTATCTGGAATGAAGTTCTCAGAATAAGGCTTTTCCCGACTGCCGAAAAGGAGGGTTATGTTTTTGATTTTATGAACCACATTGCTTCGTTTCATTTACCTACTCTGAAATGAAGTTTTCAATAGGATATATTACTGCAATGTTTTCACGCTAGAGGCAGCACCAGCATAGACATTAAACAAAAAGTTTTGTTCGACGTTTGACAACGTTTCTGTCAATATTCTGATATGACGTGTGCAACATGTCGGGTTTTGGTTGGATTATTTACTGTATGCGCTAGTAGCACCCTCTATTTTCTGGAAATAATGCAGCGTCTTTGTAATTAACGAAATTAATGATACAAAATAAACTTACAGTATAACCCCCACCACCGTTTGCTATGAAATCTTGGGAGACAACTTTGTACTCTTTCTCTAGATCCAAAGGAAGGTATCTGGGGACTTCACAATCTATGCACCGGACTGTAACGTTCAGAACTCTGACTCCGAGATCCCGAGATCCATCTAACACAACCTGCATACCTGAAAATTATAGGTTATTTATCATCATCACCTTGATGAGTGGTAATTATCCACCATGCGATTTGTGGTGCGCATAGTATAGCTTTACATAGTAAGAGCTAGACTGATCTACGGTCGCTTTGGATCGGGAGGAGTGGAAGACTTTAGGGGAGGCTTTTGCCCAGCAGTGGGACAGCAAAGGCTCTTAAAAAATAGGGAGGAGTGGAAAATTTGGCATTTGCCTAGCACTGGGACAGCACTGAGCATAGGCTCTTAAAAAAGTGTAAAGCTTTATAATGAACTGTTTCAAGCCGTATTTTCGAACCACTAATACCTACAAATTTGCAAGATAGAGTATTATATCTATCGACATTGTAGGTATCTATGACGGTGATAACTTTGCACCAGATGATTTTGGCCGTTTAGCTCCTCTAACAAAAAATAATGGGTTGCACAGCACTTGCGCTCCGGGAGCTCTAGGAGAAGAGAAAACGACACAACAAACAGAAAATGATATTACTTCCTCACTCTATTGAATTTTAGATTCCGTTATGTTTCATTTTCTTACCCGTCCCGAAATTGCGCGCGGGTACTAGCGCCACTTAAGCCTTAAATTAGTAAAGGTAAAAGTTACTACGTTACGGCCATGCCACACGACGCGGTGCGGCACCGCACCGGTGTCCGTCTCACGGCTCACCGGACTACCGGCCACACGGTGAGTGCGGCACCGCAACGTTTTGCAGTACTGTAGCAGCGACGGACTCGAGCCCTCCGCGTCCCCGCCTCGTCTCGATTCCGGTGCGCGTGCGGTGCAGCGCCGGAGCGCACCGGACGGCGCCGTGTGCCATACCATCCATTTTTCTATGTAGGACACCGGAGCGGCACCGGTCAGGCGCCGTACCGCCGCCGCGCCGCACCGCATCGTGTGGCATGGTCCTTAGGCTCGATTTATATGCGTTTGCGCGAACAAGCGGTGTGGCCGCTACACCACAAGATCACAAAAAATTGTATACAGGGTGTAACAAAACTAAGTGATAATACTTTAGGGTGTAAGTATATAGAGTTAATTGTGAAAGCAGCAGTGCTAAAAGAGCAATTTTTTTGTGTTTTGTATGGGCAAGGGCCCTAGCACCATGAATTTTTCCGTACAAAAGTTATAAAAGTTGCTCTTTCAGCGCGTGCTACTTTCACAGTCAACTCTATACTGCATGATTGGTGAGAGATGTGCAATACTTAAGGAGAATACTCGGTACTCGATTCTCATTATAATTATACAGTAGGTAATAAAATTAGGTACTTAGCCGCTATCCTTCTCGCGCGCGGTGTCCATGCGTTAGGTAAATAATTATTTAACTTTAAGCTACATTCATAATATTTAGTAATCAATTGGTATTTTTTTTTTCATCAATATAATAGCCAAATATCACGTCGTCGAGTATTGAACATGTCTCACCAGTCATGTTGTATAAGGGACACATACACACCCTAAATTAATATAATTATCGCTTAGTTTTGTTACACCCTGTATAAATAGCGATGCGATCGTGCCGCTATTTAATTTAATCTTTACATATAATTGCTTGTGACCTCGTGTAGCCTCAGCGCTCGTTCAAGCGGACGTGTTCACTTCGACAGTAGACATGAAAGTTTTACACGTGTTTGATAGCAAGACTAGCGCGTGTCACGTGTCTTAAGCGAGTATCTATGGACTATGAGGGTTTCTTTGTGAAGCCTGACTCAATTAAGATTCAGAGAGCCCTCGAGGGTGCCTTAAGTACCTTAAGATGAGACTCGACTTAATAGAGGTTAAGAGTACAATGGTTTGAGGACTAGTAAACAATATTTTATTGTAAATGCGAATTCTGGAAGAAAGGAGGACCAATGAGGTTTAGCTCGCGAATATTACAGATAAAAAAAAATATTCGAACAAAAAATTGGACAAAGCCCAATTTTTTTTTTTCAGTAAGCAGTCTTATGTAGTACTATGGCTAAGAATATTCTCGATCGTGTCAGCTTTAATAATAATAATAAGTAATAATAGTTTAAAAAACTAAAAAACACGCTTTAGCCAATCCGCCTCCTTAAATGTCCGCCATGTTGGATTTAAGTCACGTGACTATTTTTTTCGTATTCCTGACAGCAAACATTTTCATTTGATACCCATACCTAGGGGGTGCATTTCAAATAGCCTGTCCGGCATCTTGGGGAGGCCGCCATATTGGATTTGTAATGACGTTTCTTAGCTAGTCATGTATTGTCATCAGAACTCAGAGCGTGTGCAAAAAAACCGGGAAGTGAGCCGAATTAAGATTCCAAGATTTTCTTACATAATATTATACATAGTTACTAGTAGGGAATGCAAATCTCGCGAGATTGGGGCTCAAGCCTAGACTTCCACGAATACTTCAAGCCTAAAATTAACCAAATCGATTCAGCCGTTCTTCGAGTTTTTGCGAGACTAACAAAATTGAAAATAGTTTTTATTTATATAGATTTTTAGTGTGCCCTGACCCTAACACGTGTGTACAGACACCTAATGTCTACAGACATAGACCGGGTGATTAAGGCGTACCAGGTCTAGAACTAATGACCTGTTGATCGGAGAACGATAGCAATAAAGACCGGAGCACCAACGGTCCATTTAGAGCGAGCCATGATGAATGTGGCCGATAAAATGAAACGGCTGTAGCAGATTAGTTGTTGGATGTAGAAATTAGTTATAATATTATATTTACTTTTCGAAAAGTATCAAATTAATTAAATAAGATAGAGATAATATTCAAATTAAAGACCATAACATTAAGTTATCCTCAATAATCATAATATAAATATAATTAATTTTAATGAATTAAAGAACCGACATAATTTCATTGTGTACTCCCCTAGCCCCCTTACTCATATCTAATAATATTTATGCAGCGTATTTTATTATTTATAACTATTCAAAGTCCGCCGTCTTTGTCTATCAAGTAACTTTTCCAACACACCAGACAACAGCAGATTGATATTACATTATCCGTAAAAGTTTTTGTTAAATACTGTTTTTGTTGCGTGTGATGTGAATATCATACTTTAAGAAAAATCCGTGAGAAAATTAAAGGAGAATCATGCGAAAGAATTTGATGGTTCTATATTCTTTATTCTCAAATACCCTCCGAGACAAGTGTAACCCATTACCCAATACGGATTCTCGTTTATGACAATAAATTCCAGACCATATAGCCAAGGCGTTTTCTTTATCGCTTCTTTATGGTATTGCCGATCAAAATGTATGAAATTGTCCTGACATGAGTCGAATGTCGACTTTATATTTAGTTATCGAACGCTTATATTATGTCGATTTCGTAGATTTTTGATCGACGATTCTATAAAGAAGCGATAAAGAAAACGAATTGGCTAAGCCCACAGATTCGTAAACTGGGCGAGTTGTAAATTTATTAATAAAATTGAATCAAATTGCGACCATAAAATAATTTGAATGCCGACTCGTAAAAAGATCGGCGCCCACTTGGTAGGGATGAAATAAAAGGGGTAATTATAAAATCGTCGGCGTATAAAATATTACGGAGAATATTTCAAACTCGGATAGCTCAATTAGAGAGCAGTACTTGAAGAAAATTATTGCAGCGAAGAGAAAAGAGTTGCAGAAGATATATTATCTAAAAATGCAATAGAATAATAATTTAAGAGATAAATTTTAATCTAAATTTTAACGACATTGTGAAACGATGATTGACGTATTTGCGTGTTTGAATATACATTATAAGGTTTGGTAAAATCAACTTGATATTATGAGCATAGACAAAAAAAAAAAACCATATTTCGATTACCTGATAATGATTTTTATATTAACCCATCAATCCCCAAGCGGCACCCGGCTGCCATAACAATTGAAATCTATTGTGTCTGCGATTCCTACGATCGAGGTATTAAGGCGAGGACTTATCTCAATTCCAAACGACAACCAAAGACCAAGCGTATACGCATCGCAATAAGATTTATTTTAGCTTAGCATAAAATTGTAGTTAGTTCCTAGGGGCGGATCTTCTCTATTTTTCATGTGTTTTTTAAATATATTTCTAAATAAATATTAAGAAAAAAGATTATTCGTTTCAGACCTTTTTAAAATAGATTCATTAACAATTTATTAAAATAAAATGTAAGTTATTCTTGTTAATAATTATATTTCGATGACAAAGAGTTTTGTCGGAGGTGAGTTTGTAAATTAATTACAGCGAAAGTATTATTTTTTATTAAAATGTTTTTGATTTAAACCCTTTCAAATATTGTGCTTTATATCTCATATATTTTTACATTTCGTTATTATATTGGAATTAGGTAAATCGGGTATCAAGAAATAACAAAATGGGGTTTCAGCCCGCCTTAAGAGAAAACAACTAAAATATAATGTTAGGTACTGTAAAACCAAATGTATTCCAGAGGATCGAATTTTTCGGGGTCAAGACGTTCACTCGGAATCAGTGAGCATGCATGAAAAGGGTTAGGTGTGTATATGTGAATAAGACATACAGAAGATCCCATTAAATGAAGATTTTCTTTAGGGATGGATAATCACAGATTTACAGAGGCATAAACTTAAGTATTTGTGTGCGATTAAGGATAAATTCCTTCTTTTTCTAATAATACTCACACCGTCTGCCACAGGCCACTCCGTTGAGCCAAAATTCGTTTAAGACGCTTCCTCTACCGAGATGCCGTAATTTACCGTTTTTAGAGCCTTATTAACTCATAATTTGAAAGCTACAAAATTGTAATAAAAATACAGCAATAATCTTCAGTACATATATGAACGTTCCTTTCATAGTTATTAATTTCCTATTTTTGTTTTTTATACTCATGATATCAGCTTCCAAAGTAATACCAATTTATTTAAATTCAAGCATACATTCAGTATCTCCCTAGTATTTACAAATTACAGTTATTTGAAACACACGCCAATAGATCGACAATTTCATTAACTACATACTGCCTACTGGACGTTTGAATTTTTTTTAGGTCAATTTTGAACTTAAGATAAGTAAAAAAAATAGGATTTTGGCGCGATCTCGGCAACGAACGCGGCAAATGTATGGTCAAGGTCGTTTGCTCAGGAGATGGCCTTAACGCGCGGGAACCTTACATTTTTCCGGTTTAAAAAGTGTCTCATGTCCTTCCCGGGATTAAAAATATACCCAGCAAAATCGGTTCAGCGGTTTAGGCGTGAAGACAGACACTCTTTCGCATTTATAATATTAGTATGGATAGTTATATACAGGGTGTAACAAAACAAAGTGATAACAGTTACTTTAAGGTGTGTATGTGTCCCTTGTATAGAGTTCACTGTGAAAGTTGCAGCGCTGAAAGAGATTTTTTTTTGTGTGGGCAAGTGGGCAAGTGATCTAGCGCGAGCGTTATGAATTTTCCCATACAAAAGTTTAAAAAAGTTGGTCTTTAAGCGCTGCTACTTTCTCAGTAAAGGGAGGGAGCTTCACCAGGGAGCTCATACACACTCTAAGGGTCAATTCAGACCGCGAAGCGAAGCGTAGATATTGCATTTCTAAAGTATGGATTTGACAGATTTGCAAGACGTCTCACGCTCACAAAATCTGTTTTAGTACAAATTTAGAAATGCATCTACGCGTAGCGTTGCAGTCTGAATTGACCCCTTAAGTATTATCACTATTTTTTTTTATGAAATAAGGGGGCAAACGAGCAAACGGGTCACCTGATGGAAAGCAACTGCCGTCGCCCATGGACACTCGCAGCATCAGAAGAGCTGCAGGTGCGTTGCCGGCCTTTTAAGGGTAGGGATGGGAAGAGAAGGGAATAGGGGAGGAAAATGAAGGGAATAGGGTAGGGGATTGGGCCTCCGGTAAACCCACTCACTCGGCGAAACACAACGCAAGCGCTGTTTCACGCCGGTTTTCGGTGAGAACGTGGTATTTCTCCGGTCGAGCCGGCCCATTCGTGCCGAAGCATGGCTCTCCCACCTATTGGACTATGTTTTCTTACACACTGTACAATGGAAAATCAAACAGACAATCAGATTGTGATGCTAAATGCTAAAAAGTAAACTCGCAAAGCGATCGTTGAGCTAGTTATCCACGTTTGTTCTGCGAGCGTTCGATACATTACCGACGAGCCTAATTGCTGGATCTGCCAATTTACTTGTAATATATTACGCAATATTGCTCGCATTTGTATGGGTTTTGTTGCAGTTTAAAGTTAGAAATAGTTTCCTGTTTTAGAACTAGGATGAGTATTAATGAGGGTGTTTGAAATTCTATTTGCCACCGGTGCCGCTATGTGGTCTATCGTGTCGAACTGCTGTCATATTATGTCACGAATTAGCAGCTGTCATGTATCGTGTAGCTGTCATGTGTCATGATAATATTATGCCTATTTGACACGATAAACCCTAAGGGCCAACTCACACGTACCACAACCACACGACATCGCAACGACAAAATGTCGTCGAGCAGTGGTTACGTGTGAATGGTGTCGCTGCAGCTTTTTGTAGTTGCGTTGTGGTACCGACAAAATGCCGACGTGGTTGCGTTGTCGCCAGTGGTTGCGATGTGGTTACGTACGAAAGTCAATGAAACAGAGGGGGGAAGAGCGCGGGCGGTGTGCGCGCACTGTCGTTGCATCGACGCAACGTTGTGGTTGCATCGACGCAACGTGCGATGTGGTCGGTATCTGACAAGTGGTCGACAACGACTGCAAAATGTGGTACGTGTGAATGGTCCAGTTCATTTAGAATACGAAATATACGCCCGACCACGTGGTGCGGTTGTGGTTGTCGTGTGGTGTGGTACGTGTGGGTTGGCCCTAAGGCCTGGTGGCAAATCTGGATGCACGATAGTACACCAGCCGAGACGAGCAATATAATTTATTTCAAACAATCTCATTGAATACTAGATGACGCCCGCAACTTCGTTGCGCCAAAATTCGATTATCACGCGAGAACTGTACATTTTTCCGGGATGAAAAGTATCCCATGTCCTTTCCTAGGACTCAAAGTACATATTATATCGCAGGCAAAATTTTAGGGTGGGTTGCACCAGAGGCGTGGTTAAAGTTACAGTTATGGTCAAAGTTATGGTTATAGTTAAGGCTAACTTAACTTTAACCTTAACTTTGACCACATAATTTGACAGATGTCTGTTGCTGGTCCGACAAGGCTTTAGATGAACGTGGGCGGGGGCGCTGCTGGTAAAGGAGAACTGTCAAAAATGGCGTTTTTGTATGATGACAGCGTCAGTTCTTTTTTTCGCCACGTTCATTTAAAGCCTTGTCGAGCTCTATGGTTATGGTTAAATATGGCGTCCATTTTTGACTTTAACCAAAGATTTGACATTTTGCATTGTAGTTATAGTTAAAGTTATTGTTAAAGTTACAGTTATAGTTAAAGTAAGTTGGTGCAACCCACCCTTAGAAAAATCGGTTGAGTGGTTTGGGCGTGAAGAGGTAACAGATAGACACACTGTCGCATTTATAATGTTAGTAATGGATCGTTACGATAGAACTTATAGGCTACATATTTTAGCATAAATTATGGTTCTTCCATGTTCGTAGTCGCGGGCACCATCTAGTCCCTAATAAAATTTTAAAGCAACCTCATAACCTGAATGAAGACAAGAGAAAGTTTTCATCTAGCGTCCATCCCAGTGGGCTAGCTCCAGTTTTACAAGAAATTAAATATGCAAAGTCGATACTAAGTGACACCTCTTTATAAACACACCTTCTTATATACAACCTCTTATATAGCAAGAGCCAAGAGCAGCCCCTTCATTTTATGGCTTTACGTTAATTCCATTTGCATGTCATATAGGGCAGAGGATTTTATGTTAGGTATACTAGCTGTCCCGGCAAACGTTGTTTTGCCATATAAAGTATTTCGCCCTTATTATTTTATTGAAGTGACTAAATAAGTATGGCACCATGGCAACGTCCATCGCTATCCCGTCGCACAAACAATGGTCGAGTTGTCTCGAGTTGTAATAATTTACTATTATATTTTATTCAACAAATGCATTTATCAATATAAAAAGTAGATTCTATGTTGTCCGAGTCTCCACCCTAGCCGATATGCTCGCTAAGATTCACGAAAATCGGTCGAGCCGTTTCAGAGGAGTTCAAAAACACACACCGTGACACGAGAATTTTTAACCGACTTCCAAAAAGGAGGAGGTTATATGTTCGGCTGTGGATATTTTTTTTTTGTATGTTCAACGATTACTCCGCCGTTTGTGAACCGATTTTCAAAATTTTTATTTTGTTCTATTAGGTTTCCCTCCAATTTGGTTCCATTTTCACAAAAGTGGTGATCTGATGATGGAATCCATGAGTAATCGAGGGAACTCCTCAAAATTTATATGGAAACATATGGTGTTTTTGGTTTTATGAGAAGTAAACTTAGCATATGCTACCAAAACGTAAGATATTGCACCAAGATATACTATGGTTCCGAAGATACTAAGAGAACTCCGGATTCCTTATAGATACAAGTTTGGGGGTTTAGGCGCTGTTTTAAGAACTGAAAGCATATGCTACTATGCAAATTACATTCATCATCTTTAACATCATCATCATCATTATTACCACGTCAGGGTCACCAGTGTCACACGGTTGTATATGGATACAATAATTACATTAATAACAACACCATTACATTAATAACAACACCATAATTATATCATCACGTTATGTCCTTATAATAATTGGTACTTTTCATAGCGATTTTAATAAAAATATAATGTTGTTTCAAAATAAATGATTCCTTGTTCTAAGCGACTTTAAATGTACCACAAAATTGAACATAACAAAGTCAACCTTAACTCCAGAGAGGCACACATTTGACATTACTTTTGAGATTCGAAAGAAAAAAGAGAAGTAAGTTGCTTCGATAGGTACTACACTAGTTTAACTATTAACCCATCAATCCCCAAGCGGCACCCGGCTGCCGCATAACAATTAAAAATCTATTGTGTCTGCGATTCCCACGATCGAGGTAATAAATTGAACCCTTAGTATGAAAATACTTACATAGGAAAACAATCTACATCGTAATAGGAATAAGAAAAACAATCGAGGTAACTAAAAAGAGTGAAATTATTATTTTTAACAAAAAATTAAAACCGACTTCCAAGGTAAAAACAATAATAACATCCTTATAATATGAACTGAAAAGTATTAAATAATTTTTCCTATCTAATAGTGCCTTTTTCCAAATTCGGCTAAACCTCAACTATTTCTGTACTCAATCTTCATAATTTTGAAGTCGGTGCCAGTTCCAAAATTTCAAATACCTATTCTGTCAGAGAACTGAAGATTCAGCTATATCTGGTACCGACTTCAAAATGATGAAGATTGAGTACAGAAATAGTTGAGGTTTAGCCGAATTCGGAAAAAGGCACTATTAGATAGGAAAAATTATTTAATACTTTTTAGTTCATATTATAAGGATGTTATTATTGTTTTTACCTTGGAAGTCGGTTTTAATTTTTTGTTAAAAATAATAATATATATTAGATTAGCTGTTGCCCGCAACTTAGTCCGCGTTAATGTGTGTTATTATAATCGAGATTAAGAAAATTAAATACTCTTAACTAACAACGCATGTTTTTTGGATAAGGATTAATATTACGAGTATATTATACACATATTTAATACACATCCAAGACCCATGAACATCGAAAGCCCGAAAGTATAACGTCTCGTCGGCGAGATTCGAATCAAAGATATCGTTTTAAAAAATCCTTATGTTATATTTTTACGCACGTCTTTACATATTAATTAATGTGTTATATTTTAGTGCTTGTAAGTGGAAAACAATTTGACACCTTTTATGAACACATTTCTCAGCTCAAAATATCTCACTCAATATTAATCTAACATTTCAAAATGTTCAAGCAACAAGGTATTGGGGAGCGTCCATAAATTACGTGAGGTAAAATTTTGATCCCTCACTCCTATCTCCATAATGTAATAATAAACCTACCCGCATCGTGAGATTTACCTTCAACCCAAACCGAATCGTACGTGAGGTTTAGCAAAAAATAAAGTATTTAAAAAAAAACACACACACACACAAATAAACACAAACACATTACAAATATCAAATTCTTATCAATAAAGAATTTGAACTATTAAAATTGATTAAAACACTGCTGCTTACGTTGAGTTTGCACGGACTCAGCGA
Organism: Cyaniris semiargus; assembly: GCA_905187585.1. Taxonomy (NCBI): domain Eukaryota; kingdom Metazoa; phylum Arthropoda; class Insecta; order Lepidoptera; family Lycaenidae; genus Cyaniris; species Cyaniris semiargus. The sequence continues at coordinate 7,747,860 of LR994566.1, read as the reverse complement.
AAATTATCGTAATATTGAAAAAAAAACAACGTCACTATGCAGATTATACTCGAAAAATGTCGTGAGTTTTTCCGAGACTCTCTCCACCACAACATGAGTTTTGATGATATTTAGCTGGATCCTCTTCCCCCTAAATACCTTATGTACTTTCTGGACGATCCCTACAGCAATCAAATAGATATTGCCGATAGAATGTTATCGAATCAAATAGTTCGGTCAAACCCAGACGCTTATGTAAGTGCCGAACTAAACGACTGACCTCAGAAATTTTCCACTAGATTATACCACCGTCAACTCGACCAAATTGAAGATCGGAGGCGAAACTTCGAACAAACTAGACTGAACGCACGAGTGTATACCTCTACTTATACGTTTAAACTTGAGAGTAAGAGCATAATAATAGTCTTTATAATGTAAAGAATAAATATTATATTATGTCTTGAGTGTTTTAAGTGTGCTTACTAAAAAGTCACGGTCAAGTAAATGAAAGGCAAATAAAAATATATTGATATGAAATAAAAATATATATTGATGAATAAAAATATACAAAGAAGGCAGATAAAAATATATTGGTTTGCTGTCACTCAGCTAAAATTATCATAATATTGAAAAAAAAAAACAACCCAACTAACTTTGCAGATTAATAATTATACTCGAAAAATGCCGTGGGTTTTTCTGACACTCTCTTCACCACAATATTATGAGACTAGACTCTAGACTACTGATTTTAAGTCTAGTTTTCCCACAGAAAATTTAGTTTCAGAAAGAGTAAAATGAAGCTAGTACAGAAAATAATTATTAGGATTAACTTAATTTTCACGATGAGGCAGATTTATATTCCTAAGTACCTATCTTCTCATTGCCAAATAGCAGTAGGATTTTAAAGTAAGCCTTATTGCCTCAAATCCAATAAAAAGCGAAAACAAAGCTTTGATAAGCAAAAAGTGAGACCTGGCTTTAATGTGTGTAGTGCGTGTACTATAACTCCCGCACCGGTTTCGGTGACGGTGGCCGGTTTCATGGAAACCATGGCCAGTTACGCAGGAGTAATTTTTATAGCACCCAAGTGTGTGGGCAGTACACAAGAGCACTTTCTATTCCTTTACTTTCATGACGCGACTGGCAAGGGATCAGGCGCGGACCGACTTTTTACATGCCCATCCGACGCATGTCTTGTCAGACAATCAGGTGATCAGCCTGCGTTGTCCTAACCGCACACAGCGACAAAATCCTTTTACAAAATAAGGCTTAGTTTCGTTACTAGAGGTTCGTCTTTGTCTCCACATTTTAACTTGGCTTATCAGTTATCCTAGATTATTTCCAATACTCTCGAAATAAGCACTAACCACTATTTCTATTTAAAGGGGCAATGATCGTTTGCTTGGTGAGGTCAACTATTTAAGCAAACATTTAGGGTACGGGCTACGGCTAAGCAAACATTCAAGTTGTACTCAATTCGTAGCTTGTCCTAATTATTGGCAGGATATCAACTGGCTTCTATTTCTGAGAATAGCACAAATAATTTTCAATTTACAGAATGATCCAAGTACTCTGTCAGAACAATCTACAATCTGCATGGTACTATACAGGATGTAGCAAAACAAAGTGATAATACTTTAGGTTTCGCATCCCTCAGAGATCACTGTAAAAGTAGTGCTAAAAGAGTTACTTATCACTTCTTTTTTTTCTATGAGAAAATATGTCCCACCGTCATGAATTTGCTAATAATAATTAAAGTAGACTCTTTCAGCGCTGCTCCTTACACAGTAACTCTTCACACCCTAAAGTATTATCATTAAGTTCTGTTACACACTGTATAATGGCACCTTCGAATCCCTAACTACGTTGCTACTTAGGCTGCATCTATATATGTGACTAGGTATCTCGGTGTCTAAGGAATTGTCGCTTGCATCTGAATTTCGAATACGCGTTACCGAAAATTTAGTGGCGTCATGCTTACATACTTAATTGGATAATATAAGCTCAAGGATGCTATTTGTTGCTACTAAATGAGCCTAGTTAATAATAAAAATTATATAAGAATGTCACGGAAAACGAGATAATATTGGATACTATCCCGAAAAATTTAACGGTTACCGCGTGCTAATCGAATTTTGGCACAACGTAGAACTATTATTTAACTTAGAGTATCATGGTTCATCTGAACCGCATTACTCGTTTAAAATAATTTTAAGATGACAAGTTAACATCTAGTCCAAGCGGCACAAAACTTCATAACATGAAATGTTTATATAAATTATGTGAATCTTATTCTGCTCCCTGATTCACTAAGCTATTCCTCGCGGAATGTTTTCGATGGCGGAAACTTTTTCACTTTCAAGCAAATGACAAGTGAAAACTTTCCGATTTTGCTGTCATTTTGACAGTAGTGACATTTCTTTTGTATGAGTGAAATAGTTTCCGCCACGGATTCGAGAAGATCTCACCGCGGATGGGAGTTTGACATCCGACGGCGGAAAATTTTCCGAGGATTAGAGCCGTTTTCGCGGAATGTTCCCGCCACCTCCGAGACTCGTGAAATCTTTTCACTTCGAGGTTATGTCACTCATGGCGGATATTGTTAGATGAAATTATTTAGTAATAAGAATAATAAAATAAAGCAATAATTATTAATAGTCAGTCGTGTCTTGTTTAAAATAAATGTCGTAAGTACTGTAATAATTATGTGTTAAAGCCATTGAGATGTACATCTCAATGGTTAAAGCTTTAGGAAGTGTTCATTGAACAATAAATATTTTGATTAAAAAGTCATTTTATACTTTTATACCGTACAAAATTTATACAGGAGAATGTTTCTACTTTGTAAATAATAAAGAAAACCGTCACTCGTTAATATGACGGTGGAAAAACCGTTACATATAATTATTATTACTTATTATTGTAATCATCATGATTAATATATATTTATTATATATTAAATATTTAATTTATTTTGTTTTTAGTATATTTTGTTGTTATAGTGGCAACAGATATACAGAATCTGTGAAAATTTCAGAAATCTAGCTATAGCGGTTCTTGAGATACAGCCTGAAGACAGACAGACGGACAGACAGACAGACGGACAGACAGAAAGGCAGACAGACATTGAAGTCTTAGTAATAGGGTCCCGTTTTTACCCTTTGGGTACGGAAACTTAAAAAACATCGTGAGGAAAATAGCATGTCCAAGAACCTTATGTTTTTAGCACTTTTGGTATGATTTTTTGGTTCCACAGGCAGTTTTTACTCTGATAGAGCTCAATAAATTTAAATGTTTTTTCGATACTCATATTGTTCGCCATTTCTTCAAGTTAGATATTAATTCGCCACAAGAAGGAAACGTGCACACTTCATCGCCGTTTCGAGCGAACTGATCGCGCGGCCTGTGTGGATGGAGCGCAAAGCTTGCGACAAAATATGTTCTTTGATCTTTCCGACACCGCGCGGCAAGCTCGCAAACGCGCCGGCCAACGTCTAAATACCTACCGCCAACGCGCGAACGCCCGTTCTACACATTGGGCCAACGCGTCGGCCAACGCGTTCGCCTATAAGTAGTGCCGACATAACGCCCGATATAGCTTTGGCAATGGTCCGGGAAGTGGGAACTAATGCCTGTTTGGAGGGTGCATCCACGCAGGAGCTCTTTGCCAGCAGAGCTGAATGATGAAGATTAGTATATTACACAACGGTGACGGTTTGTGTCACATACACAAATCTCGCAGATTTGACAAATTGTCATAAATTTGTCACTCGGCAGTCGGCACATTACACATAGACAATCTTATTTTTTTGGTTTAATTATTTTAATAAGACGTAGCAATTTTTGTAATATTCAAAATCATTCGCTCTGTCGCTCATTAAAGTTTAATGAGCGACAGAGCGAATGATTTTGAATATTACAAAAATATTATAAAATTTATTTCAGCAGCGTTTAATGAATAAACGCAGGAAATAAATTTTTTGTAAGGTGAGACTAATCAGTCTTAAAAATTTAGTTCATTAAATTAAGAGGTGCAGGAAAATTTGGAGACAATTATAATTATTTTTCGGTCTTTTATCTTGATACTGACAGCGATGAATATCCAAGGCTATATACCGTAGCACTTATTGCCAAAAAAAATCAGTTATTCTCTTTGGTTTCGGATTCATTTCCGCGACGGAAACTAGTTTGTGAATCGCTGTGTATCTGACAGAAAGTGAAAATATTCCGCGTGAGATCTTTCCGACGATCGTGAATCGGTCAGCTGATTATAGAAAACCATATTTAAATATAATATACTGTAGGAACTCGATTAATCGGACTAATTTGGACTAGTTGTTGTCGTTAGGCATTCGGATATTTGAAAATCCGAGTAATCGAATGTATAAAGAAAAGTGGTTTCGGTGCCATATATAGCGTGTCAAGCCAAGTTCAAGTATAACAGAACTGGCGAGCAGCACCGTGTGTAATATTATACGAACCATTTGCAGCCACTTTTGACTCCCTCATAATTCAGAAACTTTTAAACTTAAACGTGTCAAATTTGGCTGATATATTGAGACCAGTAAGATAAATATATGCTCTTAATTTCATAAACATAGCTCAAACGGTTATTAAGATATTAACGTCCGAAAATCTACGATTTTATCACTGACTGACTGACTGACCTATAGATCAAAATTCTAACCCAGTTCCAGATGACCCAGAAGGATGAAATTTGGAATCCAGCTCGGTAAATGTGTGTAAGCGTAGGGAAAAATAAAAAAACAAAGAAAATCGGTCAAGTGCGAGTTGGACAGAGCGAAACTAGGCAAAAATTGTGTTTCTTGTATGGAAACCCCACTTAGATATTAATTTTATTTTACTTTTATTATAAATTATGAAAGTAAAAATATAATTAAAGATTTTGTAAATATTTCAAGTGCCTACCGGCTGCCATTATTGATTATGAGCAAAAATGGCCAAAAAAATCACGTTTGTTGTATAGGAGCCTTTTATGAAATTAATAGAAAGTGACTTTATGAAGTGTGTCTGTCTGGCTTTTTTTTTTTTTTTATGAAATAAGGGGGCAAACGAGCAAACGAGTCACCTGATGGAAAGCAACTTCCGCCGCCCATGGACACTCGCAGCATCAGAAGAGCTGCAGGTGCGTTGCCGGCCTTTTAAGAGGGAATAGGGTAATAGGGGAGGATAGGGATGGGAGAAGGGAATAGGGGAGGGAAGGGAAGGGGATAGGGTAGGGGATTGGGCCTCCGGTAAACTCACTCACTCGGCGAAACACAGCGCAAGCGCTGTTTCACGCCGGTTTTCTGTGAGAACGTGGTATTTCTCCGGTCGAGCCGGCCCATTCGTGCCGAAGCATGGCTCTCCCACGTATAATGTCTGTCTGTTACCTCTTCACGCCCAAACTGCTTGTACCGATTATTCTGGGTATAGAGATATAGTTAGAGTCCCGGGAATAGACAAAAAATTTTTAAAGGAGTATTACTGTATTTTATGATAAGTTGTATCGTAGAGTTAATAGTGGAAATACACTTGTGTTACACCGTATTATTCCAATGCCTACTGATGGCAGCTGCTTATTCCATTCGCTTGGATTTTCTTTGTTTAATTTGACTTGATACTCAACAAGACTAAGGGCCTGTAATGAAGTTGGAGTGCTATCCACAACTTATCTGACAGGTGAAGTTGGAGTATCTGTCGGATAAGTTGTGGATAGCATATCCGACACTTATCAGGAAGTGGTGAAACAGCCTCTTAAGGTTGACTATAGTCGAATATGTAAGTTCGAACTGAGAAGATTTGGGTGTCTACACATGTTCGGAAACAAAAAGTAATGATATCCCACCAAAAAGATAAATGTAAAAAAGAAGAGCCAAGTTCAATACAAACATTATGCTTGTCTATGGACTTCGCCGTAAAAAGAATGGAGATCAAAATGAGTGCCAAGTTCTATGGAAAATTGACATATGTATTTATAGGTACCAAATAACATTATAAACAAATAATAGAGTATATTTCTTTGCTTTATTTAATATCTATAACAATTGCTGTTATTAAAATAATGTGAGATCTTAAAGTAGATTAGATTTAACTTGGCTAGTTTTTAACAGAATTAAAATTTTCAAAAACTTTATGAAATTACTGATGTAATGAAAACTGGCCAAGTTAAATCTAATCGACTTTAAGATCTCACATTATTTAAATAACTGCAATAATTGTTATAGATATTCAATAAAACAAAGAAATAGACTTTATTATTTGTTCATAATGTTATTTGGTTCCTATAAATACATATTTCAATTTTCCATAGAACTTGGCTCTCATTTTGATCTTCATTCTTTTAACGGTGAAGTCCATAGACAAGCATAATGTTTGTAATGAACTTGGCTCTTCTTTTTTACATTTATGTTTTTGGTGGGATAAAATTATGTTCTGTAGGTACATAATCTTATATAACACAGAAATCAATCCTACTAATATTATAAAGGCGAAAGTTTGGATGTATGGATGTTTGGTACTCTCTCACTCAAAAACTACTGAACGGATTTAAATAAAACTTTACAATAATATAGCTTATATATCAGAATAACACATAGACTACAATTTTAACCGTCTTTCAAAATGGAGGAGTTTTTTTTAATGTTCAACGATTACTCCGCCGTTTGTAAACCGATTTTCAAATTTTTTCTTATGGTGTATAGGCGATTATCCCAATTTGCTATTTGATACCGTATTCATAAGAGTGATGACCTGATGAAGGGATTCATAAGTAATCGAGGGAACTCCTCAAAATTTATATGGAAACATGTGGTGACTTCGGTTTCGTGAGCAGTATTCTAAGCATAAGCTATCAACAAGTAAGATTTTGTACCACGGTATACCATGGTTCGGAAGGTGCTGAGAGAACTCCTGACTCTTTATAGATACAACATTGGGAGTTTCGACGTTGTTTTAAGAACGCAAAGCATATGCTACTATGCAAATTACATTCATCATCATCATCACTACCATAAACCATTATAACCATGTATCGTCCCGTTTTGACCCTATTATTAGTACTTTTCATAGTCTTTTATTATATATCACTTAAACCACGGGTAACACCGCGAGGCACAGCTAGTGTTTAATAAGAAATTATTATGAGATACATTTTCCGATGGCAGTCAGGATAGTCGCGAATACTTGACTATCCGAAATTTAAAGGCAACGCAGCTGCAGCTCTTCTAGCTCAAACGTTGTTTTGCCATATAAATTATTTCTAGTATCAATATAAAAAGTAGATAAAAACCTATTCTCAGGCCTAACTAATGTACCTACATAAAATTTTTCATTAAAATCGGTTGAGCCGTTTTGGAGGAGTTTGCGCACAAACACTGTGAGTTGTGACACGAGAATTTTATACAGTGTGTAACAAAAATAAGTAAGTAAGCGCTGAAAGACGAAATTATTTTTTTTCACTTTTGTATGGGCAAGGGCCCGAGCGTCACGAGTTTCCTCATACAAAAGCGAAAAAAAAATTTTGGTCTTTCAGCACTGCTACTTTCACAGTGAACTCTCTACAAGGAACACGTACACACCCTAAAGTATTATCACTTATTTTTGTTACAACCTGTATATTAGAAAAAAAAAACGTATAGCTGAGGGCCTGATAATCGAGTTTCCACTGCAATCTCAAAATAAGCATGAAACTTACCGTGAAACCATCACCACCTTCACCGATGAAAGTCTGCGAGACGACCTTGTAATATGTCCCTGTGTCCAGCGGCTCGTATCGTGGTACATCACAGTCAATGCAGCGGATAGTCGCGTTGAGGACCCGTGAGTTCAGAGGCATGGAACCATCGAAGACAGCCCGCAACCCTGTCAATAGAGTTTTGTCAGGCTTCAGATGATAGACAGACAAACAGACATACAGACAGGCTTCGGCTAGTGACTGATGAACAGACAGAATGGGGGAATTTACACAAATAGCATGACACTGTCATGCACTAGTAATAGTTTTAGCAAGTGGGCTATAATGTGGAAATGATTATATTATAAGTTGATGGTTTATAATATTAGAACACGTCATAACTATGGCGGCTTAAAACCTCTCTCCACGTTAGCAATAATAGATAACCATGACCACCAATACGATTGCCAATCAACGTCATGTAGCATCATGGGTTATCATAAATTTAATGTATGTATGTCAATTTCCCATCTTTGTTATCGCTTGTCATAGGCCAACATGCAGTAGCCGCTACACATAGACGAATTATTGATAATCTTAAGTAACTTACGAATGTTACGTGAAAAGCGGGTTTGAAGCTCAAATGATTTGGAAAATGCCATTACTTTATTGTTATTATATTCAAATTTCAAAAGCATTTTATGCCTGAGTGATTTATACGATCAAAAAATACTTTTCATGATAACGAACGTAAGAAGACTAAAGATCTAACAAAATCTTTTTTTCTTCATTTATAAGACTTTCGAGTCAATTTAATCAAATTGATTGGCTCAGAATGTCGGAATATCGAAAGGGGGTGGCGGCGATACAAAATTTTGTGTAGGTGTATCTAATATAAGGTTCACATCGAAACGAAACTAACATAGATCTTATCTAACAGGTCCTAATATTATACCGATTAAACCTTTAATTGCTTTAATTATGTTTTAAAGTCTTAATAACTTGGTATATTTTACTCAAAAGCCCACTTTAATTTTAATTTGTGTTCCGTGGTCTGTCTGTCTGTCTGTCTGTCTGTCTGTCCGTCCGTCCGTCCGTTCGTTTGTTTAAAAGCTGACATGATCGAGTGTCTTCTTAGCCATAGCTCATCATCATCAGCCCGCTCAGTGCTGAGTCTTGAATTGGGGGTGGTTTTTAATTTTTTAATTCAGCATAATATTATAACTTAGCCAACACCATCTTAATTAGCATAGCTAAACAAAAAAAAATATCACCTGATATTTGCACCATCCTCCCCCCAGGATAGGGGTCGTTAGCCACAGAGTATTCGAGCATCTCCAAAATATGCTCGCCCTTCAGGTCGAAGACTTCCACGTTGTTCTCAAAAGGCGTCGAAAGTAGCAGACTCTCAAAGGTTACGTCTGAAAGTGGAAATATATTTGCAATTGAAGAAGCACATAGTCTTCTTCTTCTTTTGGCGTTTGCCCCCCTGATCACATAAACAGTATAAACGCCTTAGGACCTATTTGTATGGCTAAATAAATAAAGGCGTTTGCCCATACAAAAGTAAAAAAAGTTACTCTTTCAGCGCTGCAACTTTCAAAGTGAACTCCATACAGAGCTGACTCATACATACCCTAAACTCTAAAGTATTGTCACTTTGTTTTATTACACTCTGTATAAGAGACACATACAGTGCCGGTTTTAGCACTACCAGCGCCCTGGGCGAGATTCTTCGGCGCCCCTTTTGTTTGCCTTCGGCGGGCGCCCCATTTCATCCGGCGCGCTGGGCGGTCGCCAAGCGTCGCCCCCCCCCCCCCCCCCCCTAACGCCGCTACTGGACACACACAAACTCTAAACTAATATTGCTTAGTTTTGACTTACATCGTGTGTATGTGCTTGTACTTTAACATCCATACTAATCCACTAATATATAATATAAATGCGAGAGTGTGTCTGTCTGTCTGTCAGGGTTGCCAACCGTACGAGGTTCCTCGTACAAATACGAGATTTGTGGTCTTCCGTACGGGAACGAGGACACTGTCAGCCTCGTACATTTTTGTACGAGATTTTGACATTAGGTAAGTATACCATACTAATATTTTCCATAACCATTATTAGTAATATGTAATTCCATCTATCCAAACTTGTAAATTAGGAACACGCCAAAAAAATTTTATGTGCATTTAAGTTTAGACTGAACGCATCCTCATTCCTCGCGCAATGAAACGCGGAACGCCCCGTTTGAGCGCGGTTTTTGTCTATGGTCCGGGAATTTCCAGAAAAATCAAAATTTCGTTCTTCCGACTCTTCTGTTCTTCACATTAGCCGTCTCTATCACACACGGAGTAAAAACAAAGAGGAGCTGGACTAAGCAACTGTGCACTGTGATTTACAACCTACAAATGATGTTTTATTTAGAAGATAACTTTAAACAGTATATTTTAATGTGTAAAATGTCCTAAATTCAAATCATTTCGGTTTTACAACCTTTTCTTGAATGTACGAGGTTTGAAAACCAAAATACGAGATTTTGAGCAGCTCGTGTAGGATAAAAATTCTAAGGTTGGCAACCCTGCTGTCTGTTACCTTTTCACACTCAAATTGCTCAACTGATTTGAATGAAATTTGGTATGAAGACACTAAGTCCCAAAAAAGGACATTAGGACACTTTTTATCTAGGAAAAAAGTACGGTTCCAGTGCGACGGATATCTGCGCAACGGAGTTGCGGGCTTCAAATAGTAAAAACTATTTGCTTATTTGCCAGGTAAGATGTTAAGGCAAGGATGTTCCTAAAATTAGCAGGTCGACGTCTGTCAGTACGAAATCGACGTAAAGGACATTAAAATAACATTCATATCAGCGCGCCTTGTACAGTGGCGGTTACGACGCTCGCCGTGTTCTTGATAGGGCAAAATAGGAGAAAATTATACATTTTATTTTATTTTTTTAATGACCGAATCATTTATTAAAAAACTATTCGGTTATTTTGTTAGAACTATAAAAAAGCTATATATTTTTGTAAAAAAAATCATATAGGTCTACCAGAATCTGATGGCAATTTTTGACAGCAGATTTTCATAAAATATCCTTGGTCATTGGATAAATTTTTATATTTGCATATTTAACACACAGAATCAGCCGCTATAAGAAAAAAAAAAGGATCAAAATGTTTTATTCCAATTACCCCGGTATTGCTAGAGTCAATTTATTTTCTCACTTTTTGCCATCAGATTCTGGTAGACCTATATCATTGTCATTGAAAATTACGAGATGTTCGAATTTGAAGTGTATTTTTATGATGATATTCAAGATTTTTTTACAGAATTACATGCCATTTTCCAATATTCTGTTCGGTTATTTTGTTACTTTGTTCCTTTTTGAGTCTACATCAATTTTGGTGTAAGAGAATTCCACATAATTTATTCAGACTGGAAGCTTAAAAAAACCGGCCAAGTGCGAGTTGGACTCGCCCATGAAGGGTTCCGCAGCAGCAATAAGGTTTATTTTTATGAAATTAAAAGGTTTTTGATATTTTTATATTTCAGTTGATTTAATGAAACTTAAATTAAGTTTACCATTTATGACGTATAAAAAAAAAAACTACTTGCTAGATTTCGTTAAAACCAATTTTCGTTGGTAGTTTTTATAGTAAAGTACATCATATATTTTTTTTAGACTTATCATGCCCCTACTTTAGAAGTTAGAGGGGGGGACACACATTTTACCACTTTGGAAGAGTCTCTCTGATGATATCAGAAACCTCAATATGTTTTTTGACGCATAGGTTAGATAAAAAAAAAAAATTTGATTTAGACCTATGGGGACCCCTAAAATTTTTAATAATTTTTCCATTATTGTATCAAAATCTTAATGCGGTTCACAGACTACATCTATTTACGAAATTTTAATAGTATAGCTCTTATAGTTTCGGAGAAAAGTGGCTGTGACATACGGACAGACAGACAGACAGACAGACATGACGAATCTATAAGGGTTCCGTTTTTTGCCATTTGGCTACGGAACCCTAAAAATCAGTCTTTTCGAACTGGCCTCGCCTAAATGGTTATTACTCACCTCCTGGCGCTATGTCCACTCGTATTCCACCCTGGTTGATCACACACAGATGTGCGTAGTTCCAGGTATCTTCTTCAGCTCGGTCTAACACCTGGAAATTATATAAATAAATAGAAATTATATTTTTACTTAAAGTAGGTTTTAGGAACACACTTTATGAACGTCGAGTCTACATTCTACAATGATCTACCACCGGTTCGGGAACTAGCCCGGCGAGAAGGACAGGCGTAAGATTAGTAAGGGAGTTATAATTACGTATTGCGACTTGTATACAACACTTTTTGGTTGGTACTATCCTTAATATTATCTTTGTTATTAAGGGACTTATCGAGAAATATCTCTTTCTTCTTACTTTAAGGAATCCCAAAAAGGTTACATCTATAAAATCTTTCGTTCGTAATATTTTCGTTAATTTCGTACTTTATTCACAAAACTAACAATTAGTAATAACGTATGTTTCTGACATAGTTTGCTGTAAATTTACTTGTCACGACAGTAATTCAGTATAGTTCTAATTTAATACAATTGAGTAAGGGTAAGGAAATTAGTAGTTTGGGACGTACATAATTCTGTCAGTTTCCTCTTTATATCAGGCCTACTGTTAGTCCTTAGATAATTTACGTATTTAGATAGGCTACGTTTGTTACTTATTACCCCAGAATTCGTGCGTAGTCTGAAATCCTTTGCCAGAGTAAGGCGGGTTTTAGTCTCACGCTGACCGCTCGCTGACCGTCGGCGCCGATACCGAAATGTATGAAATATCAGCGCAGACCGCTACGCGTTATTCAAAAACGCTTCCTACAATTTCATACATCTCGGGCCATCAGCGCCGACGGTGCGCGCGCAGTCAGCGTGACTCTAAAATCCGCCTAACTAACAATATTTTTTAGATTCTGTTTACTGTAATATCTTTTTGTCAGGTCTTTTTGCCAGCAGAAAACAAAGTTTCAAACAAAATAGAGCTTCTTCTGAGAATACGGCATACATAATATGTATTTCGTAAATAAAACAGAGTAAATAGAATAAGTTTTCACTAAAAGAAGAGGAAAATATTCAAATGTTGTATATTTGGTGTAATTTACCAAAAATATGATACATTTGGAATACGCTGTATATTTAGGTGTAATTCACACTAGATGACACCCGCAACTCCGTTGCGTCAACATTCGTTTATCGCGCAGAAACCGTACATTTTTTCGGGATTTATAAGAAGTTTCCTATGATCCTTTAAGATTCCTCCTTACCCAGCAAAATTGGTTTTGTGGTTTTGCTATGAAGAGATAACAAACAGACATAAACACTTTCGCATTCATAATATTAGTATGGAAGTATGGATGTACTATCAGAGAAGTTGATTCATATGCAGATGGCGGACCTTCGTGATTTGGTCACGTTAAGTCACACCGGTCCGACAGATCCCAGCTAACATTGAATTCATAAAACATTAACAACGTAGGTCCGTCAACCTTATATGAATCAATTTCTTCGATGGTATATTTAGGAATAATTTAGCAAAAATAGGTATGATACATTTGGAGATACGCTGTATATTTGAGCACCAAGTTTACCGTACCACAGTACATTCATACGTAAATTAGATGAAGCTGGCGTCGACAGGCGCGTAACGAGCGCATAGCTTAGCCATAGCTGTATTAGGGATGGGAATGATGTCATCTAATAATAAATATTCGGTAAAATTCTTGTCGAATATTACATTGTCAGAGTAACATTGTACCTAATATTATTTAGCTTAGCTTTCAAATTAATATGTTAACAGGATAGATGTATTAGGGATGGGAATTATGTCACCGAATAATAAATATTCGGTTAGATTCATGCCGAATAATATGTAGGTATGTATGTGAAATAATTTTTTTGTGTGTCTGTTTGTTTGATAAACGATTCACGCATAAACTTTTACCTTCAGTCCCGAAAAAGTATGCAGGATAGTTTTTATTGCGAAAAAATTTATGGTTCTCGCGAGTTAAACTATAAACTAATTTTGGTCCAATAAAATTCCGGATAATATTTTTAAAAATGTTAAGATGATATATAAATAAAATACGTAACATACTAAAAATTACACTGCGTTACACGATTTTGGTACCCACTTAACTGTTAGGTGGGATGAATAGGGGTTGAGTCAAAGATCAAATTTCCCAAACATATGTGGTATCCATCACGTCTAGTTTTCGAGGTACATGCCGGTTATTATTTACAGTACTAAGTGTACTAGTAAGTTTATACGTAAAAGAAACAGTTACCGTTTTCGATTTTTTTTACTTTTTATTTTGTTTTGTTACTCTAATTTGGACGTGCTATTACTCAAGATAAGTCATAATCATAATCTTTATTTGCAATAATATGGTGTGTACATTATGTTAAAAGTGTCTCACATAATATTATTATTGTCGTTTTAATCGACGTGCAAATATTTAATGAACATTTTGTAAAATTATAATAATAATCTATACTATCTATACTAATATTATAAAGCGGAAGAGTTTGTTAGTTTGTTTGTTTGTTTGTTTGTTTGAACGCGCTAATCTCAGGAACTACTAGTCCGATTTCAAAAATTCTTTCAGTGTTAGATAGTCCATTTATCGAGGAAGGCTATAGGCTATATTTTATCACGCTTAGACTAATAGGAGCGAAGAAATAGAGGAAAATGTGGAAAAAACGGGGGGAAATTATTTGAAAGGGCTTATTTGAACGCGCTAAACTCAGGAACTATTGGTCCGATTTGAAAAATTATTTCAGTGTTAGATAGCTTATTTATCGAGGAAGGCTATAGGCTGTATTTTATCACGCTGAGACTAATAGAAGCGAAGAAATAGAAGAAAATATGGATAAACGGGGGAAATTATTTGAAAGGGCTTATCTCACGAACTACTAGAGTAATTTTTCTGTTGTTTGGGTCAGATAAGAAGTAGACCACGTGAAGGATCATAGGCTATTTTTTGTAGACTGATTTGTCTGTAAAATATCTAAATTACGCGGGCGAAGCCGCGCGGAACGTCTAGTAATATTATAAAGCGGAAGAGTTTGTTTGTTTGTTTGAACGTGCTAATCTTAGGAACTACTGGTCCGATTTGAAAAATTCTTTCAGTGTTAGATAGTCCATTTATCGAGGAAGGCTATAGGCTATAATTTATTACGCTAAGACTAATAGGAGCGAAGAAATAGAGGAAAATGTGGAAAAAACGGGGGGAAATTATTTGAAAGGGCTTATTTGAACGCGCTAATCTCAGGAACTACTGGTCCGATTTAAAAAATTCTTTTAGAGTTATTGTCTGTTATTTGGGTCAGATAAGAAGTAGACGATGTGAAGGATCATAAGCTATATATATATATATATATATATATATATATATATATATATATATATATAGCTTATGATCCTTCACATCGTCTACTTCTTATCTTAAATGTCAAACTTAATATATATATATATATATATATATATATATATATATATATATATATATATATATATATATATATTAAGAGTAAAAAAAAATTGACACACACACACATATTTATATATATATATATATATATATATATATATATATATATATATATATATATATATATATATATATATATATATATATATATATATATATATATATATAATTTTTTTACATCGTCATATTTTAATAGATAATGGAATTAAATAAAAAATGTCAATTGGTCGGTCAAATTACAAATTAAAATTAATTAAAATAGGTTATTTACATTAAATGTCTAAAGGAATTGAAAATTACCGAAGTATACAATATAATATTATACAATAATTAATCAAGACATTCTAAATTAAAAAAAAAAACATGAATATCGATTAAAAAAAAGAAATTTCCAAAGCCGGTAAGAAAAAGTTAGTTTTTCGTTATTTTGACGGCAAATTTGTTTGAACGCGTCTATGTCAGGGAATACTTGTTCGAATTGAAAAAAACCTTTGTACATCGGTAAAAGGACTATCACCCTTTTACCGAGGAAGGCATAAAGCTATATAACATCACGCTGCTGCCAAAAGAAATGAAGAATCAGAAATGAAATAGAGAGAGAAAGGATGAAAAAAAAAGGGGAAATTATAAAATATTTGAACGTGCTTATCTCACGAATTACTGAGGCGATTTTTTATTTTATTTGTCACACATAATATATAGATTAGACTACTGGAAAGGAGATAGGCTACTTTTTTCCGGGAAAATGTGCGATTTCCGCGAAATCTTTCTGTTACACTGGCGAAGCCGCGCGGAAAGTCTAATTTTTCATACAATTTGGTACATTCTTATAGAAAAAAAAATAAGACGTGATCAAAAGAAAATTTGTATGCAATGTTAATAGAAGGTAGCTATATATAAACACAAAAAAACGACATTTCAAACCGGGTACTCAAAATTGTTTTTCATTTGTAACGCAGTGTTATTATAGCTGTTCAACAAAATATAACGTGGTTTCGATTTTAGATTGTAACTGTGTAAATAAAACTGTATCTATTTTTCATGTTATTATTTATTATCATTTTCAAAAATTCCAGGTATTGCTGAATACTTTTGATTAATTATTATATTTTAATAAAAAAATAATTATTCGGTAAAATAATAATTTTACCGAATAAAATTTTTATACCGAATACGTACCGAATACTCGTAGCATCACTAACGAGAACCGTAATTGTGTCTTAGATTTGATATATCTTTGGAACACTGTCGCTTCTATCTAATAAGCGTCTTATTATTTAATATTATATTAGTACAAAAGTTACTATTATTAGGTGGTTATGAATTGAGACCATATGAATAGTATTATTACTCTGAAGAGTGTTTGACTCTTTGACTACTAGACTAATGTGGTATCGCAACTGCTGCTGCAAGGGCACATACTGCCAATATCATCACCCTTTTTTTGGATCCGCCGTAGTCGGATGAAAAGTAGATTTTATCATTTGTAACACTTACGGAATGAAGAAACGCATCGCATATAAAGCTGCCCAGGTTACACTCCCCACATGCACAGGAAGATGATAGGTGGACCTTGGAGAACCCCACCTTCTCATTGGCTAGATCGCTGATCATAGGCAAATATTCGTTCACCTTGGCTAGGACGTCAGGTGCTGAAAAATAAAGAAATAAAATGATTGAAATTAGGAATCATTTATACGTGGGAGAGCCATGCTTCGGCACGAATGGGCCGGCTCGACCGGAGAAATACCACGTTCTCACAGAAAACCGGCGTCAAACAGCGCTTGCGCTGTGTTTCGCCGAGTGAGTGAGTTTAACGGAGGCCCAATCCCCTACCCTATTCCCTTCCCATCCCTACTCTCCCCTATTACCCTATTCCCTCTTAAAAGGCCGACAACGCACTTGCAGCTCTTCTGATGCTGCGAGTGTCCATGGGCGACGGAAGTTGCTTTCCATCAGGTGACCCGTTTGCTCGTTTGCCCCCTTATATCATTAAAAAAAAAAATACATGAATGATTCCACCAGTTCGGGAACTAGCCCAGTAAGAAGAACCGGCGTAAGTAACTCGCTCGGGGCCATCTTTTCGGGGTTCCGATTATACCTTTAGGGTACGGAATTTTCGAAATTGTAATATAAAACCTAAAGGTATCATCGAATACCTAGGTACAACTAAATGTTCATGATGATTTGACTTATCAGTAATTTAAGTCAGAAACATATTTTATCATGTTGTGTTAAACTGCTAACAAACATTTGATCTGAAGCGTTTTACGAAATAATAACCCAAAATATAATTTAGAATTAATAAAACTCTCCCAATTATAACGACCGAATTAAATTTTGACGACCTCTGTGGCTCAGTTGGTGGGCTGTTGGTAGCTCAAGCCGGGGGTCGCGGGTTCGAATCCCGCCGACGGAACAAAAAGTTTTCAAAGTTCCTGGGTCATGGATGTGTATTAAATATGTGTATCGTATAATAAAAATCTTAAATATATGTATAGTATAAAAGTATTAAATATATTTCCGTTGTCTGGTACCCGTAACACAAGTCCTTCAGGTACTTAGCACGGGGCCAGACTGACGTGGTGTGAAGCGTCCATAAATATTATATATTATTATTATTATAACATGAACAAAAATAAGGTATTACAAAATTCACAATAAAAATACATACTTACTTAATTGAATATAATATTTGTATTTAAAATTCATTTTTAAATAACATTCGATATTCATGAATGAAAAATAAGGTTTCATGTAATTACCTTGTTCTATTTCATTCGAAACATAATGTGGGTTTCCGTTCCAACTCAAAAGCTCGCCGTTTTCGTTGAAATATAATTTTATTTCGCCCAAATATGCTGTGTGTGCCGCGGCCTGCACTATCAGCACCTAAAAAACAATTTTGTTGGCTGTTATTCTTTCAACAACAATTGCCAACCAATACATTTTGGTTGGACCTATTATCTAGTATTAACCAGCTTAAACTAGCAGATTTACCAAAAACAAATACAAGTTGGATTTTGCTTGGGAGTCTCAAAGGAAGATCTTGCGACCGAGCAAAGTATGTTTAGTCATACCGGATACCACTTGTTGACATTTGAGACGTTGTATTGCCGATCTCAGAAACTTCGATAGTGCAATTCAGGTTCGTGCGCTGTTTTTAAGGTATTGCATAGCTTTGAGCGCGGCGACCGAATGAAGAAATTCCGTAACGAAAAACACGTAACGATTGCAATCGTCTAACGTCGTTTCAGTTCGGCAGACTTCGGCTCGGTGTGGCTAGGGGTGTGGTGCTCACCGCACCGACCGGCACAACGGTGCGACGTTGCCAGACTTCGATACGCGGATTTTAATTGCATAAGTTGATATAAAATGCTGTGCAATAGCTTTACCGCAGCAATCCCCGAGTGCCACACGTATTTTTCTTGCACTCTCATTGTTTTCTCACCGATCTAGTGGGTTGCTCGACAACCACAGGGTACGGTCCGGCGGGGGTGAACACTGATCCCGCTGGGGGTTCCTCGTTGCTGAGCAGAGTGTGGCTGTGACCACCGACTATGATGTCGATGTACGGACCTCCGTTCAGGGCTATGTTCCTGAAAAAAAATTAGTTAAACTATTTTTAACTTTTTTGCTAACGGTATCTTTCAATGAGGAGTTTTTTACGCCATAAGAGTTGGTTACGTTCATCTGGTTTAATACAATTTTACATGTGTTTTTTTCACGCTCTAGCTGCAGTCTCGACTCTCGACGTCTTGTCGTATTCGACAATTTCGTGTTATTTTTAGTAAATGTACGGTTCCTATGCAGTTAATAAATTGCTGCCCAGCGAAGTTTATAAATTTAAAATTACGTAAATAGCTCCTAACAGACTTAATAATTATTATGTTTTGCCGTTTGTAATTAAGTACATAATCACAAATAGCAAAACATAAGGCTGTTAGGTTAAACCAAAAAGCAATTAAACCTAACTAGTTTTAATGGTAAGTATATAAGTTTTTTGTAATGTTTTTTATTCATGTTGTTTCTGTTTGGTATATTGTTGGAAGCGGTTTAATTAATATTAATTATAATAATATTATTTAGTTAAAATAATATAGTCGAGTTATTATTTAAATTATGTCACCAGCACATCGCAATCAACGGGGTTACTGTATAAACCCTATTATTGTGTTTGATTGATGAGGGTTCGTTTATTAAGACAGATGGAGATCGCCAAATATCTGTTGATTGCTCTTACAGAAATTAATTATCTTTTGAAATCGTAAACAATAAATATGATTAATATTGTATTATGATTGGGACCCAAACGTGGTTATAACTCGATACAGATGCAATAGTTACACCGTTTTTAATTTTGGTATGTTATGCAAATTTCTCACGTACCGAACAAGGACGGAACACTTTAACTATGAAGTCATTCGCAGAGAACTTTTCTTTGTAATTGTATTTTATATAATATTTGTATTTGTTTGTATTGTTTATATAACGAATGTCCTCTGGTTCACTAAACTATTGTATCAAATTCCATGGAAATCAAATAGTTTCATAGCCTATTAAATGCAAAGACACACAGAATTTTCATTCTCAAATCGCATTACACTACTCTTCAAATTAATTTCACAAAAATGCAAAACACACAGACACACACAGCCACACAGAGAGCGTCTTAAAAGGCCGGCAACGCACCTGCAAGCAACTTCTATGCCTGCAAGTTGTTACTCTTCTGCAGCCTTCGCATGGCCACAGAAGAAATGCGAAAGTATAGAAACACTGCGGAAATAAACTGAAGGAACCGTTCGCGTTCCGGTCTTACCGCGCCTAACCGCGACCGCGAATAGTATACGAATAATAAAAACTAAGGAAGAGTAACTGTGTCAAAAAATTTGTTCCGCGTCTACAAAATGTGACTCGAATAGTTACAAGCATGTATTCAGGTCACAATTTTGTGTATTTATAGAAGTGACAATTATTGTCAACGGCTTTATTTCGTCAATTTGAATGTAGTGTTTCGTAGCTATTGCCATATTTTAGTGTGCGAAAAGGAACCAAATTCAAAACGGTTGAAGTGTGGGAGTTACGTTTCCTTAGTTTTTATTATTCGTAGACTAATAGTCTATAAATTCAAATAAAATGCTACTTTATGACATAGACTATAGTCTAAACGGTACCTTCAGTTTATCTCCGAAGTGTTTCTATACTTTCGCATTTTTACTGTGGCTATGCTAAGGCTGCTGATGTTGCGAGTGTCCATGGACATCGTAGTTGCTTTTCATCAAGTGACCCGTTAACACGTTTGCCCCCTAATTATATTTAAAAAAAAAACTTACTTAAACAGAACGTTCTTCTTATTGGTCGGGGTTTAAGAGCGGGGTGCCAAATTTTGATGTGTTTTCTAATAAGTATTACGATCCCGGAAGACGATTGACTTAAATGAAATTGAGATTTATTTAATCATTGTATATTTATCTGATATTAGCCTAACGGAAAACACGATTCACTTATTTTGACTCGATAGTTATATTTTTCGAAATTATGAATATTTCTGGGCTTTTCAAATATCTGTTACACTTATTGAGTTACTATCATTAAATAACTTGCACTACTACAATCACAAACTTTATAAAATAATGGCTAAAGGAAATATTAGTATTGTATTTAATTTTTAAGTAATCATCAAAAACATTTTTGGGACTTACGACCTTTACTTTCGTGCTATAATGCGGGAACCGTTGTTACGCGATATTGTTCACTATTAGCTGCAGCGCAAAGTACAATTCATGCGGGCACGATTCATGGAATCATTATATCACGATTGGAGCATAACGGGGTGTGTAGGCGGGGCTAGCGTGATTTGATATTCTTGGCAGCCCGGTCTTAATATATGGAAAAGTTTGTGAGTGTTAATACCTGTCAATATCCAACCCGCAGTGGGACAGCACGACGATGATATCAACCCCCTGTTCGTGTAGCTTCTCAGCCTCCTCTCGCACTGTCTCCACCTCGTCAGTAAACCTCAGTTGTCCTGTAGACGCCAACTCCTGTAATACGAGATAGAAGAAGACAGAATTAAATAGAAGAAGGAACTGCCGTGGGTAATAAGGCTGTTTCCACTTAATGGGGATTACCAGGGGCCAAATTTGAACGCGGAAGCGTGACCAGCCAAGTTCGAGCTCATAGAACTGGCAGGCCTGAGTTTAGTAGGTACAGGATAGTAATATAGTCTCGTAATACACGGGAGACAGACTCCAAATGGTCTTGGTAATCCTACAGTATTGCGAACATATTACAGTTCTAGTATTGAAGTGTTAAAAATATTAAGAAATCGCTCTTGAGGCTATTGAACTTTTTAATTAATTTATTTTTATTATTTTTTAATTTTCCCACGGAAACTGTACATTTTGTCGCAATGAAAACAACTCTAATGTCCTTTGCCCCGGTAACACTTTCGGTTCGGTCCCAACTCCTTAGTATTTTTGTACCTAAAAATCGGCTATGCAGTTTGAGTGTCAAGAAAAAAGATATTACTTACGTTAGTAGAAGCAATAATAACTCCAATGATACCGACTTTTCTACCATTCTTCTCAACAATGATACTAGGATAGTATAACCCTTGTATAGTAGGTTCATCATCGTCTATAATGTTGGCGGTGACGACTGGCGCTTCCAGAAATTTCAAATATGGAACTACTCCCTCTATACCATTGTCGAACTCGTGATTTCCTAGTACCTATTAAGGAAATATTAAAAGTAAGTTATTTGAAACAAGATTCATATTTTGGAGGTTGTTATATATTTTTTTTGAGTTTACTGGTAGTGTGAAGGGTCTAAAAGTAAAAATAAATAAGTTTTTTAATCGTTTGTTGTGTCATTTTATATCAAAGTACATAGTTGAATCACCAAGTTTGTGTCACAAATAGTTTACTTGATTTAAGATGATAATGGAATCTAATGGGTTGATTAAATTATAAACATTGTAATATCAGTAATAAACGCCATGTTATTTAAGCACTAAATAATAATTAGGGGTCAATAAGAAATTGTATCGCTATGCCACCTGCGGGGCTAAAATGGTCACATTTAGCAATTCCTCTCATAACTCAATCAATTCACAAAATGAATTGTCAAAACTGTCAAACTCACGAATATCAATTTAGTACGAATTTAGACATCTGAATTGCAAACAGAGTGTCAATTTTGCGATTTTTTAAAAAATCAATCATAATATTAATGATTCATAATATGATTCTCCAAAGCGATCATTTTAGCCCCGCTGTGCTCGGTCACATTGTTGTTTATGTTTTTGTGAGTGTACAGAAAACGTGTGCTCTAACTCTATATTATTATCTAACTTGCATTAGCAACTTGATCTGCAGCAAAAAAAAAACGTTTGCCGGTTTAGCTAGCTCTATTCTAAATTTGAAAAATGTTCCAAAAAATCAATCGTCGTTTATCCTCTGTGGTCCCACAATAAAACACGTAAAAGCCATTACAATAAAATTTACATTTGCCGTTATTTCTAATTGTGAATTTGGAACGATTTTATATCCGTATTTCCGTTTATTAGCCAATAGCACATTCGCCATTGATTAGACTCGTAAATTCTCAATTTTTAATCCAAAGCTTTCGTATTGTATTGGTTATTACGTAAGAGACATTATTGGCAATTTTTAAAGCTTTAACACTTGTTATGCTAGCTTAAAAACTTGTTGCTAGAATGGTACTAAAACCATTGGAAAAACAATCAACATTTTTAACCAAATTCAAAAGAGGAGGCTCTACGTTCGACTGTGGATAGTTTTGTAATGGTTTAAGGTTTTTGTTACATGGTTTGCAACAAACTAAGAAAGTCACACAATTAATTTTATTCAGTTATAGTATGTAGACTTTTTTTATAATCAAATTAATGTCCAGTGTTAAGCCAGAATTGCTATCACTTTTGTCTCAAGTTATTTCTCGTTTATATAGCAGTGGCGAGTTTATAACACGCAAGAAACCTACCTGCCAAATTTCAGGTTTATAGGCTTTTAAGTTTCTGAGATTTTGTAATTAAGAGCGCGCTGTGAAAACGCTAGCCCCGCCTACACACAACGCTATCATCCAATCGTCATACAATAATTCCATGAATCGTCCTCCCGGGCAATGTACTTTAGGCTGCAGCTAATAGTGAACAATATCGCGTAACAACGGTTCCCGCATTATAGCACGAAAGTAAAGGTCGTAAGTCCCAAAACTGTTTGTTGATGATTACTAAAAAACTAAATACAATACTAATATTTCCTTTAGCTATTATTTTATAAAGTGTGTGATTGTAGTAGTGCAAGTTATTTAATGATAGTAACTCAATAAGTGTAACAGATATTTGTTGAAATGCCCAAAAAGATTCATAATTTCGAAAAATAAAACTATCGAGTCAAAATAAGTGAATCGTGCTTTCCGTTAGCTAAATATCAGATAAATATACAATGATTAAATAAATCTCAATTTCATTTGAGTCAATCTTCTTCCGGGATCGTAATACTTATTAGAAAACACAGCAAAATTGCACAGTCCGCTCTTAAATAGTATTTTGCTTTTTTATTCTACAGACAACTAATTGAGGCAGGGCTTTACAACCTTTTTCGTGAGGTCTGCTTCGGGCCATAAATTTTATGTTTCGGCTTGGAACTCCAGAACTCCAGACCTAGACTATTCTAAACAGATATTCGGGCAATCTCATCTAGGCCTGTCTGTTCCTTTTTCACGTAATCTTTTACTAAAGAATATACATTAATTATTTTACTAGCCTTAGCCTAAAACTTCATATAAAATATCAAAAGGTGTATGAAATTCTGTGCCCAGTCTCGACATTTTGAATATAGTAATTATAGCACAATTATTGAGAATACGACGCAACTTGATTTTAGTTGGGCAATAAAACGTTGTTTTAAAACCTCTTCTCTTTATAAAATGTTCATAAACTCACAATAATTACAATGGCTCTTATTTAGAGCTATGATATAGACCTAGATTTTCTTATTATAAACTAGATGACGTCTGCAACTCCGTTGCGCCAATATTCGTGTATTGTACGAGAACCGTACATTTTCCGAGACAAAAAGTATGCTATGTCCTTTCCCGGGACTCAAAGTATCTCCATACTAAATTCGGCGGTGTAGGCATTAAGGCGACGCCTTGATAATTTGGCTGTAGCGATATCGATTTTTCTCAGCAATGACTAAAGCTAAGAAATTAAAGTTCATTGTCAGTATTCATCATGTCTTTGACTTTGAATTACCCATAGCTTAACACGATTGGTCAACTTTTATAACACAGAATAATCAATCAAAAAGACCTCTGTAAAAAAAGGGATTCTAATTTTGCCAACAGAGGAGAGTGATTTAAGCTTCCAAAATTTGTAGATAGATTGGTTCAAACATACACTTTAATTTGCACATAGCTTATATGAAATATAAATATGGTTTTTAAATAACGCGACAAAAACTATTTAGTCGCTTACGCCCTTTCCATTTCTTGCTGTTCCATTGCTTACAAAACAAGCAATCTAAAACATATCCAACACGGTTTTTTACTTTAACGCGGCGTCACCTTAACAGATTACAGACAGACAGACACAGTTTCGCATTTATAATATTAGTATGGATGTTTTTGTTTCGTAGACCGCAAGTATGTATGGAATAACTTCTATCCCCTTTCGTAGTAAATAGTAACATAAATCGTCTTACATGAGCGTCATGGTGCACCATATTCATGAAATCCTGGGTCACGTTCCACCTCAGAAGGTTGTACCAGATGGTTCCCTGGAAGCTGTCTCCTCCGTTGAGTACCAGGGACTCAGGTTCCCGCTGGAGAGCCTCTCGTATGAGGGTAGTGAGTCTGGCGAAGCCTCCGATACATGGCTCGTCTGATGGATTACAGACGGTACCGGCTGGACTGGTCTCCACGAATCTGAATGGATACGATGATTTAATATCTTTATTAATATTATAAACGCTAAAGTGTGTCTGTTTATTACCAATTCACGCTTAAATGGCTGAAAAGTATGGAGATACTTTGAGAGACGTGAAAGGTCATATGATAGTTTTTGTTGCGGAAATAGTATAGAGAGAGAGAGAGAGACGGTTAAGTTAGTTTATTTATGGAAGAATATACGGTTCCGGCGCTATATAAACGAATTTTAAACGGCTCAATGGAGTCATACACTAAATAAAACTGTCGTGTCGCCGTGTTTACCAAATTCCCTAGATACAGAACAGTTCGGTTTTGGTAAAATGTTGTTTTTAGTGGGTAGATCCTAGGTCCATGATCTGTTTTTCATACCCATAATTACGTAGCAAACTACATAGCACACTTTCTGAATCACGCTATCGAAGTTTGTTGGAGGTTCTGAAAGGAATTGTAATTACAACGTCAGAAATTACGTCACAAGTCACAAGATCTTCCTTGGAGGTCCTCAAACATTTATATCTAAACTAGATGACGCCCGCAACTGTACATTTTTCCGGTAATTTTATAAAGTATTCTATGTCCTTTCCCGCGACTCAATGTATCTCCATACCAAATCGGTTCAGCGGTTTGGGCATGAAGAGTTTACAGACAGACAGACACACTATATAGACAGATAGACAGTATTTATAATATATGTATAGATCTAAAGATCTTACCTCGCATGGAAATCATTATAATGTACAATATTCAATTCGTACTCCGCACAACTTGCAGTCACAAACATACAAAACAAAAAACACCACCGCGCCGCGGCCATCTTGATCGGAAAGTGTCTAATCTATTTAATTTACATTAGTCGTATTGCAGTGATAAGATATGTTAATAATCTAATACAGTTGTCAATGATAATAATTATTATTGAAGGTATTATGGGCCGTCGCAGAATGGATCGCATTATTATACATTTTTTAGCAAACAGTGTCTGTAAGGCAAAAAAAGTTTGTACTTAATATGATTCCATTTCTTCCATTCAAGTCTGAACGTATGAAAAGTGAGGCCTGCTATGCTGCGGGATATTATAACGTGGTAACTGGTACCCCTTAAGGCCATCTCCCGAGCAAACGACCTTGACCATACATTTGACGCGTTGCCGAGATCGTACAAAAATTCTATTTTTTGTACTTATCTTAGTTCAAAATTGATCTAAAAAAAATTTTAAACTGGGATATGTAGTTAATGAAATTGTCTACCTATTGTCATGTGTTTCAAATAAACGTAATTTGTAAATACTAGGGAGATGCTGAAAGTATGCTTCAATTTTAATAAATTGCTACGAATAATAAAAACTAATAAATTGGTATTACTTTGGAGGCTAATATCATGAGTACCTATAATAAACAAAAATAGAAAATTTAAAACGGGGAAAGTAATGTTGATATAAGTACTGAAGATTATTGCTGTATTTTTATTATAACTTTGTAGCTTTCAAATTATAAGTTTATAAGACTCTAAATACGGTAAATTACGGAATCTCCATAGGGGAAGGCCCTTAAGGGTACAGTTGTACTTATTTAATTTACAGATCTATAATGATTTCATCATTAGGTTACAAAAGTGTTATCAATTTTATACCAGCAGTTATTGGTACTAAACACGCATTAGATGTAATCTATTTATCGAAACCACTTATCAGTTATATTCATAAAAAATTGTACGAGAAACGAAAATATGTTCTGCTACTATAAGGGAAAAGTATTCCTGCGCTCCTTTTTAATTTTCACAAACTTACAGGCACTACTAAATAGTTACTTCGTAATGCAGGGTAATTAATAATTATGTATCTTATGAAGCCCGGATTATATATTTTATGAGTTTAGCACTTTATTTCTGTCACCCTATGTACGAAATCTGCCGCCCCTCCTAGGACGCTGCCATCCCTAGGACGCTGCCGCCCCTAGGCCGCAGTCTATACAGCCTATTTACAATTTCTGGGCCAATCTTATGACAAGTAAGCGATGTCAGAAATTTTGTGTATTATGACGTTTTGGCATACATCAGCTGATATTGTGCTCAGTGCAATATGATGTCAAACACATGTTGCTTACCAGTTACCTGTTGCAAGATAAGTAATGGGTCTACTGGAGATAGTTGAGTATTACACGCCTAAACTGCTGAATGGTTTTGCTGAAATTTGGTATGGAGATACTTACCCGTAAGAGGATAGATAGTTTTTATCTCGAAAAAAATTACGATTCCCGCGCGATAAATGAATTTTGACGCAGTGTAGTTGCGGGTGTCGTCTACTGTCTAGTATAATATTATAAATTATAATGTTGTCAAACACCTGTTGCCTATCGTTGATTTTTTATGTTTGAATTTTGATAGATTAACTATAGGTTTACCAGAATCTGATGGCAATTTTTGACAGCAGATTTTCATAAAGTATCCTTGATCGTTGGATAAATTTTTATATTTGCATGTTTAACACACAGAATCAGCCGCTATAAGAAAAAAAAAGGATCAAAATGTTTTATTCCAATTACCCCGGTATTGCTAGAGTCAATTTATTTTCTCACTTTTTGCCATCAGATTCTGGTAGACCTATATATCAAACAAGTCACGAAGTTGCATTTTATGTCATACAACAAGTATCTAATAGCTTTAATTAACTAGTTCTTCCTTTATCGTAAAGTTAGATTAGATTGTGAAGTTCACAAAGATCGTACAAGCGTAACTTTTCAATTTAAATTCTGTGATCTTCGCCATTATCTCTTAGCCATTATAAGTGAGTTGCCAGAGGACCTTATTTACATAAGATGATGCCCGCGACTTCGTCCACGTAAACATAATATAATAATTTTTCCGTCAATAGGCACGATGACTATTTTTTTTTCTTATAGGTAATTGAAAGACCCTTAAAAAATAGAAATATCGCTGAAAGAATGACTCTGATAGCTTAAAAATTCACCAAGATATGACAATTCAAACATCTCATAAAATAGACCTGCCCGAAACGCTCCATACAAAGTGCGACGAAAAAATGACGATGCGTACAAACTACGAAAGAATGATTTCGTAGTTTGTACGCATCGGGAGAGAACTTTGTTCGGTAGGTATATTAAATATTGCGTTTATGAAAGTGGTTTCATAACAAAAGTTGCTTTAATTGCATACGTTATCGAATGGTATACAAATATTAAGAAATTTAATTGAAAAAAAAATCGACTTGATTATCCAACTTTGAAGGCGCATAGCAAAAAAAAAAAAATACAAATGCTATCAAGCTGAAATTTTGGAAACACTTATTTTTTACCGTGATTTCTTTATTTTATTAACAAAATTCGCTAATCTTTGACCTTGTCATCATCCCTATTGCCGCAGCTTTGTAAGCAGCAAATATGTATTTTTTTTAAATAAAATAAGCTGAGACAAATACTTCCCAAAATTAGCGCGTTCTTTAGCTTTATAATATTAGTAGAGATTGCGGTAGCATAGTACGTTTTGTGTAGCAAAAGTCTGTCTTCAGGCTGTCGTGACTCGTGTCTCAAAATCTACAAACGCCTTTATGGTCATGTGGGAATATGTGCGTGGAGGCCACAAAGGAAGATCTTCCGACCGAGCGAGGTGGTATGCTCGGTCAGGCCGGAGCCCACGTGATACTTTTCAGCTGTCGTATATATACCGACGCGCTCAGAAAACTTCGATAGCGCGATGCAGGAATGTTAGGCGAATTGTGGGTACCGCCACATCACTCCCCCCCGAAGACCGGAGGTCGAATCTTGAAGTCTTGTCGCTTGAGTCGCCAGTGCCAGAGAGTTCCAGTGAGTCGGAACTGTTGCAGTGAGTCCCAGTGAGTCGGAACTGTAAGCTGCTGCACGGGATCCAGTGAGTCGGATAGCTGCCGTGCGGGGCCGATGCTACGTGCTGACCAGGAGAGATGTGCTCTGCTTGCTGACCGGTCGGTGTAGTGAGAAAGCCCGTTGATGCCGATGCGGAGTCGCCCAGGCCGCGGTACATTGCGGCTAGTGGACGAGGTACCCGATGAGGCGATACTGGCTGGCGCGGTGCGGAGGGGCGGGGAGTGATGATGATGAAGGAGGCGTGTTCTGTCGAGGGTCACCAATGTGGGATATAATGCGTGGCGGCCACAAAGGAAGATCTTCCGACCGAGCGAGGTGTTATTGCTCGGTCAGGCCGGAGCCCACGTGATACATTTCAGCTGTCGTATATATTACCGACGCGCTTAGAAAACTTCGATAGCGCGATGCAGGAATGTTAGGCGAATTGTGGGTACCGCCACAGTCAATTAGTCAATTCAAGCTTGTATTATGTAAAAAAAAAAAACTGCGACATGGGGTCTCTTCTTTTTTGGGAGTCGATTTAAATGGCTTAATAATATTGGACATTGTAAACTGTTTGATAAGAAATAGACTGCATGAACGAAATTATAACTTTGTGCATGTCCATCCATGTTCCATTAAAAAGTATGTACTTAATCAAAGTACCTCTTAAGGTTCGCGCACACTTTGTCGGCGCGTGCCGGGGCGTCGGGGCCGGTCGGGGCGCAGCGCAGTGCAAAATGCGCTATAGCCACACTATTGCCGGGTCGGGTCGCATCGCATTGACGGATTTTAACGCTCACTGTGCCGGGGCGTGCCGGGGCGGGTCGGCGCGCAATGCGTCACATCACATCCATCGCATCACATCCGCGCGCCGCTTGCTATAGCACACTTTGCCGGGGCGCAGCGGGTCTTGCCGGGGCGCAGCGGGTCTTGTCGGGCCATGTCGCATTGACGGAAATCCGCCGAGCAAAAGTCCGCGCCGATGCGCCCCGGCACAGTGTGCGATACGCGCATCCGCTTCCATACAAATTGTATGGAGGCGGATTTTTGCGATGCGCCCCGACACGCCGAGCCCCGGCACGGCCCGTCTCAGTGTGCTCACTCCTTTAGTGCCGGGACACATAAACACGATACGACGTCGTGTCGTGAAAATCTACGACACGACGTCGTAACGTGTCTTCTGCTGTTAATAATAAAACGGAGAAAGAAAAGACAGATACTCAAAAGATACTGGATCCACCTATTTCTTTCAACCACGAATAACGGGAGTCACTTTATAAAGAAGTACAACGCCTTAAAAATAGACCACGACAACTTTTTCGTGACACGTTACGACGTCGTGTCGTAGATTTCCACGACACGACGTCGTATCGTGTTTATGTGTCCCGGCCCTTAGTTCTATTGACATCAGCAAAACTATACGTCCTACCCTGTCCTACACAACTATGTTACAGACAAACTTTCGCATTTACAACACTAGTAGGTAATTATGACAGTATTTGCATAAAATTTACAGCATAAAGGTAGCTGTGACATTATACATGTCGTTGAAAAGGTATTGGAAACACATTATGAGAGATAAGATTTTCTATTTAGGAGTGCAATGTTCCTTGATCGCACTGGATAACATTTGTAGCGAGTTTAAATTATTCCAATCTAGTGATTAAATCCAGCGCTGGATTGTTACTGGAATTATATAAATGGGTACTGGAATGCATTGAAATACACTGAAATACATTCCAGTGCAATCCAGCATCTGTTTACATTATTCCAGTAGCAATCAAGCTCTGGATTGGATCACTGAATTGGAATAGTGTAAACCAGCCATTATCTCTTCACCGAAATGTAGTCTAGGAGCCGTCAAACTTTTAATGCATTTTGTTTTATTTACGCAATACCGTAATAAAGTTTTAGTTCGTCAGACAATTGTGTCTTAACTCTAAGGAAGTTGTCCCCAACCTTTTTTCAAACGGGCCACAAACATGTTTTGGTCTTGGTGTCGCGGGCCGCAACAAAAATTTTTTAGGGTTAAAAAATAACGTTCTTCAAAATTAATGATTCAAAAGTGGAACAAATTTCACGACCTTCACGACGACTTTACATTATTTTGTCGGTGGGCGTGAATTTCAAAATGGTTTAACATCACGCGGGCCACAGATAAAGTCCCGGCGCGGCGGGCCGCATGCGGCCCGCGGGCCACGGGTCGGGGATAGCTGCTCTAAGGGGTGATTTTCGCAGATGCAATAAAAACCTTATCCTGAGTAAAAGTGTTCATGTGTTGACCGTTTAATGGATTTTAAAGACGCGAGGTTTTTGGTCAAGTTGTGTTCGCTAATTTCAACGATAAAGTAAGAAAAAAAAAACTAAACTAACGAATCGATTGACGATTCAATTCTAAGGAAATTTATATTTTAAAAGAACTGCAAGCATTTGCGGGTTTTCCACTATTTCGCTATTATTTTGGATTTATCATACCATGTTTATTTTTAAAATTCCGGTATCACTCATATAATTATTACGAATCTAATTATTGTAATATTTTACAGAACTTTATTTCTTAGATTTCTGTTCATAACCCGATAATACTGTATATTTTTCTACTTCTCAGCAATTTATATTACAAGCCCAGTAGGTATCTGAGGTTTTATGACGGTAGATTAAATAAGCTATCGTCAAAACGCGCTCTTGACGCAAAACTCCAGTCCAAAATCTCAAATTCGGGTTATTATAGTGTGGTGTAAAAATGATATAACTCGTATTATTTCAACTCGAGACTTAAAAAGTTTCACGCTATCTCCATTTTATTTTAAGTGGAATTCTTACAGAATCAATTTTTCACTTTAACACTTTTTACTTGGAACATATTTAGACTGAGAGAATAATAATTTCCTTAGAACTTTATCCCGAAGAAGTGTTGGCAAAAATCCAAGATGGCCGCTCTTCACATTCCGAATTCAAACTGCTTAATATTGTATTTATTTTGCCAAGTTTAGTATGCTGTGTGTTTAACAATGATTTAATAATGGTTGGCTTGTGAAAATTATTTGAACTCTTGTTATAGCCAGAATAATTGTTAATGTTATGTATTTCTCGATTGATTTAGTTTTCAAATGTTTATTCTTTCTTATACAGGGTGTAACAAAACTAAGTGATACAACCTGTGTGATAAGGCCTAGGGCGTATATTATGGGCCACCCATGTAGGAGTTCCCTGTGATAGCAGCATCGCTGAAAGAGTAACTTTTTTAATTTGTATGGGACAACTCATGACGCTGTTTCTGCGATGCTACGAGTACTTTGTTACACCTTGTATACTTCATTTAAAATCCTACTAGTCCTACCAATATTATAAAGGCGAAAGTTTGTGAGTATGGATGTATGGATGTAAGTATGTATGGATGTTTGTTACTCTTTCACGCAAAAACTAATGAATGGATTTTAATGAAACTTTACAATAATATAGCTTATACATGTGTGTGTGTGTAACACACTTTTCGTTACAACCCTAAAATCCGCCCAAACCCTTTTATATATTTTGTTACGACGAGCGTTAATCTCTAAAAACTTTGCAAAAATCTTATAGTTTTATTTAGATTAGCAATGCAAACTTTCTTTTTTAAGCATTGTGTTTTTAGTTAATTTTCAATGTAAGCAATCGGATAAGAGTCATTAAATAACAGGAACAAGAAAAAAATTTTTGTTCTTGACTGGTTTTATATGGTGAAATATTAATTTTTAATTAAGTAACTAAAAAATTAAAAGCACAAAATTTTTTTTTGTTAACTTGGCAAGTTATAATGTAAAAAAGAAAATGACACCTCAAAAACAAAAATCCATTCACTATTACAATTTTCGGAGGTTAAAACCTCTGGGCGCTGCACTATAATCTTTCAAGATAAGATGTCATTTGCCAGTATACTTACTAGGTTATATTTCGGAACATACCCAATTGTTTCGTTAACAATACCACCTAGTTTCGGTTTATTATAGAAACATAAAATTGAATTATCAGTTTTCTGCTATCGTACTATTTCGATCGAATTCCTCCCATAATCGACGTCCATTTACAAAAATCGTTTCAAACAATTTAATAACGAAACTATCACGGAATAATAAAAAATAGCGAAATAAAATTCGCTTTGTCCAGTTGTACGTTCGATATTTTATTCTATTTGTATGCACCGACCGTACAAATCCATACAAATACGTTTATGTTTGTATGTCACTTGATTTACATACGACAAATTTTCTAAACGGTTTTTCAGCAACATTTGCTACACGATTGATATGAAACATTCCGATACGCATCTCACATTTCACCGATCATAAAACACAGGATAAATAATGCAAGCTTTTACTTTCCTGTTATACTATTTATTTCGTTTATGAAAAACGAGTACAGTTTTTAACACAATACTAGATAACCGTGAACTTCGTATCATTTCCCTCCTAACATACTTTCTCATCGTATAAACTTTCCCTGGACTTCCATGAATATTTCAAGACTAAAATCAGCCAAACGGTGTAGGTGTCCTTGAGTTTTAGCGAGACTAACAAAATTAAAAATTCATTTTCATTTATAATAAATTACTCGTAGTAGAAATACCAAAAATATTTGTTGTTGAGTACCCTTACATTTTTTATTATAAGATCGGCAATTTTGATTTAACCCGTCAAGCCTCATACGGCCCAACACCCGTAGCACGGCTACAGTGGAAATACGAAAGTATAGACAAACAGCGGAGATAAACTGAAGGTGCCGTTCCGACTTCCCATCTTTACTGCGGCTAGCCGCGATCGACAAAAATTCAATTAAAATGCCACTTTATGTCATAGACTATAGTCTACGTCATAAAGTAGGATTTTATTTGAATTTTTATGACTATAGTCTATGTCATAAAGTGGCATTATATTTGATTTTTTGTCGATCGCGGCTAACCGCGGTAAAGATCGGAACGGCACATTCAGTTTATCTCCGCTGTTTGTCTATACTTTCGTATTTCTACTGTAGCCGTGCTACGAGTGTAAGTGGGCCGCGATAACAGTAGACTAACAATATATTTCCAAGAATCCGCGATCGGAGGATTAATAACTAAAGGTTACCACTTATATAGAGTAAGTATGTATTATATTATTATAGTATTGTATTATTATTATGTAGTATTTTATGGGATGTTTATTAATTGTATTACATGTAGTAATTTATATTTTTCATCTATGTTAATCTGTGGTATTCTGTGCACGCACTGTCTGATGTTTCTGATCAAATTTCTCTTCTTAGGACTGCTGGAAGAAATTTCTTTTAGAGATAAGCAGTACCTTTTGTGTCATTTTTCTTCTTATATGTATAACTTGTTGATTGTTTTTGTGTACAGTAAATTGTTAAATAAAAAATAAATTGGGTTAAAAAACTTATAATAGAAGTAAAAAGGAAAGTATTATGAAACAGGCACAGATCCCGCTCCTACAAAGTCGTTTAACGTAATAAATGTTTCCATTGAAAAATATAATTGCTGGCGACAGCTGTGATAGTTTCGTTAAAAAAAGAAACAATTTCAAAGGAACGCCCCTAATAGCTTTTTAATTTGTAGACTGAGGCGAACTATTCCTTCGTTTGCATATTTATTCCTCAAGTCGTGAACTAAGTGAAAAGTTTTTCTAAGTTTCTTATGCACTCGAGTTAATAATGATCTCATAGATATACTGGCACTTTGAGAAATTATTACTGAGAAAATGTTCAAAGTTGTGCGGTTTACGAGCGCTTTTAAGTGAAGTGGACTGAGTATTTTTCAGTATCCAGGCTACTTTCATATGATATTGTTTTGCTGGCTTACACGTAACATAATGAAAAACCAAACAAACTTATTTTCTATAATAAAGCTGATAACCCACCTTTTTACCACTAAGCCTTCCTATACTGGTAAGCCAATCGTATGTACGCTTTATATTTGGAAGCCTGTTTTGACTGAAATATTCAGGCTAGATATTGTTTAATGTGAAATTGAATACTTCGTGGCGACGCCTATTCGCTGGCTCGGTCTCGTAGAAAGAATGAAAGATGACGGAGCGGAAAAAAAGCGTATTTGGGGCGGGGGGCCATTCCAGATACTGCTGGAGGGATGAGGTGGAAAAGGGTCTCGATGACGCTGCGAGCTGCAACATGGCTAGATGTCGCACGGGATCGGAAGAAAAAGCGTGTGCTTACTGTCAGAAGCCAAGGCTCAATTTGGGTCGCTACACCGCATTAAGTAAGTAAGTAAAGCGGGTGACAGACGTGCGAGTAAGTACGCGGACTTATGGCTCGACGATCTTAATCGCCTGTGTGTCAGCAAAGAGCCGCGAGCCGCGAGCCTGGGGGCATGGTAATCCAGCGTGAGCGATTCTCGTGTGTCGCCCGCGTGCTTTAAGTTCGTACGCCTTTTAGATATTGCTTAAACATAGTAAGTTACAAAATATCAAAGCCAAATATTAAGACCAGTAGGAAATTCTAGGAAAACCGCCCCTCAAAACAAAAACTTGGCTTTTTTCGTCAAAAATATTATGTTGTATGCAATAAAGTGTTATATGACTCGTCTCAGGGTCCTATGATATTGCCGGCTTTGTTATTGACAGCCTTTATTATGTATCGTTTAGTTAGGGAGGAAGTTTTATTTCTGTGGTGTAATAAATCTTATTGGAAATCATTAGATGTTATTGCCCTATCAATATCAAGCTATGTTATGAGTATCAGCAATCAGTTTGATACCTACTGCATCTTTTTCAGTAACGTGGCATCGTTTAAGCCAGGCCAGGCCAGCAGGAGATATCTTGAAGTGTCCAAGTGTATGCGAAGTACTCAGGAGCCTGTGCTCCTGTGTAGTTTACACCTATCTCAGTAGATGTAAATAAAATTAATAAAACAACGCAAAAACCGGCAGAACAGAGAACTTAAACATTAGAAGGAGGTATTTCTTCCTCTCCTATGCCACGGTGGTCTACTCTCCCTTGTTAAGACTGTGTTCTTAATACGGAAGAAGAGTGGACCGAGGAGGAGGAGGAGTGTAATATCTCCTTGAACTTCAAGTTTTCTTTTTTGCCGTCACTTGCGTAGTTTTTTATTAGGCTGGCGTACGACGGCGAAATGTTCTTAAGCTTTTTATAGAGGTATATTAATCTTACGACTATTATGAACTTATGAAAAAAGAGTCTCATAGAAAAACATGAGATAAAATCTGACCTCCTTCTTAAAAGTTTATGAGATCGTAACCACTAACTGTCTCCGACAAGCGAGGAAAGATAATATTAATCTTGTATAAGGAATATTATTATCCCTACGCGCCATTTGTTATGGAGTGTTTAAGTCGATAATTCGATATCTCTTTGATAACTCGATATTCCTTCGATAAATATTGTTTTTTACCTCCGACAAAAACAGGGTTATAAGTTACACGTGTCTGTCTGTGTGTCTGTAGATTTCTTTTTCTTAGAAAGCTGAATTTATTGAGTGTGTTTCTAGCCATAATTCATCACGAAAAGCTTAATTTTCCCGCAATTTCAATGCACCAAAATCAATCGTGCAAGAACCGTAATTTTCATTCCAAATCCTTTACCAGAACTCAAGGTCCTTTATACTTATTCAAGTTAACGTGTTATGACATACAAATCTTTTTCTGTAAAAATCTGGAATACAAAAAATTTCCCTTTTAAAAACTAGAATAAAGAAAAAGCTACAAATTCTTAGAAACAATATTCCCTGTTCGCAGAAAGCTCTCATTCAATTTCCAGCACGGAATGTGTCAATATTAGTTGTAGTGATTCTTTCTTATCCATTAAGACAATCCCTTTTTAGGGTTCCGTAGTCAACAAGGAACCCTTATAGTTTCAGTCTGTCCGTCCGTCTATCCGTATGTCTGTCTGTCCGTCTGTCTGTCCGCGGTTTTTCTCAGAGACTATAAGGCCTACAAAGCTGTAATTCGGCATGAATGTACATCTTAATGACGCCGACAAAATGGTATATAAAATCTTAAAAAAAATATATATTTTTTTATGCTACCTCCCATGTCTCATACACATTAAGCGGGGGTGATTTATTCTTTCCGCGTCCGCCCCACCGTGTGGGGTGTCGTTGGATAGGTTTTTCAAAAATATTATGAGTATTCAAAGACTATTTTCCGATTTAGATATCCATTTGTGAAATATGAAGTTTTAAAGTGGAAAAAATCGTTAAGAGTCCAGTGTTCCCCCTTCTACCAGCTAAACGGTTACTTCTGGAAATGTGAAAAAATTCACGAAGGTAGGAAATATGCTGATATTTAAAAGGAAAACTATCACGGATAAGAAGACTTTATAAGTTATTGAGTAATAGTCGATCAACTAAAAAAATTGTATTCGGAGAAGTATAAAGGAAATTTTCGTTCAAATTTCTTTGAACGTAACTGAGATGATGTTGTTAGTAGTGTAAAACACGTTATAAATGTACATTCATTGACCATACAAAATTTATCAAAAACTAGCGGTACTACGGAACCCTATATTGCGCGTGGCCCGACACGCACTTGGCCGGTTTT
Organism: Cyaniris semiargus; assembly: GCA_905187585.1. Classification (NCBI taxonomy): domain Eukaryota; kingdom Metazoa; phylum Arthropoda; class Insecta; order Lepidoptera; family Lycaenidae; genus Cyaniris; species Cyaniris semiargus. Next base: position 7,710,320 of record LR994566.1, on the reverse strand, counting down.
CTGTTAAAACACTACCTGTTTTTGCTCAACTTGATTGATGATTGCAAGGTGTTGAAGCATCAGTATCAACGGCAGAGAATAGAAAGTCATAAAATCTTGAAAAATGTGTGTTATACTTTAAACAAGACGATCTTGTTGTTATTTATTATTTACTAGATGACGCGTGCAACTCTGTTGCATTGCGTCAAAGTTCGTTTGTCGCGCGAGAACCGTACAGTTTTTAAGGATTAAAAGTATCCTATGCTCTTTCCCGGGACTCAAAGTATCTCCTACTTTTCAGCGAAATCGGTTTAGCGGTTCGGCCGTGAAGAGGTAACAAACAGGCAGATAGCCACACTTTCGCATTTATAATATTAGTATGGATAGATGAGCCGACAAACGTTGTTTTGTTATATATAATGTTATGTTGTGGAGACATGCTTGAGAGCATCAAAGGAGACCGAGCGGGTAGTTGTCATTTCTGACGTTGTAATGACAATTCTTTGTCATGTCATCGTGCGTTCTTTGGTCAGGCACAACGTTATTTCGGTTAAAAATAGTCATTAAAAATAGTAATTTTTTATCCAATACAAAAAGGGCACAACGTCGCCAAAGAAAACTTTCAACTTAAAAGCCCTGGTATCTTTATCCATTCATTCAAATAATAAAAAGGACATCGAATAGAAGCAAACGAATTTTCGAACGGCAAAACTTTTATCTTTGTCATCATAATTTCTAAACAAAGATATAAAATTAATTACAACTTCTAAGTTACCATGAGCCAGTTCAAATTGTTCCTCGAAACCGCCTTTAATGTAATAGAAAGTTTTAAGTAGCTCTGATTTCGGGTAATTTTACCAAAATACATTAATTTCGGTAACTCCTTAATGCAGGGGTTCCCAAAGTGTGCGCCGCGGCGCCCTTGTGCGCCGTGGAAAGGCAAAAGGGGCGCCGTGAGTCGATCCTCCATCATTATCCGAAACCACAAATATAAAATGAAATTAAAATATGTATTAATTATGTAAAGCAGGCAGATGATTAAAATATATTCGTTTATTATTAATTACCTGCTTAACTTAACTATAATCATTAAAGGTGTTTATTTATGTATCTTTTTGTAATATCTAGGTAGAGTAGGGCACCGTGACAAAATATTGTGACGTGTAACTGCGCCGCGGGCTGAAAAAGATTGGGAACCCCTGCCTTAATGAAATAATGATTGTAGGCTGTATAAAGGTGCCCCCTCACCGGGAGCATTCGCTTGTAATGTAACGTTACAAAGTCGAGCATCACAACAGTGAGGGAGGAGAACCGAGCATTACAATGCGCGTCTTGTAATGATACAATGTGTAATATCTTGATACAACTTGTAACATCAATGCTACGTGACAGTCAAGTCAACTTGCTATGGAATGCTCAAAGTCGAATCTATAATATTATTACATTACACGCGAATGCTCGTCAATCAGGGAGGTAGTATTGTAATGTTATGCTCAAAGTCGAATCTATAATGTTACATTACACGTGAGTGCTCCCGGTGAGGGAGCACCTTTAGGTATGTTTTTGCGTCGATAACTTAATTTGTTACTCTATAAAAGTGACAAGACTCGGCAAATAATTTTATACTTTTGATATTTTGTATGAAGTTTGATTTTGATTGGACTTCCAAGAAATATCCCCAGTAATTTCATTAAAATCAGCTCTGTGGTTTAACTGCGAATAGGCACACTTTTTCATTTTCATTTTAAGAATTATGTATATAACCATAGTTTACAGACAAAGGTAGTTCATTATTCAACGCACTCTACGCACGTGTAAGTTTCAATTTTGTCGTATTTTTGCTGACAAAATCGGTTGAAAGGGTGGCGTAAATCATATCCATTCGACAATATGGCAGTCTGTACACGTCAGTGTTGTTGGAGAATTCATACGTTATATTTTATACTCTATTCAGATTTTAGCTGAATACTATGTAATCTTTTTGTTTTCAGAAAGACAATAAACAATCATCATCCCTTAGAAAGTTAACACCCATTATATTATGTCACAACCCACAATTATATGTATCGTTATTTATTGTACTACTTAATTAAAAAACAAGCAACTCCTTATGTATAAAATCTCACTTGAGATTAATATTGACTTGAATATTGTATTATTTATCTTCTTGTTACTTGAAATAAACAGTTTTTATTTTATTTTATTTATTTATTTTATTTATCAACCACATAAGGATGCGATAAGTCATCGTCCGACCTTATACAGGGTGTAACAAAACTAAGTGCTTAAGGGTATGTACGTTTCCTTTTTATAGAGTACACTATGGAAGTAGTAGCGCTGAAAGAGCTATGCTCATAGAAACATAGAAGTCAAAACTAACTGTTTCAGTTCTGCTACTTTCGCTATGAACTCTATACAGGGGACACTTATATACCCTAAAATATTATCACTTTGTTTTGTTACATCCGTCGCCCTTTATATGCTAGGGCTTGCCTCTGAAGAAAAAGAAGCCTTCGATTCTTCGAATTTTCAAAGAATCATCTCCATACCAGTGTATGGAGATAATTCTTTGAAAATTCACCGCTATAATTCTTTAAATTTCAAGGCTTTAATAAGCCTTCAGATTAGGAATTCGAAGTGAAAATTATTCTCAATAGATGAAATATCCAGCCAAGCCAATCTTCCGTTCAGACGACTAATTATAATATTCCAATTTACACTAGTAGATGTTAAATATTAATTAGTGATTTCAAATAACATCTGTCGTAATTAATTTCTTGATATTATGTCTGTAGTCTAATAATAATACCCGTCATATACGGTGAGGCCGATCCAATCCTATGGACTGGTCGCAGGCCAACATGACTGAACTCGTTTCCGGTTAAGTCGGACTGCAGCCCGGCCCATAGAACACAAAAATAATAATATTATATAAGAAGACCTTAGGCCTTAGCCCCGAAACTGTAGGCCTACTACGAAACTGTTTTGAGACTCTAACAATCGGACGAGAATGCCGCGTCCTGCTCTAACAACGTCATTTCACGTTTGTTAGAGTAGCGGCATTCTCGTCCGATTGTTTGAGTCTCAAAACAGTTTCATGGTACAAGGCCTGATACGATTTTGATTTAAGAGTCTGATTAGTTCCAAATCGAGCCGCAGCACGATCGTGCGCTAGTATAGCTGTCAGGAGGGGGGAAAAACCGTTGAGATCAAATTATAGTTCCAAACTGAGCCGCAGCACGATTTTGCGCTACTATATAATATGTCAGAAGTAGCAAAAGCTATTGAGATCGAGCTGATTCGATTCTCGATTCAATTCTGATTCTGTCGGGAGTAAGGCAGCTGTTATGAAGCGCTGTTTGTACGGTCTCCGATATCGTCAGCTACTCACACAGCTACAATTCACATCCACAATAGAGGTATAATTACAATATTACATATGAATCTCGTTAGCTTCTGATTGGTTGCAAACACTACTTTAAAGTGTAGTAATTTTACATGCGACTGACACTGTTATACACAATTGCTCGGGATTTGGCAACCCGTGAAAAAACCCCATTTAATCTCTTATTTCTGAAATTTGTGGATTTGATCGGGTTCCCCGTAAATAGGGCCTTTAGCCATACCCAGTAAGCTAATAAAGTACCTTTATAACGGTTAGGTTAGGTGAGACAAAGTGGTGATTTCTTAGTGGTTAGAATCTAACCAGTAAGCAATCACCACTTTGTCCATAAAAACGTTCATGATAATGGAAAACCAATTAAAAATTCAAAGGGCGATAGGGATAAATCAAGTACAAAATTGGACGCTCGCAGATTCATGGGTCGAAGTGACCACGGCGGGTCTTTGACAATTTATTAGCTATTTTGCATTTCACACAACATGGTTTACTAAAAAAACGGGATAAACATCGTTGGGATGTTTTTAACCCTTTTAAAGCCTAACAAAAATATAGGCAATACATAGTAGGAAGGTTAATAAAGGTCAGAAATAAAGAATATCTTTACAAAGTTTCTTTAACTTACTAATAACTTTGATTGTTTTGCCCTTATTTAACGTAATATTAGTTATTACCTAAAGCGTTTGCATAAGGTTCTGCATACAGTGTGAATCAGTAAATTGTTTAGAAACGTTATACGTGGGAGAGCCATGCTTCGGCACGAATGGGCCGGCTCGACCGGAGAAATACCACGTTCTCACAGAAAACCGGCGTGAAACAGCGCTTGCGTTGTATTTCGCCGAGTGAGTGAGTTTACCGGAGGCCCAATCCCCTACCCTATTCCCTTCCTTTCCCTCCCCTATTCCCTTCTCTACCAATCCCTACCCTCCCCTATTACCCTATTCCCTCTTAAAAGGCCGGCAACGCATCTGCAGCTCGTCTGATGCTGCGAGTGTCCATGGGCGACGGAAGTTGCTTTCCATCAGGTGACCCCCTTATTTCATAAAAAAAAAAAAAACTTAAAGGTGTGGGCTTTAACAAAATTTACCGTAACACAATTAAAAATTATATTTCCAAAAGCAAAAGAACAGAAATGACTACTTCAGTGGACCCCATGATAAGGCAAAAGTAGAACGCACTGCAGCAGCAACGGTTGGGTAAGGGCTGCCAAAGATCGGGGTCGTTCGTTGGGAGAGGCCGAGGCACTGAACGGCAACTGGCTAAAGATGATGATGATTCCTAAAACGAATCACGTAAGGGTTCAGTATTGTTATCTTCAAGCCCTTCTCGAAAAGATAAATGAGATGGTCATTAAAAAGTCCTGACGCTATAAAATATAATTCTCTCAAATAATCTTTCATTTAAATAATTTTAATAGGCTCATAATTTATTATTTAGACTTCACTAGCTACAAAAAAATACAAATTCAAGATTTGAGCATCGGCCAAGTTTTATTTTTAGATGATTTTATACCGAAGAAATTTCGCAGGAACCGTACGTTTTCCCGCAGAAAAGTAGCCTATGTCCTTAGTCGTGGTACACCACGATAGAGTACACTCTATTATCTGCGACAAATTACAAAAAAAAAATCGGTCAAGTAGTTTATGGCGTGTTCAAAAAAAATCGGCCAAGTACGAGTAGGACTCGCGCACGAAGGGTTCCGTATCATTATAGAGCAAAATTAGGCCAAAAATTGTGTTTTTTGTATGGGAGCCCCCCTTAATTTTTTATTTTATTTTAATATTATTATTAAGTATTAAAGTACACATATAACTAAGTACTTTGAGAAAAATTCAAGTACCTACCTGTTGCCATTATTGATATAGAGCAAAAAAGGCGAAAAACATCACGTTATTTGTATGGGAGCCCCCCTTAAATATAAATTTTATTTATATTTAAGATTTTAGTATTTTTTGTTATAGCGGCAACAGATATACATAATCTGTGAAAATTTCAACTCTCTAGCTATTACCGTTATTGAGTTACAGCCTGGAGACAGACAGACAGACGGACGGACAGACGGACAGACAACGAAGTCTTAGTAATAGGGTCCCGTTTTTACCCTTTGGGTACGGAACCCTAAAAATACAAACTTCACTTTGTAATGATGTGAATTTATTATAATTTATAACATAATATATTATATTTTTATACAGACGTTATACTCGTAGTTATACGTGGTTATACAATGTTCTGTCTACCAAGCCACTTTTCTTTTTTTTTTACAAAACTTAGGACACTTTTTAATAGAAACATATTTTATCAACACACGTATTTATTAAAAGTAATAATATATAAATTCTTCATTCTTCTTCAGTGTTACAACAACAAAAGCGATAAAGCCTTAGGCCACTCAGATAATAATTTTTCATTAAACAAGCGCTCACATATTTCTTCCCTGGACGGTCTGGACAGATGTGAAGACTGTATTTATAGCTGAAATATTAAATTGCCCGCTAGAAATATTGTGCTTTGGTCTTAGTCGAGTTGGTTTAAGTGAAAATGTGTCATCTGTGGATGTTCATTAACACAATTTAATTGGAAAGCTAAAGATATATCTGAAATAATGATATTTGAACTAATAAGATATTGTTAAGCGCTGATATAAGATATAATTTATATTAAACTTGATGTTGCTCAAAACTTCTATTATCGCTCGGAGAGCGGTATCAAAACTATCCTTTGTCCTTACCTGGGTCTCAAAGTAACTCTATACTTGTCATCGAAATCCGTTCAGCGGCATAAGCTTAAAATAGGTAACAAACAAACATAATAACACACTTTAGTTTATTCCAATACTAGATGTTCCGCGTGGCTTCGCCCACGTAAATTAGATATTTCACAGACAAATCAGTCTACAAAAAATAGCCTATGATCCTTCACGTGGTCTACTTCTTATCTGACCCAAATAACAGAAAAAATTGCTCTAGTAGTTCGTGAGATAAGCCCTTTCAAATAATTTCTCCCGTTTTTTCCACATTTTCCTCTATTTCTTCGCTCCTATTAGTCTTAGCGTGATAAAATATAGCCTATAGCCTTTTTAGATAAATGGACTATATAACACTGAAAGAATTTTTCAAATCGGACCAGTAATTCCTGAGATTAGCGCGTTCAAACAAACAAACTAACAAACTCTTTTGCTTTATAATATTAAGTATAGATTAGTATATTTAGTATAGAATGTTAATAAGAAAAGAAACTTGTCGAAACAGGTATAGGAAAACTTTATTTTAAGAGGTAAAAAATTCCTGTTAAAACAAAGTTTTTCTATAATCTGTAAGAAATCTCTTTTATCAATAAGCAATTATTTATCAATAAGCAGTTTCTTTGTTTTATTATGTCAATCGTTAAGTAATAAGTGTATTTTGGACGATACATGAATAAAAATAAATACTGCATATTGCATAAAGGTTTTAACTTTTATCAATTAAAATGTAACAGCAGATTACACCTCGATTCAAAATTTTGTATGTTAGTAAGCCACTGAAAAAAGAAAAACATACCGTAAAACATTCACATAACTACTAACAACCTCGTCGTTATGACAATTTTTAACCAACTATTTAATGAAATTGCTTTAAAAATATAGTGTCCGAAAAAGAGACGCTTTTTGGCCCGAGCCGAAGCCGAAAAATAACTACGAGAAAAGAAAAGTAAATACGAGACAGTAAGATAAATGATTTCATTTTTTCAATTTTTATTGATAGTACATTAAGGAAACGTAAAAATCTATACTAATATTATAAAGCTAAAGAGTTTCTTAGTTTCAGCGCGCTATGGTTCGAAATAAAAAAAATATTTTTTGTGTGTGATAGTCCATTTATCGAGTAAAGCTTTTTAGTTTTTAGCCAATATAATCGTTGCGACTAACAGGGGCGAAGAATCAGTGGAAAATGTAAAAAATATTGTATTGACACGGGTGACACCTAGTAATAAATACCATTTAGGAATAACAACTGTCAGGTCCGAGACACTTCGGCGTTTGTGGACTAGGAAACTAAAACTTCGATGAGCGACGGTTTCAACGGTTCGAGCCGACGCCGAACATGATTTCTGCCGAAGCCAAGCCGATTTCTGTCAGACACTAGTAAAATGGAAAAATACTCTGCGTGACACAGCTTACAGTGGTTTTACAACAACAACGACAACAAGTTTTTGACTTTTTTTACTAGAATATTAAAATTCGACGGCTTCAACCGTAATTTCGAGCCGAAGCCGGACTTTATTTCAGCCGAAGCAAAGCCGATTTCTGTCATACACTAGTAAAATGTAAAAATACTCTGCATGACACAGTTTACAGTGGTTTACGGGCTCGGCTTAACCGGCTTAACTTGTTTCGCTGGCTTTACAACGCGGATCGCGGTCATTCAAATTATTTTTTTTAGGTTTGAATTTAAGCGTATTCAGGGAAGCGCTTCTAATTTATGGCGGTACAATACTCCTATGGTGTAGAGCAGATATACTCAACCTGCTGCCCATTATTTACCTATTCTTTTCATATTGATTGATGTTTGATGTCTGTCATGTCACTAAAATTTTCTCAACAATTTATTTTCAAATAAATTAATAAAATCTAAAAACGTTCAGCTAAAAGCGGAAGAAAATACATTCCTAAGTGTCCTCTTTACCACCGATAATAATTTATCGAACTCCAAGAGGGGAAAATTGTGAATATGTGAACCGACATACTTTCCCCATACAACCTCTACAACCGCCAAGGATTGCGAAGCGATAATATACTCCGAGAAGAAGTCTGCTGTTATCCGAGCCTATTGACAAGATATTCCGTGAAAGGTGGAACCAAATTTTTGAGTTGCATATTAAGATAATGTACCGATAAAACTATTATGTTTACAAGCATACGCTCAAGCAACAAGACATTATCAGCGCGTTGGCCGCTTCGACAGGAGTAGTAAACCATGAGCAGCCCTTCATAGTCCGGCTACAGAAAGTGAAATTCGCTCCTAAGGACACGCCCGTTTCAAGTTTCCTTTTGATATTCTTAGTTTCTATTTCTATTCTATAGTTTTGTTGTTTTTTAACCATCCTGATTCTATAGTTTTATTGTTTTTTAGATTTAATTTAGGCTATTTTTAGAACGTTAATCAAAACGTCCTTTTAAGTTGTAGATGTTAAGCACTAGCCAAGATGCAGGGACGTCCACCGATGATGCGATCGTGCCGCTTGAAATCTTAGTGCAGTGTACCCATTGTCCCCAACCCCGATATTTCAGAAGTGAGAGGGGCCTACGTATCCACATTGGTAAGTGCCATAAGGAGTCGTTACTCTCTTCTCCTTCAGAAGCTTCAGTTTCACCTTCCCAGAGCTCCTCCGCACGGGAACCCTTTTGGCAAACAATATCCAAATTGAAACAATCTGTCCCAGTACTTAGGCGGATCCCTAGGGGTGCTAGAGTAGCCGTAGCCCAGAAGCTTGCCGAAACTATTCACAAAACGGTAAATGAAAACTCGAGGCATGCCTGGGAAAACCTCTTGACGTTTCCCTACCGCACTCTTCACGTGATTAGGGATCCCCAAAATAATACCTCCCTCACTTCCCGTGTCAAAAAGAACTGCGCCACTGATATTGATTTAAATCAAAATTTTCCTTTATGTTCTTCAGCAAAAAATAACATTGTTAAAAATGTTGAAAATAAAATTAGTGAGGGAGATATTAAGGGCGCTGCGCGGTTGCTCTTTTCCAGCGACACGATTGCTCCGAACTCCCCAGAAACCGTTTCAGCCTTACAAAAGAAACATCCCCATCAACTGACATCTCAAAACATTTCTGACGCCCATGACGCACCACCCCTTCAAACAACAGTCGACAGTGTTCGTGGAGCTATCATGTCTTTTCCTCCGGGTTCAGCGGGCGGTCTCGACGGTATCACCCCTCAGCATCTGAAGGACCTCACCAGCGGTTGCTGTGGGGATGCCGGAGAGAAACTCCTGCAGGAGGTCACGAATTTGTGCAACCTCATGCTTCGTGGTGAGGTTGCTTCAGACATCGTTGACATCCTGTATGGAGCAAACCTCTGCGCGCTGAGGAAGAGAGATGGTGGCATTCGACCGATCGCTGTCGGCTCAACATACCGGCGCCTCACTGCCAAGATAGCCTGCAGGTCCATTAAATCCCTGTCATCATATTTTCAACCCAAGCAACTTGGTTTTGCCTGCAAAGGTGGCTGTGAGGCAGCCGTTCACTCTTTTCGCACTCATATTCAAAATTCAAAAAACAGTATATACCTAAAGGTGGATGTTAGAAACGCTTTCAATTCTATAGATAGGGTCGCCATGTTGACACAGATAAAAACCAAAGCCCCCACCATTTTGCCCTTCATGTTACAGTGCTACCGAGAACCCACTAAACTCATTTACCAGAACCATTTAATCCAGTCTGAAGTTGGTTGTCAACAGGGCGACCCTCTAGGTCCAGCAATTTTCAGTCTAGCTATTCACCCGGTCATCGAACTCCTAAATTCCAAATTCAACGTGTGGTATCTAGATGACGGGACCCTTGCCGGCGACGCATCTACAGTTCTTTCGGATTTTCAGACCCTGATTCGCGAATTCAAAATTATAGGCCTAGATCTGAACCTGGGGAAGTGTGAGCTTTTTGTCCCTGATGATTGTGAGGATAGAGATGAGATAATATCCAGTGTCAAGGCCGTGGCCCCAGAATTATCAGTGATCGAGAAGAGTTCACTTTTTCTCTTGGGTTCACCTGTTCTAGCCGATTCTTTTCCGGACTATATAAATGAAAAAGCACGAAATTTTAGTGAAAGTTTAGATCGTCTTCTCCAAATTAACAGTCACATGGCATTTACTCTGATTCGATATTGTTTATTCGTTCCAAAATTTACGTAAGTTTTGCGGTGTTGTCAGCTCTGGAAGTTCCCAGAACTTCTCCATAGTTTAGATGATACCCTAAAACATACGCTTTCCACAATTTTAAACATAAAATTTGACGAACGTTCCTGGACCCAAGCTACATTACCAGTAAGGTTCGGTGGCCTGGGAATACGAAAAACATCAGACACAGCTTTACCGGCGTTCTTGTCCTCGGTCCACGCAAATCGCGCAGTAATAGCCAAAATTTTAGAGTCCTCTTCTTTCCCGTTCGTCATTCCCTTTGCGGACGAGGCCAAGGATGCCTGGGACATTGCTAGTGCCGGCAGCGAAGTCCCCAAGAACACATCTTCCCAAAGGCTCTGGGACGAGCCCGTCTGCGAACTGGTGCGTAATAAACTGTTTAACACGTCTACCAGCGCCGTAGAACGGGCTCGACTTTTGGCCGTGGAGAGGTGGGAGTCGGGGGCTTGGCTGCAGGCACTACCATCTAAAAACACAGGAACATTGCTGGACCGTAATACATTCCGTCTTGCCACTGCCCTGCGTCTTGGTGCCCCCCATGTCGTCCCCCATCAGTGTGTTTGCGGCGCGCACGTAGGCAGCTACGGTCACCACGGGCTGTGCTGCTCGCGAAGTGCTGGACGCTTTTCGCGGCATCACAGTCTGAATGACCTCATTCGCCGGGCTCTTGTCACTGCCGGCGTGCCAGCGATACTGGAGCCCTCCGGTTTGGCGCGTGACGATGGCAAGAGACCCGATGGAATGACCCTGGTCCCCTGGAGTGTGGGACGGGCCCTTGTATGGGATGCTACTTGTGTCGACACACTCGCCTCGTCCCATATTCAGGGCACCTCGAGCTGTGCGGGCGCAGCCGCAAACCAAGCAGAGAACCTCAAGCGGCGCAAATATGAGAACCTCAGCGGAGATCTCATATTTGAACCGTTTGGGGTGGAAACTCTAGGCGCATGGGGTCCGGGGGCACATAAGCTTTTTAGAGGAATATCTAAGAAGCTTGTTGAAGCCACCCGAGACCCCAGAGCTGGGAGCTACCTGGCACAGCGGATAGCAATTGCCATCCAACGTGGCAATGCTGTCAGCTTGCTGGGCACTCTGCCAGATGGGGTCGACTTGGGCAAGTTTTTCTTTTTATAGTTTTATATTTAAAGTTTGTATATATCTGTATATTTTAGATTGTATTTTAATATAAGACTCAATTCCTTGATATTCTTTTCCACTTTAATATATACTAATATTATGAATGCAAAAGTGTGTCTGTCAATCTGTCGGTCTGTCTGTCTGTCTGTATGTTATACCTCTTCACGCCCAAACCGCTAAACCGATTTTGCTGAAATTTTGTATGGAAATGGTACTTTGAGTTTCGGGAAAAGACATAAGAAAACTGCACGGTTCCCGCGCGATTAACGAATTTTGAGGCAACGGAGTTGCGGGCATCCTAATACAAAATGTGTTTGTATAAAATATATACCTAAGTATCTATATATTTTATACAAACACATTTTGTTCTGAGTGCCTATGCTGGTGCGAGGTATTTTTTTAGATAGTTTGATTTGATGCTCTAAAATCTGATATTGAGGATAACCTTCGTAATTTAGTCGAGTTATTACAAGTACCTTTGATATAACCTGACCAAATAACGTTTGCCACCTGTCGCCCTGATTGATGGTACTTTTGGCACAACATCTACATTATAAAGCATATTATTATTATTAAAAACGAAATTTTTATTAAAATTTATGGGTAGTTAACCGGAAAACATAATAATAATAATAATAATAATATATTATAATATTCTGTCACATTTTGTCCTAATTACTCCAACAAATTCTGCTTCACTTCACACGTTCGATTCTATTAAATATCCGAATATAATTATAATCCGGTAAAATGACGTGCGAGCTGGCAATTTAATATCCATTAATGAGGTAATTGGTGTAAATCGCAGGTGCTAATAATGATGTTCAACTAATACAGATCGGATTTCATCAAAATGTGCTCGGGCATTACATGTGTGTACACACTTAGGCTTTGTTTGCGACGCGGCGGCGGTAATAAAATTAAGCATCACACACGGCGCAGCGCTACCGTTCCACAGTGGAAAATTTGGGTCCTTATCGGATCAAAAATCTGTAACTTCAAGGTTTTTCATCGTATTGAATTGAGATTTGGCACATGTATACAGTGATATACAAAGATTTTAAAAATAATCAATTTTTGTATTTTTTTTCATTGTATACATATTTATTTTAGGTTAAAAAAAAAGAAAAGATAAAAAAGTAATACGAGTAGTTTATTTTTTATAAATAAGTAGTAATATGAGTAAAATTATACTTATCACACAAGCATAATAAAATACATAAAATTATAAAATCGTATAGTACCTATCTATGCCTCACACCAAACTAATTTATCTTAGATTAGACAAATCTTATAATATTATTGGTTTTATTCTAGGTTTTAGTTACTTATAATGTTATATCTAATTGTTATTATCCTCGCTATTTCTAACTAAAATTACTTCCGGTGTAAATGTAGGATCACCTTCAGGTACCACCTTCAAAAGACTTAGTGCCTCTTCATCAAGATCCTTCACATTTCTCACATAAGGTTTTCTTAAACTTGAAACGTATGGATCTGAAGTATATAGAAGCGTTTTAAATACGTCTTCATTTGTAGCTATACGGGAACATTTTCTGGCATGGTGCAGGCGCATATTTCTGTAGTCTTTATTGCGCGACTCTTGTGCATCTTCCGACAGTTGCCCAATAGGAAGAACAGAAAAATGTTTGATCACGCTTTCTCCGTGTATAAGTAATTTGTGCACGGAGGATGGCATGTAGTACCAATCATAGTTACTAACATAAATTCGCGCAGTTTCTAAGGCATAAACTCCAAATTTTTCGGGATCGATCATCATTCCAGAAGAGAGAGCTTGTAAAATAATATACAAGCGTTTAATCAATGTTTCATCAACACCTGTTATGTTCGCCGAGCAAGTGTAATTGTAAAAGAACCTTCGTGCTGTATTTCCATCACTTGAGTTTCCACTTAATTGACGAGGTTTGTCGATAATTAATCCTAGCTCTTCCCTGAAACGTTTTTGAACAAATTCCTTCTTTTCTTTCTTCAATTTCTTTTTTTCTTCTGTTGTAGCAGACCAAGTCTTAAAGTCAAGATTGTAGCAAATGTGTAATACCATTTCCATGCAGCGAATCCAGGCATGCAATGTGGATAATCCATATTGGTAAGCACTTTCATTTTCAGGTCTAGCAGTCACTTTTAATAGGTCATTCATAAGTCGAGGAGTAGCCCCACATATCGTGCACGTAGAACCCGATGGAGTTTCTGTTAGGACCTGAGCCACCTTACCATCAATCATTGTTAGAAAAAGTTCGTGCTTCACATTTACTGCAACACCATCTTTGTTTATTAATGACGGGCGTAAAGATTCAATTTGTCTGGTAATTTCGTCTACAACTGCCTTAGTTTTTTCAGGAGTTTCTTTACAAAATTCAATAGAAATGGGTCTACAATAACGAACAGATGAAGGTACTGGATTTTGCCAAATAATGGCTTGTGAGAGGTCATCAATTAATCTAATGGGAACTAATGAAGTGACGAACAGATTGGCATCTGAAATAGTTTCCGATTCTTCTGGCAGTTTCTGCTTGTATTGACTTTGGCCAGATGAACCATCACATCCCCATTTACAGTAAAGGATTAAATTTCTGTGTTGTTCTAGGAAAACTGGATTAATTTTTAAAATTCTGGCAACTGTGTGGTCCAGTAAGTCTTGTATATTAATCACTTTAGCATAAGTATTTGTGATTTCGATTGTAGAAGATGGTGGATAGCAAGTTTGTTTTATTTCTTGTATTTTGTAATATGGGGGAAACATTGTACACTTTCTTTCGTTGGTTAAATTTCTTAGGTACATATATTGTGCTTTAGTTAGATCCAAATCAATAAAAGCACTCAATGCTTCTGTATCAGATAAAATCTTCATTTGGTTTGACTCTTTCCACATAGTCGAGAAAACTTTTTTCTTTTCGCTCTCAGAGTTTCTTAGCTCTTCAACAAGATGAGCCTCTGCATACTCACCTAAGGCCCGCAGTCCTTGCAAAAATGCGTTACAAATGTGCTCAAACCCATATTCTTCTAGTAAAAGAGTGTTTTTCCTTTTCTTTGTTGATTCTGAGGAGTCTCCATAAGCAATGCACGGTCTTCCTCGTTTACCAGAAGTTGATGGCAGTGAATGTGCTTCAGACTCCGGAAACTGTACTGAATATCCTGACTCCAGCCAGCTTGTATTATTTCGAATAAATTCGTCCTTTTTCCGTGATGCTTGAGCCCAGCGCTTATTGAAAGAAGGCAGAATATTTCTTTGAATGTCACCAATTACAAAACACAAGATGTTTTCAGAAACATTTAATGTTTGCTGTAGAACTATGGACAACGATTCCAAGGTTCTGCCACGCTCGATATAGGGAATGATGAAATCGCCCTTAGTACAGTTGAAAGTTGACATTTTAATGGAAATAACCAATTTAAATAAGTGTCACTCAATATGAAATACACGCTGAAGTGTGCAATTTGAAGATATTTGCTTCCCCTTATATACTAGTTTTTTAGATATGAAATACGTACTAATATGAATGTTATGCATATTTACTCATGCACGACGAGTGCAAAATAGATGATAAGCTATTGCTATCAAAATATTGTGGTTAATATAGTTTTTGTAAACTATGTCAGCAGTAACCGCAAAAGATACCGAATTATCTACTCCGACCGCTATCACATTTTTTCCCATAACTTCCAGGACCGCAAACTTCCGCAGCTGATTTTTTTAATTTTTCATTTATAAATAGTTAGGCTATTAAATAACACATAAAGTTGCGCGTCGCGAGCCGTCGGTAAATGTGAAAACCTTCGACGAAAAAAAAAGAAAAGTGAAAAATAGGGTATGTCAATTTTTAAGTACTTACTCAAAAATAAAAAGCATATTAAAAAAAGTTAATAGCTCATTATTAAGAACATAAAATATCCTTTTTAAAAATGTATAAAACCGCATGCATGTGCTAAATACTTTTTTCACAATATTCATTTGAATTACGTGTATGCAAACATTTGAATGAGCCATCCGCTACTTCAACTTACTTCAACCTATGAAAAAAAAATATTTATGCAGTTTTAGAACAAAAAAATGTCTGATTAAGATTATTTGGTTATTAGAGTATCGAATGCAATAAATATTTCATTCAAATTGTGATATTTTTAAAATCCATTTATGATATGCTCTAGTTCTACCATTTTCCATAGTGCGTTCTCACGGCGCGTAATGTCACGAGCCGCTCGAGCCGCGCCGAGCCGCGCCCTTGAGGCTACCGATTTCTATCGGATCGGACGCGCCTGCTCAAACCAACCCGCGCCACCTCGAGCCACCCAACTCGAGCTGGCGCGGCGCGGCTCGTGATATTACGCGCCGTGAGAAGCCAGCATTAGCTGGGATCGTTCGGATGGGTTGATTTAACGCGACCAAATTACTTAGGTCCGCCATCTGCCTAAGAATCAACTTCTCTGATAGTACATTATAACACGATACATCGACATCTTCCCATAGAAATCTTCAGGACGTAAAAATATACATTATAGCTGCCTTGTGTAAATCATGAAATCTATGAAAAGATGTAATGAGATGTATCGTGCTAAAATATACATTTCCATTATAGTTGATATTACGTTAGTCTGCCATTTCCTATGAATGTTTGATGTATAAAATAATTAGTAGATTTATGGATATCAGATAAATCCACTGACCTCCATTATACAAGTACGCCGGACTTATGATACCCTTTGAAATGACAGCTGTTTATTGTGCCTATTTGAAGCGGAATCAGCGCCCCCAATGCGGGGGAAGAGAACTAAATCTGACGTAACTTGCAAATGGCCACTTAATCGTTATTGGTGGTCATCACTAGTATTAGTTCCAAGTACTCTCACTACTGCTATCAGCGCCAATATGGCGACTTTCGAACGTCTTGGTTACGCCAGATTTAGTTCTCTTCCACCGCATTGGGGGCGCTGATTCCGCTTCAAATAGGCACAATAAACAGCTGGGTATTATAAGTCCAGCGTACTTGTATAATGGAGGTGGATAAATCACAACGGATAACAACATCAAAAATGTCGTAGTCACGGTCTTGTCACAGACCGCTGCAATAATGTCACAATATGGACGCACGGAAATGCATTGTGAATGAACATGAACTACAACCGGCATCTAAACTCTAAACGGCGGATCGAGGCACAAAACTTCTTTGTATAAAATGTCAAGTATAAAATTCTGTGACTAGTCGTACGCGTTTTCAGAAGCGTCGCGCGTCGCCAAGTGCACACACACATTAAGCGTTGCTGAAATAATATGAAATACAATTCTGAATTAAGCTGGGTGTTATGAGGTTATCTCACGCTAAAATAACATCTCTACGCCATTCTATATGGAAATTAGGATTTTGTTTTGGTACATTTTTTGCTTGTGCTTACACGAGGCCTTCGGAGAGTGCTGTAAGGTTGAAAGATTTGAAGCTATAAGGATAGTACGGCAAAAAAAAACAACGGATTTCACACGGCAGGACCAGACATTTTCGCAGTAGAAAGAGAGAGAGATACTACCTCCTCGCTTACGCCGCGCTGTCTACTTTTATTCCATCTACGAATTGAAAATTTTTACTCATCTCAAAAAATTGCATGATGCTTAAGAAGTTTTTATTTCAAATATATATACTACTTACCTGACTATATTTTTTTACATTAAAAATATAAGTAATATAATCGGCCAAGTGCGAGTGAGACTTGCGCACGAAAATAGGCCAAAAATTGTGTTTTTTCGTATAGGAGCCCCCCTTAAATTCGAATTTTATTTAAATATTATTATTTATTATTAAATAACACGTATATCTAAGGCCTTTGTGAAAATTTCAAGTGCCTACCTGTTGCCATTATTGATATCGAGCAAAAAAGGCCAAAAAAATCACGCTTGTTGTATGGGAGCCCCCGTTAAATATTAATATTATTTTGTTTATAGTATTTGTTGTTATAGCTAAGCATGTTAGTTGTTATATCTTAGCGGCAACAGATATACATAATCTGTAAAAAATTCAGAAGTCTAGCTAAAGCGGTTCTTGAGATACAGCCTGGCGACATACAGACAGACAGACAGACAGACCCGTTTTTACCCTTTGGGTACGGAACCCTAAAAAAGTAGCTCAGTACGATAGTAAGAGAATTACGTAAAGAAGAAAATATAAAAAACATCTTTGTCCATAATATATTGTACGGAAAATAAAATAAAATGTTGACTAAAGAGACACCGGCGGCAATATCTAGAAATTACTCTAAAGAGACAAAACAAAAAGATACAAAAGTCGAGGAAATACTGACACAGTTTTAAAACGAAGCTAAATAATATCGTATTGTTTTAAAATATGATTTCGAATGTAAATTATTTTTATGAATTGTGAGGATGCATAATAATGACTAGTGTGACTAAAACCGAGAAGAAAGAAGTTTGAATAAGACACTATAATCTATGATTGAAATGAAATCAAAGTGTTGATATATGGAATCAAAGTATCTGAACAACGAAAATGGATTTGACAGCTTATAAAAAATTTGAATTAAATAACGTTCAAAACTATCTATACCAGTGGCTCTCCGAATTTCGGTTGTTCATCATTTCATTGTAAAATAATCTAAATGTTGTCTACACGACCTATCTTACATCTAGCCTTCTTATTTTAAGTAAAATTTATCTACTAATAAACGTAATTAAATTGACAGATTTTATTAATTGAATGGGGAAGCACGTGACTTGGTCGAAAATTCGTAAGAAGGAGACGATATCATACAAATACCATTAAAACTTGTACTTTAAGCATTATTTGTATGAGATAATAAAGTTTTTACTCATTTATTTATTTAAATTATTATAACTAGATGACGCCCGCAACTCCGTTGCGCCAAAACTTGTTTATCGTGCGGGAACCGTATTTTTACGGGATAAAAAGTATCCTTTGTCCTTTTTCGGGACTCAAAGTATCTACATACCAATTTTCAGAAAAATTGGTTCAGCCGTTTGGGCGTGAAGAGGTAACAGACAGACAGACGGACAGACAGACAGACACACTTTCGCATTTATAATATTAGTATGGATAACAGTTATTCTTCCACGCGCGTAAAGAACCAATCGGATTATACGGTATAATTATGTCATATAATAATGCTAGATCGCATATTTTCATATTTCCACAGGAAGCTGGCAACGTGAGTAATGGGGCTCGCGGGCAGAGATAAAACTAACGGAACATAAAATATTCCGGTATAAATAGGTTGGAAGCCACTGATTAAATTTTATCACTTTTTTCTATGAAAATATTTTTAGTAACACAACAAAGTCATAAAAAAACAAAACTGAACTTTTTTAATAGTAATGTTAAAAACCGGCCAAGTGCGAGTTGGACTCGCCCATGAAGGGTTCCGCAGCGGCAATAAGGTTTATTTTTATGAAATTAAAAGGTTTTTGATTTATTTTTATATTTCAGTTGATTTAATGAAATTTAAATTTTGTTTAAATCTAAAATGAGGATTTCTTAATAGGACGGTATAATAAATTATTTTAAAACTATACTGTGACTTTACAGAGCTGCTGATTTTCACGCCGCTTCTTTAAGTATTTAAAAATATTTTTTATACTATATTTAACTAATAATTACAGGTGAACTTAGATCATCATAATATTATCAACCCACAACGTCCTAAAACCTAGACCTATGATGATCTTGAAGTTATACATAATCATGTGATGGTCTTCATCAGTGAGTACGATGACAATGACATTGATGATGATAATGATATTTTTGATATCAATGATGGTAATCATGATGGCAGCAATAACGACGGTGATAAAAATGATGATGATGACAGAGATGACGACGGTGATAAAAATGATGATGATGACAGAGATGACGACGGTGATGATAATGATGATGATGACAGTAATGACGACCGTGATGCATCAGATGTAATCGATGCCCAACAAATCTCTGCTAATGCGCCATATTGCTTGAGGCGTCCCATTATTCCCGCGCAATCACTAATAGGAGGTACTCAGATTAATTAAGCGTGTGTTTGATTAGCGCCGCCATTTCCATATATGGAAATGATCTCCCGTCCATTAGCATTATATTGTAGATCGCTAATAAAAACAATTCGGAAAAAGTAAGCGTTTCAAAAGTGATTTTCATTAGATACTTGTGTTTTAAATAAATTATTTTATTTTTCTAAAATCTTACCATAAATTAGTAACCTAATTCTACCAATAGGACCGAGCGAAAAACCTGCATTCATCACTGCATAAAACAAAGTCGCTTTTTTTCCCTCATGTCCCTTTGTTCCCTTTAATCTTTAAAAATACGCAACGGATTTTGATGCGGTTTTCTTTAATAGATATATATAAGACTGATTCAAGAGGAAGGTTTATAAGTATAATAACATTCATTAAATAGTGGAGAAATACTGTTATTTTTGAGGTTTCTAATGTGATGTCGTAAATAATTAAATTTTTTCCCGCTTACATTGCAAACGCAAGCTGAACCCTACGAGATTTATTAAAATAATGTACCAAGTATTGTACACATTGAAAAGGTGTACAGAAAACTCCGCGATGGTATATGTCTATCTCTTATGGATATCCCAGAATAACATTTTTTTGTCATTTACTTTTTACTACAAATAATGGCTAATTTTCGAAGCGATTTTAACCAATACGGCATTAATCCTTATTCAATTAAATACTTTAAATACATTGTTGATTTAATATAGATCTATATGGCCCTTTACAGCATAATATGATTTAAATGAATATTTTCGAAGATATTACAGATTTAAAAATTGCGGGACGTAGCTTTTGCGACGGTACCGACCCATGCGGGCCACGGGTGTGGATAGCGACCGATTATTGCAAGTTCTTTATTTTCTCCTAATCGCTAATTACCTGCACTCGCACTAATCAAAGTGAATACGGGCCCTAATATAGAGTGGGCACTTTGTTTACTATAATAGTGGCTACTATTGACTATGCTTTACGTAATAAGGAGGTAGAGATAAGGTTAATCACTTTAAGTGTTATACAGGATGTAACAAAACTAAATGATAATACTTTAGGGTGTGTACGTGTTCCCTCTCTCTGCAGAGACTACTTTCACAGTGAACTCTCTGCAGAGTTCACAGTGAAAGTAGCAGAGCTGAAAGACCACTTTTTTCACTTTTGTATGGGGAAACTCGTGACGCTTGGAGCGCTTGCCCATACAAAAGTGAAAAAAAAATTAGTCTTTCAGCGCTGCTACTTTCATTGTGAACTCTATATAAGGGACACATACACATCCTAAAGTATTATTACTTTGTTTTGTTACAGCCTGTACCTATAGTATTAAAAAAAAAAAACTGTGTAATAATAAAATAATGTAGGTACTTGTGCAAAGTACTGGTGTACTTTGGTATGACTAAAACACCCAGAAAAAACAATTACTTTTCCATCAAAAGCACCATTAAAGTTATCTTGGTTTGGTTCATAGGAGAAAATGGTAATTGTTTTTCCCACAGCTGACGTAATACTTTCTCGTTCCTTGTAATTAATACGATTTCCACATGAGCTGAGAGAAAAATTGAATATATCTTGTTTTCCCTTTGCAACCCAAATGATGTAGATTCACAGCTAGTCAGCTATGGAGGTCTTATACAGTCTGTTCATACATACTATTATTATATTAGTTGTTTTTTTTGTATGTTGATTATTTTTTTTATTCAAGTAGATTTTATTGAATACTAGATGACCCGATGAACTTTGTATCACTTTCCTCATAATACAAACCTTCCCTGGATATTTAAACTTTAAACATTTCAAGATTTATCTTGAAATGCTCGTGGACGTAAAAAAATTACCAAATCGGTTCAACTGTTCTAGAATTAAAGCGAGACTTACAACATTTAAAATTATTTTTTATTTAAATAATATTAAAAATAATAATATAAAGAATAATAATTATTTAATCTATTTGAATAAAACAATATTTTATTGGATATTTTAAGTCCTAAAAGGGTTTAATTTCCTTTAGTGGCAAAAATTGCTAAATTATTTTCTGCTATTAATCTATTAACCCGGTTATTAATAGACCTAAATTCGCCATCATTATGACTCCACCCTAAGCCTTAATTGAGGGGTTTTCCTCAGAGGATTAGGCCATAGTCCACCACAATTTTTGGTTTACCCCAGTTCGTATACGTAAATAATATTTTGTTACAGGGAATTTTTTTAAGGCCATCCGCCGAGCAAACGACCTTGACCATACATTTGCCGCGTTGCCGAGATCGCACCAAAATCCTATTTTTTTACTTATCTTAGTTCAAAATTGACCTAAAAAAAATTCTAACGTGTGTTTCAAATAAAAGTAATTTGTTAATACTAGGGAGATACTGAAAGTATGCTTTAATTATAATAAATTTGTATTACTTTGGAAGCTGATATCATGAGTATTATAAACAAAAATAGGAAGTTAATAACGGGGAAAGGAATGTTTATATACTGAAGATTATTGCTGTATTTTTATTATAATTTTGTAGCTTTCAAATTATGAGTAATAAGGCTTCGAACAAACCTACGCGACCAAAGCGACTGCGAAGCGGGAGCGTCTACCGCGCGGTTCAAGCTGCCCATGTAATCTTATGGCGCTGTGCACACCTGCGCGACCGCAACGCGGGATGTTCGCGTCGGCAAAGCGGGATACGCGTCAAGTTGTCAGACGTGTGTCTTGTAGTATACATAACTAGCCTCCTTTTTAAAACCTTTTTTATATTATTTTGTACAACTCTTTAGTTTATGATTTTTTGATTTGTTTACGTTTTGGTCATCAGATCAAAGACCTTTTAAATGTCAATGCATCAGATGCATTTTTAAAGGTATTTGATCAGATGTATTATTTTACTCTATGGTTTTGATTGATTGTGTCATGATAATAAATTCAGAGGCGGCGTAAGGCGTGGGCGGTTGGACAGCGCGTTTTTTTTAGGATACGAGTATCAAAAAATCTTTCAACAAAATCCGTCTTCTTGCATCATCCATCAGGGGGCCTCGCAAAATTTATTTTGCCCACATACAATTTAGGTCTTGCGCTGCCACTGATTAAATTAATTCGACTTAACCATTGTGGACCAGTTTTATTCCTCTGCACCTTCCAAATCAAAAGCAAGCTTAGCACCTCGCAACCCTCATGTCCGTCCGTCCGACCTATCCGACTCTGATGTCGACTACGAGGATGTCATTCCCACAATAATTTAGCATTTACACCAGATAAAGTCGCACGTATTGTATATAGTGACTGTTTATTAACAAATGAAGTTCACGGTTCGCACCGTAGTCGCGCAGGTGTGCACGCCCAGTTTCGCGTTCCAGACGCTCCCGTATCGCGTCCCGCGTCCCGCGTCACTGTCGCGTAGGTTTGGCCTAAGCTTAAGGCTCTAAAAAACGGTAAATTACGGCATCTCCATAGGGGGAGCGCCTTAAGCTGTGTCTGCATATTCCATGCTAATGTGTCTTTACACTAAAATCACTGCACCGATTTTGTTGATATTTGGCGTAAATATTGTTTAAGAGTCAGGAAAGGCAATTGGATAGTTTTCATCTAGGCAACATAATTATATTGTGTTATGAGTTACGAATGGTAGTAAATACTTGAACGGAAACTTGTTGGGAAAAATAATAATTTGGCCTTCAATAACTGTATTTTAAAAAGATAAAACCAACTTCAAAATTGTACGTAATTGAGAATTAAAAGTCCCTATCTCCAAAACTACTGAACCGACTTTGATGAAACTTGCACTATTACCTAAGTTGACCAGTACCTAGTACAACAAAAAAAGAATTACTACTGAAATCGGAATGGTAGTTCCAGAGATATGCGAAAATACATAAAAACATAAAAACATACATACATACACTTTTGAGATTTGGCACATTTGTTCAGACGCTGATATAGACTAACATATTCGAAAATTGGGCAGTACTGGAAATATTACATACATACGCGTCGAATTGATAACCTCCTTTTTTTGAAGTCGGTTAAAAACAAATTGCCTTTTGTAACACGCTGTATTTCGCACGATTTTTGCTAACAAATCGCTGACCAGCGCTGCTCAGTCATTGAAAAACGATATTTATTAAACGGCTCGCATTTATATTGCTACATTTGAAATAGTGTTTCAGATAAAAACATTAAGGTGAAATGAATAGCCAGTGTTTTTGTTACATGTTATTTGTGTACTTTTGAAGTTGTACGAACTTTCTCGCCCTGAAAAAGTATTACAAATTATTGTTATAAGAATTTGTAAAATAATTTGTAAGAATTTTGATTCAAAGTACTTTTTTCTAAGGAATACCGAGATATTTAAACAGTCTACAAAGTAGTGTGACTTTTAAGGTCTCTGAGGAGGAAACTTTCAGAAACAGCTGATTTTAAAGCGAAATTAGATGCTTTGTATAAATATTTACGGCTTTCAGACCGACAGCATGCCAATTACCTTTCTTTGTGCATTTCCGTATTTGTGGACGAGTCCGGCCTGGTCGACCTGCGATCGGTCCGATCATATCGATCGGCTTCATCGCATAAGTAGACCTTTAAATTAGCTGTTGTAGGCTTTTTTCGTACAAAAAAAATATATATTTTAGCACCTAGTCTTCTAATAAATAAAACAGAACTGTTTAATAACTGTAAAGAAAGTCCTGTGTAAATCACCCGCGAACGATAACTTTAAGAACCACTGACCTGATCCGGAGAAGGCTAAGCCCTTAAGTACTCAAACTTTACGATTACATAAACCTAGAGATCAAAGGATGACAACCGAGAACAGTAAACATTAATGTTAAAGACCCTCTTCTGTTTATAGCGACCGGCTGTCTTATTTTGAGCTTGGCGTGCGCAACGAGAAATTCAGGAATTGTACTATCAGAGAAGTTGATTCCTAGGCAAATGGTGGACCTAAGTAATTTGGTCGCGTTAAGTCAAACCCATTCGACCGATCACAGCTAACATTGAATTGACATAAGCCGACCAGCTGACGTAGATCCGTCAAGTGCCTAGAATCAATTTCCTCGATGGTACATTTTCCTTCATAAAAAGTAGCAAGTGTCCGATTTATCTACTAAATATAATATTATTATTAATGTAAAAGTGCGTTTTTTACTTTGTCGTGACTCGTGTCATAACTGCTAATTTAGTTTTGATGGGTATACTTTCGGTTCCGGACAAAGGATAGTTTTTATTTAGGAAGCCGGTTTTTGAAGTAGCAAGAAATAAAACACAATAATATATTATACAGAGTACTGGGTATAGCAAAACAATGTGATAATACTTTAGGTTGTGTAAGTGGCCGTTGTATAGAGTTCACTGTGAAAGTAGTATCGCTAAAAGAGTAATTGAGGAGCGT
The DNA here is from genome assembly GCA_905187585.1 of Cyaniris semiargus. Taxonomy (NCBI): domain Eukaryota; kingdom Metazoa; phylum Arthropoda; class Insecta; order Lepidoptera; family Lycaenidae; genus Cyaniris; species Cyaniris semiargus. The sequence continues at coordinate 7,685,495 of LR994566.1, read as the reverse complement.
CTGTTCAGAAGGTCGTATTTCACTTAGCAAAAAAAATTTTTTTATGTTTGTTTTGAATTTATGGCATAAAAATACATCGAATGAGCCTAAATATTGGTTCAAAAGAGGCATATTTTCCATAGAAATAACACTGACAAAATTTGAATTTCAATCAAAGCGGCGTATTTCTGCACCAAATCAGATGAAGTTGTTCCCTCCGAATGTTTTAGACAAAACAGGCATATTTCTTTTACGAATAGCATCTTAAAATTTTCGTTCTATTCAAAAGGTCATATTTTTTTTCATACTTTCCCGCTCTAAATAAAAATCGATCTAATCGATTAGAAACGCTAGTAATGGCTGTATACGGAATATTGCCAGTGCCATTATGAAACTATACTGCAAGTAAAAAAGAAACATTGTCTCTGCATTGCGTATCAGAAAAAAAAACACATCAAAGATGACAGGTTTTTTTCTAAGACAACGGTTGATTGATTTTCGGTGTGAGTGGATCGAATTACTGTGTTTGGAAGCTTATTTTTTCATTTGTATATTGCAAATTATCTTAAAAATGGAGGAGCAAGGTTTAGTCGAAACTTTAAATGCTGGGTCAAGAAAAAAAAATTTAATAAAAATGTGTTAAAATATTTTTGTTTATTTTTACAAAGTTGAGTACCTAGATACCTTAACATAACAATTTTACAATTTACTGAACCATTGTAGGTACTTCCAATATTCTAGTCGAAAAGTCTTATTTCTAAAGGTGACTATTCAAAAGGTCATATTTCTTTAAGTGACATATCAAATGGTCGTATTTCTGAGTTGTCCGATCAAAAAGTCGTATTTCTAAACTAATATATGAAAAAAAAAAAATATGCATTCGTTTTTTTATATTTTTTTAAATGTAGATTGTATTGTTTTGATAACCTAAATATGAATCGACGTTAAAATATATTTAAAATTTCATAGAAAAGGAACAATCAATATTTTTTAATTATTGTAAATTTTGTTTACCATGGAAATAAGACCTTTTGAACAGATGCTCCTCAATTGTAACTAGTTTATGGGTAAATTTCAAATTCATGTCGGGGCATTTCTCATAGAAATGGTCAAAATTACCTCTTTTAGCACTGCTACTTCACCTGCTATGCTACACTGGTGGTCTACCCTCATTATGGATTTTCAAGGTCACATCTCCTGATGCGAGAAGAATTTTTTACCCGACCTAAAAAAAGTGCACATCGCTAAAGAAGTTTTCACTTCAGAACAAATCTAATTTACTCTCACACTGGTTTATCCTGGCACAGCAACAACATTAGAATATAATCCCGGTTTAATTCCACGGACTTAATCTTGCAGCACCGGGATTCCTAATGTGGGTGTATTTTTCATCCGCTCACCACAATATTGCGCTGGAAATTAACATCATATTTCCATGTGCTAAGGGATTTAAATGACTCTGTCTTTATCAATCATCATCACGATTCATGTCATCATGACAGAGCAGAATTTAAGAGTGAATTAAGTATTTAAAAACTTCCACAGCCGAACAAAGTACCTTCTTTTTACAAGTTGGTTAATATTATGACGTGTTATCTAAACATAATACAAAATTACTAGATGTTATATATGCGCAAAAGTTCGCTTATAGCATACTAGCTGTGCCCCGCGGTGTTACCCGCGGTTTAAGTGATATTTAATGAAAGACTATGAAAAGTACCAATAATAGGGGTCAAAACGGGACAATACATGGTTCTATAATGGTTTATGGTAGTGATGATGATGATGATGAATGTAATTTGCATAGTAGCATATGCTTTCCGTTCTTAAAACAACGTCGGAACTCCCAAACTTCTATCTACATATAAAGAGTCAGGAGTTCTATCAGCACCTATATTCCTTGGTGCAAAATCTTACTTGTTGGTAGCATATACTTGAATACTGCTCACGAAACCGAAGTCACCACACGTTTCCATATAAATTTTTGGTGAGTTCCCTCAATATCTTATGGATCCCTTCATCAGGTCACCACTTTTATGAATATGGTACCAAATTGGGATGATAACCTATACACCAAGAGAAAAATTTTGAAAATCGGTTCATAAACGGCGGAGTAATCGTTGAACATAAAAAAACGAATATAACACCTCCATTTTGAAAGTCGATTAAAATTGTAGCCAATGTGTTATTTTGATGTATAAGCTATATTATTGTAAAGTTTCATTAAAATCCGTTCAGTAGTTTTTGCGTGAAAGAGTAACAAACATCCACACATCCATACACACCATAAAGTTAATATACCTAGCGGAATAGAGAAACAAAGGCCTGAGCAAGCGAGATGTCACTATCAGTAACACTGCGTGCTAAAAAGAGACGTGTGATACATGACAGCAGAACTCTTTTTTTGACGTCCAGTCGGCACTTATCGGCACGTTGACAATTTAATCTCATAGAATTCATGTTCAATCATGCTTGTGTAAGTGTATACGTATACATATTTTTACACACAGATGTAAACCAATTTCGGTTCCGTTTGACAGCTCGAGATTGTTGCTCTATTCCGCTAGGTATATTAACTTTATGATACATACATACATACATCCAAACTTTTGCCTTTATAATATTGGTAGGATTAAGGAAAATTTTTCGGGAAATGAACTTACGTTCTTATCTGAGACGGTATCTTTGAACCTAATAATTGCAAGATAATTGGTTGAGAGGCTCAGAGGTAGGTAACGGGCAGACAGGCAATTTTCAATATTAGGATCTACCTGTTTCAACATAATATTATCTCAAAGTAAAATTTGCCCTGCATCATAAACTTTTTTCATAAATCTTTCTTTGAAACGTTTACGTATGTAATATAACTATATAATTAAATTATATTATACATGTAATTTGAAAACTTGAATTGAATTTATTTATTAAGCATTTTTGGTTATCAAGTTTTCAGAAGGGTACCTTTCTCTTAGGCTTAATTTCAGTTATTTTTAAGTCTAGCATTTATTCGCACTGGCAAAAGACATAAAATTGATAGCACTATATAACTGCTGTTCGTTTTGATCATCGTAAAACCTGGTGCATTGTTTTAAAGAATTTATGACTCGAAAATGGTATTTTATAGTCGGATACAAGTATTTCTGTTTTATATCATCATCAGTATTGAAAAAATCACTTTTGACCAGTGGTAGGTATCCAACATTTTTTTTAAATACGTAAAAAAATAACGTTGTTCAAAATGAGGTTTATTATTATTATCTTTAACTTTACGCGGGCCACTGAGGAAGTCTCAGTGGGCTACAGGTTGAGTATAGCTGCTTTATACAGTACCACAGAATATATATTAGTAGTACCAACAGTACAGAGATATTTTTGTACGATATCAATTAAGGCCATCCCCCGAGCAAACGACCTTGACCATACATTTGACGCGTTGCCGAGATCGCACAAATATCCTATTTTTTTTACTTATCTTAGTTCAAAATTGATCTAAAAAAAATTTAAAACGGGGAATATGTAGTTAATGAAATTATCTATCTATTGTCGTGTGTTTCAAATAAACGTAATTTGTAAATACTAGGGAGATGCTGAAAGTATGCTTCAATTTTAATAAATTGGTATTACTTTGGAAGCTAATATAATGAGTATAATAAAATAAAAAAAAAATTAAAACGGGAAAATGAATGTTGATATACTGAAGATTATTGCTGTATTTTTATTATAACTTTGTAGCTTTCAAATTATGAGTTTATAAGGCTCTAAATACGGTAAATTACGGAATCTCCGTAGGGGAAGGCCCTTAACAGATGTTTTGAATACCTAGTCTTAGCCAAATATCATCATCATCATATTTGGCTCTACATCTTAATAGTGCTGACTAAATGCCAAATTATTACATTATAATATTATTCTTCGTTTGAAATTGTATAAGGTAAGCCGCACTACGCGGCACCGAAGCTACGCGAAAGAAAACGTAAATATTATAGTCAGTGTAATGGAACTTGAAGTGTCGCGTTGCACAGCAGCTCTACTGCAGCTTGTCTTTATAGTGTGATCTCACTGTTAACTGTTAAGGCCCGATATACGAGGAGGCCGATCGATCCGGTCGGATTGACGCAGCGGCAGGTCGACCTGACCGATCTTGTTTTGTGCATTATCTTGTGTGTGTATAAGTCAAGACGCAGGAGAGGTCGGTCTGATTCGATCGACCTCTCAAGTCTCAATATAGGGGGTCTTAAAAGATAAGAGCGAGGCATCGTATAAGGTATTATCGCATTGTATGCCACAAAGCTGCACCAGCGTATACTCTCCCACTTCGTCTGTTGTTCAGTAAAGTAAAGTCAATTAAGTATCTTGTAAAAATTCGTTGCATTGCCGTTGCGGCAATGCAAAGTAACGTAACAACAAGTAATAAAAGATAATCCCACAAAAAACATTTCTTGTAAAATGTTGCCGAGACGACCACATAAGATTTACCCTGTGAAAAAGTTATGAGATCTCATGTAGAGCCAAGCTTCTGAATCTATACTCCTAACTCTACTGACGCTAACCTCAACAAATTCTAAATACCAGTTAATGTTTCAGTTCTTTTCGTAAGTTCGTTCTCTTAAGTACTTATTAATAGGTTTTTTAGTTACTGTCTACAGACCCGTGTAAACTCTTATATCCTAATTCATAAAATTGGTAAAAGTCTCATATAAACCTCCCCCCATTTTAGGGAATGGGGGGCGAAAGTTATAAGTTTATGAATTTTTTTGGTTGGTTGTATACTAAACTTAGATTACGTACCAAATTTCAGCTTTCTAGAACCTCAGGAGGTAGCCAAACATTTTTATGATCATCAGTGTGTCAGTATGAGTGTATAAGTGTGACAGTGACGAAATCGGTGTATTATAGATATCAATAAAATCTAAAGAATAAGAGCTATTCAATTGAGACTTTCTATGTTTAATTATTTTACTATTGAAATCATATCCTTAGAATATGAACTATCTGGTACATCGAAAACCAACTCTATGAGGGTTCAAAAAAACGACGAAACACTTCGAAAAAAGGTAGGTAGTGCCCTTGCGCTTCGCTTGGTTCGTCTGGATAATATAATTCACGATCGTGTGTCAGTATTCCATTCATACACTTAGTAATATAACTTAGTAGTAGTCTATTGACTAAAATTTTGAATAACACAAAATAGGTTTTATCTCAGATTCTGTTTGCGTAGATTTTGTAGTAAAATCTGCTTAATTTTACAACAAAACCTTCTTCATTTAAATTTCAATTCACGTATTCAAACCCAAATTACGAGGAGTTCATAAGCCTTAGAGATTATCAAAGTTTGCGGTACAGTTTAACACAATTAACACAAAACCTTAGACTTAGCGGCTGCGGAGGTGTGTGTGAACTTTATATTCGTTTACGTTAAATCACTTAGTGCTAATTAAGTTTTTGAATATCCCTTTAGCGGCAGTTTTTTTGGAATAGGTATTTTTTAAAAATTTAAGTGAGGGATTTTTTTTAAATTTTACTGAGTGAGTGTAAGTAATATTATCACCCTCTCTTTCTAGCGTTAGGCGAATATGTATGCTTTCTCTGCTGTTTCGTTTTATCTCGGCACTCTCGGAGTGTAGGTATCCCGTTGTTTGTTATATTGATTGACTCGTAAGTTTACTATAATTTTTGATTTTAGAATATCATCCACTAAAAAAAAATTTCAAAGTCATAAATGGTATTTAAATATTCTTTAATGTTTTAAAAACTTTTCTAATCCTATTATTCGAAAGTATAGACCTTGTGATTGACGATTAAACAGCACAATATCGTCACAGCATAAAATTAAAACACAGTAGAGTAACTCAACCGTTTGTCTATGAAATCAAACTCGCTTAAAGCATATACAAACGAGATACTGCACTGTTTTGCATTTTTAAACCACGCTAAGGTGTGCGTGGTGCATTTTGGATAATAGTCACTACACCAATAAAGACGGTCTACTGTATAATTTTCTACCCTCAAGGGATAAAATAGAGGATATACCGATCGGGCTGAGATTTTGATACCTAAATAATAATAATACTTCTTAACGCGAGCGAAGCCGCGGGCAAAAGCTAGTAATTTATATTGTGGTATTATTTAGAGAGGATTGAAAAAATAATTAAGTGGGACAATTCGAATTTCTTTTGGCTTTCACCATAGATGTCTCAATGTGGACTCACTTTATAAACATTTTCTTCTTGCAAATAAATTTTTTCACACAATTTCGACGTGTTACAGATGAAACTGTCTTTGTCTGATACTTAAGAAAAGTCATGTTAGAGTTGTCTAACATGACTTTTCTTGTATTATTTTCTTGTGTATTAGTTGTAATACTTGTTATAAGTTGATCTAATTATCCATATTAATATAAATGCGATAGTGTGTCTGTCTATCTGTCTGCCTTTTACTTCTTCACGCCCAAACCACTGAACAGATTTTGCTGAAATTTAGTATGAAGATACTTTGAGTCCAGGGAGAGGACATAAGAAACTTTTATTCCCGAAAAAATTTACGGTTCCCGAGTTATAAACGAATTTTTGCGCAACGAAGTTGCGGGCATTATCTGGTTTTTTATAAGTGCAGGATTTCATGTTTAAGTGTTTTATCGTAGTAAGAAAAAGTATTCGACCACTAAAATATGATATTCTAGGCCCTTAATATAAAGTTTCAATTTTTTATTTATTTATTTTATGAAATAAGGGGGCAAACCAGCAAACGGGTCACCTGATTGAAAGCAACTTCCGTCGCCCATGGACACTCGCAGCATCAGAAGAGCTGCAGGTGCGTTGCCGGCCTTTTAAGAGGGAATAGGGTAATAGGGTAGGGAAGGGAAAAGGGTAGGGGATTGGGCCTCCGGTAAACTCACTCACTCGGCGAAACACAGCGCAAGCGCTGTTTCACACCGGTTTTCTATGAGCCCGTGGTATTTCTCCGGTCGAGCCGGCACATTCATGCCGAAGCATGGCTCTCCTACGTAAACTGTGTATCTAGTAATATTTTCAATCTATTGTGGTCGAATCCAATCAATTATTTAATGGATTGTTTTATGGTTTCCTTCAATTTATTGGACGAAAGATTTAAACGGACCTAGTAAAAAATATATTTTTAAACGGGACCGCTGTAAGCCTACCTTAGCTTAGTATCGTAAGCTGTTTAATTTGTTTCTAGTAGGAAAGTTGCTGCCGTAAAAAGGTTATTTTCAGTATTTATAATAATATTCATAATAAATAACTTCATATATTCGAAACTTATCATAATAATATTGTTTCAAAACGAAATATTTAACCTAGTATGTATTATTACCATTTAAATGATATATGTTACCGTTTATGTGCGTAAACCAGTTAGACTGCAGATTAACAAGGCATTCTGCAGATTATCTGGATGAGACAGTTAAAGGGCAAAAAAATTATTCTATCCTCATTAAATTACATAAAACAAGTTCTTGTTTGAAAAAAACTTATTATTTAGTTGTAGAGAATTATTAAATATATTTTTTGGACATAGACAAAGGAATAAATTATGAAATTTTAAGTAAAATGTTAACTCTACTAATAAAATATAACAGATTGTATCAACTTGAAAAAAATCAATCAAAACAACAACAGTCTTAGGTTGACAAGCTTAATTCAAAGTTTTTAGGACTTTTACCTGCTTTTACGAAGGAATAGAATGCAAACTAAGTGGGTAAAGTGCAAAATATATAAGCTATTTTTATTATTAATTTCACACTTTAACGGATGGTATCAGGGAATCTGCAGATTACCTAGGTAATGTGTACTTTAACGTATTCTGCATTCGAACAGTAACATATATACTTTTTAAAGTTTGCGGTATATCTTTTGGTCCTCTAATAATTTTAGGTAATAAATAGTACGGGAGCCCTAGGACAATTTTTTTTTATTACTATCAAGCTAATTTTTTGTGAGTAGCATCATTTTGATAAGACGAACAACATTTTTATGTGCGAAAAATCTTGAAAGTGGTAGCTAACAGAAATAGAAAGGATTTAGATTTTAGGTTTTAGGGTTCAGTAGTCAACCAAGTTTTGTTGATTACAGAACCCTATAATGGATTGGCTGATTTTTTGTATATTTTTTTTTATGAAATAAGGGAGCAAACGAGCAAACGGGTCACCTGATGGAAAGCAACTTCCGTCGCCCATGTACACTCGCAGCATCAGAAGAGCTGCAAGTGCGTTGCCGGCCTTTTAAGAGGGAATAGGCTAATAGGGGAGGGTAGGGATGGGAAGGGAAGGGAATAGGGGAGGGGATTGGGCCTCCGGTAAACTCACTCACTCGGCGAAACACAGCGCAAGCGCTGTTTCACGCCGGTTTTCTGTGAGAACGTGGTATTTCTCCGGTCGAGCCGGCCCATTCGTGCCGAAACATGGCTCTCCCACGTAGTATTGATAGGTTATTAGTTATATAATTTAAGAGTAACATTGTCCTACAAATAAAACATTCCATATTTTAGTACCATCAATTCAAAGTATGAAATTCTTTCTAACAGAGATAGAAAGAATTTCATACTTTGAAGCTACCACTTTCGAGATTTTTCGCAAATAAAAATGTTGTTCGTCTTATCAAAATGAAGCTACTCACAAAAAACTAGCTTGATAGTAATAAAAAAAAAATTGTTCTAGGGAACCCGGACCATACATTATTTTCAATATAAAAACTATCATATCTCCTTTTTTAACCAAAAAGGAGGTGGTCATATGTTCGGCTGTGGATATTTTTTTCCACAGCCGAACGGGTCCATTTCCTTGACGCATATAATGTCTTACAATATTAGGAAAGTTTTATTAGGAGGTCACCGTATCAAAAGTCACGCTATCAATTTTAATAATAAAATTATGTATTTACATAGTATTTGCATACTGGCACCTGGTACGATAAATGACATTTGAGTGAACTTGTTTTAAAATGGCCTTACTTTAGATCAGGGGTTCCCAATCTTTTTCAGCCTGCGGCACAGAATTACATGTTACAATATTTTGTCACGGCGCCCTACTCTGTCCAAGTGCGAGTCGGACTCGAAGAATCACGAAGGGTTCTGTACCCTTATAGAGCAAAAATTGGCCAAAAATTGTGTTTTATATATGGGAGCCCCCCTTAATTGTTTATTTTATTGTAATATTTTTATTATTTAATAAAGTACACATATAATCAAAGACTTTGTGAAAATTTCAAGGGCCTACCTACCAAGGGCCATTATTGATATCGAGCAAAAAAAAAAAAAACACGTTTGTTGTATGGGAGCCCCCCTTAAATATTAATTACATTTTGTTTTTAGTGTTTGCTGTTATAGCGGCAATAGAAATACATAATCTGTGAAAATTTCATAAGTCTAGCTATAGTAAGGTCTAGTCTAGTTAGGAAATAAATGTATTTTATTTATTTATGTATCATAATCAAAACTAATAAAATACTACCCACTAACCTAGTTTTTTAGATCCTTGTTACTAACAATTTGGGCCTTAGTAGCTCTCAATATAGAATTTATTTATTTATTTATTTATTTATTTATTTATTTATTTATTTATAGCGGTTCTTGATATACAGCCTGGAGAGAGACAGACAGCAGACGGACAGACATCGAAGTCTTAGTAATAGGGTCCCGATTTTACCCTTTGGGTACGGAACCCTAAAAAGTAAAAGTACCAAACTAATTTTAATTAATTACTATTTATTACATACACTTCCTTGTATACTAATAAAATAATCGTTCTAACAGCATAGTCGGCTTTTCTACTTGTTATTTATAATAAAGGTAAAAAATCTGGTAGTTTTTATTAGGGTTCCGTACCCAAAGGGTAAAAACGGGACCCTATTATTAGGACTAACGTGAAACTGACCCATTCGTGCGGTGTCACAAAAGCCGTCGAACGAAAAACATAATGACGTTTTGTTTGTTCAAAACGAACGTAGAACATGACAATTTCAATTAAAAACAATTATCTAGCTGTTACTCTTAATAAACAATGATTAAGGATGATATGTTGTATAATACAACTATACACTTATACAATGTGTTCTTTTATGATGTAAAAAAATACGTATGGCACTTGGGGACTGCCGCGGTAAAGCCATTGCATATGAGTTTTTATCTTCTTATGTACGCACACAAACACCGTGCCAAAGTCTGGCAACGCCGCACGCCGCAGTCGGAGTGGGGTGTGTTAGGTTTTTTCGTTACGGAATTTCCTCATTCGGTCGCCGCGCTCAAAACCCGCGATAAAAGCTATGTAATAGCTTAAAATGTAATAAAAAAAAGCATTTATTTTTCAAATATATTTCTGTTAAAATAATTTTCTGCTGTACAGTATTTTTGACGATCAAAAAATACTTGCTGCTTCAAACTGATGTAACAGCAAACGTCGCGTTGTTTGACGTAATTTCACATCATTTCATATTAGCAAAAATGTTGATGAGTCCGAAATTAATGAGTATTGTATTACGACACAATATTTGTTTTGCCTTTTTCAGTGTTTATTTTTTTATCGTTAAAAATGTTAAAAGTACTTTGTTACTATTGACTTCGTTCACTGTGATACAAAATTCATGATATGAAAGATAGTTTTTTCATAGCTATTCGTTTGATACTTAATAGGCTACATGACCTACTTTTTTTCTTCATGCTAACCGCTTCTTAATCATTCATTTTCACCAAAAAAACTAATATTTTTTTTATTTTAAACAGTAGAAACCCATAAAAATGTTGCTTGAAAAAATATGCCTTTTAAATGGCGCCGAAAACACTGTCCGCCATAGTGTGACGTCATATTTTTTGTATTTTATACTTTATTGAATTTTTCATGTGCTAAACGTACTTGTCTAAAAGTGAAAAAAAATTAGAAAATAATTAAATAAGAAATGAGAAATCATTTGTAATGACTAATGTTGAAAACTTTTGGAGAAAAGTTTTGGCCATTTCATTTCCCAACTGCAGTAAATGGAGATAATATATATGAAACTGATGTTTTATTTGAATTATTCAAGAAAATATATTTAACAAATCTTTCTAGGCTTATTCTTATTATTTATCTACAAATAAACTTATAACGAGCGCGTTAAATAAAAGATATTTAATTACTAGTGTGATGACGTCACAAATCGGAAGTACCGCAAAAGCGTTTTCGTCAGTACAAATTACAAAATATAAAATCATATTTTCAAATCGACTTTATTTATCAATCATAAGCTTTTATTTGATGATAAGGGTGAAATACGGTTTCCTAGGCAAAGTTCTACTAGAAATATGCATTTGTTCAATGAAACTGAATATAGGTCCAGTAGCCTATTAAACTAAAAAATCTAGTAACTGAAATTAATATGATGTTCGAAAGTAATGCTCACTTAAAGTCTTTCCTAACAAACAATATTATTTAAACTTTTTCTCTCCTTATATTATTATTTAAATGTTATTATTGTGATACATATTATAATAAGTTTAACATCATCCTGTATTCAATAAAAGCAGTTGTACCAACTTGTTGGCGTTGCCAACTCATTAAAAAAACATCTCGTAGCATAACTCTACAGTCGCTTAGTGTGTTTAAATTATTATGCGATTTGAAACAAAAATTATATTAAGAAAAGTATAACTTATATTGCATAATATATTATAATGACAAAGATTTATATAATTTAATGTGAATTTTATTTACTTAGTGACGTATCTTATACTCTTATCATATCAGTAAAAACTATATTTATAAAGCAAAGAACAATAACGTGATAGTAGTGAGAACAGACAGACAGATTTATTGTCTTGTGCGAAAAAGTTCAATATTTATATGTTATTTATTACAATAAATAATGTCTACAGAGATTGGAATAGCTCCATCGAAAGGTAAGTTTAATTTTTTTTAATTATTTTTTTTTCAATTTAAGAAACGGGTTTTATAATTTGTAATAAACTATTAGAACGTTTTTTTTTTTAATTTTTCTTTGCGGATGTAAAAACAAAACAAGTAATAATTTAAAAATTAACGTCTAACTATTGCTATTATGAAGAATATTTAATATTAAAGTGGGACAGATTTTGGGAAAGATTATTTTGCAATATTTTTTACCATTAATATTTTATATATTAATTTTGTTTTTAACTTCATCAAAAGCGATATAGCCGTAAAGGAGCCTATTAACTTCTAAGCAGTTTCCTTCATTAAGTCTTTCCACTCTACAACATAAGTTAAAGTAATAAATAATCTTGTATTTAACTCGGCTGAAAGTTTTTAAGCCGATTAATGGATAAGCCAGTTCGGAAATGTTGTTATCTTATTAATGAGTTAATAAACTTTAGGAATTGCTTCTAATTAAGCGGTTTGCTAGCTAAAATTGTAGACTAACAGCTTTAAAATATAGAAAGCAACTTTAAAATTTTTGTGCCAATAATAATATAGTTATAACTCTTATAATATCAATTAATGCTGCTCGCAACCGACTTCAAAAAAATGAGGTTGTCAATTCGACGCGTATGTATGTAATATTCCCAGAACTGCCCAGTTTTCGTATATTATGTTAGTCTATATCAGCATCTGAGCAAATGTGCCAAATTTAAAAAGTGTATGTATGTATGTATGATGTATGTATGTATGTTTTTATGTTTGTGTTTGCATATCTCTAGAACTACAAGTCCGATTTAAGTAATTCTTATTTTGTTGTACCTAATAGGTATTGTTCAACATAGGGAACAGTGAAAGTTTTATCAAAATCGGTGCAGTAGTTTTTGAGATAGGGAATTTTAATTCTCAATTACGTATAATTTTGAAGTCAGTTTTATTTTTTTTAAATACTATTATTGTGTATTTATGTAGTTGTAACTCTAATGTTATCCGCAACTATCTCCAGTAGACCTCTTGAATTTGATTATGTACTATTCCACGATAAAAACTGCTCTTTAATCTTTCTCGAAACTTAGGATAGCTCTATACCAAATTTTATCTTAATCGGTTCAGTAGTTTGAGTATAAAACGGTAACACAGACGGACAATAGACAAGCATATTTTCAGAAAAAAACACAACGTATTGTTCATAATGTTGTAATCATTGAATATCTCTATATAAATAAAATGAATTTTCAATTTTGTTAGTCTCGCTAAAACTCTAGGACGACTGAACCGATGTCCGTGGAAGTCCGTGGAATTATAGCAAAAACGGTTCAGGGGTTTGGTAACAGACATACAAACACACCTTCCCATTTATTGGTTTAGTATGAACCAACCTCTATGTTTTTCTTTCAACGCGCCTAAAGAAGTTTCATTAAAAAAGTTACACACTCTCGAGTGTAATCGTGCGCGAAAATTTAATCTCACTTGTTGGCTTTTCCTCATCGAAGTTAAGCAAATATTTGTATTGAAGATATTTTAATTTGAAAATATTGTTACACAATTTCACGGCCTTTTAATATTACTTCTGATTAAAATGATACTTCTGTCCAAAATACACGCAACATTATTACATATTTATTTATAATATTATTTCGACCCTGTTGTCATGACAGACACGACTTGGAATTTCGCTCTCAAGGGCCTAAAGAAGTTTCACTTATAATAATTATTCGGACTAGCATAATTATATTATTATAATTATTTAAAAAGTCATACTCTTGGCAAAAAAATAATTCATGGTGCGAAACAATTTTGTCGATAGATTATTACGTGTATGATATGAACGTAGAGAAAGGATAGAAACAGAAGCAAAAAATAATTTAAGACGTTCTACGAATAACATAAACTAGTTTTTATTATTCGTAGAAGATGTTTGATAAACTAGAAAGGTGAAATGCATAATCCTCCTTATTGTTTCGCCGTAGTTGGGTAAAACATATATCATAATAATTATAATATTATAAAACTGAAGAGTTTGTTTGTTTGTTTGAACGCACTTATCTCAGGAACTATAATTATATACTATAATTATCTACTTATATATTTACATACTATAATTATCTCACACTTTACAATTCATGGAAATCATGTATAATAGCCGCAAGATACTTCAGTAATAAACATGAATTTATTTTATAATGTTTATTGAAAAATAAAATAAACTCAAGTATCCAAAGTGTAATAAAAAAATCGACCAAGTGCGAGTTGAACTCGCGCACGAAGGGTTGCGTACCATTATAGAGCAAAAATAGTAAAAAATTGTGATTTTTGTATAGGAGCCCCCCTTAAATATTAATTTTATTTAAATTTTATTATTAATTATTAAATCATAAATACAGCTGAGTATTTTGTGAACATTTCAGGTGCCAATATTTTGTCATCATATTGATACCGAGCAAAAAGTGTTTTATTTTGTTTTTAGTATTTGTTGTTAGCCGCAACCGAAATACATAATCTGTAAAAACATCAACTCTCTAGCTATTACCGTTCTTGAGTTACAGCCTGGAGACATACAGACAGACGGACAGACGGACAGACGGACAGACGGACAGACATCGAAGTCTTAGTAATAGGGTCCCGTTTTTACCCTTTGGGTACGGAACCCTAAAAAAGACATGTCCGAATAATTGACAATATATGAAAAATCAACTCTCTACCACATCGCGGTTCTTGAGGTACCTACTACCTACTGACAGACAGATGTACGGACAGACATCGAAGTTTCAGTTATAGGGTCCCGTTTTTAACCTTAGGGTACAATACCCTAAAATCCAACCAATCTTAATATCCTTACTAATTTTATAAATGTGAAAGTGTGTCTGTCTGTCTGTTACCTCTTCACGCCCAAACCACTGAACCGATTTTGTTGAAATTTGGTATAGAGATACTTTGAGTCCCGGGAAAGAATAAAGGATCATTTTTATATTTTTTTGGCGCAACGATGTGCGGGCGTCATCTAGTTGTAACTAAATACTTATGCTATTTAATTATAACAAATGTAAACTTAAACAAAATATCTTATCGGTTATCTCTATATTTACAGATGAGACGAAAACAAAGGACTCTATGGAAATATTGGAGGAGGCATTAGTTGTGTGTGGATTTGGAAAATTTAACATAGTCCTACTAGCTGCTACACTATGTACGGGGTTTGCTGCTATGATCATAACTACTACTTCAGCGTACATCTTGCCGATAGCTGAATGTGATCTGAAGATGGACATAATGCAGAAGGGGCTTTTGAACGCTATACCTTTCTTTGGTGAGTATTGATTCGTCTAATTACATTTGTAGTAAATTAGACCACGTAAGAAATGTAAGGCTAGATCACAGACATAAATCAAGATAGATACCGCATGTGTATGTACTTCGCGTGCCATATCGCGTTCCCAAACGACGAGCAATGCTCGTCTTTCGAAAGTCTGTTCTTTAGTCTGCTATCGGAATCGGACGTCAATCGGAATTTTAAAAATGCCTAAATGCCTAAAAGTGCCGTATTGAGCTGTAGAAATTGAAATAGAAACGTTGGCCTTGATAATGGACACGTTTCTTATCATCGGTACGTCACAGTAGGTAGTAAAAAAGTGGCACGCTCGTTTTCATACAATGGAGCAACATGCGGTATCTATCTTGATCTATGTCTGTAGGCTAGATTTATATGCGTCCTCGTAAACAAGCGGTTTGGCCGCTACAGCGCGAGATCACAAGCAATAGTATGTAACGATTTGTCTAAATAGCGGCGCGGTCGCGTTGTCATTTACATTTACAATTATTGTACTTGTGAAAACGCGGTATAGCCGTCACACCGCGCGTCCGGGCGGACGCATATTAAAAGAGCTTTAGCTTTAAGATCGCTATAGATGAGTAGGCCGATCGAATGTTGTTGGATTGATCGCAAGACGACCAATTAGGCTTCTGCATGCATAGGGGCCTTTCGGCTAGAAGTCTAAACAAAATCTGTATATATGAAATTAAGATCTAGATTCGTTAATTAATTTATTATGATTATTTTGAGGATACAAGAAATATCGTATAGGACGAAGAATCTAATAGCTTTATTTAATTTAGTGCTGTACATAATTATTTATCAGTCAAGATAGTATCTTGAAATATGTATTTTAATACAATATGAATTCTCTCATGATGACTACATTTTTAAATTACGAAGAATTTTAATATATTCTGTGAATAAAATACTGCTTCAATTTTACTTTAAAGTAAGTGAATGAAATACTATTTTAATATAATTTAAATTATACCTTTATAGACTTTTAAACAAGTGCAAGAATTATACGTAGCACATCAAATCATTTCAATGTTTAGTTTTTTTTGGATTTGCTACACCAGTTCGCTGCTCTGTCGTTGTGCACGTTTTACTTGCGGGAAACATCTAGAAGCTAAGTATCATATTATCTTTGTTGCTACCAGATGAAGCCCGCAACTTTTTCCATCTTCTATTTCCTGGGATGTATCTTACTATTATAATAAACGTGAAGTGGTTGACACATTTGTCTAGTGTGTACTTTTTCTTCTAGGTCAAGTTGGAGCATCGTTATTCACTGGTTTCATATTGGATGTATTTGGAAGACGAGTATTTCTGATAGGGGGAAACTTCGCTCTGTTCGTCCTAACTATCCTGGAGGGATCTTCCCAAAACTACTGGATGTTGGTCGTCGTGAAACTTATTCAAGGAATACCGTATGTATTTATAGATCTACCAGAATCTGATGGCAATTTTTGACAGCAGATTTTCAAAAAATATCCTTGATATCATTGAATAAATTTTTATATTTGCATGTTTAACACACAGAATCAGCCGCTATAAGAAAAAAAAGGATCAAAATGTTTTATTCCAATTACCCCGGTATTGCTAGAGTCAATTTATTTTCTAATTTTTTGCCATCAGATTCTGGTAGACCTATACTTTTAATGATTTAAGTTTGTTGGCGATATAAATTTTCAAATGGGGAATATTATGCAAAGATCGGAGCAGAGGGTGATACTAGCACATGCAGTAAACAATCCGATCAAAATCTGATACGTTCCGACCAAAATCACTTCAAAATATTGACAGAAACGTTGTCAAATGTCGAACACAATTTTTTTTACTGTCTGTGCACGGACTTAAAAAAAATACGGACGTAGCATTACACTATAAAGAGGTAAAGGATGCAAGGTACGACAATTTCGTTTATTGTACACGTGACCAACACTCACACACGCAACTAGGTACTACAACCCGCTGTCATTGTACATTGGGTGACGGAGCCAATGACACGCACACATCCTGCAAGGGCGGACATAACTATGCTTCACTCGTGATTAGACAAGGTTACGTCCGTATTTTTTTTACGTCCGTGTGTCTGTGCTGGTGCTGCCTCTTGCATAAAATTATTGCAGTAATATATCTATTACATAGCTATAAGCTTTGCATACAGTATAGTATAGTAGTGTAAAAGATGATCTATTTTTTCACTTGGTTATAAATTTTCAGCTTGAGTTTTTGTTTCACGGCTGTCACCCCAATGCTGACTGAGATGACTAGTATGAAGATACGAGACAGAATAGTGCTAATGAATGCTTGTTTTGTTTCACTCTCATTGATAGTAGCAGCTCTAATGTCATGGGCGATGTTACCCCTACAAATTGACATCGTCATTTGGAAAGGCTACTTTGGTACGTATTTACTCAGTTTAATAAATACTAAATATTTACATATCAACCGTTACTGAAATAACATACAATGATGAGCTCATAATACAGCTTAATAGTTATTAATCGAAATTATATGAATCAAATTATTGGGGCCCGAGTATATTCCCTTGAGGCACTCCATTACAATACAATGTTGTTTTACAGAATTACACGCTTGGAATGTTTATTTGTATACTTGTTCGGTTTGGAGTCTAATGGGGGGTATATTGTTTTACATTCTGCCTGAGAGTCCAAAATATCTGCTGTCCCATGGACAAGAAAATGAGGCGTTGGTTGTTTTGAAGAATATTTACAGATTAAACACTGGCAAAGATGAAGACACCTTTCCGGTAAGACAGAAGAATATAATTCATAATGCTATTTAATGTAAGGCTATCTTATATTCTAAGCTTTAATACATTTATTCGTAAAAATTAAAGCAGAGTGAGGTTGTTAATAATAGTAATCATTCCCGATCTCCACAGAATTGTGAAAAGTAAATGGTTCTAATCGATTAAAATAAATAATTTTCAGATTAAATCATTAAACCAGAAAAACGCATACAGCGAAACGGTGAAAAGAAGTCTTAAAGAACAACTGGTACGCGCAACCCATGACATAAAGGAACTGTATCGACAGCCGCTACTGTGTAGACTGATATTGTTCACATTTATAGGTTTTGTATGTTTGTGGAAGTAAGTAAAATGGCTAGTGTATTAGTATTACACACTATTTACTACACTTTTTTCGTACTAAATTAGCAGACAGTCAACAGCCTCTAAGATGACTTATCAATTGAACCAAACATCCATCATCAAAATAATCGTTATTGGTCGGTTAAAATATTTTGTTGACTACTTCTCTGCAAACTTAATTTAGATAAGCAGCAATCATTTCTCAATTTACTTAAATATTTCTAAAGTTCTGCCTATAATATATACAATGTGTCCCGACACCGGTGTCCGATCCTTTAATGAAACCTATGGCATATTTTATCGACAAATTGGCTAAAAAAGTTGGAGAAAAAAATTTTTTGATAGCCAATTTGTCAATAAAATATGCCATAGATCATGACACTAAAGGATCGGACACCAGTGTCGGGACACATTGTATATGTATCTACTAATAAAATTCATAAATCACATTTACAGTTACACATCTCTAAGACTGTGGTTTCCTCAACTTTCGACAATCGTGGAAGACTATCATAGAGAACACAATGATTCAGCTGACTTTTGCTACATGATCAATAATTATAAAGCAGATTCCATAGACGGTTCAATTTTTAGAAACATCACAGAACCTACTATTTGCGTTCCGGTAAGTATAGTAAAGATTACTATAACCTAGTGTATGGTAACAAAATTTATGGCTATGCTAAAACTTCTCATTACTTATACATACAATAAAGCAGAAGTGTAACAAAGTAACTGACTTTATTGCTAAAGAAGATCATCAACTTTGTTTATTTAAATAATAGTTAATAAAATTTCATGCATTTATTTAATTTAGCAGTAACTCCACTTGATGTCGATTACCTCGCTGTTGGAGTTTCGAGTGAAAAAGAATTTCGTGGAATGTAGTTGGCAAAGTATTAGCTCTAAATCAAAATTGTTGTTAAAAATTGTTTACAAAATGAGTTTCCAATTCCTATGAAATCTATTATTTATTAAAAAAATATATTTTAAATATTCAAACTTTGATTTTTTCAGAAAATCAGTGGTCCCGAAACTTACATCAATGGAATTCTAATGGGGGTTATATTTTTAATCTTTGTGTGTATTAGTGCTTGTGTCATTGATCGAGTGGGACAAAAAGTGTTAATGTTCATCACCCTTACTGCAGCTTGTGCTTGCTCTTCCTCTATATATTGGGCAAACAGTTCTATACAAATTGCCTTTCTGATTTCAACCACGTGCGCCTTGATGCAAACCTTCTTGAGTTTACTTCAGAACGTTTTGATTAGAGTATTTCCAACGACTGTAAGGTTAGTATTATTGTTCTGATTTAATCTTACTGCATCTTTAGCCAATATAAATATCTATTTTTTTACTGATAGCATATTTTATATATTACCGCATGTCCCGGTGAACTTCGTATAACTTTCCTCCTAATATTTAAACCTTCCCTGATTTCCACCAAATCGGTTCAAGTGTTTTCGAGTTTTAGCGACACTTACATTTAAAATTCATTTTTATATTTATAAATTTGGATTTTAATTTAGTGTATTTCTATTCTTACTTTTAAATCTTAAATAAATTACACACAATCTTCTATCTTGGTGTACAATCACAAGACCGTTAACACCTATTTTATTTTTCAGGGCACTTGCAACATCTATGTTTATGATGGTCGGTCGCTTGGGATCGTTATTAGGAAGTATATTATTTCCAGTATTATTAGAAATTGGATGTATGGCCCCATTTTTGTCGTTGTCAATTGTTTGTATATGTAAGTAGATCATTACTCTTATTCTTAAATCTTGTGCACCTACATAAAACAAAACTTCAAACAACTAAATATTTAAATAATTATACCAAATATATAGATATAATCATATCTTTTAAGATTTTATAAATCATCACTTCTTTTATCAAAGATATATACATCTAATAATAATCTCTTTGCGCAAATAAAGCAGCAGTTAATATTTGATATTCGTAAAAGTCAAATTCAGTTTAGTATGACTTTTATGAATATTATCACCGTCAGTAAAGATTGTGCAATACAGTGTATATTCTAATATTATCTTTGTTTGCAGGTGTCTCCTGCCTTATTTACTTTCTGCCGGATCCAAATAAAGAGAATAATGGCGCTGGTGATAATTAGCTCTCAATTTGTGATGTAGTAGATAGCTAGATTAATGATGTTAGTTTGAATCTTACTCATGATGAAATATCTGATACTGAAATAAAAACAAGCATCAAAATTTAAAGGTGATTACACTTGAAATACAAAATTACAGTAAGACAGACAAGAAGACAAGTAGGAGTTAAGAAAAAAATCATGGAAATGGGTTTATAGGCGCGGTGATCACAGTTGAAATAGAGAATAAGAAAACGATGCAGTGAGATATAATTCAAAATGAAGAATCTTCTAAAAGAGTTATTAATAATTCGTAGGGGAATAACAATAACGAGTGATAAAAATGTACCTAAATGTAATTATCGATAGTACTTAATATTATGTATTTTAAACTCAATAGAACATAAGATAATATTATAAACTTGTAATTTATTATTTACCATGGACTCTTAAAATTCACGATGAGTTTTACGCAATTCGAAATTTAACTTTCGTTCGTTTCGAAATTTAACTTTATATACTACACAAGAATATCCACATTTTTTTCAAAAGTTTGAGCCGCATCGTGCTGTGGCTGTGCATTGAATAGGGATAGAAATAAACTTTACTTCTGAGTGATATCTTAAAATAACCGCGCTAGATCATGTCTCGAAATGGGATCACATTGAATTTTTGTGTTGCTTGCAAAGATCATACTTTTCAATTTATCTCTTGACTTACCTTAGGCTGGACCTATATGAGTCCGCGCGAACGCGCGGTTCGTTACATCGCGAGATCCCAAGAAAATGTATATTATATGCAACGATTTATTTAAATAGCGGCGCGATCGCGCTGTCATTTGACACACACTTGCTTGTGTCCTCGCGGTGCATCGGCCAAACCGCGCATTCACGCGGCTGCATATAAATCGGTAACAATGAATTTTAAAGCAACATTGCTGTTTTCTCAGGAATTGTTGTTCTTGTCTTTATCGACTTCAAATCCATTACTATCTTAAATTCCCATCACGTCTCTACAGCTCCAGTCAGCGTTAAGGCAATTAGCCGAACGAATAGTTTTTTCCGTACCTTCCTTTACAGTCATATCACGTTCCTAAAAATTAACAAGAAAGCCTTTACCTTCTGCAATTTGTTTTCGAAGTTAATTAAGATTTTGCTGAGGAAAATAAACATTATTAGGCTCGGGAAAGAGTATTTACTCGTTATTCGATATTGGTGTCTATTTACAGTTTACACACGCGACATTTTTAACATCGATACAAAAATATTATTCAATCGTTTTAAAAAAATAAATTTCAGTTTCTGAAAACCCAACTTCGGGCAAAGCCTCAAAAAATGTAACACACGTAGTGAATAAAAATTGTGTAACATTCTGGACCATGACGATAGTGGAAACAAAAGATTCCAATGAATGGTTGATGGGAGTATTCTATGGTCCATTCGAGTTTTTTTTCTTCTGAGTGTGCAGAGTGATCCTTACGTCGTCGCCACAAGGGTCGTGTTCGAGGCAAAATAACTCTGAACGTATACCAAACATAACGACTGCCTGAAAAATTCAATATTTCGTTGCGGGAGGCAGAAGTTTGCATAAAAATGTAATTTTACAATATTTCCTGAACTTTAAGGCCTCCTGTTCTGTGATATTCAAAATACTCTCCTGCGACTCTATATTTGAATTTTGCAGCTTTCGTAATTGTTTTGCCCTGTATTTCACAAATATAACAATTTTATGCTTGAACTACAATATGCAATCGGTTTTTATGATGCCTGCTCCATAAAATCATTGGGTCAGTTATATATTTTTATGTTTTAGGTAGAGCTGGTTTAACTTGAAATTAGTGTGAAATTTAATACTTTAAATACGAGAGAAGTGCGCATAACTTAAACTTGGACAAGTTCTATATAATACTTTATGACCTAGGGCCTCGGCTATAGGTTTCATTTTCTACCGACATTGGTCTGGCTACTCATGCCACCACCGCTTTTGCGTAGAGCAAAATAATATAAAGTTTTTTTATACGAAATTCAAAAGTAATATTAAAGTAATACTGCTATAATAGTATTTTATTGAAAAGTTAAGACATACTTCAAAATTGTACGCTATTAAGAATTAAAATTCCCTATCTCAAAAACTACTGAACCGATTTTGATGAAACTTACAGTATTCCTTTAGTTGAACAATACCTATTACAACAAACAAATAATCACTTAAATAGGGCTTGTAGTTCCGGAGATATGCGAATGTAAACATAAAAACATACATACACTTTTGAAATTTGGCACATTTGTTCAGACGCTGATATAAACTAACATAATATACGAAAACCGGGCAGTCCTTTTTTGTTGAATTCGGTTCAAAAGAACTCAAATAGGCCCTCAAAGCTTGCAAATCAGCCACTCATGTTTGCCATTCGATACCGTGATCAGTGAGGCTAACAAGATCAGTTATCATGGGATCAATAACGTGTCATTACATTTCTCGCTCAATTAGCGCTTGTGTTGCGATAAATTATGCAACTGCTTAGACACGGATATAGCTTTAATGAATATTGGAATAACAGTATAGATTAGGTAAGCAATCTCAGACTGATTAAAAATCGGCACAGTGCGAGTTGGACTCGCGCACGAAGGGTTTCGTGCCGTTATTGAGCAAAAATAGGCCAAGTCCGGGTTGGACTCGCGCGCGAAGTGTACCATTATAAAGCAAAAATAGGCAAAAATGTGTATTTTTTTGTATGGGCTCCCATACAAAAAAATACACATTTAGTTATTTATTTAATTTTAATTTTATTATTAATTATCAAAGAACAAATACAACTGAGTATTTTGTGAACATTTCAAGTGCCTAAATGTTGCCATTATTGATATAGACCAAAAAATAGCAAAAAAATCACGTTTGTTGTATGGGAGGTATTTGCTGTTTTAGCGGCAACAGATAAGCATAATCTATGAAAATTTCAGAAGTCTAGCTATAGTGGTTCTTGAGATATAGCCTGGAGACAGACAGACGGACAGACATTGGAGTCTTAGTATTAGGGTCCCGTTTTTGCCCTTTGCGTACGGAACCCTAAAAATGGTGTGTTTGTATGATAACTTAAATATTAATTTTATTTTGTTTTTACTTTTTAGTATCTGTTATTATAGCGGCAAGAGAAATACACAATC
Source organism: Cyaniris semiargus (assembly GCA_905187585.1). Lineage (NCBI taxonomy): Eukaryota > Metazoa > Arthropoda > Insecta > Lepidoptera > Lycaenidae > Cyaniris > Cyaniris semiargus. The sequence goes on along the minus strand of LR994566.1, from coordinate 7,661,927 downwards.
AAAATTTCAGAAGTTTAGCTCTAGCGGTTCTTGAAATACAGCCTGAAGACAGACGGACAGACAAACGGACAGACCGACAGACATCGAAGTCTTAGTAATAAGGTCGCGTTTTTACACTTTGGGTACGGAATCCTAAAAACTACGGTTACACTCCGGGAGTGACGGCAGAAGAGAAAAAGAAAGCGCAAAGCAGACATACGCGTTCATCGGGCGGCAGCCTTAGCTACGCCTCGCCGGCGATTTACTCTCCCTTCGTCTTACGAATTTTCGAAATTCTATCAGATCACGTTTCCTGACGCGAGTTTAACTAACCTATTCTCAAATCGCTGAATTTTGTCCGTAGCGGTCATTGATGTCCTGTCAAAAATTTCATTTCATCTTTTTCTATACAAAGCGTGATTGACAATGAAGTGAAAGATGTATCTAGTCTAAGGACATATCGTATTTTGCATAATCGATGTCAACTTAGTATGAAGTATATCACTTCGAACTAATAAATAGTTGAAGATTATCATTCTGAGGGTTACCAAGTGGTTTTCCGATGAATCTATAATAGTGTTTGTCTTTATAAGAGTTCAATTTTTTCTTAAGTTAACAGAATATAATTATTGCGAGCATTTTTCATATAGCTCCTAGACTAAAAAAGTCATTGACCGCTGGTGTCACCTTAAAATATTTTAACTATAATAACTTCTTTTTTGCCGCGGTAAAGCAGCAGGTATTGCAGTTAGCAGTTCTGCACTCATACGTCTAGTCGCACGCACACAAACACCGTGCCGAAGTATGCCAAACTGAAACGACATTAAACGAGTCTTAGGTTTATTTTCATTGCGGAATTTCTTGATTCGGTCGCCGCGCTCAAGGCCCGCGTTAAAGACTATGAAAATATAGCTTAATAACTTATCCTTCTAAAGTTAAAACACTTTTCATCCAAAGTAAAGTTTGGTTATCTCTAAATGATTTACATGTATAATATTTCACCAAAACATAATATATCCTTGGGGCACTTTATGTACCGATTATCTAGAGTGAGTAATTTATGGAACTAAGTATAGTTTAGCAAACATTATAACTTACTATCATACTGAGATCTACAATACGTTATTACGTCCGAACTCCAAAATTCATGACTACATGGAATATGGATATTAATAATAATATCTATGGACGCTTCACACCACGTCAGTCTGGCCCCGTGCTAAGTACCTGAAGGACTTGTGTTACAGGTACCAGACAACGGAAATATATTTAATACTTTTAATAATACTATACATATATTTAAGATTTTTATTATATCATACACATATTTAATACACATCCAGACCCGGGAACATTAAAAACTTTTTGTTCCGTCGGCGGGATTCGAACCCGCAACCCCCGGCTTGAGCTGCCACACACTCAACCAATTGAGCCACAGAGGTCGTCAAAACTTTTAACTCTAAAGATAAAAGATCAAACAATTAACTCTAAAGATAACTCTTAATGTTTTAACACTTATACATTATGCAATCTCAGTATTTTATTTTCAACTCTGTAGCGCCGAAATTAGTTTATTGCGCTGGAACCGTACATTTTTCCGGCATCAAAAGTACCCTATGTCCTTTCCCGGAACTCAAAGTATCTTCATACCAAATTTTAGCAAAGTCGGTTCAGTGGTTTGGGCGTGAAGGGGGAAATAGACAGAAAGACGGACACACTTTCGCATTTATTTATAATACTTAAAAATAGTATGGACAAACGAAGAAAATAAAGATGTTAATAAAAATAATTATTTGACATAAATTAATGACAAAATTAATATTGTTTCAACTAAGTAATTGCCTACATAACACATTAATTTGTCATTATACTTATAAGATCTCAAGTACTTAAGGCGGGAAAGTCTCGAAGCTTAATATGCCCATATATTTTATACGTGGGAGAGCCATGCTTCGGCACGAATGGGCCGGCTCGACCGGAAAAATACCACGTTCTCACAGAAAACCGGCGTGAAACTGCGCTTGCGCTGTGTTTCGCCGAGTGAGTGAGTTTACCGGAGGCCCAATCCCCTACCCTATTCCCTTCCCTACCCTCCCCTATTCCCTTCCCTTCCCATCCCTACCCTCCCCTATTACCCTATTCCCTCTTAAAAGACCGGCAACGCACTTGCAGCTCTTCTGATGCTGCGAGTGTCCATGGGCGACGGAAGTTGCTTTCTATCAGGTGACCCGTTTGCTCGTTTGCCCCCTTATTACATAAAAAAAAAATATGGTCATAAAGACAGCGTACAGCGTAAATAAGAAAAAGATCCATACAGTTCCGGGAAAACGAGCAGGATAAAAGGTTTTGGGTAAGTGATTCCTGGAATTGGCTCGTTTAGTTTTGTAATTAAAATATAATATATGCTAGTAGGTTTGTGGGTAAAGGTTGTCTTACATGCTAGGAAACTTTATTTACTAGTCCATATAAAATTAATATTATGAATGCAAAAGAGTATGTTTGTTTACTCTTCACGCTCAAACCGCTAAACCGGCTTTGAGGATGGGATACTTTTTGTCCCGTAAAAATGTGCGTTTCCGATATGATAAACGAATTTAAGGCCCGTATAAATAATCAGTACTTAAGGTGCGACCCGGTCTCAAGACGCGGTTCGGCTCTGTGATTGGTCCTAATTTTGACAGCCAACCAATCACAGAGCCTGAACCGTGTCTTGAGACCGAGATGCATCTTGAGTACTGACTATTTATACGGGCCTAAGTGCAACAGTAGGTAAGTATCATTTGTGTTTTAATATTTTTCTAATCTTTGAATTTATATTTTTAAAAGTTAAAATATTTATCTAAGTATGCGTGATGTTAAAAGTGGAAAGCCCTTAAAGTAACGGTATTAAGTTATTTTGGAAAAAGTACTATATATCTCTATCTAACAAAATACAATTACTGATACTAAATTATTTCATAAAGGTGCTCCCTCACCATTCCATTATACATTACCAGCATTCGCTTGTAATGTAACGTTACAGAGTCGAGCATTACAATGCGCACCTTGTAATGATACAGTGTGTAATATCTTGATACAACTTGTAAAACCAACTAGCTATGGAATGCTCAAAGTCGAATGTTACATTACACGCGAATGCTCGTCAGTCAGGGAGGTAGTATTGTAATATAATACTCAAGGTCGAATCTTTAATGTTACATTACACGTGTAGTGTAATGCTCAAAAACGAATCTATAATGTTACATTACAAGTGAATGCTTGCGGTGAGGGAGCACCTTAATAATTCCATATTCTATTACCTAACCAAATAAATACGTAAAACCGAATACATTCTGATTTTCGCACATATGTAAAAGAAAATCCTACTAAATATTTTTTTGCGCAAAAACCCATTAGGGCTTTGTAGATAAAAGTCATTAGTGGGGCGCCGACAAATCGATGTGACGTGAATTTAGGGATTACGATAAGCCACTAGAACTTTTTACGTGATAAAGTAGCTTGGTTCGCATAAATATATGCAAAATTGCGAGAAAATATTTCATATTTAGTTTTTAGAGAAGACGAAAAGCTACTTTAAAACTAATTGATGCCCGCAACTCTGCACCCAAATTAGTTTATCGCGTGGGAACCTAACTTTTTCCGAGATAAAAAGTATCCTATGTCTTTCCTGCGACTCTCTCTCTTCAAACCAAATTTCATCAAAATCGGTTCAGCGGTTTGGGCGTAAAGAGGTGAAAGAAAGACCAGTCGCAAAAGTTTCAGATATTCTGACATTGACTTCAAAATAATGAAGACTGTAGTATGAACAGAAATAGTTGAGATTGAGTTTAGACGAATTCTGAAAAAGACACTATTAAAGAGTAAGATTATTTAATACTTTTTAGTTCATATTATTATAGTTTTTACCTTGGAAGTCGGTTTTAATTTTTTGTTTAAAATAATATTATAGTCATTTCTAGATGATCCGATGAACTTTGTATCACTTTAGAGAATAAAAATTGTCGTTTTTACTATTTTACTTGCAATTTTTTTTGAGATTTGTATGGCGAAGCGCCCTAGCGTTATGTATTTGCCCATACAAATCACAAAAAAGCTCTTTCAGCGCTGCTGAACTCTATATAAGAAATACACAAGCTAAAGTATTATCACTTTGTTTTGTTACACTCCGTACAGATGGATTAGGTCTAGTCCATCAGATTCCCGAAAACAAATCGGGCGATCGGATATATCTCTAATTAAATTGGATAGTGCTGTTTACCAATCCGGCTTAGGAGATGATTGATTTTGCGCTTATTTGAACGTGGGCTAGAACATCCATAAAGTACGTCACACGATTTTCATTTAAGACCCCCTCTCCCCCCTTGTCGCAGGTGGTCACATTTGTGAGACCCCGCCTAGTGTGACATCACAAATTTGCATTTAAAAATTAAAACCACCTCAATATTTTTCGCTATTAATTTATTTAATTTAAAATGTGATGTCATGAAACTTAGAACCCCCCCTCATTGTCACACCATGTCACACTTCATCGACACCCTCCCCCCTTTTAGGTGTGACATACTTTATGGATGAACCCCTAGACTAGTTTATCACAACTATACAGAGTGAATTTTTAGACGAAATCCGAAGCTAGGGAATAAAATGTAGTTTACTTATTCGTATATTTTGTAGTGAAAACTTTTAGGTGGCGTGCACTTTTTTGGGATGGGTAAAAAATTTTAACTCAGACCTTACCGCAAGAATACTAAGTACGACGAGATTGCTAATTGTAATTAATTAAAACTACGAGTGCACTGTCGGGTTTCCGTTTTAATTTCATTCCTATAATGATGTTAAATTCTATATTTAACAATGAAATATTCTGTGACAATAATTACCTGTTGTACGCTTTTTGTGCATTAAGCAATAATTTGTGTTAGAGAATTTTGTACGTGATTATAGATAGCTTTATTTTGAATATATTGAAATAAATGTTTATTTGTTTGCATCGGAAAATATTAAAATACTCAATTTCATTTTTCATACAAATTTGCACAGATATGTTTGTGTTTTTGGTGTGTGTGTGTGTGTGTGTGTTTGGTGTGTGTGTGTGTTTTGATGAGATATGTGTGTGTTTGTGTTTGTGATATGTTTATGTTTGTGTTTTTTCTGGGAAAATACCCGAACTGAATTTTTTTCTCGTAATGATATAATTTGGCACACAAGATGTTAGCCGTTTGGATAAGTTAGCAAATATTAATTCATTAATTTGGTTAGGTTAATGCTATATTACTTTTTAGCCCGGAAAAAAATACGGTTTTCGCACCATAAACTAATTTTTGCGCAACGGAGTGGCGAATAAAGTATAGAATTATATATATATTAATATTTTAACATTTGTTTTTTAACTATCGTATAGGTAAGTATACAAATCTAATGGTATATAAAATTCTCGTGTCACAGTGTTTGTGCGCGAACTCCTCCAAAACGGCTCAACCGATTTTAATGAAATTTTGTATACGTACAATGTACATTCGTTATATACAGACAGACGTTACATACAGAATAGGTTTTTATCTACTTTTTATATTGATACTAGAAATAATATATTATATGGCAAAACAATATTTGCCGGGTCAGTTAGTTTAATTATTATAACGACCGGAAACCGAAGTGTATATCGTAATTTAATGTGTATAATTGTATGCTTTCACGAGTATTCCATTACGGTAATTGTATGCACAGTACTAAGAACATGTTTTCCTCCATTTCCCAGGGTCCCGATTCTCAGGCGTCGAATTTCATTTCGATAGTAGGCTATCTCACTCGCGTGCGCATATGCTATCTCATGAACGCATCCATGGTCATGGTTTAAAGCGTGTTTCTTGAATTGGAGGTCGTGAGTTAAATTCCCGCGTTGGAAACGTGTTATTTCCAAGTTTGGTTAGGACAATGCAGGCTGATCACCTGATTGTCTGATAAGGAAGATGATCCATGCGTCGGATGGGCATGTAAAAAGCTCTACGCCTGATCTCTCGCAAGTCGTGTCGGTCGTCCGTCCCACTGGGTTATAAGAGTAGAGGAATAGAGAGTGCTCTTTTGTTCTGTGCACATACTTGAGGGCTATAAAACTACTCCTATGTAGGTACATAGGAGTACATGAAACCAGGCCAGGTGGCCTGGTTTCAACAAAACCGACTACCATCACCGAAACCGATTTTTATATATTATGTTACATCTGAGCAAGACGGCCCGTAATCGATATGATGTTCGAGGCTCGAGAATCGGGCACCAGTTGTATAAAGTACTAAGTTTGGTTATTCTAGTGTCACGATGCTTTAGCTAATTGTTATTCTAACCTAATTTGCTGGTATAATCACTTTATAACGCGAATTTGTATGTGATGTAGACCTGTAAAACTGTACATTTTGCGGGTTATATTTCAATTTTCATCTGAGAGACCTATCAGACAGAGAGCGGTCACGCGTTCAAGCGTTCTGCGTTCGCATTCTGCGTTCGAGCGGTCAGTCACACAGGAGCAATTATGACGCGGTCAGAACGCCCCCTGTGTGAGTATCTCTATGTAACGTAATAAAACACAAAGAACGCAAAACTGACCGCTTGAACGCTTGACCGCTCTCTGTCTGATAGGTCCCTTACATGTGACCCTTACATCAGCATATTTTTAGCCTTTTGATCGCAAAAAATATGCTGATGTTTTTGTCTATCTCAGTTTTACCATGGCCAATGCAAATGATTACAAATTTTTAGACGATGTATAATAATTGCATAGCTAAATATAATTTACATTATTCCATAACTAGATGACGGCCGCAACTCCGTTTCGCCAAAATTAATTCATCGCGCGGAAACCGTACATTTTTCCGGGATAAAAAGTAACCTATGTCCTTTACCGGGACTCAAAGTATCTCCATACTAAATTTCAGCAATATTGGTTCAGTGGTTTGGCCGTGAAGAGGTAACAGACAGACAGACAGACACATTTTCGCATTTGTAATATATTATGTATGGATTGATGACGATTGTCCATGCCATATAAGCGTTATAACCATGATTGCAATCATGATTGTGCATCGTGAAGAGGACCTTTAAAATATCAATATTATGTTATGTTGGAAAAGGCAGCCAATAAAAGTCACTTAATTTTTAAATATCCAGTTATTATATAAAAATAATCATTCATTCTTTTATATTATAATAATCAATAATCCTTCAACCTTTTGCTATTAGTAATTAATTTCAACTTATGTAGATATTAATTATACAGTGGCAGTTATAATAATTAATAATTAATTATTATGTGCTTCTATCAGACACTAGATAATAGATATCTTAATAATATTATGGTAATTATTAGCTGATCAGTAACACGCATTTAAAGATTATTTTTTATATTACAGAAGATGACTTATGATAACACATTGCAAAAAAATTTTAGCTAGCATTTTAGCTACTTAAATGCTTCATAACAACCTCCATTATAATTTTATTTTTACAAATCGCAAAAATTCAAAGTTGAAATGCTTTAAAATTTCACGTCCGAACTGAAACACTTAAGTAACAAACAGTTCTACTGCAGCGATTCTTTCTATGTGAAATATTAGGAGATAAGTAAGATTTAGAACTACAATAGTTACTTTTCCTTTGGCGCTGAGTCTTTGATCCGAATTTTATTTACGAACTGCTGGAACTGACAAATTCGTTTGGAATCAAAAGATTCGAGTGAATATTGACTTGTGTTATGTTTAAATTTCAGTTGCTGGGAAAAATATAATATTATGATTTATATTTCATGAAGTATACAAACTATTTTATTTCCTTTTCCTAAACTCAAAGTATCTACATACCCATCAAATTGATTTAGCCAGACAGACAGACAGACAGTCAGACACACTTTAGCTTTTATAATATTAGTATGGATTTCATGTTTTCTTAAGGCTTACTCGCTTATCTATAAAAGATAGACGTTTCAACGAATTTTCGTTTTAATTATGAGTTTGTGGCGTGAGAAGCGTTCATGAAGATTTCCTTATGAACTTTCAAGACATACTCACTTCTTTATTGTCTAAGTAGAATTTTAGAGCTAAGTTCGTTAAAACGGGATACCATTTACATAATACCTAAGCAAGTAAGCGTAAAAATAAAAATTGTACATTTAGAATTATTTTACAAAAAGTTTGTAAAATTCTAACTATACAATTGTCGCGTTGAGATCAAATTTCAAGGTCACGTTATGAAAATGAAAACACTACCGAAATAATAATAATATTGGGTGACGACGAACTCACGATTTTGGGCAAAAATTTCACTTCTGACACGTGCAATCTATACACATCTTATTTATATTCTTGAGGAAAGTCAAAATTGGTTCAGCTATTTTTTTTTTCTTTATTTATTTAAGCCTAAATAAGGAACAGACAGCCAATATTAGCTTGTATTCGACTAGTTAAGTAGTGACTCTGCTATTTAAATAAAACACTAGACGTAGCCCATGTCCTTCCGCGTGATCTCTACCAAATTACATAGAAATCCGTCCAAAAGTTCGGAAAGTAAGCGCATTGTAGCAAACTCTTCAGTTTTATTATTAGGTACATATTAAGGGCGTTCTCGTCAGTATATCTCTATCCGCACTATAATCGCTATTATTCTATGATTCACTACAACAGTCAAGAGTTATGCAGTGAGAATTCCGCTTAATTCCCCAGGGGCAAGTGATGTATGTGTAATGTGGTCTGATGCTACGGTGTTAGTGCACCATGGAATGAGCTAGATATAGCCTGTTTTATTCTTTATTCGACAGTTTTAACTTCAAAATATTGAAGTTCTTCAGCTGTCGTAGAGAACAGTCATGTGTTATTCGTGTCATTCTGCTGTCGTAGAAAACGGTCGTGTGTTAGAATTCGTGTTAAAATTTACGCTATCCTACGAAACAACATTTGCCTAGTCAGCTAGACCAAGTAGACCACATGGTGTTAAGTATAGGCTACAGGCTTAAAACTACAACTGGGAAAAAATAACGATTCATTCACGAATTGCATCATTCGATTTTGTTAAAGCCTCAATTTTAAAAGTCGGTCAGATAATGGCTCATCACTTAGTTTTATGCTGTAGGTGATCATCAGCATTTAAGTCATATCTGTTTATTCTTTAGTCTATGGTATGTTTGTTTAATGTTTATGCATAACTTTGTTGATGCAGCCGGAGCTACGCACATAAGAACACCTCTCAAGAGAGTTTGTGTGTAATAATGTGGTAATTTTGTAAAAGTAAATTCGATATTTAAAATATTAATTAAGCAATGTTTAAGATGTTAAAATTAAATATATTTTGGTAGAAATAAATAGTATATAAGGCTAATCAGGGTAAGTTCGGACACAGGGTAAGTCCGGATAATTCAACTTACCACTAAATTAGTCAGTGTTTTTTTGCCTGACGCTACGGGCATACGAATGAAAATTCGGGAATCAAGGAAGTGACACAACATTACTATTTAAAAATGTATTTATTGCTTTTCGAAGTATTCTCCGCGAAATTTGACACATTTTCCATACGATGGAACCAATTATTGAAGCAACCATTCCATTCGGAAGTTGGGGTCTGCAAAATGGCCGTTTTGTAGGCGTCCACAGCTTCTTCAGGTGATGAAAATCTCTGACCACGCAATTTATTCTTTATTTTAGGGAAAGTATAGAAATCATTAGGGCTTAGGTCGGGGCTGTACGGCGGATGGTCTATAATAATTCTATGTTTTCTAGCTCTAAAAACTCTTTTGTTCTGTGCGCGGTGTGAGAACTCGCATTGTCGTGATGGAGGATAATGCGGCGGTTGCAGTTCTCTTTACGGAGTTCAGAAACGACCTGTGGCAAACAAATGCTAGCATACCATTCTGCATTAACCGTTATTTGTCCCTCAAGAGGAATAGTCGCAACATGGCCGGTTTTGGAGACAAACGTGGCCACCATTTTTTTTGCAACACTCCGTGAACGAACAATTTTCGTTGGCTTTAACTCATTTTCGAACACCCAAACTAGTGACTGGTTTTTTGTTTCGGGTTCGTACACATATATCCAGGATTTGTCACCTGATAAGATGTTGTATACAGCATTTGAGGATCCTGCGTGGAATCTTTCGAGAGTTCTGACGCACCATGTAACGCGAGCCGCTTTTTGCTCTTCACAGAGCAAATGCGGTATCCATCGGGAAAACAACTTTTTTAAACCTAATTGTTCATGCAAGATTATTTGTATTTGACTCATGCCAATGTCTAAAGTTGCCTGAATTTCGCGGTATGTCACATGTCGATCTTCCTCAATCAGCTTACGCACAGCATCAACGTTTTCTTGGGTGACTGCAGTTTTTGGATGACCTTGACGGGGATCATCACTGACCTTGACACGTCCACGTTAAAATTCATCAAACCAGCGATAAATTTTGGTTTTGGATGGGGCTTCATCACCAAATGCAGAAATCATCCGGTCAACACACTGTTTTTCGTGTTAAACCACTTCGAAATTCATAATAAATCATCGGTCTAGAATTTTCTCGAGTCAATTCCATTTTCTCAACGACTAAACAAGTTTGACAAGACCTTGTGACAAGACCAAGAATCTTTTTTTAAATAAATAAGTGGCATTCGATTTTTAAAACCAAGGAGTTTTCGATTAAAAAGATTTTAATATGACAGGAACAGTGGAAATATTCCATTCCCGATACTTTTAGTGCAGCCTAAGTATACGCCATACTGCACTGCAACTGCAATCTGTAGTACCGTATCGTAAGTGTACTTTAATTTAGCGTTAACTTGAATTATCGGGACTTACTCTGTGTCCGAACTTACCCTGATTAACTATATAGTCTAGACAAAGAGACTGCGTTATATTTCAGAACATACCCGTCGTCTCATTACTTCGAAGTAGACACATTTTGAAATTCCGAAAAATCACAAAATGAAAGCAGCGCCCACGAGTATTAAATTCCATGGAAAATTTCGGCACAACAGTATTTCACATTTCATTGGATTCACCGTGTTTGATTGAAAAAGAAAATTATGGTTTCCCTGTAAGCTGGAAAGGTTGATGGATTTTTTTAATTACGCAACCATAAATCTACTGTAGATTTAACGTGACTTTTCGATTTATGCGGCAAGCAATCGCGACCGACAAAAGTTCAAATAAAATTCCACTTTATGACCCAGACTAGTTTCATTTTCTGCCGACATTGGTCTAGTAACCCATGCCGCTGCTTTGTAGTGGCGTAGAGCAAAATGAAATCTATATAGTCTAGTTAGTCGCTGTTGAGCATTTGTGTCCAAACATACAATATATATTTTTTTAATTTTGAATGCAGTCTTGTTTTAAATCATCTAGGGAATATAACTGCATTCATAACTCAAAACGTAGTTTTTAGGGTTCTGTACCCAAAGGGTAAAAACGGGACCCTATTACTAAGACTTCGATGTCTGTCCGTCTGTCTGTCTGTCTGTCTGTCTGTCTGTCTGTCTGTCTGTCTCCAGGCTGTATCTCAAGAACCGCTATAGCTAGACTTCTGAAATTTTCACAGATTGTATATTTCTGTTGCCGCTACAATAACAAATACTAAAAACAAAATAAAATTAATTTTTAAGGGGGGCTCCCATACAACAAACGTGATTTTTTTGGCTTTTTTTGCTCGATATCAATAATGGCAACAGTGCGGACTTGAAATTTTCACAAACTCCTTAATTATATATGTGTTACGCTCAAAGACCGAAAACGCTCAGTGAGCGAAAAAATGGCTCACAACGCGTTGTGGTTATAGTGAAATTAATGAAAACGGCCACGACGCGTTCTGTTAATCGAGAAAAGCCATGATGCGTTCTGAGCATTTAAAAACAGCCACGACGCGAATTCATGTTGTGGCCCTAATGAAAACAGCCATGACGCGTTCTGAAACCAGGCCAGTTACGCAGGAGTAATTTTATAGCGCCCAAGTGTGTGCGCAATACACAATAATTGGCCTGGTTTCATTGAAACCAGAGTGCTCTTGTGTATTGCGCACACACTTGGGCACTATAAAAATAACTCCTGCGTAACTGGCCTGGTTTCATTGAAACTAGAGTGCTCTTGTGTATTGCGCACACACTTGGGCACTATAAAATAACTCCTGCATAACTGGCCTGGTTTCATTGAAACCAGAGTGCTCTTGTGTGTTGCGCACACACTTGGGCACTATAAAATAACTCCTGCGTAACTGGCCTGGTTTCATTGAAACCAGAGTGCTTTTGTGTATTGCGCACACACTTGGGCGCTATAAAATTACTCCTGCGTAGCTGGCCTGGTTTCAGAACGCGTCGTGGCCGTTTTCATTAGGGCCACAACGCCAATTCGCGTCGTGGCTGTTTTTAAATGCTCAGAACGCGTCATGGCTTTTCTCGATTACCAGAACGCGTCGTGGCCGTTTGACTATGACCACAACGCGTTGTGAGTCATTTTTTGGCTCACTGAGCGTTTTTGGTCTTTGAGCGTAACATATGTACTTTAATAATTAAAAATAATATTAAAATAAAATAAAAATTTAAGGAAAAAAAAAACAAAAAAACACAATTTTTGGCCTATTTTTGCTCTATAACAGTACCTTCGTGCGCGAGTCCGACTCGCACTTTTTTTTTATTTGTGGGTTAGTACACGAATGCTTAACAGCGTCCAGTTCGTAAAGTGGCATTTTATTTGTATGTTTTTCGGTCGCGGTCGCTTGCCGCGAGTATCGGAAAGGCACCTTAAACAGCAGATTTAAAGTCATCGCACATTACACCGACTCGACGCCAACCCAACTCACAGTTTGGCATTGAATTTTTAACTTTATGTAGTGTGACTTAGGAGTTAATTTACTAACTTGCGAACAGCTAGTTGACGACCAGTCGCCAACTGGCTGTCCACGCAGTGTGAGTTGTCAAATTTTGCACTTATGTCCTAACAATATAGCTTACATTTCCATGCCATGCTGTGAGTTGCGTTGGCATCGAGTCGGTGTAGTGTGCGATGACCTTTACGCTACCGTATAATATAACACGAGACATGACTCGTCAATTTTACGCATTTCACGTCATATTTGTTTACGCAAAAGTAAACGGGGTTCGCAAATATTGAAATTTTAATGAGAGGTTTATTTGCGTAGGATCCAGTCTTTTATATATTCCGTAATATAGTAATGTGTTGCAAAATGTATTTGGAAGTCGATGAAATAGAAAAGCTACTGTGACAATGAATCCTAAAATAATATTAATTTTTTTGAGGTATTAAAAGCAGGCTTCAGCAATTTGCGCATATCCATACTAACTAATGTTATAAATGCGAACGTGTGTCTGTCTCTCTGATTGTCTATATGTATAACATCTTCACGCCACTGTACCGATTTTGCTGAAATTTGGTGATACTTTGGAGATACTTTGAGTCCCGGGAAAGGACATAGGATACTTTTTATCCCGGAAAATGTACGGTTCCCGCGCGATAAACGAATTTTGGCGCAACGGAGTTGCGAGCCTTATCTAGTTGTTAATAGTTTGAGCACATTCGGATTTTTCTCATTCCCGACGTTTCGACTTATTTTCAGTAGTCACTGAGGTGCGAAGCGAATTTTTTAATTTACGTAAAACAAACAATCCAATATTCAGTTGAAAAGAAATAACTGACGCCTGGTATACTCAATAATATCAGAGAAGTTGTATATTATGCGTTTCCAGTCCCAAATCACTCCTTAGACCACCGGAAATTATTTTAATTTAGCATAAAACAATCCAACTTTTTTTATTACTGGTTGGTTTTTATGACAAGTTACCCATTATTTAATTAATTCAGTTATATTTACAACAATATATTGGGTATCAAAACAAATGAAGTCAATTTTGTTCCCATATTGATTTTGAACCAATAATTTAAATATCAACTAGGGCTGTCAAGTACGTCATTACAGTGATGCCAACTCTTCGAAAAATTTCCTCCTAAAGCAACTTGAAAACCCACTAAATTTCAAACAAGACACCCCAACTATATCCAAATATTATTTAACACTTGGGGTGCTTTCCACTAAGAAATCAAAACGCTGAAAATACTACTTCAGCTGTTCCACATGGCGACCGCAAGCGTTGTGGTCGCGGCAAAAACGTTCTCATGACGTTATTATTCATATAAAAATGGTAATAATAATACTAGAAACTAAATAAATATACATTTTCGCCTCAACAATTTTATACCCAAAATTATCCCCAAAAAGTTTTACCCCCTAAAAAAGCCACTGTTTTTATCTTTTCCCACTAAATTTAGTGGGAAATCCCCATAGTTGGCAATACTGCGTCATTATATCAATTTGAATTTGGAAACTAATGGTACGTATTATATTATACCGAAATTATACTTTTCAGGTCACGTTTAATGATTGCCTATACAGAACAGATAATAATTTTGGAATAGGATATTATATTACTGCAATGTTTTCACGCTAGAGGCAGCACCAGCATAGACAGTAAACAAAAATTGTTGTTCGATGTTTGATAACGTTTCTGTCAGTATTCAGATACGCTGCGTATCTGAAAAGTGAAGGTAAGAGTAATAATGCCTATTTTGGAAATCATAATGAATAACGCGTAGGTAAAACTTTTGTACCATTAAAAACCAGCAAGATTGCTAAAAATTGTATGGCTTTTTAAAAATTCTGCACAATGCAACGTTAAAGCCGGTTACACTTCCGACTAAACTGTGAATATGAGTATGTTTATTATCTCCAGCAAATAGGATAACCGTTCAGACGCAGTTTATACCTCAATTCTACGGCTGGAGTGTTGCCAAATTAGCAGAAGACCAATCCTCCACTTATCCGGCGGGTTTTTGATATTAATTCCGGGAAAATTTGTGTAAGTATCCTGCTGATTAAAAATCTAATTTATGATTTGTTTTAGTATGGTTTAATACGTGTTATGGATTTTTATTTAAATTTCTATTTGACTCTTAAGGCGAGAGCACACTAAAGCGACTCGACACGACGCTCAGTTCCATAGAATTGACGTTAGTAAAACGTCAGATTCACGTTGGTAAAACTTCAATTTTATGGAATTGAAGTGTCACGTCGTGTCGTGTCGCTGTGCCGTCTCGCCTTTACAGTCTATTGACTATTATTAAGTACCCTGCAAACGATCAAATTTGTTTGACAAACATTTTTGATGTAATTTACGTTTTCATCAAACAGCAGCGCAGACGAACAAACGTGCATCAAACAAGTTTGTCAAACAATTAGCTAGAATCGGTTTGAGATCATGAGATCTTGTTTGACAAATATAGCGGAACACGTTCAAACACGTTTGTCAAATGCTACGCCAATGCAAATTTTCTTTAAACAGGTCAAACACGTAGTTTGTTTGACAAACGCTTCAAACAAAGCTGTACACTATTAAACTGTTTGACAAACACGTAAAATTTGACAATCAATTTGATCGTTTGCGGGATACTTTAGACAAGTAGTTCTTGCTTTATGACACAATAAATTTATGAATTGACGATTGTTTGCCACGCAGTCTGGGATTTATAGGAATAATATGCGGAATCTTCATTTTGCTTAAGTCGAAACGTCTTGGGTGGTTTCAGGGTTTTTATTTGATGATTAATTTTCTTTATTATAAATAGACCTGCAGCCACAAAAATACTGCCTGCAGAATAGCAAACTTGTGTTGGTTGGACTGTGATCCCGGAAACATGAATGATGTACAAAATAAACTTTCACTATAATATAGTAGCGGACCACATTTTGTGATGATAAAACAAAGAAGTATTAAAAACTGCCGCTGCTGAAAACGGTGATGATGAGAATGAGTAACAAAGGTATAAAGAAACCCAGTACCCACTAGAAAAATAAGATGACATAATTTCGTAGAGTGCCTCCGTAGTAGCGCTACAATTTTACGTAGCACATAATCCTGTAGCAGCTCTACGAGTGTCTACAAATTTGTTTTTTTTTTTCATTTTCTTCCAAGTGTTTATAATAAAATATTTTCATAATATCGTAAGTTGTTATTATTAATAAAAATATTAATATAACAGTCATTATAGACTTGAAGGACTTTATAATCTTAATAAAACGCGACGCAATAATATTATGATTTTTATAACATTTTACCTCGGAATATTTATCTTACATTTCTTGAGGTGAAATTATTACATTAAGTTCTTGGTAAGATAAAATATATTGAATTTCTTAAACTGGTTTCTATAACGATCAAAGTAAGGAAAAAGCTCTATATTTATACAAACCTAATATTTTTTGGGTAAGCGTTTTAAATTTTTATTAAAAATTGCGCTACAATATCGTTTTATATTGGTTTTATTCGTGCAATATGTTTTATTTTAAATATACGCTGTGAATTAATTTTTGTCGGAACCTCTTGAACTCCTTAATGAATGAGACGTCTTAGTTTAAAATGTAGTATAATATGATAGTTTGAGGTTAAGCTTCACGTTGTTAATTTTTGATTTTGATTTTTGATATAATATTATGTTCCAACATAGTTCAATATCAGAAGAAAGGTAAGAAAACAAAAGTAGTTCAAGGAAACTGTAGCCCTTAGCTTGTAGTTCTTAGCCCATAGATCGGAGCTCGTAGCTCGTAGCCTGTAGCTCGTAGCCCGTAGCCTGTAGAGTGTAGACAGTAGCCCGTAGCCTTTAACTCGTAGCCTACAGCAGTTACCTCGTATCTCGTAGCCAGTAGCCCGTAAATATAAGCCCGTAGAGTGTAGACATGTAGACCATAGCCCGTAGCCTTTAACTCGTAATCAATATTCGTTAGCTCATAACCCGTAGCTCGTAGCCCATAGCTCATAGCCCGTAGCTCGTAGCACGTAGCTCGTAGCCTGTAGCTTGTAGACCTTAGCCCGTAGCTCGTAGCCAGTGACCGTAGCCCGTAGATCGTAGCTTATACCCTATAGGTTGTAACTCGTAACCCGTAGCCCGTAGCTCGTAGCCTGTAGCCCGTAATTCGTAGCATCTAGCCCGTAGCTTGTAGTCCGTAGCCCTTAACTACTTGCTCGTAGGTTGAAACCTTTAAACCATTGATCACATCTAACAACGGCATTTGGCTTTGGTGTGTACCCAGTAAAAGGGTCAGTTTATTAGTCAACCCTTTTCAAATAAGTTTTATGGCCACTGATAGGACGTTTTACAGTCGACCTCAGATATCGTTTTTTACGTTTATCGTCGTTCTTGATGGAGTTGTAAAGTACAAGTGCCTTTATAATTTGTAATGGGAAATCAGGACATAAAACGATAATATAGAGCTGTTGTTGTTTCGTATATAAAGCAGTAAATAAGTGAGTTACTTTGACCAAGCTAATTATTTATGTATATATGTCGCAGGCGGATTGTATAATCCGCCGTTTTACATTACCGCTAGCTGTTTTTAAAAACAGGGCCGTTTTGTAATGCAGCAATTTAGCGATTAGCCGGATTGAATGCGGCTGAATGAATAATCGCCTGAATGTATTCGGCGCCATGCGTTATTCAAAACGGCTATCCATAATGTAATAAAGTGAAAGATAAGTCACCAATTTGACAGTTTTTAGTTCCGATTCTTAATACTCTAGCGCTGCCTGTGACATAACAACAACAATGGCGTTGGATACCGAAATATCGTTGCTAAATTGCAAGTTTTGAGTGAATTAAACAAAGAAAACAGTCAAAATAATTTTCAGGTGCAATTAAAGAATTTCTATTATTCTCGATGTAAAACAGTAAAGAAAAAACCACTACCGGTACGAGGAAAGTACGATGCGGCTAAACGTGGGCCGCCCTATTGAAAAACGTATCGCAATGTCAATCCGGCTAATCGTTAAGCCGCCCTATTACAAAACGGCCCTGTTTTTTAAAACAGCTAGCCGTAATGTAATACGGCGGATTATACAATTCGCCTGCAACATATTATAGACAACTTGAAACGTTGTCCCCTTTAGGCACCTCATTAAAATCGGATTAGTAGCTTAAGATAATATTGCCAATAGAACAAAAATATTATGGTCATTAAAAATATACAGTCGTATAATAATGCAATCAATATACAGCATGACTGGTGAGACATGTTCAATACTTAAGGAGAGTACTCGGTACTCGATTCTCATTATAATTATGTAATAAAATTTGGTACTTAATTTTTGACCAAATTTCCCTTTAAATAAATGAATCATGGACACTAACCCCCTTACTAATAAAAACTTCTTACACATCCGTGTAACGCATGAATAGTTAAACACGGTGGTTGTGTTTACACAGGGTTTATACAGAACTCTACTAATAATCAAATGATAATGACATTTATGACTTGTGTAACTAAAATCGTGTTATATACCATAGACTGTAGACTCAAAGTAAAACGTTCAGGAATTAAGTAACACGCTATCTGATGTTCGGGTGTTGATGACAAAAATTGATATAAATGTTATGTTTTTATGAACCTGGTAATTATAATTGGACACAATATTGATATTTAAACATTTTTAGTTAATATTAATCAGTAGAGTACGTGAATTTTGTAAATAATATAATGTGTGTAATATGTTCGACTATGAAATTTACTTTCAAAGTTTTTGAGCGCAACGCTAATGTCAAAGTTAATAAAATTTGAAATTGTCAAAATATTATTTTTTCACTTATGACGTGTTAGGGGCGCGTTCCACTAAGCGCTCAAACGCTGAAAATACTCCTTCAGCTGTTTCACATGTCGACTGCGATTGTTGTGATCGCGGCAAAAGCGTCACTCATGACGTATATTTTCGCTAATGCAAAGCTAAAAACAACCCATCTTAAAGGTGGGTCGAAGTGGACGTTTTAATAAAACCGCTATCTTTTTATATGCAAAATAAGCGGTTTAATTTAAATTTTAAAAATTATAATAAAAGAATAATAATAAAGTTAGTAAAATAGGTAAAAAAGGAATAAGAATGACAATGATAATATTAAAACTAAATAAATATACATAATTTATAAAATAAATGTAACAATTAAATTATACGATAATATCTTGAAAAAAGGCTATAAAACGAGAAACTATTGAAAGCCGTTCCTAGACAAAAACAATATAAAATGCGATAAAATTATAATTTGAAATGAACGCTAGAAACTCTCAATAATCCATTCCACTTGAGTTTGTATCATTGACGCGGTTTGTATCATGCGAGTGGACCGTCAGAAACCACGGTCGTGACTCGTGAGCGTTATCATTGTAGGTGCTTAGTGGAACGTACCCTAAATAAAACGATCGCGATGTATGTTATATTTCGTTTACATTGAAAATCTATTTCATTCAATTGATTAAAGAAATAAAACATATTAAATAGTTCTTTTTATGTTTCTTTGCTAATAAGATGGTAGAAATTAGCAAACGCACTCAAAACTACATATTCAAAATAAAATATAATCAGCTGATCTATTGAAAATCCGCCATCTTGATCTTATTCACACTCTATACAAGGGTGATGCCTTGTGTAAGCGTTGGGTAAATTTGTATGGAAGTTACAACAGCATTAAACAGGCCATATGTCAAAAAAATTATTATTAGTGGAAAAAAATTTACGCAGCCTCTATACACCTGTGTAACTTTTTATTAGTAAGAGGGTAAGTAAATTACGCGGCTAGGCAAGTAGGCATACCTATGCGGCCGGCGCGGCGGCGTGAGAAACACCGCGCCGATAGCCTTCCCGCGCGCGGTGTCTATGCGTTGAGTAAATTATTTAAATTTAAGCTACATTTACTCAGTGATCAATTGATATTATTTTTTATTTTTATATTATATTTTTTCATCTAATATGATAGTCAAATATAACGTTCTCAAGTATTGAACATGTCTCACCAGTCATGCTGAGGTAAACTTTTAAATGTAGCGCGATAGACTAAATCCGAAACTATAGGAAAAAGCAGCAAGTGTTGGCATTATTTGCCTAATTACCGTAACCTTTTTTTTTCTTCGTTGATTTGCGTTAAACTCGTTAAAATATGAAAGTAATGTAAAAATACGAATACAATAATAAATGAGGCATGTTACAGTTAATTATAGTTTTTTAGATATTAAGACTTAAAATTTTTATGGGTACGGTAATTAGACAAATGTCTGTTTGTGCCAAAGCCTATTATAAGGACAATGATTTCATACACGATGGCACATCTTGGGAGTAGGATGGCTTCTTGCAAGGCTTCTTCTACATTATTATATGACTGACGATTATGTATGCTGATATTGTATATAATAATATTAAGTTACAAAATTGTAAACTTTATTTTAAAAAGATAAATTTTCTTACTTCGGTTCTTCTCGCCGGGTTAGTTCCTAAACCGGTGGTAGGCACCACGTAGGACATTCTGAAAACATTCATTTTAAATTTATTTAGAAATAAAACGATTTTGATTTTTGATTTTGATTTTGTAATATTTTATGTAACGGTAATTAGAAAGCATTATAATTCTATCTAAAACATAATACAAAAACACTGATTAATAAATTGCACATGTATAATTGTAACAAAAGGGGTAGAATTAACGATTTCCTATACAACCATAACCTGCCAATAGTAAAAAATAGACACTTTTAAATAAAATCTGAAAAATGAGCAAATAGCAACAAACATTGTTTTGATCGGTAAATATTTATTAAGAGCCAAGTACGATGAACCTAAAAATAATAATATTCTAAATCTCTTCGGATAGAATAGCAACTCAAATGTAGCTCACAGCTTTTACAGCTCGAAATTTACTTCTTCTTGTTTTCTCGTAATTTTTCAAGTTCATCTCTATTTGTGAACACTTATTACTCGATTTTTTCCATTTTCTTTTCTTTTTGTCTTTTGTAATAAGCTCTAAAGTTTAACTCACTTCTTTTTTGAGTTTTCTTCCGCCGTTTTGTTTGAATGTCGCTGATAAGCAGTATTTTTTTTATTATACCTTTCACTTTTTTCTTTGATCTCTGATATAAAACTGGGTAATTTTAAATTTTTACTAGACGTTGCCTAGGAACAAGCCTTTTTTTCTCTAATTTCTTCTTTGGTCTTTCTTATCCTAAAAAAAACATAATTTTATGAATGCTTAGCATATAATAATCTAATCTAAATATTATATATAACATAAAGGGACTAACTGACATAGTGATCTATCAACGTACAGCCCAAGCCACAGGACGGATCGGGATGAAATTTGGCATGCATTTATGACGTAGGCATCCCCTAAGAAAGTTTTTTAATCAATTCTACCCCCAAAGGGCTATGAAACTTTGTCAATTTTAAACCGATCGGGCTGACACTTTGCGTGCATAAAGCTACTATGACGTAGGCATCGTCTAAGAAAGGATTTTGATAAATTCTACCTCTAAGGGGATAAAATAGGGGATGAAAGATTGTATATAATAATACTTCTAAATGCGAGCAAAGCGCGTGCAAAAGCTAGTATTATTAAAGACTCATTCATGATAATAATAATCTATGAAAACCGAAAGAAAACTTTAATTGATAAAAAGTACGTATCAGTTTTTCATACAACGGTAATTAGAAACATATGGTAATTAGTATACGGTAATTAGAAAAAGTTAGATTTTCTTGAATATTTTGAAAACCGACACAGTTTGCAAAAACTACCTTACGGCAAAATACGTATGCCAAATTACTTTCTAGATTATAATATTTTATACAATCTTATTTAAAAATCAAGTAGCAAAATGAGATTACGGTAATTAGAAAAGTTCGTAACCAAAGCTACGGTAATTAGATACTCACGTGCTTCATCGGCGGCACACTAACATTAACGACGTGGGACCGCTGATGGGCCATGGCACATGCTAAGGAAAAGTGACCCATGCACTTGCAATGTGCCAAATCCTGTTATTTTGGGGTGGACACCCGAAAACAGCATGCGTTACGATAATTAGAACTTTTGATAAGACAAGCGACTATTTCATGATAACTATTTATAGGCTGGGCATATTGAGTCGATATTTTCCAATGCGATAACCAATGTTTATTAGCATTTAAAACGATGAATAGATCGAAGTAAATATGTACGTTATAAAAATTACAAGCAAGTTTCGAGATCAAGTTGGCGTGGAGACACGTTACGGTAATTAGAAAAACACGGTTTTTGAACACGACTTAAAATAATTTAGTCTGAATTACTTAAATTAGAAGCCTGTGTGTGCCTGATGCTATCTACCGTTTAAAAATATTGCATACTTGAATAAGACAATATTACAAAATATACAAGCCGGGGACACTTAAATTTTGCTCTTCGGAGAATGGCCGATATGCACAGTTTTACAACTTAGTATATGAAAACACATAAAAATCACGTAAAAGTCAACAATATAATGATACTTTTATAAACTAGAGTCTAGATAATAAATCTTGCTTTTGCCTCTGTCGCAGGACACAATTACCATATTACTACGTAGCCTGGAAGATTGCCAACGGACCAATATAGCACGTCACTACAAAACACTGCACTGCACGCCGATGTATTTAAATCATTGAACAAATAACCAATATAGATTTTTTAAATAAAAATCTTACTTGACTTTTGTTACTTCGCAGATTTGTTAAAAAAACATTGACGTATTGTTTGAGATACAATTATATGTAATTGATTGTACTGTCGGTTCTTGGTGGAAATTCATGTTGAACACTAATAAAACACCATTTTTCGTGCACTTTTTCCACTATATTAAGAAATTATTATAAATTTTAACATATTATACGACCAGTTTCGAAATAATATCATCATCAGATCGTGTAATATTTGTTAAAAATTTATAATAATTTCTTAATATAGTAGAAAAAGTGCCCAAAAAATTATGTTTTATTAGTGTGAATACAATTATTATTGCAAATAATATGTCATATACTACTAACGTCACACTTGTCCCTAAAGTGGCACACCATTACGATATGGCATCGGTTAAGTCAGAGTAGACAGAACTAAGGAGTACCTCGACTTCAAACAAACGGGCGAATATACGCGAGTTGGACGTGACTGTCACTTTCAACATGTTTCACAATGCTTAGTAACGCATTAGAACGGCGCGCGCCGGCCGACATGACATACTACGTCAAACGTATAAATTTCGAGATCTCTTCTGAGTCAGCCTACTCGTTAGTCGTAAGTTCTATTTACTCTGGTTGAGTGATTCATATTTCGAAACATATTATGCTATGTAAATTTTGATTTTTTTTTCATGCGATTAACGAGTCTATAGATAGACCCGTAGGTAAAACAAGATGTTAGTGCCCAAATGTGCAACATACCGAACATTATTACTAAAGGTAAATCAGAGTTGATTAAATATATATTAGAAACTAGATGATGCTCGCTACTGTGTTGTGTCTAAATTAGCTTTTCGCGTGGGAATATATTTCCGGGTAAAAATGTCCTTTCCCGGGACTGAAAATATCTCCATACCAAATTTCAGCAAATTAGTTCAGTGGTTTCAGCATGAAGAGGTAACAGGCAGACACACTTTTGCATTTATAATATTAGTATGGATGTTTACAAGCGTAATAACTTTTCTAAAACTCGTCATAATTCCCTCAAAATTGAGTTAATACGTTCAACATTTTCCGACTACCCGCAACTCAACTTTGTGCGGTACCGCGTAAATATTTACCGCACTTTAGTGCCGCCGGTGGTTCGCATTCCTCTGACCACATCAGCGTGCTTTAGTATAGATGTTGCTTGACCACAAAGTAAATAAATTTTGTAGTTTAAATCTACCCAAATAAACGAATTTTAAATGTTAGTCTCACTAAAACTCGAGAACGGTTTAACCGATTCCACAATTACAATAAGCTATAATTATTGTAGTTTTGAAATATTCATGACGTCCAGAGAAGGTTTATATTAGCATTTATATGAAGTTGACCGGGTCATTTAGTGAACTATACCTACGTTTTTATGATAAAGAAAAGACAAGATTCTTCTTTGAAGAAGAAGAAAAATGAGTTTAATGTTATTATTTGCATTTGAGTGGCGGAATTCATATATACCCCCCTAAAAATAGATACACATTGATTTATGCTATATTATAGACTAGCTGTTGCCCGCGACTTCGTCCGCGTTAACATAGTATAATAACAAAGATGGATAATTTTCCCTTTTTGTGGTTCTTATACAAAGGGTATTGCAATGTTCGCTGTTTGTCTGTCTCCAGGCTGTATCTCAAGAACTTCGCTAGCTAAATAGTTGAAATTTTTACAAATTACGTATTTCTATTGCCGCTATAACAACAAATACTAAAAACAAAATAAAGCAAATATTTAAGGGGGCTCTCATACAACAAACGCTACTTTGGCCTTTTTTGCTCGACATAAATATTGGCAACAGAGGCACTTGACAATATTATGACTACATAATATTCAATTTAATTGTTCGTCTTATTTTATTCGTTCCATTAGGTACTGATAGGTTCCAAATAATACATTTACATCCTCCATCATCCCTTATTTTATTCCCATGGGGGTTGAATTTATCAAAATCCTATTTAATTTCAGTTCAATCAGTCGAAAGTCTAAGAAAATTTATAAAATCTTTCATCCCCTATTTCATCCCCTTAGGGGTAGAATTTATTAAAATCCTTTCTTAGGGGATGCCTACGCCATAGTCGCTTTATGCATACAAAATCTCAGCCCGATCGGTTTAAAATTGACAAAGTTTCATACAAACTTTCATCCCCTATTTTACCCCTTTAGGGGTGGAATTTTTTAAAATACTTTCTTAGGGGATGCTTACGTTATAGTAACTTTATCCATGCAAAGTCTTAAGCCGATAGGTTTAAAATTGACAAAGTTTCATACAAACTTTCATCCCCTACTTTATCCCTTTAGGAGTTGAATTTATTTAAATCCTTTCTCAGGGGATGCCTACGTCGTAGTAGCTTTATGCATGCAAAGTCTTAGCCCGATCGGTTTAAAATTGACAAAGTTTCATACAAACTTTCATCCCCTATTTTACCCCCTTGAGGGTAGAATTGATCAAAATCCTTTCTTAGCAGATGCCTACGTCATAACATCTACCTGCATGCCAAATTTCAGCCCGATCGGTCCAGTGGTTTGGGCTGTGCGTTGATAGATCAACATGTCAGTCAGTCACCTTTGAGTTTTATATATATAATGATGACAAAGTTTCATACAAACTTTCATCCCCTATTTTACCCCCTTGAGGGTAGAATTGATCAAAATCCTTTCTTAGCAGATGCCTACGTCATAACATCTACCTGCATGCCAAATTTCAGCCCGATCGGTCCAGTGGTTTGGGCTGTGCGTTGATAGATCAACATGTCAGTCAGTCACCTTTGAGTTTTATATATATAATGATGACAAAGTTTCATACAAACTTTCATCCCCTATTTTACCCCCTTGGGGGTAGAATTGATCAAAATCCTTTCTTAGCGGATGCCTACGTCATAACATCTACCTGCATGCCAAATTTCAGCCCGATCGGTCCAGTGGTTTGGGCTGTGCGTTGATAGATCAACATGTCAGTCAGTCACCTTTGAGTTTTATATATATAAGAAGATTTAGATTTAGATTTAGATTTAGTGAATAAATAAGTATTATTTAAATCATGATTTACTAATAGATCTAAACTCCCTCCCGCACGCGCACCCCCGCCTTGGTGACGCCCACTTCGCAACGGGCCGTGCAGCAGAAATCGTAATATTTTAATTTCGCCATAACTTCAAAATCAAACGTCCAATTTTAATCATTCAAAGACTAAATATTATCTACATAAACTGTGCTTAGTGATGAAATAATTTATTTTGATAAGTATTAATAGCATGAGTAAAATAAACGCGTTTAAATGAAGTCCAAAAAAATCCAAGATTTTTAAATAAAAAAATGGTTGTTGTGCCTCACTCGACATAGAAAGGTATAGTATGTCCCGGACTTTTTTGTAGATATTTATAAGATCTACAATTAATTAGAACATTTTATGGTTCTATCTTTTATAGTTTAGGCAGCGTACGCAAAATAAGTAACTTTTCTGGTTGATTTTTACACCTTGTGTTCGAAAAACCCAAATATCTTACGGAACCCTATTTTTTTCCAAAATAAAATTTATCCTATGTTACTCGTGGATAATGTAGCTTTCGAATGGTGAAAGAATTTTTAAAATCGCTTCAGTAGTTTTTGAGCCTATTCATTACAATTAAACAAACAAACAAACAAAGTTTACCTCTTTATAATATTAGTGTAGATAAATATAAGAAAACAGAATAATATTATTATATTATTTCAGAGAAATTTCCAATGTATCAGAAATAAACAAAACATTGTGTAGCTTAATTAATATGCATTGTTTAAATGTTTTTATTTGCATGGGATTTACGAGTATAAAAGTATAAAATTGTTATCAAAAATATAGTACTTAACTATATATTTTTTTATTTTCATCTTTAAAAACCTTATTATTCAAAAAGGGAAATTCACAAGTGCTGAACAAAAGGAATTATTAAACATATGTATAGGACCCTATCGGGTCCTGTCGGGTCATCAGGTCGTCAGGTCGTCGGGTCGGAATCGATGTGTCAGCCTGAATACGACGTGGGCGATTTACGACCGCGTGCAATACATTTTTTTATTAAAATCCGAGTACTGAGTGAGTAAGTTGAGGAGTAGAAGCGACACGGCGAAACTTTACTTAAGATTTTTATAATCTCAATAATATACATATCAATAACCATCTCAGATCCTTCTTTTAAAAAGTTTATGTTATACTAAATATTGTGCGATAGCGCGTTAATGGTACATTTTTCTAGGATGAAAACCTTTCCAGGGACTCAACATATCTCTAAAAAAATTCCTCAAAGTGGATGCAGCTTAGGCATGAAGAAATAACATTTATTGATACAGAGTGATAGATATATAGACAGACTCACATTTGCATTTGTAATATAACAATAATAATAATGGAATATTGGATGGAGTATGTACCCAATTCGGAATTGTGCTCAGGCACACACATTATCATTTTCTTTGAAGTCTTCCCTCTGTTTCGCTACATAACATATGGCTATAAATCAATTCTGATCACGCAGAGGTCCTAATGAATTCAACTGTCCTTACCCACACAGACTATAAATTGATAAACGACAGGTTTATTATATTTTCCCGCCAATAAGGCCGAAAGACTGTAGAAATAACAAGTCGAAAATGTTTAAAGTCGAGAAAAAGTGTGCCACTGGAAAATATTTTTAGGTTTATAGATAATATGATTTGCAATATTGGCTGAAATTTGGAATATTATAATTTTTTTTGCAGTTTAATAAAAATAGTTTAGTGTTTATGGTTTAGTTGTAACTACAAAGAACTCTTATAATTTCATTCTGTCCGTCTATCCGTGCGTCTGTCCACCTAAATAAATTTTGTAATTATTATGAATTATATAAATTAAATGATACATATGCAGCTGTTATAGCTAATATTGGTTTTTGGCATTAAAATATATATATATATATATATATATATATATATATATATATATATATATATATATATATATATATATATATATATATATATATATATATATATATATATATATATATATATATATATATATATATATATATATATATGTTAATAGGAAAATATATATATATATATATATATATATATATATATATATATATATATATATATATATATATATATATATATATTTTCCTATTAACCCTTAATTCACTTCCTGAGTCCCAGGGACTCACAACAAAATTTTAAACGGCCATAATTCAAAAGTCTTGGCAGCTAGTTTCCCCCACGTCTCAGTACCTTCATGTAGTGATGCGGGCGGCATGGTGCCGAGAGGATGAGTGCGTACATACCATATTTGGTGAGTTATAACGCCGAGTGAGTCCCAGGGACTCATACTAGTGAATTATATTATTGTTGTGATTATTTTTATTTATTAAAGTTTTGTAATGTTAATTTTTCACCGTTATTGTAATTCAATGTATGCTTTTTCTGTTGTAGAATTGTAAAATAGCTGTAAAAAACACGACTTTATCAATCTAAGAGAAGACGGAGCAGATTCCATTCTGGAAACCTGGCTTCAAGAAGATTTGGACAAATAAATGACATTCCTGAAGATGTGAGCCACCCTGAAACAAGTTAGCTAGGAGGGAAAGTATTACTATTTATGCCACTACAAAAAGAGAACAAAAACTGCTCATCTGTGCACAAAATGTCTGAAGCCGATATGTTTTACTTGCTCAAAAAAGATATGCCGACGTAGCTTTTAGATAGTAGTAGAAACCCACTGCACGTTTTTTTTCTTTGTATAGAAGCATATATTAATGTTTATTTTATTTTATTTTGTGTAACTTTATTGGTTTAAAAACGTTGTCCTTTTTAATTTTTGAAAATTTGTTAGTTTAGAAAAACCTAAAACCCTTAAAAATATCATGGTTTTAAAAGCCTTTTCTTTAATTTTCAAGAGGATCTTAAAAGTTTGGTTAGTTTTGTCATTTATTCTTATAATTTACTAAGTACTTATGAAGATTGTTAAACAAAATGTTGATGAAATTTGTTTTATTTCATAAAAACATACATGATTTAAAATATGTGAGTCCCAGGGACTCATAGAAGGTATTTAGGTACGTGAGTACATTTCACCTAGTGAATTGAGGGTTAATAGGAAACGTGCAGGAACTATAGCTGGCACAATATGTCAAGTAAATAATACATTAGAAGTTATGAATTGACAAAACCAGTTACTTATAGCACCAAAACTATACTTACTTCATAAACCACTTACCGATGCGACGATAAAATACAAGCAACTTTTTAACCGACTTTCAAAAATTAGGAGGTTTTACAATTAGATCGCACCGACATACCTATATTTTATTATTTTATTATTTATTGAGATCAGATTACTTTATATTACAAAAACAACATAGTATGAAGTAACAAATTACTGAACACAAAATAATATTATTAATAACTTTAAAATCACTTAAAACGATTATTTAAAATATTTAATTTATTTTAATAACAGCTTTACATCTGTTACATAATTCGACAAGTACTGTACAAATTGTGTGTGGATTTTCAGTTAAGTAACAGATTTTTCAGGTATTGCGCTACATTGGCGCCTGCACTAGGCTGAGCCTGCAGGTCACCGAAATTGTAACATAAAATGATATACCTAGTTACACAAATAGAGCAGTTCTTAAAATTAAAGATTAAAACAAATTAAAATTATTGCGCGCTGTGTGTAAGTGTGTGTGTATGTGTGTGTGTGTGTGTGTGTGTGTGTGTGTGTGTGTGTGTGTGTGTGTGTGTGTGATAATGTTTATATTATCTCTCTTAAAAAAAATCTTTTTGTTCGTAATCTAAGGTTTTTTACTTTGTAACTATTTCCTTTACTTCTCTTACAGAGATTTCTTTTATGCTGAATTTTCGGTTGACTTTATTATATACAAATGGGTGTAAGTATGAAACAAACCTTCTTGCAAATCTAGAGTAATATGCGTGGTAAAGACAACTTCAGGATTCTTTTTTTCCGAAGTGTTTCAGAATCTAGTGATTTAAGATGAGGCCAATTTTTTCCATAAAATGATACATTCGAGTGTTTTTTTCCGTTAGAGCCACACGGCGCGTTGCGTCAGCGTTGCGTCAACGCAGCGCTGCCATTGCGTTGTTTTACATACAAATAACTAGGCGTTCACACGGCGCGCTGCGTCGTGACAGCAGCGCGCAACGCACACATGACGGACAGCAGCCCCCGAGACGAAGTGGGAGGGGGTGTTGACGTTAAGACTGCTTCGTAACGCTGCGATGACGTAGCGCCCATGTGGACGGATATACGTCAAACGGCAGCGCTGCGTCGACGCAACGCTGACGCAACGCCCGTGTGGACAGGCTCAAAAAACTGCGTACCGACCGAAATCTTTCATGCAACAGATTAAAAATCAAACTCGTTTAGTCAGGGAATCGTAGTGCAATCCAAATAAAAATATCCGTGTTGGTCCAAGTTTGCCAAGCGGTCGGATGACAATATACAACTGATTTTGATACTTGCGAATGTAAATTGTCGGTGGACCCAACAATTTTGACGCTTGTGAGTGTGTTTTCACTCTTGGGAAATACTTTTTGTTAAGAGTATGGTTTAATAATATTGTGACGCGTGGTTTCGCGAGAAATGTACTTTTTAATGTTTATATTTTTAGATCCTAATCATTGACACTTTTATACAAAAAATATTTACACACAAAAAATGAATTGCTGCACAACGAACTTGCGGAAAGTATTTCGGCATATTGATGCCGTAATATATTTGCGTAATACTCATAATATTGTAAGAAAACCTAATCTATACATTATATAATAAACTTCTATACATATAATAAAACTGTAGAAATAAAAATTCTGTACATTAAAGATATTCAAAAAATAATAAGCGAGGGGTGTCACTACATCGCTATAGAAGCCAAAAATATGGTTAGTGTTTTTGTTTGTATGTCTGTCTGTCTGCCTGTATGTTTGTTCCAGCATCACAAGAAAACTACTGATCCGATTTGAATCCGGTTTTCACAGATATATTTGTCTTCTTCCAACTTAACATCTGGTGTATAAAAAAATTTCCCCCTACCCCTCTAACCCTACCTAAGGGGACAAAAGAGGGGGTCAGATTTTGTATCAAACTTTTTTCTTTAGCAAGAAAACTACTGATCCGATTTACATACGGTTTTCGCTGATATATTTGTCTTCTTCCAACTTAACATCTGGTGTATAAAATTATCTCTCTGTCCGCCTGCCTGCCTGTCTGTCTGTCTGTCTGTCTGTCTGTCTGTCTGTCTGTCTGTCTGTCTGTCTGTCTGTCTGTCTGTCTGTCTGTATGTAATAATAGTCTTTACAAATAAAGAACTACATTACAACTACAAATAATTTATATGGCAAAACAATGTTTGCCGGGTCAGCTAGTAAAATATAATTTGCTTACTTCCCACAAATTAATTTATGGAAAATACTTTTTATATCAGTAGGTAAAAGATAATTATCACACCTTTACTCACTTCAAATGTAGCTACTTTTCTACCACTTGTTAAATTGTTACCAAAAAATGATGCCAATAAAACAGAAGTGCGGGTTTTCAAGATGTTTCATAATTGATAACCTCTGAGTGCTTCAGGAAACGGTAAGTGAGTTATCGCTCACTCGAACTGAAATTCGATTCTTAAGCGGGTTTCTGTTGGCCACATCGTTTGCCCCCCTAAGTTTAAAACATTTATTGGTTGCAGTGTTTGGAACCCTACATTTTTAAAACATTTATTGGGTGCAACGTTTAGCCCCCAAAATTTAAAAACATTTGTTGGTAGCAACGTTTAGCCCCCAAAATTTAAAAAACATTCTTGGTTGAAACGCTCGATCCCTATTTTAAAAAACATATTTTGTTGGCTGGTTTTGACACCTAGGTTTTTTAAACATATTATTTTGTTGGCCATAACGTTTGGCCCCCTGAATTTACCACGTATACATACCAAATGAAATTACGAACACGTGTCTATTTTATAACGCAGAATAATCCACGACTAAAAATAGATTTTCCCAAACAAGCTCGATATTTTTAAAAAATAATTTCCTGAATTCAAAAAGGGTTAAAATTTTGTAGGTATGCCAGGAATTGATGCAAAGCCGGGGGTACAGACTAGTTTAGCTTTAGTATACAAATCAGGCTTTGAAATAATATATCTGTCAAATTCATTAACTACGAAACAATTTATATTAAATCTATTTATTGCTATTTCAATTAATTACAATTTCCAATTACAATCCAAATGATTTAATTTGAGCTTTATCAATTAAATTAAATCTAGCTCCATTACAATATAAGTAAAATATAGATGTGGAATAATATTAATTTAGTTCTACGATTTCGTAATGCCTAAGGCAAAATAATTGTAGATTGCTTCTGTTACTCTTTTATGTGGAGAATAAATTCTAAAGGCTCCCACACACGTGGAAACCGATCGTATCAGGTCGGCCGTCGGACTGATCTCAGGCCGACCAGATCTAAGTCGTTTTGTTCATATCAGTATCCGCACGAGTAAAATAAAAAGCCTTCAGTTTAATAAACCAATGCAAAGCATTTTTTCCTTTTGTTTCTATAAATTAGAATTTAATAATAACCGGGAATAGGTAACCAAGATTACTCATTATTTTGAAATGCCAAAAAATTTCAAAAATAAATAAATTTGTCGTGATAAAACTAAAACAAATTAAATCTTAAAATAGCTGAGTTAGCATAAAACACTGTTACTCCATTAGAGTTAGCTTACCTCAAATGTAATAAGACTGGAGTTTCTGGGATTTCCTCGTTGACCTGTTAGAGCTTTGAGATTCCATTACTACTGAGTATCCATTATTTGATCCTCCAAGTCAATTTATTTCAATATGTAAACAAAAATAACGGGCTTTCGCAGAATGGTGGAAATAGTGAAAAATTTTTACATCACATACGCCATTCGAATTTTCGATTAGATAACATTCCCTAATGCGTGTTTTCAACATATAATGTTAATAAAGTACAAATCAAGTTAAAATAATGCGTGTGGCACTCGGGGACTGCCGCGGTAAAACTATTGCATAGCATCTAGTCTACACACATACGTATAGTCGCACGCA
Organism: Cyaniris semiargus; assembly: GCA_905187585.1. Lineage (NCBI taxonomy): Eukaryota > Metazoa > Arthropoda > Insecta > Lepidoptera > Lycaenidae > Cyaniris > Cyaniris semiargus. The sequence goes on along the minus strand of LR994566.1, from coordinate 7,629,283 downwards.
CACAAGCACCGTGCCGAAGTCTGCCGAACTGAAACGACGTTAGACGAGTGTTAGGTTTATTTTCGTTACGGCATTTCGTGATTCCGTCGCCGCGCTCAAAGCCCGCAATTTAAGCTAAGCAATAGCTTAAAAACTCGCCCAAATACGAAATCTTTTTACTTAGCAATTAGCATTTAATTACGTGACAGTTAAATGAGCATTTTTGCCGCTCATACCAAACCTCAAACCTGGGTATCGTCGCACAGACAGAGACATTTAGAGCATTTTATTATTGTAAGGCCGCGACGGTTAAACCATAAAAATAGCTCCGCAGTACAGCCAAATGTTATCCTGGACATTTGGAATTCCACATTATACCTTATGCAGATTCATATGGCTTTCATAACAAGCCTGGGTCGGAATGCCTGCTGCATAGAACATAGATATTACGTGGCTTTGAATTGTACAATAGTACGCTTAAATATTGTTCTTTAAGGGTTTTTGCACGCGGTTTTGTAACTGGAAACTTACGCGTCTCAACACACCGTAACCTTGTTCCTTCATAAAGCCATCTCATAAAGCAGAGTCTTCGCCAAAACACTCTGATATTGGCAACTCACAAAGGAGCCATTATTAAAAAAGAAGAAGAAGAAGAAACTGGAAACTTAACGTAACTCGAATTCTACTAAATTTGTGTAGCGCTTTAAGCGTGAAGAGGTGACATACAGACAGTCACGCTTACACACTTTTGATATTATAATGGATGTCAGAGATATCTTACACATGAACAATGTCAAAAACTTACAGTTTTTACAACATTCGTTATTATAAAAATAATAGATGACGCCCGCAATTTCGTTACGCAAAAATTCGTCTATCACGCAGAAACAGAACATTTTGTTATACATAAAACTATCCTATGTCCTTTCCCTGAACTCAAAGTATCTGCATACCAAAATTCATAACAATCGTTTCAGCGGTTTAAGCGTGAGACAGACACCCTTTGGTATTAATATATTAATAATATTTGTATGAACCAGCTGTCCCGGCAAACGTTGTTTTGCCTGTTTTCCCTGTTTTCCTGCTTTTCTCTTGAAGTTTTTTCTAAATTTTTTTTCTATAAACCTCACGTAGCCCGAGACCTTTCCAACGAATTTAAAACCGTGGAAATCGGTTCGTGCGTTCTGGAGTTATAGCGTCAGGAAGAAAAAAAATCCGACTTATTTTTATATATTAGATTTATGAATTATAAGTGTGAGTCTTTCACAATTTTCAGTATCAGTTTAGAACTTTTGTCTTGTTCTTCATGCGAAGTGAGAGAACTTACTCTGACATAATGTAAAAGTTTGTGAATATGCCCTAGGGCCTAGGCCCTTAGCCTAGTGCTGTTTTTCTACGTAGATCTATGATGGACATATCCCCTCTATCTGAAAAAACGTGGAACGAAACATGTTTCAAAACCTATAACCAAGTTCATTGAGTGAAATATTATTTGAATTTTTGTTGGTCGCGGTCGCTTGCGACAAGGATCGGAACTTAGCCACCTCGATTATAATGGTGAAAATGCCGCCGCTGCTTTGTGACAGTTTAGAGGAAAATGAAACCTGTAGCCTAGGTCGTAAAGTGGCATTTCATTTAATTTTTTAGGGTTCCGTACCCAAAGGCTAAAAACGGGACCCTATTACTAAGACTTCGATATCTGTCCGTCCGCGTCTGTGCGTCTGTCCGTCTGTCTGTCTGTCTGTCACCAGGCTGTAACTCAATAACCACTATAGCTAGACTTCTGAAATTTTCACAAATTGTGTATATCTGTTGCCGCTTATTATCAACAAATACTAAAAACAAAATAAATTAAATATTTAAGGGAGAATGGGAGCCATACAACAAACTTTTTTTTTTTTGCTATTTTTTGCTCGATATCAATAATGGCTATAGCTAGGCACTTGAATTTTTTACAAAATCCTTAATTATATTTGTAATTTAATAATTGATAGTAAAATTAAAATAAATTAATATATTTAAGGGGGGCTCCCATACAAAAATCACATTTTTTGGGCTATTTTTGCTCTATAACGGTATCAAACCCTTCGTGCGCGAGTCCGACTCGCACTTGGCTGATTTTTTTCTGCATAACATTTATCTTCAGACTGGATGGAAGTATTAATTATTATATTATGAATTAAAATATGTTACATATCGAAGTACTAAATGACGCCCGAAACTCCGTTGCGAAAAAAATCTTTTATCGCGCTGGAACCGTATATTTTCCGAGATAAAAAGTATACTATGTCCTTTCCCAGGACTCGAAGTATCTCCATACCAAATTTCATCAAAATCGGTTCAGTGGTTTAGGCGTGAAGAGGTAACAGACAGACAGATAGACAGACGGACAAACAGACACACTTTCACATTTATAATATTAAGTATGGATTAATTATGAATTTCAATGGGGGTGCAGGCATTTCCCCATCTGACAAAAATATAAATATTATTGAATAAACCCGAACACACGTAATATTTAATTAGCACAGAGATTACGGTACGGGATCAAAAAGATAATTAGTACGCGCATAAGATCACAGGCCTAATTGTGTTCATCCGGTCTGCTAATGATGTATATTAAATCAAAGGTAATTAATTATGATTTTATGTGAAGAGTTTGGTGTACGGAAATTATACAAAATAATATTAAACTCACAAGTCACAATATTTTAAGCGACACTGCGCATGATCTCTTTTTTTTTAATTAAATTAGGGGGCAAGCGAGCAAACGGGTCACCTGATGGAAAGCAACTATAGGTCTACCAGAATCTGATGGCAATTTTTGACAGCAGATTTTCATAAAATATCCTTGATCATTGGATAAATTTTTATATTTGCATGTTTAACTCATAGAATCAATCGCTATAAGAAAAAAAAAAAGGATCAAAATGTTTTATTCCAATTACCCCGGTATTGCTATAGTCATTTTATTTTCTCACTTTTTGCCATCAGATTCTGGTAGACCTATATCGTCGTCCATGGACACTCGCAACATTAGAAGAGTTGCAGGTGCGCTGCCTTTTAAGAAGGAATACGCTCTCTTCCCACTAAATTGCGAAAGTAAAGAAAGAGAGCTTGCTTGATGCATTACGTACACACTTTTAAAAAATCGTATTTCTATAAAACCAGAAAATCGGTACAAACGTGATTGGCTACTTCGATGAAACCGGCCACCGTCACGAAAATTGGTGTAGAAAGCAATAATAATTTATTATAACATACCTTACTGTAGGTAATTGATAAAATAAGATTTAAGAATTTGAGCATTAATTTAATATCATACCTACCTAGAACAAAAAAAAAATACACAGAAACTATTCAATTCCAAAGTATTCAAATATGGAATGTTTTCGAGCCGAAATTCTGGGAGTCCAGTTCGATAACTTGTTTGCGGAGTGAGTTTAGATATTCCAAATAAAAATGATGTTTCCGTTTCTATGCATGCACACACAAAGTGTATGTGTGTGAGTGTGTGCGTGTGTGTGTCTGTGTGTGTGTGTGTCCTGAAAGGCTTCAATAGAAGAACAAATGGTAAGAAAATTTGGGGCGAAGCCTTACTAGGTCTAATAAAAATATATGTTTAATGTATGTCATTTTTGTTTAAAAGTAATACAATTTTTGAGGTAAGGAAAATCATAAGTTTAGGTGCTATGATGGCATGGGCAGACAGACATTTTAAACTTATAACACCCTTCCGTCGTGGGTTAAAAAGACCGAATATATTTGATTTTATTTTAATGAGAACGAAGCTTAGTATTATTCTGTGTTATTCATAATTATTTAATTAAGCATAATAACACTGATAATATTAGTATAATAATATATTAATATTTACACTTATAATTAACTAAAACAATCATATTCGAATGTGTAATTAAATGATAATACTGTGATATTATTTGATGTTGATTATGTCGAATAATTAGAATAATAGACATGTATACTAATTCATAAGGATATTAATTCAAAAGTATGTCGATCTATCTATAATATAATATTTTAAATAATCGTTTTAAGTGATTTTCAAATTATTAATGATATTATTTTGTGTTCAGTAATTTGTTACTTCATATTATGTTGTTTTTTTAATATAAAGTAATCTGATCTCAATAAATAATAAAAATTAGTAGTAGTATAAATTTAAATACAACAGGTACTAACTACTAGTTGATGCCCGCAACTACGTAGCGCCAGACAGACAGACAGACAGTAATAATATTAGTACGGATAGTATGGAACTATGGATATTTTAGAAATAATAATGGTAAAATCAAAATCACCATATGTTTCCATTTGAATTTCGAGGAGTTCCATCGATTAATCATGGATCCTATCATCAGGTCACCACGTTTGTAAACATGGTACTAAATTGGAGAGAAACCTAATACAACAAAATAACAATATTTGAAATCGGTTTACAAACGGTGGAGTAATCGTTGAACATACAAAAAAAAATCCACAGCCGAATATATAACTTCCTCCTTTTTGGAAGTCGGCTAAAAAAACACACTTTTTTATATTTTTTATAACAATTTTAAAAAAATTATTGCATTTCAGTGGCTCTTAATACGTATGCAAAGTTTCGAATTAATTAGACTACTGGAGATAGGTAAAAATCGTGCTCAAAGATTCTGTTACATAGATACTTGGGCTAAGCTTATAAAAGCGTGTTAAAAACAAAAAATAGTGATCATAATAGAATGCAATCATGTAGTTATAACTTATAAACATAACATAAAATATTGCTATAATAGAAGAACTAATATTTTTTAACCCATCAATCCCCAAGCGGCAGCCGGCTGCCACTCAACAATTGAAAATCTATTGAATCTGCGATACCCACGATGGAGGTGTTAAAAACATAAGATAGATTATCGATAAAATAATAGTTAATATATTATATTAGGACTAGGTGCAATATAACACCAACGCAGGCGATAGTTCGGAAAACTTCCAACGTCCGCCATTTTGGAAGCTGAAACTTGGCGCTTTCAATCTTCTACGGATCGTTAAGAAGATTAATCAAGGGTTTATTGTTTAGATTTTAGATTCAGGGACGTATCGTTTATAACGCCCTTTGTTTCTCACCCCGAGGTATTTGCAAATCATTATTACCTCCCATCCTTTGTGTTTGCGTATAAACTATGGACGACGAATTTTGGTTTATTCCAGTTTAACCCCGTTCACACTCGTCGTCATGATATCGAGCTACAGATAGGTCCTAGAAGAAGAATGTGCTTTAACGCTGATACGGAACCCGTAACCACCGGTATATCATTTTGGCAGATAAGTATTTATTATGTCAACGCTTCTGTGGTCTAGTGGTTTAGAGCGTGGCTCTTGACTCGGAGGTCGTGGGTTCGATTCCCGCGTTGGAAACATGTTATTTCCAAGTTTGGTTAGGACAATGCAGGCTGATCACCTGATTGTCTGACAAGTAAGATGATCCATGCGTCGGAGGGGCATGTAAAAAGTCGGTCCTGCGCCTGATCTCTCGCCAGTCGTGTCGGTCTTCCGTCCCACTGGGTTATGAGAGTAAAGGAATAGAGATTAGAGAATGCTCCTGTGTACTGCGCACACACCTGGGCACTATAAAATTACTCCTGTGTAACTGGCCTGCTTCAATGAAACCGGCCACCATCACTGAAACCGGTGTGGGAGTTATTATTATTTATTATGTTAAATTAAAGGGCTTGAAAAGCTTAACATTTTATTGTATAGCGTAAAATATTTTAACTGTTGGAGTTGAAATTAAGAAGGGATTTAATGTACAAAAATAGGAAAATCATCCTGTTTAATTGTATAATTTGGTAAGTTGTTAACAAGAGATAATACATACTGACACTTGAAAGTAATAGAGTACGACAAAATTGAAGAATTATGAGTATTAATTATTATTACTCATAATATATTTTTTTACTTTCATATTCAACATTTGAGCAATATAGTATGAGATAACCTAAACGGTACTTATAAAAATTTGCAGACAAAATATAATATTTTACTTCCTTTAGGTTTAAAGTAAAACCAAAGAAAGCTCGCCTGAAAGTAATTTCAACGGATAGTTCCTAACGTTTCCTAAACTCTTAGTATTCTTCATAAGCAATTTCCTCCAATGGTTATAATGCTGCACTGTGTTCTAAAACACACACCCCGCTATGCTCAGTAATGTGAGTAATAAAATCCTAAAGATATATTTTGAAGATGTTATTATTCATTCTATTTTCATATTGCGTAAAAGTACTATCAGCTAATTTCTATTGTGATGTCACAATATTTAAAATTATTCTCTATTCAGATCCAATTTTATATTTTTAATAATAATATAAGGGCTTGTAGCAAACGGGGAAACGTCTCACCTGATGGCAAGCCCATCCATGGATAAAGTTTAACATTGTACTAATAATAATATAATTTTCTCAGTGGTGGCGAATGTATAGAATAGGATTTAGACAGAAAAGTTAAATCAAGATGTAGCGACCATTTCTTTGCACCTAATTAAATAATTCATCGTGCCGGAAACGTACATGTTTTCAGGGAAAAAGCTATCCATGTCGGTAGATTGAGCGGTTTGGCATAGATGATAGTAATTACTAGCGACAGACACTTTTACACATCTATAATATTAGACGTTAGTGCCAATTGGGGATATTATATTCTTTAGATAATGCAAAGAAAATTTTCGAAACCGTTTGCGAGACTACAGTTCTGTTTTTTTTTTTAAACAAAAACGTGTTCAAATTAATAACACCCTTTATGCCCTTGTAACTGCTTTCTAACTTCTGTATATTGTGTTTTAACGGAAACCAATTTCCTCTCGCACTCTGTAACAACTGATATCGGTTTTGGGAACACTCCGTATTTCAACCTATATTTTGGTCGTACTATCTTACCTCTCGAAGGATTATAGATTCTGAATATAATCTAGGTTGTAGGCTGTTTGGCTTAAAAGCTATTCAAAGTAACGACAAGTCACTAAGAAACTAATATTTGATTCGTATTTTACTCTCCAAGAAATCATTACTTGGACTTTTACTGAACATTTGAAATTTAGTTCTATATAATTATTATAGGCAAATTTAATTCAGTAAAATCCAAAAAGTCGTCCATACGGCTTGAAGACTTTTGGTTAAATGTCTCTCCCACTATTAAGATATCATCATCCGACATCAGTGTTCAAAGATTTGAAAACTCTCGATACGAGTTTTGAAATCTTTTAATTTTTTTCGAGATTACGAATTTTTCTAGAGTTTCTCACGTGGTCACCCTGTGGTCACCAGTCATCCAAACTTGACAGGCAAACTCTGTCGCTCTATATGGTACAGGAGGTAGCAATGTTTGAAAAAAAAGTATTTCAGGTCGGCTGATTTTGTGATATGTCTTTATTGCTTTTATGCTCGGTTACAGTCTGAGCGGTCTGGCTGCTGGTAGTGGTTGCGTTCATTAGCTAGCTAATAAAATCATAATATTAAAAATTGATTCAACGTACACCAAAATGGCCGCAATTTAAATCAAGCTTTTATATCACTTCTATTATACCTCTATACTATGCTAGTGGTCCTGTATATCTTACTAGCTAGCGAGACAGACAGACAGACAGATATACTTTTGCATTTATAATAATATTAGTATGGAGTATGGATTGACACAATGAGGACGACTCGATCAAGATACGATATATCCCGAAATAGACAATAGTTGTTAGCGCTACGACGTTGACTTGACGTTAGATATGTGGCGCCATCTGCGTCTGTCATTATTGTCATTATTACATCCCATTCTTAGAATGTTTTCATGTTACGATATCGTGTGTTGCATCTATAAATTGGTGTGAAAAGGACTGAGATATTTTTGTATAAAATATATACCTGTTTTTGTCATTTGCTGCACGTCAAAATGTAGGTTTTGAAGAAGTGCTCTTAAATATTATATCCTGTTGTTAGGATGTTTCCGGTTTATAACGCAGCAAAATGTGAAAACGCTCTTCTAGTCCACTTTAAGCATCATTTACTTTTTTTTTTTTTTACTCTCGTAATCCCAAGTGGAGGGATGACCGACAGGACTTGCGCATCTGACTAGAGGTTAGGTTAGCCTTCTAAAGGCTGACCTAACCTTAAACCTAACCCAGGAGGCTAACCTAGTGGAGGAGGAGTGCGCCGCGCCGCTGCTGAGTACGGAACGGCAACAGTGCTGGTACGCATTTACATCGTGGTTTTGGCATTATTTTAAATGATAAGGAAATAAATATAGCTCTTTTTAAGGCTTCGGCCAAACCTGCGCGTCAGTAACGCTGGACACGGGACGGGAGCGTCTGCAATGCGAAACTGGCGCGACACCTGCGCACACCCAGACTACGGTGTGAACCGTAGATTATTTCCACTCTGCCGTAGATTATTCGCAGTCGCTTTGGTCGCGTAGGTTTGGCCGAAGCTTTATATCTGGAATAAACGATATTTCATTGATTTCTTTTAGCTATAGCTTTTTTCCCACAGTGATAATATTATGAGGCTGGCCCCCATAATAACAAAACAAAAAGATCGTTCTAACGACAAATAACTCAGCGTTATTGGTCGTGGGTACATTTTGCCCGTCCTCCTTTAATAATAATATTTTTCTAACGTGGGAATCGAACCATGAATTCTAAGAGCCACGCTTACCAATGGACCACGGAGGCGTTAAACCAGGTAAGTCCAAGCAGCAAATTAAGGCACATAACATAAAAAATTGTATAGAGACTTGGATTTCAATCTTCAAAATGTTAGAGGCAAGGGAAGCAATAGGAACTGTGTTCTAGGAACTTTACGCCACTAATAAGCGAACAGAGAATTCCCCTACTCAGACAAAATATTAACGACATTATGTCGAGATATATGAAGACGTGAGTGGAAGAACCACATAACTAACATTTTATAACATAAAGACAATTACTCATTTTTTCTTTTATAATTCGTACAAACCTTGTAAATTATTTACTTCAAAATCTGGCTATTGGCCTAAATAAGATTACATACATACTTGAAAAAAATCCACAGTTTTTTGATTTCGAATCATTTTTCCGGTCCTATAAGCCTCCACTTTTGCGAAAACGGCATTTTTTTTACTGTTTCTTACCTGGTTCTTCCACTCACGTCGTCATATGATTGGAACATTCCGGTAAAGTGGACTAATTGCCGCCCGCTGACTGGCGGACGCGGCCGGAATAAATGGATGTTTGTTACTCACTGAGAACAAAAACATAGTTTTCTGATGCATAGATAAATGTTTTAGAGAACAATATTTTGATATTATTTTTGTAACTTTATTTTATACGTTGCACACGAAATGTCTGCATAAAAATTCTAGGGAAAAGTAAACATCCTATCCTACTAATATTATAAAGGCGAAAGTTTGGATGTATGTATGTATGTATGGATGTTTGTTACTCTTTCACGCAAAAACTGCTGAACGGATTTTAATGAAACTTTACAATAATATAGCTTATACATCAGAATAACACATAGGCTACAATTTTAACCGACTTTCAAAATGGAGGTGTTATGTTCGTTTTTTTATGTTCAACGATTACTCCGCCGTTTGTGAACCGATTTTCAAAATTTTTCTTTTGGTGTATAGGTTATCATCCCAATTTGGTACCATATTCATAAAAGTTGTGACCTGATTAGGGATCCATAAGAAATCAAGGGAATTCTTAAAAATTTATATGGAAACATGTGGTGACTTCGGTTTCGTGAGCAGTATTCTAAGCATATGCTACCAATCAGCAAGATTTTGCACCAAGGTATACCATGGTTCGGAAGGTGCTGAGAGAACTCCTGACTCTTTATAGATACAAGTTTGGGAGTTTCGACGTTGTTTTAAGAACGGAAAGCATATGCTACTATGTAAATGACATTCATCATCATCATCATCATCACTACCATAAACCATTATAGAACCATGTGTCATCCCGTTTTGACCCTATTATTGGTACTTTTCATAGTCTTTCATTATATATCACTTAAACCGCGGGTAACACCGCGGGGCACAGCTAGTGGGATATAATATCTTTTCGGGTCAAAGAAATTGTAGGAATATTAGTGGCCGCCATAATGGAATACTTTCCGATCGAAGGTTGCTATGAACGGTCAGACCAAAACCCATATTGTTGTCGTGCTTCGAAAACTTTGATAGCGCGATGCAGGTGGCATTGTTCTGCCATGTAGTTATGAAGGGGTAAATTAATTTAAAATTAATGTGTGAAATTCAGTAGCGACGGCTGGCTATTCTTTGAGAGGAAGATAGCATAATTATTGTGTTAAAGGTTGTAAATCATTAGAGTTGGTAACTCAGTTTAAAGGTGCGCGTCCACATGATCGGAATCGGAGCGTACGGAGCGGACAGATTTGTTGCTTTGTATTGATTTCTATGGTACTGCGTGCACTGAAACGTCATTTCAGCGCCTGACAAATTATAAATGACGACGCTCCGTCCGCACCGTATGCTCCGCTGACCTGGTGGACGCACAGCTTTAGCGGCTATACCTAACATTAGATGCTAAATTCGTCATGCATGTAATGATGCGGCACTTTGTAGTAGATTCCCTGGGGATGACTGCGACTGCATTGCAGCTAGTTTGAAGACTGAATCAGGTAATAAATACTATTCTAGACTACTTAGACCTATCTTAAGGTAACTTTTTAGATTATTACAAAAGAAAATATTCTGTGAATTATAATCTTAAGTAATTATATTTCACATATTTTTTTGACGTCCCCAACTCCGCCGTTAATCGCGCTGGAACCGTACATTTTTCCGGGATAAAAAAGTATCCTATGTTCATTCTTCGGACTCAAAGTATCTATAATAATATACTAAATTTCAACCAAATCGGTTCAGCGGTTTTGGACGTGAAGAGGTTACCCGCGGTTTAAGTGATATTTATAACATACGACTATGAAAAGTACCAATAATAGGGCCAAAACGGGACGAAACATGGTTCTATAATGGTTTATGGTAGTGATGATGATGATGATGATGATGATGATGAATGTAATTTGCATAGTAGCATATGCTTTCCGTTCTTAAAACAACGTCGAAACTCCCAAACTTGTATCTATAAAGAGTCAGGAGTTCTCTCAGCACCTTCCGAACCATGGTATACCTTGGTGCAAAATCTTACTTGTTGGTAGCATATGCTTAGAATACTGCTCACGAAACCGAAGTCACCACATGTTTCCATATAAATTTTGAGGAGTTCCCTCGATTTCTTATGGATCCCATCATCAGGTTACCACTTTTATGAATATGGTACCAAATTGGGATGATAACCTACACACTAAAAGAAAAATTGGTTCTCAAACGGCAGAGTAATCGTTGAACATAAAAAAACGAACATAACAAACACCTCCTTCATTTTGAAAGTCGGTTAAAATTGTAGCCTTTGTGTTATTCTGATGTATAAGCTATATTACTGTAAAGTTTCATTTAAATCCGTTCAGTAGTTTTTGCGTGAAAGAGTAACAAACATCCATACATACATTCATCCAAACTTTCGCCTTTATAATATTAGTAGGATGGATATTTAACTTGATAAAATCTTTCGGAATGCTGGTTCTAAGCTTGACTGATTTTTGCAATTTACGAAAATGTGTAAAGAATTTTTAAGTAAAAATTCCTGATGTTTAGAACTGGATTCAAAAAGAATGCTATAAACAGAAATAAATACTTTCAAGTAGTCTTCTATGTACCTTTCCTCTTACGAAAAAGACTATTCTAAGCAATTCTAAAAGCTGAGTTCACCAAAACCGCCTAACCTAAAATGTTCATTTCCATTTTCAACGTGGAAAAAGATTCCAATTCGAATTCGCTTCCACAAGCCTAGAAAAAAAAAGAAAAAGAAATTCAAATAATCAAGACATTCTGTGAAATGTTTGTAACTTATCAATGTACACTTTGTTGTTTTAAAAGAATACATTCTTCTCAAAGTTTCAAAAGAAAAATTGTACTAACTGTTTATTTTAAAATTGCTGTTGTAAAGAAAAGTTATTGCGTAAATAATAATAATTTCGTACGACAGGTGACAGATCACAGGTGACAGGTGATATACTTAATATTATAAATGCGTCTGTCCGTCTGTCTGTCCGTCTGTCCGTCTGTCCGTCTGTCCGTCTGTCCGTCTGTCCGTCTGTCCGTCTGTCCGTCTGTCCGTCTGTCCGTCTGTCCGTCTGTCCGTCTGTCCGTCTGTCCGTCTGTCCGTCTGTCCGTCTGTCCGTCTGTCCGTCTGTCCGTCTGTCCGTCTGTCCGTCTGTCCGTCTGTCCGTCTGTCCGTCTGTCCGTCTGTCCGTCTGTCCGTCTGTCCGTCTGTCCGTCTGTCCGTCTGTCCGTCTGTCCGTCTGTCCGTCTGTCCGTCTGTCCGTCTGTCCGTCTGTCCGTCTGTCCGTCTGTCCGTCTGTCCGTCTGTCCGTCTGTCCGTCTGTCCGTCTGTCCGTCTGTCCGTCTGTCCGTCTGTCCGTCTGTCCGTCTGTCCGTCTGTCCGTCTGTCCGTCTGTCCGTCTGTCCGTCTGTCCGTCTGTCCGTCTGTCCGTCTGTCCGTCTGTCCGTCTGTCCGTCTGTCCGTCTGTCCGTCTGTCCGTCTGTCCGTCTGTCCGTCTGTCCGTCTGTCCGTCTGTCCGTCTGTCCGTCAGTCCGTCCGTCCGTCCGTCCGTCCGTCCGTCCGTCCGTCCGTCCGTCCGTCCGTCCGTCCGTCCGTCCGTCCGTCCGTCCGTACTTTTTATCCCGGAAAAATGAACGGTTCCCGCACGATAAACGAATTTTAGCACAACGGAGTTGCGGGCGTCATCTAGTTTGTTATATTTTTCGGGATAGTAGTATTACTGCTATAACAGTCTTAGTTAGTAGTTAGTCAGTATCACATAAAAATTAGGAGGTCGATGTCTGTCAGTACGAATATCGACGATAAGGACATAAAATAACATTCATATCAGCGCGCCTTGTACAGTGGCGGTTACGACGCTCGCCGCGTTCTTGATAGGGAGAAAATGTATGAAGAAATTTGAGAGCGTTTCTTATTTTTTTTAATAAATGGAAATGTTATTTATTTTTATATAAAATATTTAGCTATTCGTACAGGGGAATATATAAGCAACAATTTTTTTGTATATTTATTTTCCTTAGTTCAGTGTATTTAGCTATACTGGAGCTGGTTCCTAATCAGACCCCCTTTTTTTTATATTTTGCGATTATTGTGATGGTTAAAACGTATTTATGTGAAAATTTTGTATGCGGCTATAAAAATTTTATGGTGTGACTGTGGAGATGAATATTATAATTATTATTTATTTTCTTTCATTTGAAACCAAAATATCCTAGCAGTGTGACTCCTAATTCTTTAAAATGGTACCTGAAAATCGCTGATATTTGTGAAAAAATGTGATAGCGTCCCTAATAGATTTTAATAATTTTGTTCTACTAATATTAATAAGTTTAATTGAATAATATGCAATTCCAAAAAGGGAAAATTATAGTCTGATAGTGTATATTGTTATGTAGTGTATATTCATACATTTTTTTTTTAATCTATGGACGCTTCACAACACGTCAGTCTGGCCCCGTGCTAAGTACCTGAAGGATTTGTGTTACGGGTACCAGACAACGGAAATATATTTAATACTTTTATATTATACATATATTTAAGATTTTTATTATACCATACATATATTAAATACACAACCAAGACCCAGGAACATTGAAAATTTGTTCCGTCGGCGGGATTCGAACCCGCGACCCCCGGCTTGCGCTACCAACGCGCCACCAACTGAGCCACAGAGGTTGTCAACCAAATTCATTCATGCATTCATTCATTGTTTCGAACATATTAATACTTGGATGAAACGAACATACAAAAGCTTTATATTTAACATTGTAACAAATAACTATTGCCAGAATTCGTTGTAAATTATATCTATTACTAACCCACTGCAATATAGTAACTACGCAATTTACTCAAATGTAATTTATTTACCTCGCCAAATTATGTACAGAGAAATTGATTGCAGTAATTTATTGAACATATTATTGTATTATATTATGTAAAAGCTTGCAAGTGAAAAATAATATCCGTATTATGCCCGAAGATGACAACCATAATATTATCATTACAAAGTTATTTTATCATGGTAATTATAGACATAATAATACTATTATGAAGTACATCTTTAAGAGGGCGACCTATGACAGAAAAAAATCGGTTTTCACCCGCGCACTTCACACCCCCCGCACTCGTCCAACTCATTCAATATGTCACCGCGGCTATAAATTTGTGGAATTACTCTAGTAACCACTTTTTGTACGAACGTAGTATAACCAAATATATCAGATAAAATTTTGAGAAGTTCAAGTCACATTTTCCATCTGTACTTTGAGAATCAAATTAATATACTTTTTGCCTTATACACTAGTAGTACTTTATGATATGTTTATTTATCGAAATCGAATAGGCTCTGACACTACTGGATCGATTCTGGTTAGAATTCCTAAGCTGTAGTTGTTACAAAAATATAATAACTTTATATTTTAATATAATCTACTAGCCACGTCTTCGTCCATGTCCGAATTTGGTTAGTTTTTGTGTGTATTTGCGTAAAATATATTAACATTTGTCAGATTAAAATACACAAAATTCTCATGTCACAATGTTTGTGTGCGAACTGCTCAATCGATTCAATGAAATTTTGCATACATACATTCGTTAGGCTTGAGAATAATTTTTTAACTGCTTTTTGATATAATATATTGATGCTAGAAATAATTTGTATGGCAAACTAACGTTTGCCGGGTCATGTAGTCAAATATGTATATATAAAATTCTCGAGGCACAGTGTTTGTGCGCGAACTCATCCAAAACGGTTCAACCGATTATAATGCTATGTACATTCGTTAGGCCTGACAATAGGTTTTTATTTACTTTTTATATTGATACTAGAAAATAAATTAAACGGCAAAACAATGTTTTCCGGGTCAGCTAGGTTCCTCCTTTTAGCTCCCGTCAATTTCTCATGAATTGCACCATCAGATCACCACTTTTATGAACATGTTACGAAATTTGGACTACATCTTATACAATAACAAAAGAATTTTGGAAATCCGTCAACAAACGGCGAAGTTATCCGCCATGGTATCACTAAAATCGTCTCTGATGCTGGTGCTGATCAAAACCCCAGCTCAAATTTCATCTTGATACACTAAAATCACGTGTTTGGGAAATTCTGCACTGATTAAACCATCCTCATCCTCTGGAGAGCCATTATTCGTCCCATATAGATGTTACTATTATTAATTTATTATCAATCTTCCAAACTCGTGAAAAAACAACCTTTCACATTTTCCAGATTGCAGTACTGGAATACATTTCAAAGATTTTGGGAAAGGCTCAAAAAATGTATGTTTAGGTACTCTATACCAAGTATCGAATATTTGTTATTTAATCTATTGGCAAGAAAATGTCAAAGGTTTTGTCTTTTTCGAATAAATTTTCAGTTTCATAAAACGAAATAAGATTTGTTGGCTTATAACTTTTCTTTAGCCATAGAAAGACTAATGATTTTTTATAGAAATAAAACTATCCGGAAGTTTTTTTGTTATTAATAACTTTAAAAATAAGCTAAAATTCTTTCATTTACGGTCTTTCAAATAGATTCTTAGATATTTTCAGATATTTCATAAAACACAAATATCATAAGACTTTGTTGATTTGTGTATTTGAAAAAAATCGGCCACAATGCTCATAGCAAGGCAATGATTGGAGTTAGATACAAAGTTTAAAAGACAAAATCGTAGTAAATTTTAGTAGCTTTCATAAAGTTCTTTACGACTCACTTTTTTTAAAGAGCTAAAAACTTAAAAACAGGTACTTTTGGCCTTAATTAGAAACTCGTAACTAGCTAGATTTTTTTTTTCTATATAAAGTGCTTTTATTCATAATTCGCCTAAATTTCATGTATTTTTGAAAAATGGTATTCGGTTGACACTTGAAAATGCTCAGCAAGTTGGTAAGATCCTGATTCGACACCAAAGCAATGTGCAAAACGAAAAATCACCCTTAGAAATGTGATGGTCACACTTTGGTGGTCTAATTGCCGGTGTGATAAGTCACAGCTTTTTACAAAACGGCGAGAGCATTACTGCAGATGTGTACATTGAAAACTGCCCACAATGATGGCGATGCTCGTACGTCTGCAACTAGTTTTTGTCAATTGATCGTCTCCGCTGCTCCTTGATGACAACGCGCGACCCCATTTTGTTTGGAAGCTCTCCCTCATCTGCCATACCGACTATCACCTTTTCCAAAATTGGGAAAACTTTTACCGGGAAGAAAATTCAACTCGCGAGAGAGCCTCTCAAAATGCCTTAGAAGTGTAGTCTGCCGTCCGGCTGACATTTTCAATAATGGCATCTATACACTGCCACTGCGTTGGTGAACGTGCGTTGATTGCAGGGGTGATTACTTTGAATAACAGAAATAAGTAAGTTCGAAACAATCAGCCAAGTGTGAGTCGGACTCGCGCACGAAGGGTACCGTACCGTTAAGGTTCGCGCACACTTTGTCGGCGCGTGCCGGGGCGTGCCGGGGCGGGTCAAGGCGCAGCGCAGCGCAAAATGCACTATAGCACACTATTGCCGATTCGGGTCGCATCACATTGACGGATTTTAACACTCACTGTGCCGGGGCGTGCCGGGGCGGATCGGCGCGCAATGCATCATATCACATCCATCGCATCACATCCGCGCGCCGCTTGCTATAGCACACTGTTGCCGGGGCGCAGCGGGTCTTGCCGGGGCGCAGCGGGTCTTGTCGGGCCGTGTCGCATTGACGGAAATCCGCCGAGCAAAAATCCGCGCCAATGCGCCCCGGCACAGTGTGCGATACGCGCATCCGCCTCCATACAAATTGTATGGAGGCGGATTTTTGCGATGCGCCCCGGCACGCTGAGCCCCGGCACGGCCCGTCTCAGTGTGCTCACTCCTTTATAGAGCTAAAAATTACCCAAAAATTGTAATTTTTGTATGGGAGCCCCCTTAAATATTAATTTTATTTTATTTTTAGTATTTGTTGTTAAAGCGGCAACAGATATACTTACACATTCTGTGAAAATTTCAGAAGTCTAGCTATAACCGTTCTTGAGATACAGCCTGGAGACAGACAGACGGACAGACAGACATTGAAGTCTTAGTAATTGGGTCCCGTTTTTAACCTTTGGGTACGGAACCCTAAAAAGAACAATTTTTAAACAAAACGGCAATATAATAGGTATAAAAGACCTTATAATATATTATGTAGTATATTATGTACTCTTCTAAATCCTTTCATAAATGTTTGTTCATACTCTAATTATTATCCATTATCAAGCGAATGGTCGAAGTAGTGAATTTAATTTTGCTTATAATATTATAATGTTATCACTGTTTGACAATTTAATCTTATCATTTCTAGACCGTAGCGTTATCCGAAGAAATTTATTCGATATTTCCATAGTATCGAGTACGACATTCATTGAAACCAAATCGATTTTCAAATCGCTGTAATACACTAGTTTTTGTCAAAACTATATCGATTTAAAGCCGATTTATTTTTTCAATCTCTAT
This sequence comes from Cyaniris semiargus, assembly GCA_905187585.1. Lineage (NCBI taxonomy): Eukaryota > Metazoa > Arthropoda > Insecta > Lepidoptera > Lycaenidae > Cyaniris > Cyaniris semiargus. Next base: position 7,611,643 of record LR994566.1, on the reverse strand, counting down.
TGCCGCGGCCGCTGATTCGTCTATCGTCACGAAGCTTCGTGCTATGAGACGATACCATTGGACGATACACGCAGATCGTCCAATGGTATCGTCTCAAGCACGAAGCACTACGCATGTGCGGCCGCAACATATGGGTTTGACAAATTATTTGTCATGATAATATTATCATATTTGTAAACAAATATACGTATTTTATTTAAATTAAAAAGCCTTCTACAATTGTCCATCGGCTCCCGTTTTCTCCTGCAAAGGTTGCTTTTAGTGTATTTATTTAATTTTTGTTTGTTTCCCATGGTTTCGATTAAATAATTTCTCAATCCGGAGTAAAGGCAAAGGAAGTACGTTCTCTCTTCAGGCGCGCGCGAACGCGACTATTGGCGACTGAGAGGTGAGACAAATCTAGCGGTGAAGCGCGAATGTGGTTTTTCTTAAATATCTTAAAAAATATAGAGAATATTAAAAATCCGCTAGGTCGAACCCTCGGTGATAGAATTTTATATGATGTGTAAAAATATTAACTTAGTTTAATGCATGGTTTTGGCAATATAGGAAAAATTCGTCAAAGTTAGATGCATTTTTGTGATTTTTTTCTATCGAGAAAATTTTACGATATCGTGTTTTCGCTCAGATCAGACTCTTGGAAATATAATGTAGTATCTAGGTTTAGAAAATTAAACAATTCGGGCTTATTATCAAGTCCAAAAATGATTTATAAAATCGACAATTTTGGGTTAGTCGCCTTCTCTGCCTGAATCGCAGCATGTTCACAAAAATAATGTCTTTTATATTTTTTCTTCATTTTATTTCTTCTATTTAGGACTAATTTAAGAGGTTCGTTGTTACAGTAAATTTATCAAAAGAATTTTTAAATATTTTGTTTAAAATTAAATTACGTTCTAAAAATATTTTTATTTTTTTAGTAATATTATGCTAGATTGCGGCCGCTGCAACTTCACATTTTTCTGGGAAAATTCCATAAATTTTTCTGGGATAAAAATTGTATGTCTACGTTGAGTCTTTTGCCGGGACTCAAAGTCATACTTTCAGCAAAATCGGTTCAGCGGTTTAAGCGTGAAGAGGTAACAGACAGAAATATACACTTTCGCATTTATAATATTAGTATATATAAGTATGGATGTGAAAAGAATACGAAAGTTGTCGTTATAACAGAGATAAAGGTAGCGTCATATTTTTTGTATCAAAAGCAATACTAGATGCAAACATAGTTTCCCGAGGCAAAGACTCTCTACTAAATAAACATAATATTTACCAGCGTACTGTTGCACTTAAAGTATGAAACATATTCAATATAATATTATAATGATACACAAAATTTATCTCTCTATTTGAATAAAAATGAATTTTGAATTAAGTTAGTCTTGTTAAAACTCAAAAACGGCTGAATCGATTGGGCTAATTTTAGTATTTAAATATTCTTGGAAGTCGGATACGAAGTTCACCTGTTCGGTTAGTTATATTATATTAATAACTAGCTTTTGCCCACGGCTTCGCTCGCGTTAAGAAGTATTATTATTATTTAGGTATCAAAGTCTCAGCCCGATCGGTATATCCTCTATTTTATCCCTTGGGGGTAGAATTGATCAAAATCCTTTCTTAGCGGATGCCTACGTCACAACATCTACCTGCATGCCAAATTTCAGCCCGATCCGTCCAGTGGTTTGGGCTGTGCTTTGACCTTTGGCTTTTATATAATATTTAGATTTAGTGAATAATTAAGTATTATTTAAATCATCATTTACTAATAGATCTAAACTCCTTCCTGCACGCGCACCCCCGCCATGGTGACGCCCACTTCGTAACGGGCCGTGCAGCAGAAATCCAATTTTAATCATTCAAAGACCAAATATTATCTACATAAACTGCGCTTAGTGGTGAAATAATTTATTTTGATAAGGATTAATAGTATGAGTAAAATAAACGCGTTTAAATGAAGTCCAAAATATATTCAAGATTTTTAAATAAAAAAATCGTTGTTGTGCCTCACTTGACATAGATAGGTATAGTGTGTCGCGGACTTTTTTGTAGATATTTATAAGATCTACAATTAATTAGAACATTTTATGGTTCTATCTTTTATAGTTTAGGCAGCGTACGCAAAATAAGTAACTTTTCTGGTTGATTTTTACACCTTGTGTCCGAAAAACCCAAATATATTACGGAACCCTATTTTTTCCAAAATAAAATTTAGCCTATGTTACTCGTGGATAATGTAGCTTTCGAATGGTGAAAGAATTTTTAAAATCGGTCCAGTAGTTTTAGAGCCTATTCATTACAATTAAACAAACAAACAAACAAAGTTTTCCTCTTTATAATATTCGTGTAGATTAATATAATAAGTAATTTTGTATTTTTAAAATTTTAATGAAATATTCTGAAACTGTTAAGAATATGGAAGTATAATTAGATTTTTTGGGACAAGAACTAACACATTACTTTGCACTATATTTTAATAAATAACATTTTTTAATGTTTCCCTTTTGTCTATGAATATATTTGACATATAGAAATGAAGAAGATATTGCAAAATACGAATCGTTGAATACTAAAGCTATGTATTATGTTGAAAGGACAAATTACTGAAAATGGATCTGTAGCTCAAACTCTGAAACGTAACGAGATTGCCAATAACATTACTCTCACTTTTGGTTTCAGCAGTCGGGCAATAAAAGTGTTTTTTAACCGACTTCCAAAAAGGAGGAGGTTATAATAATATTATGTTCGGCTGTGGATATTTTTTTATGTATGTTCAACGATTACTCCGCCGTTTGTGAACCGATTTTCAATTTTTTTGTTTTGTTGTATAGGGTATGATCGTGGATTGGTACCATGGTCATAAAAGTGGTGACCTGATGATGGTATCCATGAGTAATCGAGGGAACTCCTCAAAATTTTTTTTCATATGAAGTAATTCAGGCATATGTTACCAAAAAGTAAGATTTTGCGCAAAGATAAATCATGGTTCGAAGGTGCTGAACAGAACTCCGACCTCCTTGTAGATACATGTTTGGGGGTTTCGGCGTTGTTTTAAGAACTGAAAGCATATGCTACTAAATTAGGTTATTTGTCATCATCATCCCTACCCTTAAAACATGCATCATCACATTATTTTCGTTTTGCTGAGTTTGCTGAGTGACTTTGTGAAAATCCATGAGAGATGCAAATGGATTCCCTACATACCTCATGTATGTAGGAAACTCTTCGACATTTATTGGGGATAATATTATATATACTTACACATACATATAGCGGTAATGTGCAATTTTTTTGAAACCCGCTGTACTAAGTAGTTAATATTAAGGGCCAATTCACACCGGAATGGCAGCGGCCGGCAGCGGCGCGAAGAGCACTTTTAGTGTGAAATAATTTTAAACTTTATTTACATACTTATAACTACTAGTATCGCTTGAAAACTTCTAAAAGGGCTCGCGGCTGCCGGCGGCCGCGCGGCGCCGCGAGGTGCCGCGCGCTCCTTGCGTTGCTCCCCCTGCCGCACGCGCTAGTTTTCTGTGTTCTAGCGACAGGATACGACGTGTCATAAATTATATTAATTACTTAAACGAAAATACGTATTGCAAAAAACAAAAATATTAACTAAGTTTATAAATTGATCGTACTGCATTCTATAATAATCGCAATATATGTCTGGGTACGAGTGCAAGTTTGTACAAAATGTTTGAAATTCTCCAAAGTATTGTCGTTTCTTCCATAAGTCATGGACCCACATATCTCTTTTATTTTTTTTCTTTTCTTTCTTTTTTCTTTCTTTTTTTCTTCTTCTTCTTCGGCAATAAGTGCAATAATAGCCAATTCCATCATGTTGCTGCAAACACACGACACGAGTTTCCTTGCCGAATGTAGAATCTAAACTGAAAAGGCCCGCGTGCTCTGGAGGTGGCGCGCGGCCGCCAGCGGCCACGAGCGTCCACAAGCGGCTGCGAGCGTCCGCCTGCGGCGACGCGAGCCGCCTCTGCCGGCCTCGCCGCGCCTCTGCCGGCCGCTGCCGGCCGCTGCCATTCCGGTGTGAATCGGCCCTTACAGTTACATATGACTAAAAAGAGAAAAATTATTTTTAATGATGAAGGTTTTCATTTATAAATCATTGTTAAACTAGTTAAAATATATCACTTCAAGGGATATTTAATTAATAAATATGCTTCATTTTGCCTTTAGGAAGTTTTAAGTGTGTCAAACTGTTGCACCCGCGATAGTGGAATCGCCCTTTAGTATTTTAAGAGATAAAACTGACTTCAAAAATTAAAATTAGAGTTAAAATCCCTATCTCAAAAAACTACTAAATCAACTTTGATGAAATTTGCGGTTTCCCTAAGTTGAACAACAACAAAAAAATCGGCCAAGTGCGAGTCGGACTCGCGCATGAAGGGTTCCGTACCAGTATAGAGTGAAAGTAGACAAAAAATTGTGTTTTTTGTATGGGAAAACCCCCCTTAAATATTTACTTTATTTTAATTTTTGATTTTGTGAAAATTTCAAGTGCCTAACTGTTACCATTATTGATTACGAGCAAAAAAAAAGGCCAAATAAGCACGTTTCTTTTATGGGAGCCCCCCTTAAATATTAACTTTATTTTATTGTTAGTATTTGTTGTTATAGCGGCAACAGATATACACAATCTGTGAAAATTTCAGAAGTCTAGCTATAGCGGTTCTTGAGATACAGCCTGATAACATACAGACGGACAGACGGACAGACATCGAAGTCTTAGTAATAGGGTCCCGTTTTTACTCTTTGGGTACGGAACCCTAAAAAGAATAACTTACATACATACACTTTTGAAATTTGGCACAATTGTTCAGATGCTGATAATATAGACTATAACATTTACGAAAACTGGAAAGTTCTGGAAATATTACATACATACGGGTCGAATTGATAAACTCCTATTTTTTGAAGTAGGTTAAAAATATCTCAGCACTCGGCGTGATTTTAAAGTTTTCAAGAGCCATCAATCTAATGTATTAAATATCTTTTGGTGCAAGTGCTGAGCATTAAGCAACTTTGGTGTAAACTTCAACGTTTGCAAATGAGCAAGTTACAGCGAAGCCACGTTGGTTCGTTACGGTGCGTCGCCATTCGCGGCAGCGCGCAGCGGTTTTACAAACAATGAGCTATATTCGCATTGCGTCGCGTCGTCACCATCTCGGATTGTTTTATATGTGTCGCCAGAATGCAGCTTAGCCAACAAATTTTCTTTATTTCTTCTTTGAAAAGTCGTCGATCGAAATGTATGGAATTGACATGACATCATGAGTCGAATGTTCATAATATTACCGTAAGCTAATAATATATTAATGCCTCCAGATGTGATTTAGGATGAAGCAACATATTCGTCGAATTGAATGTTACATACACGTATTATTTTAAAGTATTTTACCGTTTCTTTACATTTTTATTAATATTAGTCTGAAATTCATATTAGTCACTTAACTGTCACTGATGTCTATGGCGACTGTCAAACGTCATTTTGACGTTTGATAGACGTCATGTCATGAAAAGTGTTTTAGCACCGTCGCCCATTACTTCTGAACGAGCCGCCTTCAAGGAAAGACAGGTTAGTAAGACATGATTATTGTACCATCTACTTTAGATATTTTAGTTTATCACAGATGATAATATTAAAGTTCAAATTATACATTCCTTGAAATGATTATACTTGTTTTTTATTATTTACATAATATTAATAGTGAAATGTAGGTATTTCATAAATTAATAAATGGTGTTAAGTGATAATAATATGTATTTGTTTAATTTTACTCCCTTCTGAGTTAGTTTCACATGAATAATAATAGTTCAATGTTATTTGTCACATCAATATCAATAGGCTAACCCACAATTCCCGTTGACTCGGATTCAGAATCATACCGTGGTGTTAGGATCAATTCAGACCGCAACGCGACGCGTAGATGCATTTCTAAATTTGTATGGATTTGACAGATTTGCAAGACGTCCGCTCACGAAATTTGTCAATTCAGTATAAATTGACCCTTATTAGTTAACGACAGGCGCGGGTGTGACGACTGGCGTTATTAGCTGTTGAATATTAACTTTTAAACTTTCACGTTGCATTATAATTGAAACTTATCATTTATGTGTGTCGCACTGAGCCTACTGACTCTAAATATATTGGAACACAAATGTTGGACAATTCGAGGGTAGTCGTAGATCAGACCGCCCGGTGCAAACGAAGACGCCGCGCTCCTGCAGTCCCCTCGTGACCACGGCCGTTGCAACACGGCCGAAACGTCGAGAAAAAAGTATGTAGTAGCATTACTACTAGAATAAGTCGCGTTAAGTCCCGAATAATAAGTTTCAATTGGCTGTTGAATGCACTGAAGCTGTAAAATCTGACAACTATTCAATAATTTCAATCAAAATACGAATTTTAAAAATCATCCCGATACAAAACTCAAATCCGGGAAGAATGCAAAACAAAAAAAAAAACAACTAGATCAAAACCGGTCCACCTATTACGATGCTACGATACCACGGACAAACTCACTTACAAACAGACATAATAATGTATGTATGTCTATTTGTGTGTGCCCGACGAAAAAGGTACTTAACATGACATAAAATAATATGTATAAATGCAGCGGAGCAATATAGCAATATTATGACTTCACCTTTAGAAAGGTCATCTGTTTGATAGCATCTTAAAACTTTTACTGCCACGAATTGTGAAGCATGGGTCTTTTTTAAGTACAAAGTTTTCTTGTAGTTGACTGGATTTCCCAAACCGCTTTTTTGCGCGGCAGGGCTGAAAACTATCCTATTTTTTTAAGATAAGGTTTTCATTTTTGATTGTAAAAGTAAAATATAATGCTTATAATTTGGCCCAGTCGTTATGTTTTTTAAATAATTATTATTTTCCTAGATAATAAACATAAATAGGTGATTTCCAATTTTGGTGGCTTGTCGTCGACCTATTTTAATCAATATCTAGTCCGATTTATCTTTATGTAGTCGTTTAATATAGTGGAATCTTCATAATATATGCATTTTACTGTACTAAGTTCTGTAGTTGAGTTTTTATGACATAGTTTAGGTCTGTCGCGGAGATTTTACCAATTTTGGTGTCATTTACGAAACGTTGTTTCTACAAAATACCATTGATCCCTTAAGCATAACAAATACGCCATTTACTTCATTCAGCCACACGCTAACCCGTTTAGGAGGTGGCTGTGGGCTGGGTCGTACCAGTTTCCAGCCAGAAATGAAAGAAAACCGTTTTATCACAAAACCCCCGATTTTATGCAATTTTGGTGTACTTAAATTATCCTACTTGTGGCAATAATATCATGTTGTTATTTTGAATATCGGTAGAGTTTTGGTTTGTTTATAATTAAGTTAATGTGTTATAACTTTAGTGCACGTAGTTTTTTTTTAAAGATTATTTTTCTCGCAAATTCCAATTTTGGTGGGTAAATATTGGTGGGTAAGAACTAAGAGGGTGTGTAAAACATTATTTTTACCAAATACCATTGATTCTTAAAGCATAAAAAATACGCCATTCACTTCATTCTGTCACAAGCTAACTCGTCTAGGTGGTGATTGTCGTACCAGTTTCCCGTAAACACATCTCTAATTTTGGTGGAAACTAAAATGTCCACCAACATTATATAAAAAATGCAAGTTGTTGAAGTCCACTCAGTTTTTTAATTCCAATTTAAAGAAGGCTATAGATAGCCTTACATAGGCCAGAAAGATTTGGCAATAGAATAATACTTAAAATAAAAATTACTTCAATATTTTCACCCTACAGGCAGCACCAGCATAAACAGTAAGCAAAGTTTTATTCGACGTTTGACAATGTTTCTGTCCATATTCTGATATTATGACATGTGCAACATGTCGGATTTTGGTTTAAATATTTACTTTATGAGATACTAGCGTCCTCTGCTCCGACCTTTGCGTATTATTATTCCCTATTAAATAATTTTGTATTGCTTTACACATAGCAAAATTACCGTATTATTTCGGCATGCGTAGCGTAAAGCTTTTTTTTGCGGAAGTCGACAATTGCTAGAATTTTTGTAACACGAAACTAAGGTAACAAAGGTGTATCGCCTACAGGCTAACTTTGAAATTCACTTTTACCTCTCGCGGGCGGATGCCAACTTTGATAATGAAATCTAAAACTACGAACAACTGAATTAAATTTTTCTCGTTAGCGACACAGACGGGCCGAGGCAAACAACGTTAAAACGAGAAACACCTCGTACAATTAATATCGTTTTGTCTACGATAGATATTATGATTGTACTACAATATTACAGTAAGTAAACTAAACTTGCTTAACAGGGACCCAATTCTGCTATGTTTGTAATTGTTGGCAACACCTAGAAGTCCACATCCGGCGACCGCTGATTGGCGCATTTTTGCTGTCTGGTGGGGCGCCATGTTGAGTGAGGGCGCCACTGGACTGAATAAAACTGACGTGCTTGGCGGCTTACGGGCTTTTTGGAAGAGAGGCGTTCGATGTGCTAATATCGTTCGCGTTAGCTTGCCCCTAGTTATTTAATTATATTTAACACTACAAGTGATTTAATTATATTAATTAGTTCTTTAATTTATAACGACAGGAATAACTGTCTTTGTTCGTGGTTTGTAGTATTCATGATTATTGTTTAAATAAATATCTGTTGGAGAGTGGTTGCGCTTATTTAGCATCCATCGTTAACATAATATTGTAACTGCCCTTTGGTTGATCGAAAATGGTTCTGTAAACACTGTTTAAACTGCTACTGCTGATTAAGATACAGACATAACCTTTCTCTTGTCTTAAGCTGCTTATGAAGGCGCCTTCTTGTTTACTGTACTTGCAATTTTACGCAGTATTTCCCACATCAATTAGCGGGCACGGTAAAATATGGTGGCAATAAACAGCTGATTGTAGTTCCACGAATACAATTAGAATAACGAATGCGTCAAATTACGAATATGACGCGCGCGGAGCCGCCGCGGTTTTACAGTAGCTGTGTACTTGGAAAAGGTGAGGATAGGTGAAAAACTTAATCGCTCAATGTCAACAAACGTCAAACTTTTTTTAAGCGTCAGTTAGAGCGTTTGATGTTGATTTCATTTTGTAGTTTTATTATGAAAAAAAAAACGATTAAAATTGTATTATTATCGCTAATTGTACTAGTAAAATCATTTTGCGGATCTACTCCATTTCCATTTATTATATTATGTCGCTTAGATCTCAACGTCACGATTATGACAGCCTAAAATCTAAATGACAAAATCCCTTATATCTCAAGGTATAAAATATCACACAACTTACGAAAAAAGTCAAAAACTATTTCACTTTCGGTAGGAACTTTTAAAATATATTTGCGCACCAACTCCTTATGGAAATAACTATCACATTTATCATAATGTCATATGTATTTATATTTGTTCCTGTCGTCTCCGGAATTGCTCCTGGATCCCGTGAGATCCGGAGATACGACGTCGCCTTTATATGACGAATACGTTTGAGAGTTTCTATAATATTTATAGATTTTCATAATGTCTACTTTCGAATGTGATTCCGTGAAGTGAATGCTAAGTTTGTTAGAATAGTATTGTTTGATGGTATGTTTTTTGGGGGTTTTTCGTTTGAAACGTGTGGCCGGATACCATCTTATTTGTGTACATATTATTAATGTGATATACTGCATATCAGGCTAATATTCCCTAGGCAAGTGTCTGAAGAACTTTTATTATATTGTGAAGAACAGGTAATAAACCTGAAAAGAATATTATGTACATATTGCATATTTTATACGTGGGAGAGCCATGCTTCGGCACGAATGGGCCGCAGAAATACCACGTTCTCACAGAAAACCGGCGTGAAACAGCGCTTGCGCTGTGTTTCGCCGAGTGAGTGAGTTTACCGGAGGCCCAATCCCCTACCCTATTCCCTTCCTTTCCCTCCCCTATTCCCTTCTCTTCCCATCCCTACCCTCCCCTATTACCCTATTCCCTCTTAAAAGGCCGGCAACGCACCTGCAGCTCTTCTGATGCTGCGAGTGTCCATGGGCGACGGAAGTTGCTTTCCATCAGGTGACCCGTTTGCTCGTTTGCCCCCTTATTTCATAAAAAAATGTACATATTGCATATAGATATGTGATTTGTATTACTTTTATTTTTATTTTTGGCGACATGGCGTTGCTGACTTAGCCAAAACCACAATTGGAGGCGTCTTGCTTGTAATTCTAATTACCAACATATTACGCAAAATTCGAATTTAATATCACGAGCGTGTGGAGCCGGGAAAAGCCAGCGATATAATTAAATCGAACAAAACAGACGCAGGCAATTATGACAAACTCGGCAGAGCTATGAATACGAAATCATGTAATTCGTCCGACACAATTTTTGCTGTTGACACACTTTCAGTTTTAATACAGCTTTGTTCCTATATTTGCGAAGGATAATTGATATTAATCTGTCGTGATATACGACAGAGTCTTTTGTTTGTGAATCTGCTGTGTTTTTCTTATTTTTGGGCATTAATTAGCTAAATTAATTATGTCAAGGATAAACAATTGTTAATTAAAGAGCAAAACTTTTAAAAATTTGTTCCATTAAGGGCCTGTCCACATCTCCACGTCACGACGTCGTCAACGTGGAACGGTGCGGTAACGTGGCACGGTACGTTGACGTGACGTGTAAATTTACGTCAACATGTGGGATATGCGTGGAGGCCGCAAAGGAAGATCTTCCGATCGAGCGAGGTGGTATGCTCGGTCAGGCCGAAGCCCACGTAATACATTTCATGTCGTATACATATATACCGACGCACTTAGAAAACTTCGATAGCGCGATGCAGGAATGTGGCGCTAATTGTGGGTACCGCCACAAACGTAACGTAAAAATGCACGTCTTTTTTTTCTTTCTCTGTTTTTAACAATAGCAAAAGCAGAATACGTATAATAGTGCGGTCCACATCTAGATCAGTAGTGAAAAATGTAGCAGTTTTACAAGGCATGGCGACGTACAATGTTGCTATATCGTGATGTGCATTTTACGTTACGTTAACGTACATTTACACGTCACGTCAACGTACCGTGCCACGTTACCGCACCGTTCCACGTTGACGACGTCGTGACGTGGAGATGTGGACAGGCCCTAAATAAAGTATAAACAGACAGACATTAAGAAAAAAAAATGTGTGGCACAATGGGATTGCCGCGGCAAAGCTATTGCATTTTATATCAACTTAATATGCAATTATAATTCCATTACGTTTAGGCTACGTAATATAAGACGATGTATGGCAACACCGCACCGCTGTGCTGGTCGGAGTGGGGGGTGTTAGGATTTTTCGTTACGGAATTTCTTGATTCGGTCGCTGCGCTCAAAACCCGCGATAAAAGCTATGCAATAGCTTAAAAAATCTTTGTTAGGTCAATAGCGATCAACTTTAAAGCCTGAAATTTTATATTGGCTTGTAAAATAACAGTTCCTCTTTATAAAATTAACATTTAATTTCATTTAAGACGTGGTTTTCATTTGTTAAGCCGCTCGGTGCCTGGCAACTCATTGCCACCTGTGAAACGCCACTCTTAATATATCTCGTTAAGTTCGCTTTAAGTGCTCCGAAAAAACAATTTAAACGTTCCCTTGTTTTGTTTTTTTTTCTTTACGCATAAAGAAGTTTAAAAACTAGGAAAAGTTTTGGATTTATTGTTTGGAAGTAGCTTCTAATAGGTATTATTTAGGTTGGGTATGTTATTACTTGTAATAATGGCCCAATGGTATTATGCGCGATTTTTGCCATTGGAATAGAAATAAATAAAGTAAAACGATTTTTTAATGGGTCTTATAGTTAAGGTAGAATAGAAAATAATTTGCGAAAGACATTAGGTACTTTTAATTCAAGCAAAACAAACTTATATTACACTTACAAAGATAACAGAAGATGATCTTATTATAATATTTAGTTAACAATATTAATGTCGTAAATATTTCAAAATGTTAAAAGCGGTGTTAATATTCAAAAAGGCACCGCTGTTCCGGAGAATTAACAATTTAACAGAATGAACTGTGTGAGGTGAATGAAGGAGTGGACTTCTTTGGAAAATTAATAATAACTTAACTAATCCAATAACTTTTTTGATTGAACATAATATTATAAGGCATAGTACTGTTGATAATTTTGAGTAGTAAAAAGTAATTTTAATTGTAATTATAATTGATTAATTTATCGTAACAAACACAGACATAGATCAAGATAGATACCGCATGTGTATGTACTTCGCATGCCATATCGCGTTCCCAAACGACGAGCAATGCTCGTCTTTCGAAAGTCTGTTCTTTAGTCTGCTGTCGGAATCGGACGTCAATCGGAATTTTAAAAATGCCTAAATGCCTATAAGTGCCGTATTGAGCTGTAGAAATTCAAATAGAAACGTTGGCCTTGATAATGGACATGTTTCTTATCATCGGTACACGTCACAGTAGGTAGGAAAAAAGTGGCACGCTCGTTTTCATACAAATGGGGCGACAATAATATTATTTATTCTAAATAATTAAACTATTTGTTCCTATCTTATTCTTCTAGGAAGTATTATTTTGCTTTCATTAGATTACCCTTTTTCCTTTGTAAATTTAGAACATATCAATTATTATTATTAATGACACAAATTATGAATAGACTTCATTCATAATTTGTGATTCATTAGAATGAAATTGTAATAAATTAATCATCGAATCTCGCGTTAAGCTTTCGCTAAAGTGATTAAAACTGTTAAATGCGCTTTAAAATTCAATGAAATTTGTTCAAGACGGTTGTATAAAGGGAAATTATTAGTTACAAATCAAAATCAGAGGGAATATTTACTTTAGAGTTTAGAGTTTCCGCCAATATACGCGGATATAGCCGATCGAATTCGCCATCCGGCCCGACTGGACCGGAAGTGGTAACTAGCTCTATGATGGACAGAAACTTATTTACAAGGCAGTTCTAATTAATTAATAATATAATAATATATTAAAAATTATATATATATATATATATATATATATATATATATATATATATATATATATATATATATAATATAATTAATACCTTATAGTTACATTTTCTTTTTCTAATATCTTTCTTTCTTCCTTTCTTTTATGGGAGGCTTTCGCCCAGCAGTGGCACTGTAGGCTACTAATAATAATAACAAATATAACTTTCTGTATAATTTTTGATATTTTTGTTTTATTTTGTTAATCCGCAATATTCCAAAAGTAACGCGCACTTAAACGAATTAAGACCTGCATACAATTTGCGAATAAAATTGACATAAACATCGGCGATAGAGATATAAAAACAATATACAGAATAAACACCAAAGAAGAATGTAACAAACCTATTGTTGTCGACTTCCTTAGCACATCAAGTAAGAACAACCTACTGACGGCTTTTAAAACCTACAATTGACAACAAACTAATAACAAATTGTGTAGCAATGATCTGTCACTAAGCGGTCCCAATCAACGCATATAATATAATAATATATCAGAAACACTGACATTTAAAACGAAAAAAATATTCCGTATTGCAAGAGATTACGCAGCTGCGAATAAGTATCGTTTTTGCTGGACCGCACACGGAATAGTTTATCTTAGAGAAAAAGAGGGCTCCCCGGCTTTTAGAATCAACTCCGAAGATGACCTTCCAGAACCTGAAAAAACACAACTGTGACTATGTACGCAATATTAATTGAACTGCAGCCGTCAAAATTTTGCTTGTTTGGAATTTTCTTTACTACCTATTATTACTTGTATTGTCAACTAACCTAGTCAATAGTAATATATTATCGCTGTAAAACATGCAACCTACACAATATTATATTTTTTAAACTATATAATGAGCCATTTTTATACACAAATTTTTCAAATACCAGATAATATACAATATGTGTAATTATAATTTGCCCATGTAAGCTGCTTTTGTTTATGGAACTATCTAGTGTGCTATCATACTTTTTACTAACAATTCTAATACTAGCCATAATTTTAGTTTAATTATAGTTTGCTTAGTGTACAATACCAATAATACACTACTTACAGAATGTAACATATTTACATACTTACAAAATATTACAAATATACACATTTTCAATTTCATTTTTACTCTACACTACATACACATACAATACAAATATTATATTTCTCACAAGGTATTCACAACAATTAACCAATATAAAAGAGAGTCACAGAAAACTATGAATATTTATATAAAGTTTGAGTCCTCGCCCATAAAAAAGTCTAATAAACAATGAATTGTGAATACCTCGATCAAATGGCATTTTGTGGACTTTTCTCAGCTTACGCTAATTTGACAACAATTTCTAGCTGTATAGATCATCTTTTGGTAAAATCACACCTTCATGTGTCTACTTTCATTATTGATACTAACCTTACAGACCATAAATCAATTCTTACATAATATTATGTTGGTGCGAATAAAAAATACCTTTCTAAAAATAAATTTGTATCTAAAATTAATTATGATAAACTTAAAGCAGATTGTATAAATTTTAATATCAATGAGTGTAATCTGCATAACAATTCCAATAATTACGCTACATTCTTTATTAACTCTTTACGGGAACTAATAAATAAGAATCTAAGTGTCACGAAAATTTCTAGAAATAAAACGATCAATAAAACTTGGATAATAAAAGGCATTTTAAAATGTATGAGAAAATGTAAGAAAGATTAAAGAAACTTTTGCAATGATTTACTAAAAAAAGGAAAAACGAAAGTACGAACAAAATATTATAAGTGATAACAGTCGAAATATAAAAGATCTGTGGAAATAAATTAGAATTGTGACAAATTCTGACAAAAATCATGCAGCACCGTCTGAGTTGTTGACCATTGCTGCCGATGAGCTGACATCAGCTAATGTTGTTAACCAATATTTTGCGAGTATAGGTTCTGAACTGGCTAGAAAAATCCCAAATAATATTCCACTACCCACTTCAACTATTTTAGATGACTCGGTACCACCCTCTGATTCATTTGTTATACACGGTGTCTCAGAGGATGAAGTTAACCGTCATTTGCTTAATCTCAAAGAGGATTCAGAACCGAGATGGGATGGTATCTCGACAAAGGCATTAAAAAGCATTAGGGAATGTATAGTTTCTCCTCTCACTAGACTATTTAACCAATGCTTGGAGGATGGTGCGTTTCCCGAGGCTTTTAAGAAGTCTGTAATTGTCCCCATTCATAAGGATGGCAAAAGGGACTGTATTGGAAATTATCGCCCGATATCAATTCTTTCACCATTGTCAAAGATTTTCGAAAAAATTATTAACTCTAGACTGGTAGCATAATTGGAGAAAAATAGCTTGCTTTCAAAAAACCAATTTGGTTTTAGACGCAAAAAATCTGTCGAGGAAGCTGTACATTTATTTGTCGAATTTGTTGCTGGTAAATTAGATGGTGGTGAAAAGTGTCTAACAATCTTCCTAGATTTGGCAAAGGCATTTGATACAGTACCTTTTGCCAAACTTCTGAAGACCCAGGAGAGGCTTGGTATACTGAGAAATCAACTCTCACTTATAGCTGACTACCTCAAAAACCGTACACAGTGTACTAAGATTGGTAGCACTCTGAGCTCTGAGTTGCCAGTAACATGCGGAATCCCACAATTCCTTTTTTTTTTGTTATTTGTCGTTTATTGGAACCTACCTTGTTTCTCTGCTACATTAATAGTCTGTGTAAATTAAGAATACCAAACTGTATGATTACATGCTATACTGATGATACTGCATTGACTTTCTATGGTAAAACAGGGAATGATGTGTACAATATGGCACAGTTCGGTATAAACATGGTTGGAAGATGGGTTGCAAATCATTACTTAACACTTAACTCGCCAAAAACTTAATTCATTCCATTTGGTATAAAAAATCCTCGCTGCCACAAGAACAAAATTATAATAAGCTTATAGTCCATAAATGTGTTTCTCAATCTTTTTCATCGTGTGAATGAAGTCAAATCGATAGAACACAAAGTATAAGATACCAAGGTGTGATTATAGATCACAAACCTAATTTTGCTGAGCACATAAATAAATTGACTAACAAAATTCGTCGTCTTACTTATATATTTAAACGTCTTCGTTATGTAGCCGATAATAATTTGCTAAGATATGTGTATACGAGTCTCTGCCAATCTATAATAACATATTATAGTATCATCGCATGAAGTGATGCAGTGTGCACCAAAGTCTCATGATGAATATTGAAAGGGCGCAAAGGTTAATACTGAAAATTTCATTTTTCAAACCAATTCTGACTCCCACAAAAGAACTGTATGAGTTCTGTGATCTCCCCACAGTTCGGCAACTCTTTGTGCTTTTCTTCATTATGTGTACACATAAAAATACTCCCTATGACCAGCACAATTCTGTACTCTCTGAAAGAAGGCATTATCGAGTTTGTCTTGTCCCATCAACTAATACGTACTTTGCACGAAGATTTTCCTCTTATATAGGTAGAAAACTTTATAATATAGTAAATAATAGATATAATATATATCCTTTATCTTGTAACAAAGTTAAATACATATTAGTTAAGTGGCTAAAGTCGTTAAACTATGATGAGACCAAAAGTATCTTGGAAAGAATGGAGTAGGACTATTAGTTGTTATATTTTAACTATATTTCCTGCTATCTTTGCACCTTAGCAGTACTATAACTGGTCCCAAGACTTCTGTCGTAGGGCTAGGGTGTTGAAGCCTTTAGGCTACCTACTTACTACATTATTCATTTTGCCACATTGTTTTATATGATTAGTCACTCCCAGTGCACCCTAACAGTTTTCAACTGATCCCAAGACAATGCTCGTAGGGCTAGGGTGTCGCAGCCATAGATTAAAAAAAATAAAAAAATAATCAGTCATATATTTCTTATATTATATCATTTTAATACACACGTTCTTACAATATAATATATCACAGACACTAACACACACACACATAAACTTATAAAATACTCTCACAACCCTTGACTTACCTCTAAATGATGTTAAAAACTTAAATGATATAAACAAATCTGTAATGTTTTTGAGAGGGGCCTGGTGACCCCTAAACATAGGGCAACCCAGTTAGGGCACCAGTCTCCTGCGATAATTTGTAACTACATCTTGATAATAATTGTACTACTTTCTTTTGTATTGTGGGAAAAGTTAATAAAGATTTTTGATTTTGATTTTTGTTTCTACTAATAATAATAGCTCTTTGTTGTGAGTTGTGTTGTCCTTCAAAATATACCCACCTCCTTAAGAGTCTTTTCACACTTTCCGTTTGCCGGCGGCGAAATGTCTGGAAATATATATTAAGTACGTTTAAAAGCATGATAATTATAAATTATATTTTTGCCGCCGGCCAGCCGAAGCCGAAGCCGTAACCGGAAGAACTTGAAAGGGCTTTTATAAACCACCGGAGTTATTTCACGCGTTTATTTTTTTTTTCGACTAGCGGGCCCGAGGTTAGTTAAGACATATCTACAAATTATTGAAAAAAACATTGTCAAAAGCGTTTAATTTAATTTAAAATGCAGGGGTAAATATTATTCTAATTTTCCATGTAGTTTTTAATTTGATCTTTCCGTAAGAGGGACATTTACAAACACAAAAATAAAGAATTAGCAACATCGGCTCAGCCGTTCCCGAGATTAACGCTCAGCAACGCATTCAGCGATTCATTTTTATATTTTAAAAGAAAGTATTGAATACTTAGCTGTCTTTTGTTCGTGCTAAACCCAAGCAAGGATTACACATCCACTCGCACAGCTGAGCTGACTACAAGATAAATACTCGGTAACAAAAATTCCCCGAAGGCTATGCAAATTTAGTGTTATCTCAATTGTAAACTTATGGATGTAGGTTGGAACAATAAGACCCACTTTGAAACGGTTTTGACACAATATAATTAATACACAGTATACCATCTTTATACTAGATCAGCCAAAACGGATGCAAGCTATATAAGCATAAATGAAATAATAATGTTAATAAAATATTATATATTTTGTCCACAATACAGTTACACATGCATGATTTTGATCAAATATCTTATTTAAATTATTAGAATATTTGTAAATCTTGAATGATAATATTATTACTAACTTTTTGGCAGCATTTTTTTTTCTGACGAAAAGTTAGTAATGTCATTAATTTTAAAGACATCGGTGTTCGTTATCGATCTAAGTAGTAAAGCAATTCACCTTTACATCACGCGTAAATAAAACTTCTATCAGTGTTGTGCGAATTTCACGTACACGGCGGACTTACACTACTGTATATACTTTTACTGTGGTTTACATTTAAATGTTGTTTTTACTAGAGTTTCTCGATTGTTCTTTGATATTGCAGACCTCTGGGTGAATTGTAACAATTTTAACTGAGATGATATTTCTAGTTCTAAGAAACAGAAATATCAATGGAAAGGTTTCCATGGGCTTATTTCAGGGGTGACTTAAGCTGGGTCATGGGTGGAAATCATAATTATTTTAATTGATTTTAGGATAAGTTTTTAATTTAAATAGATAATATTATAATGCAGCCAGGACAGCTAATAGAAAAGAAACGAAAAAACCGGCCAAGTGCGTGTCGCATTCCGTAGTACGCTAGTTTTTAATAATTTTTGTATAGTCAATGAATATACATTTGTAACGTGTTTTACACTACTAAGAACATCATCTCAGTTACGTTCAATGGAATTTGATCGAAAAGTTCCTTTATAATTCGCCGAATACATTTTTTTTAGTTGATCGACTATTACTCAATAATTTATGAAGTCTTTTTAGCCATGATAATTTTCCTTTTAAATTCAACATATTTCCTACTCCTGTGAATTTTTTCACATTTCCAGATACACCCGTTTAGCTGGTACAAGGGGGGGACACTGGACTCTACGTTTTTTTCCACTTAAAACTTCATATTTCACAAATCGATTCCTAAATCGGAAAATGATCTAAGAATACTCGTAATATTTTTTTAAAACCTATTCAACCATACCCTACACGGTAGGGTGGACGCGAAAAAAAAGACCATCCCCGCTTCATGTGTAGGGGAGGTACCATAAAAAATATATTTTTTTAAGATTTTATGTACCATTTTGTTGGCATCATTAATATGTACATTCATGCTGATTTACAGCTTTCTAGGTCCTATAGTCTCTGAGCAAAACCACAGACAGACGGAGTACAGACCGAAACTATAAGGGTTCCTTGTTCACTACGGAACCCTAAAAAAGACGAATTTTTCCAGCATCCAAAGATCTGATGATGATGAATTGTAGTAGGCTTCTTACAGACGAACGGCACTTGTCGACGGCACGCGTTGACGGCAGCCGTCAACGCGTGCCGTCGACAAGTGCCGTTCGCCTGTAAGAAGCCTAAGAACACTCTCGATCATATTGTAAACTTTCAAACAAAATCGGTTCACTAATTTTGATGGCCCCGGACTGCAGACACATGCACAGACGCGTTTCTATAGCACTCCTTTTGGTCGAAGGTTAATTGAACTGATTGGAAGTGCTGATGATGAAGGACATTACGAAGGGCCTATAAGACTAAGCTGTTGCCGTGTCATTAGTAAGTTTAGCAGAGATGTCCGCCGGAATGACCACTATTATAGAACTACCGGCGTTATGACAACTATCACGTCGAACTGTCGCCCAAATTGAATTCTTGTTGACGATTGGTCCGAATAAAAATGGCTGAATCGCCGCTAATTTTAATTTTGCTTTTTATAAAAGATTCTCGACTTCAGACCTTAAACGGAGTTTATAATTATGCAGTAGCTTCCAAAATGTCTGTAGTTTACTTTAAAATACATTATAAAAATGGGGCAGTTGCAGTTATCTAAAGGTCAATTCAGACAGCAATGCATTTGTGAATTTGTACTGAGTTGACAGATTTCGTGAGCGTGAGATGTCTTGCAAATCTGTCAAATCCACGTGACACTAAAGTCAGCCAAGAGCCACTAAAGTCAGCCAAGAGCCACTAAAGTCAGCCATCTGTCTGTCTGTTCTTCACACTTAAATTGCTGAACCGATTTTGATAAACAGGAGACAGTTTGAGTTCCGGGAGAGGACTATATTATGATAATTTTTATCCCTGAAGGATGAATGGTCGGATAAATACGTTTTTGCGGCCATCAACTAGGGCAATAATACTTTTTACTTTGAAACGTAACTACTATAAACGTTCACCGTTCAATATCGCAAGACGTCTAATATCGAAATGGTTACTTACAGATTGAACTGCGAAGTGATCTCAAGAAGTTGGCAGGCAAACTTCCAAGTCGTGCTCATCTTGCAGGTAACATTATGGGATGAGTTTACTGAGGTATCTGTGGATAAGTTGTATTCAAATACTAGATGTTGCCGGCAACTTCGTTGCTATGACTTCATTGCTATAGCTTCGTCGCTATAACTTTGTTGCACTGGAATTTGGGAACGCGGGAAGTATGCATTTTGCCGGGAAAAAACAATAATGTATTTTCTCGAGACTCATACCAAATTTTGACAAAATTGACTCAGCAGTATTCATTTATTCATTTATGGATAGTATTAACTAATTTGATAGGTAGTTCGACAGCATGACATAATTATTATTATTGATTGATAATTATTTACTGAGTTTAGATCTTCAAAATAATTTAAAAAAGTTTAAAATGGCTTAAAATTACAATTTTATTTTCCAATTTTTGGTACCTGGAATGTTAATAATTAATGATTTATTATTTTCATCATGAACAAAATGTACCGAAATCTCGTGCAATGTAATCTTGGCTTGTATTATAGAACAAAAGGATATTGTGTATGCTTTTCCATCATGGGAACAGCATACAACTTTTAGAATATAATTGTTACATTACAAAGTAGAAAAAAAAAAAACAAAAAGACTTCTGTTACACAAAATCCGTATGCAGGAGTACAGTCCAATAAGTACGCAAGGTATTAAGGGAGAAAAGTCCAGCCAAGTTTTATGAAATCGTTGGTGGAGTAGAGGGGTGTCTCAGAAAACTTACGTAATTTTTTCGAGCTTATTAGTTTTATAAAAAGTTGGGTTATATAATTTTCATACGCTGTTAAGACATTTTTACTGCAAAGTGCAAACTCATTGTAAAGTCAATGTCAATAGTAGCATCTAATTTTTAGATACAATAAGAGTATTTGTAGTTTGTTATTATTTTCTTAATACTGTGTTTTTATTGCTCATGAGACTAGCTGATGAGACGTAAGGGGAAGGGGTTTAAAAAATCGTCAAAAACATCTCACGAAATGTATGGACACCTCCGTACAATTCACGCACCAACTAGTCATAAAATTAGTACATTTGATACGTATACAGTGAGCAGATTGTACTCAGGATCATTTAATGTGGTTTACATTAAATGATCCTGAGTACAATCTGCTCTCGGAGGACCTAATGTGGGGTATTTTTCATTCAGTTTCCCAACAGTTAGTGTTCGGAGTGGAGAAAATTAGCTTCATGTTTCATAACAGTTATATATTATGCTTTTTATGCTTTTCGCAAAGCATTATAATATGTTAGAGAAATGACTCTACATTAGTAATGTTTTTACGCGATTTCATTTTATTCGTTGTTTGAAATACCTAGTGGTTTTTGAGATTGGTTAAAAGTTTTCTGACATAATAAGTACCTACTAGAGAACGAAGTTACCCGTCTCATTTTAAACCCAATATACATTCTGTCTTTTCTCAGAAATAATAATTTACAATCGCATAATTTTCTTTCGTATATATGTATCGAAAATAATTTCAAGGCAAATTCTGTTTTTTCGCAGCTTGGCAAAATACACACTGTGTTCAGGGTTGTTTTACCTTTGAAGTGATCCCTATAACAAGAATAAAGGGATCGTTATCCTAGAAACTCTGAGAAAAAATAACTGTTGGGGTAGCTTATTGCCCCGCGAAGCCTCAAAAGGCCACAAAGGTTTGAATCACGTCCCAATTGTTCGAAAAACAATCGTTCAATTTTTTCGTTCCATTTCATAATATTTTCATCCCCTTTTTGCGCGTCGATTGGACTTATATACAAACGTATATAAAATTTATAAACTTTCTGTGCTGTTTTTTCAATTTTAGTTAAAAATTGTTCCCACAAAAGAGTTCTGAAAGGTGTTTTTGGATTAATTTATTGTATCTGTGTTATAAAATATTTTTTTGAAAAGAAAGGTAAGTTTTCCTTATCTTATAAAAATATAAAATATAAACTTTCAAGAAATGTTTAATACCTAAACAGGTATTTCTGAACATTTTGACTGTCACAAATTACGCTTTAAGGTATTCCTAGTTTAAATATCGTGTTATTTCCTTCATTACTTGTGTGATTTAAAAACGATCTCAAGGAAGGGCTTCGCAGGCCAGTATCATATTATAACAGATAGGCATTATGTTTTTATAATTTTTTGTTTGTTTAATAATTCCGTAGATATGCGAACACAAACATAAAAACATACATACATAGTTACATACATACATACATACATACACTTGAAATTTGGCACATTTGATCAGACACTGAAATAGACTAATATATACAAAAACTGGGCAGTTCTGGAAATATTACATACATAAACCGGCGTGAAACAGCGCTTGCGCTGTGTTTCGCCGAGTGAGTGAGTTTACCGGAGGCCCAATCCCCTACCCTATTCCCTTCCCTACCCTCCCCTATTCCCTTCCCTTCCCATCCCCACCCTCCCCTATTACCCTATTCCCTCTTAAAAGGCCGGCAACGCACTTGCAGCTCTTCTGATGCTGCGAGTGTCCATGGGCGACGGAAGTTGCTTTCCATCAGGTGACCCGTTTGCTCGTTTGCCCCCTTATTTCATAAAAAAAAATACGCATCGAATTGATAACCTCTTTTTTTTGAAGTCGGTTAAAAATGTTTCTGTCTGTTATTTTTATACGCTTGAAAATCTAAATTTATTTAAATGAAATATTATGGTATTGATGTATTTTAGGAGACGGGGATAGGAAATTTTTTGTAGCAGAAAAATGTACGTTTCCCCCGTTATAAAGTAATTCGGCGCTAAGGAGTTGCGGGCATCATCTAGTTGTAATAATATATTAAGGTATCAAATGATTTTTATTCATAAACCAGATATCTTAACATCATTTCTGGATACTTCTGGAACGAACTCTCACCAGTAGGATTTCCGGACCAATACGACCTGCAAACCTTCAAGAAGAGAGCATATTCCCTCTTAAAAAGCCGGCAACACACCTACAGCTCTTCTAACGTTGCGAGTGTCCATGGGCGACGGTAGTTGCTTTCCATCAGGTGAGTGCTGACCCGTTTGCTCGTTTGCCCTCTTATTTTATAAAAAAATCTTTTATACAATTCACACATAGTCACATATAAGTTTTTTCTTAAAAAAATACTCAAGATATCATTGCACAATCAAAGTATTCTTTAATGGTATAGAGTATAGATTATAGTAGTGTAAACTGCAACGTCAGTTTTCGATTAAAACTCCAAGTTACATCCAAGTCACTAGCAGGTCCGTATTTCATTAAAGTTTCGATTAAAAACCAGAGCGCCTATTTCCATGGCTCGAATGTCCCTTCGAGTCTGTCACACTTTTTCGCCTATATGCTGTCTCACGCACGAGTGTAGGAACCTACGATCGAACCGAAGTTCTAGGTATGAAAATAGGGCCCTGTTGGCGGCGTGATCACTGATCAATCCTCGAAATCTGACAGGGCGTGGTATTTGGTTATGAAGCGACTATGAATTTTCAGGTTACACCCGACGTAAACTAAGAAAAGCTACCTTTTCAACTCACCAGAATCATATTAAATCAGTTTACGATTTACAGTTAAAGAGCTGTAATAAAAAATATCTTAAATCAGTTTATAATATTATTTATTTACAATAAGCCACAAAAAGTAATGGATATATAAATTGTAAAAGACACAGACGGTTAAAGATATTAATTTTATCATTATTAATAAGGTAATCTATACTATAAGTTGTTCATGATAAAAGTAAGCCATGTACCTAATAGAAATTATCTGTATGAGCTTTAACAATATTATGATTACCCATATACGCAAAATGAGAATATTGTAAATTATTGTAACCGATAGTAGATTTCATTTAATTTTTATAAGGTATCTAAAAGTCTCTACAATAAAACATAATGTTGTATCATATAACGTCTATTCCATCTTACTTGATTAAAGTCCTTTTAGTCAATAATTAAAACCTAGATTCATATCTAGAGTTTTGCATCAACAAGTTTCCAGTGCATAACTTCATACGTAGATATACGAGTCGTTACAACAGTTTTGGCTACCCCACCTCCCAGAATCTCCTTAGCTGAAAGCGCTAATCACATTCGTACGATTTCCAGGACCGACAGAATACGATAGGCCGCGCAAAAGCCTAACTGCCGCACTCAGAGATGAAAATTAATAACTTAACTGTAATTAAATAAAGATTTTGACATAAGCCCAATGCTGCATACAACATAATTATCAGTCAAACTCTTCATTAAATTGAAGTTTAATCATCATTAAATGTCTCTGAGTGTCGCCGTAAGTCAAAGATATTTAATCATTAACTTTAATTTTATGAAGATTTTGACATTCCATACAATTTCTGTCAAACTTTTCATTTTATTACATTCTGAGTGCGGCAGTAAGGTCGCCAGGCAAAAATGTGCAGCTTTCGATTCTTAGGTCTCTTTGGTGGGGCGAAGAGTGACCGGGGCGGGTCTACGTCGACGGACACACGCTATTTGTAGATAGCGTTAACACGGTGCGTCATTGGTAGATTAGCGATCTAACGGTGCCACATTATTGGTAGTTATTGTACTCACTTCTTTTTTCTTTCAGGTTTCGCCTTAAGTTGTGCGCGGTAATTTTGAGCTTTATTGCGACCACAAACGGTTCAATTTCCGTTCTGGTGTCAGTGAAGATTTGTATCTTCAGTTGCATGTACTGCAGCCTTAAATGCATAAACACCGTCTGACTAGCCAAGTCCTGAATTATTCATATTCGAATTCATTACTGAATTTCGCAAATTTGATCATATAGGTGCTCGCTAGCTAAGTTGATCAAAGCTAAGATTGTCCAAAGTCTAACTAAGTTTGTGATTTGTCTACATTTTTATTTAATTTGGCTACAGAATCTTAAATGGATCTTCTTTGAGTTTCTGTCTAGTCTATAATAGTTGGTGAATATTTGCCTGTATATTAAAACTAAAGAGCAGTCTCAAGTCTGTGATGATAATGATCCTTGATGATTTCTGTTTTACATAAAACAGAACATGTAGAAGTTAAAAATTAAATGTCGAAGACTGAAATTATCATAGCCATTACAGTGTTAAGTGCTTAGTGTTAGTTTAAGTATAAATGTATGTATATTAGTCTATAAGGTATATATAATATGGGCCAAGATGCTTGATTTAAATAAATAAATAAAAAAAATAATTCAAATACAGCACAGATTTTGATGAAATTTTACATAATATTATTATTGTCATGAGCATAATGAGATTTTGGATATGTAAATAAAAGAGCGAACGCGCCTCAATTTAAATCGTTACAAACGCTTGGGATCTCGCGGTGTAGCGGCCACTCATCATTCATCAATCATTATAAATCCATCTTAAGGTGTCGGTTTTCACATACACCTTAGAAACCTGTTACATTACTAGCAAAACGTTTAAGTGATTAAAGCGCATGTTAATCAAACAAATCGGGTACCATGACAGCATAAGGCTGCGTTTCCACTGAAGCGGAGCGGAGCTTAGCGGTGCCGAATTGACCAATCACCATGCTCGAAATCTTCGCTCCGCTTCGCTGTCATTCCGCTGGAATAGCACGATTGGTCAATTCGGGCACCGCTAAGCTCCGCTCCGCTACGCTCCGCTTCAGTGGAAACGCAGCCTAAGCAAATGGGAATTGTCCATTTTTTTTAATTGTGCCCATTACAAAAACATTTCGAGGAATAAGGTCAGTGATCGTTATTCTGTATATAAATTCAAAAAATATGCATTAGTTACTTATATTTTTAAACAAATATGTTTAACCTTAGTTTGACCTTCAATGACGTCATCACTGGAAGCCATACGTTAAATTAGCAATAAACTCGACCAACATTACGTTTTGAACTTTTGCTATGCTTCTCGAATCAGTTTTCACATACATAAGAGAACTTGCATTCATTTAACACCTTGTTGATGGTTGAGACACACTTGACAATGCTCTTTTTTTTAATTTTTATGTATTCAATGCTGCCGGCCGCCGATGATGACGTCATAGGTCCGAAAACTTTAAAAAATTATTTAAAAAAATAGCCAATGAATTAAAAAAAAATTTAATTTATATTCTTAAAATACCCTATTTCAAGGAAAAAAAATATAAAAAGTACATGTGATTTTTTTTGGACAATGCCCATTGTGGTGTTCACTTACACCTTAGAAACCTGTCTCAACAGAACTAATAGTATGTTTAAGTGAATAAAGCGCAAGCCAGGTACAAATACAGTATAATATTAAGCAAATTATGGTGTTCACATTACACGTCCAAGGGTCTAATCAGACCGCAGCGCGACGCGATAGATGCATATTTTCTAAATTTGTATTGAATTGACAGATTTGCAAGACGTCTCACGCTGCACGCAATTGAAGTCTGTCAAATAGAAACAAATTTAGAAATGCATCTACGCGTCGCGTGGCGGTTTGAATTGAGCCTTAGAAACCTGTCTCAACATACTAATAGTATGTTTAAGTGTTAAAAGCGCATGTTAAACGAACAAATCAGGTACCAAGACAGCATGAGCATTGGGAAGTTCGTCACGTGGCGGTAATGACGTCACGTCCGCTCGCGATCAGCATTACTTCACTCCGGATTGAGTCTTCACTATTACCATAAATGTCCAGTCCAGAAGGAATTTGTTTCGATTTTACTTGAAGATTTTAAAGTTGTAGTTAGTGAGTGATATGACTAAACTTTGAGGGTCAATTCAGACCGCAACGTGACGCGTAGTGCATCTACGTCGTGCATCATCTTTTTAAATTTGTATGGATTTTAGAGACTGAAATTGCGTGAGATGTCATGCAAGTCTGTCAATTCAGTACAAATCAGTATACAGTCGCGTTGCGGTCTGAATTGACCCTAAAATGTAGTTGCCACAATAACGCCTTTCCTGTCATGCGTGTTATCGCCCGCGTGCGGATCTGGTCTGCATGAAAATTGGGCAACTTTCATAGATGTTTTCCCCTCATGCGGGCAACACTCACGCGGCTAACAGCACATAATATTATATCCGCATGTGGACCAGATCAAAGGGATATGAAGGGATATTTTTTTAATTTACGATCTATGTTCTTTAAGGCATTATAAATAGGCAGGCCAGTCCAATCCGGTCAGACTGATAGCATCGAGACTGCTATCAGTTCCGTGTTGGTGTACAAGTCAGTCAGATATTATACTAATCGGACTGTTACAAACATGGAAATGCCTGTGATCAGAAACTGTTCAAAATGATAATATTATATACAATTCTTCGGCAAATGATATATTTTCAACAAGAAACTCAATGGAGTAACTAGGTACTTCATGTGTAGACAAGTTCAATGAAATTATTAATAGTAAATAGTTATGAACTTAAATTATGTATGTCCGGTTACTTAGGAAAACTCATACGCACTTAGCTTTCACAAAAGAACAAAACACTTGTAACATAAAAAAAACTTTATTATATTTCCCTCCACGTACGGGTCCACAAAAAGGTGAAGTTACATAACTCTCGAAACAACACTACACGTTCTAATGGAACCAGTAGTTGAAATCCACTTATGTACAGTCACCAGCACTAACCCTCGCAATAAATTGTTGAGTAACTTTTATTTAAGACACTCACGAACGGCATATTTGCGCGAAATCTACGCAATAAGGCGCACCATTTTTTTTTTAAATAAAATTAGTGGGCAAGCAAGCAAAAGAATCACCTGATGGAAAGCAACTACTATCGCCCATGGACTCTCGTTACATCAAAAGAGTTGCAGAAATTGCTAAGAGGGTTTGCAGGCCGTAATGGTCCAGAAATACTGCCGGCGACAGATCATTCCAGAGTTAAATTCCTGAAATCTACGCGCGCAAGCGGTTCAAATACGCGCGAGTAAATTACGCGCTTTTAACCTTCAATTCACAGCACGTTTTAATTTGTTTCTCCAAATTTTGAGTTCGCGTTTTTTTATAAACCTAGATATAGTGCAGAAGATACCTATTAGTTCACAAATTTCAAAGAAAGATCCTTTACAACGCCATAATCACGCCGCTCGTTCGCGCGGACGCGATAAGATTAGGTTTCCACTGTTTGACATACATTTCCCTGCGGTAAAATACTTTGAGCCGTCTATAGTTATAATATTAATTACTCCCACCGAATTTAGAGGTTCCGACAATTTTCTGGTCGATGTTTCTAGGTAATGTAGAGGTGGGCACGTTGACCTTTTGTTTGCGGCGCTAATTTTACTTTAAATAACGTCCGAAATTCTAGTCGGGGCTATTTGAGATCCTTCAGTAATTGAAATACTTTACAATACAAATATAACTTTTAATTATCGTTTAACTAAAATAGATTATAGATGGAAATATTGGAGTCAATATCTCATTAATTACTATTGTGATGAATGAACGAAACAACGAATTAATGAATGAAATTATTCAGTGGAGATCTGTTTTACATGAAGTAGGATGTATAAACATTTGCATCATTCATTTGTATAATTATTTTTACTACACACTACATTTGTTAATCTTTGGGTGGGTTTGTATACATTATTTAAAAGAGTTGACTAAGCTATACATAAATATATAATATGTAACATAAATAAGTGATAATACTTTGGGGTGTGTACGTGTTCCTTGTAGAGAGTTCACTGTGAAAGTAGCAGCGCTGAAAGACCTAAATTTTTTTTTACTTTTGTATGGGGAAACTTGTGACGCTCGGGCCCTTACCCATACAAAAGTGAAAAAAAAATTTGGTCTTTCAGCGCTGCTACTTTCACAGTGAACTCTCTACAAGGAACACGTACACACCCTAAAGTATTATCACTTATTTTTGTTACACACCGTATAATTATCACTTTGTTTTATTATGCCCTGTAAAGTGTAGATAAACTCTCATACACTGTTTTTGCATATGTGGTATACTTAATAATTAATATAATATTAGTTTAATAGAAACATTGTTTTATACAAAGGCGAAAAATAGTATTAAGAATCAAAGTTCCCATTCAGAAAAAACTATAACTCTAAGTGAACACTTCCTTCATAATAGTTCATAAGTTCACGAGCTCCTTAAAACATTGAAACCCGATGGGCTTGAAACCGATTACCGCAGAATCTCACTTGGAAAGTTCAACATCTTCAGGATTTTTCGGTTTGTTCACAGTCAATGCAGGTTCAAAGTTTCTGTGTAAAACTTGTAAACCTGTACATGAACTATTATTGTTCGATTAGGTTTGTTCGATATTCAATTCTTTCCCCAGTTTTAGTTGTAATCCATACTAATATTATAGATGCGAAAGTGTTTCTGTCTGTTGCTTCTTCACGCCCAAACCAATAAACTGATTTTGATGAAATTTGGCATAGAGATAGTATGAGTACCGGAACAGGACATAGGATACTTTTTGTTACGGAAAAATAAACGGTTCTCGCGTGATAAACAAATTTTGGCGCAACGGAGTTACGGCCGTCATCTAATAATATTATAAGTGCAAAAGTTTGTGTGTGCTTACGCAAAAACTAATAAACGATTTTAATCAAAAGCATGTCTACACTAATATTATAAAGAGGAAAACTTTGTTTGTTTGTTTGTTTAATTGTAATGAATAGGCTCAAAAACTACTGGACCTATTTTAAAAATTCTTTCACCATTCAAAATCTACATTATCCACGAGTAACATAGGATAAATTTTATTTTGGAAAAAAATAGGGTTCCGTAAGATATTTGGGTTTTTCGGACACAAGGTGTAAAAATCAACCAGAAAAGTTACTTATTTTGCGTACGCTGCCTAAACTATAAAAGATAGAACTATAAAATGTTGAAATTAATTATAGACCTTATAAATATCTACAAAAAAGTCCGCGACGCACTATACCTATCTATGTCGAGTGAGGCACAACAACCTTTTTTTTATTTAAAAATCTTGAATTTTTTTTTGGACTTCATTTAAACGCGTTTATTTTACTCATTCTATTAATCCTTATCAAAATAAATTATTTCATCACTAAGCACAGTTTATGGAGATAATATTTGGTCTTTGAATGATTAAAATTGGACGTTTGATTTTGAAGTTATGGCGAAATTAAAATATTACGATTTCTGCTGCACGGCCCGTTGCGAAGTGGGCGTCACCAAGGCGGCGCGGGGGTGCGCGCGGGAGGGAGTTTAGATCTATTAGTAAATGATGATTTAAATAATACTAAATTATTCACTAAATCTAAATACCTAATATATAAAACTCAAAGGTGACTGATTGACATAGTGATCTATCAACGCACAGCCCAAACCACTGGACGGATCGGGCTGAAATTTGGCATGCAGGTAGATGTTATGATGTGGGCATCCGCTAAGAAAGGATTTTGATCAATTCTACCCCCAAGGGATAAAATAGAGGATATACCGATCGGGCTGAGACTTTGATACCTAAATAATAATAATACTTCTTAACGCGAGCGAAGCCGTGGGCAAAAGCTAGTATTATATATTATACTCGGATTTTTTCCGGTTTCATTCATCAATGAATCTGCTAGTCATTCAATCAAAAAGCAGATTTAACCAGTTAACTGCGACATACACAATACATATGTATAATACAAATAGTTCCCTAATACAAATTAAGGAAGATATCATGGTATATTTTCATCACAGGTCAAATAATCTAATTACGAAAGAAACAAAATTAGTAACTCGGTACGTAGGATAGTGTAACCACGAAGTGAAATAAAGGGAAACTTTTTTCGGCGTGTGACGGAAGGCTAATTAAGTTGTGTGAATTCGTGTTGAGTTACGGCTTGCACACAGGGACTCAGAACCGTCATAAAACTTTGCAATGTAGGAAATCCAATAGTTTCTTGTTCAAGATCTTTCCTATTTCTTTTTTGCTCGACAATGGTGTAAAGTCAAAATGAAGGGTAAAATTTGTGATTGATTTACGTTGAAATTTAATGTACTTGTCTGTTTGTTCTATCGTAATTCGTAAAATTTAAATTATTTATCCAATTATTGTGAATGAGATGCAATAGATTGTAATAAATAAGTTTAGTGTTGGCATAGACTAAGGAAAATATATTTCCTCTATGATGTTGGTAACATTTTTTTATGAATTAATTTTAGTGTTGACTTTGTACGAGTAACTTTTCAATGTTGTTAATTTTTTTTTTTTGGTAAGCGAAATATTATGGTGATTTTTCGGAACCAAAAGCTTACGAATTTTAGAAGTGCATTAAAGCAAAAACTTTTGTCGCATAAAATCGAAACGAAACATTGCGTCGCGTCGCAATTTCTTGCGTTGCGAAAACGCATTTTTGTGTACAAGCCTTTAGCTATTTGGGGTGGCCACAAAGTTGGTCAAACTATGGAACTTTTGTAGGCAGTCCCTGACGGCAATTATTGGGGTTCGAAGAAATAATTACTGGCCGTTGCGTTTTGAATAAATTATTTCACAGTCGTTTTTAGAACTAGTAGTATCAGTTCCTCTACTATATTACGAAAATAAAATGCGATTATAAATAAAATAATAACCACTTAACTAGTTATAACCGGAACATTCGCTTAGCTACTACGGGGTGCATGTTATTTATGTGCATAGTCTGCCATTAGTCATTACCCTTTCTCTTGGCTTTACTAAAGTCGGGTGAAAAGGCTTAGCTTTGAGCTTTCTATGAGTACTGGACTGATTTTAATTAAATTTGTCACTGTTTTATGCGAAAAAAATTATGTGGAATCCTGTCATATCCTAAGGCATAAAATATGAATAAAGTTTAACTATGCAAAAGAACATGCCCCGGGTGAGGATCGAACTCACGACCTTAAGATTATGAGACTTACGCGCTGCCTACTGCGCCACCGAGGCCCTTGACGATTTATTTAAATGAGCTAACATATTATTATACCTGATGGAGTGATCGAGTACCTCGTCCCCCGTCCCCGTCTACTGTTCATGTTCCTGTCCCTGTCCCTGTCCCTGTCCCTGTCTCTGACCCTCTCCCTGTCTGTCCGTGTCCCCGTCGCCTATATTTTTGTCCCTATAAGTCGTCCTTCTAGATGTTGCTGGACGACTAGACTACTCTTTTATGTACTTATCCAACGAGCGCCTCTAGAAACAGCAATAAAAGCCGCAAAGCAATTCCAGTTTAGTTTTGGCTCCGGAGTGCAAAACTTTACGCTCCTGATAACGGATTCGGTTCAATTTAGCTGTCGTAGTTTTAAATCTTTCTTATCAACTTATTTTACGTTCTTTGTAGTCGAGATGAGAGCGATTTATAGGTAAAGCTCTTTGTTGCCTGATTTATAACATCGGTTAAGTTAAATCACCTTTTGAGTTAAAGTATACTTAAGCATTACTTAAGCATACACATTTGAAAATTTTATACTTTAACTTTAAGGGCCTTCCCCTACGGAGATTCTGTAATTTACCGTATTTAGAGCCTTATAAACTCATAATTTGAAAGCTACAAAGTTATAATAAAAATACAGCAATAATCTTCAGTATATCAACATTCCTTTCCCCGTTTTCAATTTTCTATTTTTGTTTATTATACTCATGATATTAGCTTCCAAAGTAATACCAATTTATTAAAATTGAAGCATACTTTCAGCATCTCCCTAGTATTTACAAACTTACGTTTATTTGAAACACACGACAATAGATAGATAATTTCATTAACTACATATTCTCCGTTTTAAATTTTTTTTAGATCAATTTTGAACTAAGATAAGTAAAAAAATTGGATTTTCGTGCGATCTCGGCAACGCGTCAAATGTATGGTCAAGATCGTTTGCTCGGGAGATGGCCTTAAGCATACACATTTGAAAATATTATGGTTCTTGGTGAAAATTGTGTTTAAGAGTAATAAAATATATATTATATTACTGGATGACGCCCACAACTCCGTTGCGCCAAAATTCGTTAATCCCGCGAGAACCGTATACCATGTCCTTTCCCGGGACTCAAAGACCTCCATACAAACAAAATATAATGTTTGTATTGAACTTGGCTCTCCTTTTTTTTTTTTTATGAAATAAAGGGGGCAAACGAGCAAACGGATCACCTGACGGAAAGCAACTTCCGTCGCCCATGGACACTCGCAGCATCAGAAGAGCTGCAAGTGCGTTGCCGGCCTTTTAGGAGGGAATAGGGTAATAGGGGAGGGTAGGGATGGGAAGAGAAGGGAATAAGGGAGGGTAGGGAAGGGAATAGGGTAGGGGATTGGGCCTCCGGTAAACTCACTCACTCGGCGAAACACAGCGCAAGCGCTGTTTCACGCCGGTTTTCTGTGAGAACGTGGTATTTCTCCGGTCGAGCCGGCCCATTCGTGCCGAAGCATGGCTCTCCCACGTATAAAACTCCTTTTTTACATTTATGTTTTTGGTGGGATATCATTACTTTTTGTACAGAAAACTTTCCCAGCAAGTGTAGATACCTAAATCTTCCCAGTTCAAACTTACATATTCGACAATAGTTGCTCGCAACCTGAACTGAACTTACTTACTTCATACTTCATCTGTCAGATAAGTTGTGGATAGCCTATCCGAAACTTATCAGGAAGTGGGGAAGCAGCCCCTAAGGCTTGTTGAGTATCAGTCGAATTAAACAAATAAAATTCAAGCGAATGGAATATGCAGCTGCCATCATGAGGCATTGGAATAATACGGTGTAACACAAGTGTATTTCAAATTATTAACTCTACGGTACAAATTATTGTGCGAAAGTAGCTATTAAAATACAGTAATATCCAGACTGTCAGACAGACAGACAGATGACAATCGCAACTCTATGGCCCCAAATTCGTGCATCGCGTGGTAACCGTACATTTTTCCGGGATTAAAAGAATTATAATATGTCCTTTCCCGGGACTCAAACTATATCTCCATACCAAATTTCAGAACAATCGGTACGAGCAGTTTGGGCAGGTTATTGTGTTGCTCTAGATCGTTTTTACGTAGATCTACTGATTTACTTCTGTTCTGTGTATTATTATGTTGACTGTTGTTGGCTGTTGACCAGAGGGGTTAGTGCAAGTTTTATTCGATCATACGTATCGAGCGCGTAAACGCGAATTTATATGGGATCAAAGCAGTATCCACGTTAGCCAGTAGATGGCGCTGCTTAGATCCCATATAAATTCGCGTTAATGTGCTCGATGCGTATGATCGAATAAAACTCGCACCAAGGCCTCGGTTGCTTAGGGTGTATTACAGGGTTTTTTGTATGGGGATTGGGGCCACAACTTATTTTTGGGCTTTTTTAAAGGATTTCATACCCAAACGGTAAAAACGGGACGCCATTACTGAGACTTCGATGTCTGTCCGTCTGTATGTCCGTCCCTCTGTCTGTCTCCAGGCTGTATCTCAAGATCCGCTGTAGCTAGAGTTCTAAATTTTTCACAGATTGTGTATTTCTGTTGCCGCTATATCAACATATACTGAAAATAAAATTATATTATATTTAAGGGGGACTCTCATACAACAAACGTGATTTTTTTGGCATTTTTTGCTTATAAATGGGTGATTCTTCGGAAAACGATTCTTCGTCTAATTACCATAGTCAATTTTAAACGTTACTTTTTTTACTGGAATTCATATTTTTATGATAATATAAAGGTCAAATAACCTACTTTTACTTAAGGGACTCGTTTTCATAGAGAAGATTTAGTAATATCGAAGTTCAAAAATTTTGTGGCTAGGGTAATGATAATTGCATACAAGGTAATTATAAAAGTAACAAAAAATTTAAAAAATATCTAAATAAAATATTTTAATTTAAAAATAATCGTCTTCTGACAAAAACTATAACATTTGTTATAGTTTTTGTAGCATAACATTTGTTTTATATGTTTGAAAACGACTTACATTCCTTGTATCATCCTAAAAAATAATTAAGTAACTAGTGATTATAGTACTCTTAGAAACTAGTCTTAGTTCAGTCTTGATAATTTAAAATTCATTACCATACAAAACGTTTGATTTAAATTCATACAAAGTGATTTTTTCTTGTGTCTGTCTGTTACTACTTCTCGCCCAAATCACTGAGCAGATTTTTTTTTTAAATTCGGTATGGAGCTACTTTGAGTCCTGGGAAAGTACGCAGGATAGTTTTTATCCCGAAAAAAAAATGTACGGTTCCTACGAGATAAACAGATTTTGGGGCGTTAGAGTTATGGGCGTCATCTAGTAGTAACATTGCACGATTATCAAAAGAAAAATCAAAAGCAGTATTTGTTTGGTTTTGTACAAGAAGTTGAGTTTAAGTAATTCTCAAAATTATTTTTTGTTCTCATGGTCTTTTTTTACTGAAATAGAAGTCAATAGCAAACATTAGCAACTTGAATAATTTTTATTCTTCTTTTTTTGTTCTGAGACTTCTTAAAGTAAAAGATATCATATGACTCCGAGTCTGAATGGCGAGATAGAATTGTTTTATGTAGAGAAAAAAATGTAGAACCTTAAAATCTTCACAATCATTTTTTTTCTATAGGAAGAAAATCCTTTCTGTAGATCGATGTTTTTTCCTACAGAAGAAACACTTTTTTCAAATATTTCCTCCTTCTCTTCAGGATACATATATTTTATTTTTCCGTTAGCCATATTATATACACTGCATGCTTTTCCTTATCTTGCTTAGTTTTTTCTATTCTTTTTTTTTTCTCTTCAGTAATTTGTGACATGGTTTTTACGTTATTCTAATGTCTGTAATCTTAAGTTACAAACAAGTTTTTATAATGAAATTTAAAAGAGTCTTAAGAATTAAAAAAAACTTTATGCAAGGATATTCAATAGTCGTAGTTACTCTACAGATCTCGTGAATCGTACATAAAAGTGCATATTTCAGGACAAAATTAATATTTTTTATCATTACCCTGGTCTTTTGACCAGGGTAATGAGACCTACGGAAATGAAAATTATGCCTATAATTATGCATAGCTCATAATTCTGGGTTATTAGTTATGGGTCAGATTTACGCAGCGTTCATTCAGCACGCTCCGAGTGCAATACAATAACATATTCAGGATGCTGTTTGGCCTGCCGCGTTATTGTAGCGCCTCAACCATGTTTGCCGAGGCACATATAGACTGCTTCCAAACAATTATTCGTAAGCGATGTGCCTCGCTTTGGTTGCGTGTACGGGACAGTCCAAACAGACTCCTGAGTGTGTGGGGTAAAAGATGGGACTCCCAGCTGTTGGAGCATTGGGTGCAACTCCATGCTCCGGTAGCTCGGTTCCCATATATTTGATTTAAATTAATTACAATATTTTAATTTCACTAACACTAGAATAAGGACCTTTTGTTTACTAACACTATGTAAAATATGGACGAAAGTCTGAAATAAATAATTTGAATTTGAATTTGAATAATTCTTACAAGCATCAGTTTTGATATTTCATAACATAAATATGTAACCCAAGAGCATCAGTTGACACGCAGATTAAAGTTTTGAAATAATAAAATAAGCTCGATATAGTAGACACATAAATGATAAACTACGCGAACCAAACATAGGGTAATGATATATTTACCTTCCAAACACCTGGATAGAAATCAATTAGCCGCACATCCGCCTGATAGCTTCTTTCACATATGACTGGCTTGCTTGCATGCGGTAAGATACACTCCCATTGTTTTTAACAGAAAAGTTATGATCGATCGCAACTTGGGCCACAGGAATTATAACTTTACGTTGGACACTCTTTTCTTATTTATTTATAAGTATTGTAATGTAGCCATGCCTACTGTATTTATTTTTTATAACAGGTAAACTAATGTAATTTCGTTATAATTTTATTTTGCATTGATTTGTCAAACAGGAAATGAATTATAGACGTTTTTGTTGTAGAAAATGGCAAGAGGACGCTCCATGGTAATGAGAAGAACGGACTTAAAGATTTTTTTCCTATACTGAAACTACAATTATTAAAAAAAGACAGTTGTTTCTAGGTAGACACTGAGCTCAAGTATTTAAAAAAAATATTTTTATTGTTTGCTTTTGCCTGGTAACAGAAAAAAGTCCGTTGCCGTCAAAAATTTAGCCTCCGAAGAAATGCCCAAATAATCAATAATGGCAGCCGGTTGACACTTGAAATATTCACAAAATCTTTAATTATTTTTTTTTTACTTTCATAATTTAAACTAAAATTAAAATAAAATAAATATTTAAGGGGGGTTCCCATACAAAAAACACAAATTTTGCCTACTTTCGCTCTGTCCGACTCACAATTGGCCGATTTTTTTTAATTTTTTGATTTTTTCCTGAGCTTACACACAATTATCGAGGTGGATTCCAAATTTCAGCCTTCTAGGTCATCTGGAAGTGGGTTAGAATTATTTTCATCTATAGGTCAGTTAGTCAGTGATAAAAATGTCGGTTTCCGGACGTGATTATCTAAATAACCGTTTGGGATGTGTTTATGAAATTTAGAGCATATTATATTTATCTTGCAAGTCTCATTATATGAGCCAAATTTGACACGTTTATGTGAAATTGTTTTTGTATTATGAGGGGGTCAAAAGTGGCTCCAAATGGTTCGTGTATTATTACACACGGTGCTGCTCGCCAGTTCTGTTATACTTGAACTTGGCTTGACACGCTACCGCGTGTCTAGATTATTAAGACCTTATCTTCGTTCATGCTTATTCAGATTACATAAACGAGGGTAAAATTAATATTTTATCAAAAGCAACGCGTCATGACAGCTTCATTTAGCGATAAAGTTATCAAAAAATTGTTTTCTGGAAGAAACGACCAAGATTAGGCCTGCGTGCAGTACGGCTTACATTTTAATGCTGAGAATAATTATTCTTGGACTAAACTATTAATTTAATTATGAATGCAGAAAATCTATCGAACATCTTATAGACAAGAATATTTATTTTACTGTCGAAAAACATAATATTCATAATTGTCACGTAACCTATTTTAAATTTATATAAGTATTATAAATGTGAAAGTGTTTTTGTCTGTCTGGTACTCTTCACGCCCAAACCGTTAAGGCCATCCCCCGAGCAAACGACCTTGACCATACATTTGACGCGTTGCCGAGATCGCACAAAAATCCTATTTTTTTACTTATCTTAGTTCAAAATTGATCTAAAAAATATAAAAATTTCAAACGGGGAATATGTAGTTAATGAAATTGTCTATCTATTGTCGTGTCTTTCAAATAAACGTAATTTGTAAATACTAGGGAGATGCTGAAAGTATGCTTCAATTTTAATAAATTGGTATTACTTTGGAAGCTAATATCATGAGTATAATAAACAAAAATAGAAAATTTAAAACGGGGAAAGGAATGTTGATATACTGAAGATTATTGATGTATTTTTATTATAACTTTGTAGCTTTCAAATTATGAGTTTATAAGGCTCTAAATACGGTAAATTACGGAATCTCCGTAGGGGGAGGCCCTTAAACTGATTTTATTGAAATTTGGTATGGAGATACTTTGTTGGTATTATCGGGAGAAGTCTTAGGATACTTTTCATCCTGGAAAAATGTACGATTCCCGTGCGATGAATAAAACTATAGCACAAGGGAGTTGCGGGAGTAGGTATTTAATTATATTAATATGAGTACAACTTACAAATCTATAGAAACAAATTTAGAACACGATTACGCGGAAGTCAAAACATATTTGCTCTAGGTTTTAATATGATCCCACATATTTTACAAAATATTACGGGTGTGGGTGTCTCGTACAAAATTCCTGCGCTAAATTCCTGAGGGAGGCCATGATTTTCAGGTGGCCAGGAATTTCTTGGATATAACCGTTATTTGACCGTAACTGTCTTGGCATTTTGATAAAGACCTCGTTTAAGATAAGTATAGATATTTTAATTATATACAAAGTCCTATAATAGTCCATCGATGAAATTACTAAACCAAATTTAGGATCAGTTTACGTTGCAACTTAACGAGAAGACACGATGCTTTTTGTATATTCTCGTATTGAATGGCAAAAATACGAAAGGAGAGAGTTGGAACTATCAGCCCAATACCGCGCAATTCAGTCCAGTTCCAAAAATTTAGGAAGGTATTTCTATGATTGATTGACTGTAGTTATTATAATATAATATGTTTTGTATGTATTGCTGTATTTTTTTTAATGGCTTATTTAAAATGCATCTAATGGCATCGCCGCGTCCGTAATTTTTTTGTTTGTATGTTATTTTAAATAACTGTGATAATAAATGAGTTGTAATAAACCAAACTGTCAGTCGATCGTGTTGCTGAAAAGAAAATTAATTGGTTGTAACACGACACCATGGCTTTCAAAATGGCTAACACTTTCCAAGTTAATAATCGAATAATTCGAATAACTGTCGGAAAGACAGGCCGGTATAATATTAGCGGTTGGCGGGGTGGAGCGGGCAAGCGGCGAACACGTCGCGGCAGCGTACCGAAGATATCTCATCACGTAGCGGATACGCAACGTTTTCATCGCGTGTTTGCAGCGAGTTTATAAAGCACATAATGCTGCTATAATTTCATTGTGCGTTCGCGACGTATCCGCGGCGCATCCGCATGGATTCGTTGTTTTTCTGCGACGTATTTGCTGCGTACTTATTTGATGTCCATCCCGCCACGAAGCCGCTGGCCAACCGCTTGTAATATAATACGACTTTAATGAGAAAAAATACAACATTTAGGGACATTGTTAAAAAACTCTATTGTGGCGATTAAAAGTGGTCAAGGAACTACCAAATTCAGGGACCGACAAATAAATTCGGCACTTCGATCGGGGTGTGGATGCGAAACAGCTAGCTGTCAAACAAACAATTGTCTTTAAAGTGACAATTAAAAACATGGCAATGTTAGTTTCACTCACCAAAAACATCCCAGGAATAGTCAATGACTAAAACTGTTTACTTTTAAAGGAAAATAGCAAAACTGAAAGGCGTATTTGTGAGAATTTTTATATTTCCTTGAAAACGTTTCCTACGAGAGAAAATAAAATACAATAGCAACTTAATAAATCCGGTAGACTTGCGAGTAAGGGCGACTTCACAATACCACGCGACGCCCCTTCGTAAATAACTATTACACTACAAAATTATATTACGAAATACCCATGGGCACCGTATTGCTGCGTCGATAAAATTGTTTAAGTTTTTGCAAGATTTTAATATAAAAATTACAAAAGTACTTGCCTATTTTTTAATGCAAACGAATCCTTCTCGTTTTATGAAGAAAATCCTTTTCCTTTAATAAGAAATATTACATATAAAGATGTATTTTATGCAGCATATATTGAAGGTCCGCTTTTTTTTTTATCCTAGGCAGACAAAGTGAAGCAGAACTTGTGAAATTATGTGCTGAGTAAAATCTTTATTATTCAAAAGGATAGAGTAAATTTTTGATGAAGAATATACTGAGAAACAGTCCTTATAATCATAGCAACTATATTATTATAGTGACCAGTTGGTGGAGTTATAGTGAGCTAAATGTTCTCCAGTGTCACGCTAGGACCTCGTTCAACCCACTTGGCTATTATTTATTTTACACCTAACAAATGGTAGCATGTCGCTTAGTTTTATACTGCTTTATTATCAATAGTTTAGTTATGACTTATAAGACATACTGTGTGCCTAATTCACAAATGATTGTTAATTTTTAGGGTTCCGTACCCAAAGGGTAAAAACGGGACCCTATTACTAAGACTTCGTTGTCTGTCCGTCTATCTGTCTGTCTGTCTCCAGGCTGTATCTCAAGAACCGCTATAGCTAGACTTGGGAAATTTTCACAGATTGTGTATATATGTTGCCGCTATAACAAAAAAATACTAAAAACAAAATAATATTAATATTTAAGGGGGGCTGCCATACAACAAACGTGATTTTTTGGCCTTTTTTGCTCGATATCAATAATGGCAACAGGTAGGCACTTGAAATTTCTCAAAGGCCTTAAATATATGTGTACTTTAATAATTAATAATAATAATATTCAAATAAAATAAAAAAATAAGGGGGGCTCCCATACAAAAACACAATTTTTTGCCTATTTTTCCTCTATAACAGTACGGAACCATTCGTGCGCGAGTCCTACTCGCACTTGGCCGATTATTATTAAGTACATAAGTACTAGAAAAAAAATACCTACTTAATTAAAATAATATATTGATAAAGATATTTCCGCTGTTCTTCTTTGTCATGTGACTTTTGCAATGATTCGACCCAAAATATTAAAGCTTAAGTGTAATTATTAGTTCTTGAACTAGAAAGCACTATTTTTTTTCTTAAGGGTACATACAAATTAGATTTTTCAACATAGAAATATGCCTTTGAAATGTTTTAATTTACCTGAAATTAGATTATACGCCATCTCTGGACGTTATTAAAATTCATTCAAATGAAAATGAACGAAATAAAACAGCCATTATAATGTAAGTCTTCTCTATCCTAAATTAACATAATATAGAACGCAGTGTATTACGATTTTCAAAAGCGTATTCTGGGGCTCGCTATTCTTAGAATTTCAATAGCAGTTGAGCATTTACATACATATAATATTTGGTGACTATTACACCGAAGTGTAACGTAATTAAAGATAGGAAGGTATTTTGGGGTAACTGTAATTAATTTATTTGAGAGAAGTTTTCACTTCGTTTTTTTACAGTTTTGAATCTCATAAGGCTTATAACTATAAGATTCAATACAGTTAAATAATATGCTATTTAGATGAGATAAAACTAGTCATAGCTCGTACTATTGCTAAATTGTATCAAAGAGGAGAAAATTTAATTTATTTGAATATCTCATTCTACTTTGTAACTTTTAAATAAATCTTTATAAAAGTTACAATGTTCTATGGTTTTAAATACAGCAAACGAACGGAACGGAAGCAAAAATTAAAATCATTCACTTAATAATTTTGTGTTGATATAACCATTAATCAGGTAAATATTACTTGTCAGTCAGAATTTCTAATTACAATAGTTTTCTGTTCAAACTTCAAAGCTTATTTTTTATCTAATGGAAAATAAAATAAAATTCAGTTTATTTATTCAGCAAAGTAACGAATATGGTGTGAGTGGCAGCAGTGAGGTATACCTTGCTTTAAAATCCCATAAGGTCGCAACAATACGAAGCGCCTGTATTCTATACAATCATGAATAGGTTTTTTAACTTACTATTCGTATTTTTATGAAGATTGAAGTCGTATTATAAATTATTCGTAAAACACCATTCAATACACAACACGGAAGCACGAGAATTGCATTATCTATACTAATATTATAAAGCGGAAGAGTTTGTTAGTTTGTTTGTTTGAACGCGCTAATTTCAGGAACTACTGGTTCGATTTGAAAAATTCTTTCAGTGTTAGATAGTCCATTTATCGAGAAAGGCTATAGGCTATATTTTATCACGCTAAGACTAATAGGAGCGAAGTAATAGAGGAAAATATGGAAAAAACGGGGGGAAATTATAAGGGCTTATTTGAACGCGCGAATCTCAGGAACTACTTGTCCGATTTGAAAAATTCTTTCAGTGTTAGAAAGCCCATTTATCGAGGAAGGTTAGAGGCTATATTTAATCACGCTAAGACTAATAGGAGCGAAGAAATATAAGAAAATGTGGAAAAAACGGGGGAAATTATTTGAAAGGGCTTATTTCACGAACTTCTAGAGCAATTTTTCTGTTATTTGGGTCAGATAAGAAGTAGACCACGTGAAGGATAATAGGCTATTTTTTGTAGACTTATTTGTCTGTGAAATATCTAATTTACGCGGGCGAAGCTGCGCGGAACGTCTAGTTATTTATAAATATTAGAATGTATTGGAACTTTAGTTTGTGCGTGCAAAATCTTGTAAAAAATTAATAAGGTTCGTTTGTTTATTATATTTCTCTTCTCGTTCAACCATATATTTTGTCATTACCTTATGTCATTTTACGCGGCACACATCTCAGCAATTATTTTTAAAATCATTACAAAAGATCCCTTTAAAAATATAAGTATCGGGCATAATAATATCAGGCTACTTTGTAACTCGGCAAAATATGTTATGAAATCCGTGAAATTACCTTTTACGTGGACTAAAGTTAAACGTGGACTAAATTTTTAACCGACTTCCAAAAAGGAGGCTGCAACGTTTTTACGCTGAAGGCAGCACAAGCACAGTAAACAAAAGGTTTTGTTTGACGTTTGACAATGTCTGTTAAAATTTTGATAATATGACGTATGCAACATGTCGGATTTTGGTCGGAATATTTACTGTATGTGCTATTAGCGCCCCCTGCTCCGACCATTGTATTCCCTATTAATTAGCAGCTAGAAGATCACAATATACATGATGTCGTTGTTTACTCGTTATAAAGTTTACCAGTTTTCCAGTTACGTCTAACCGTATCTACGGGATAACAATATTACGGTGTCCAATATCTGTGACGTCACGACTACGGTATTTTCACGTGCGAGGAATTGAGGCCGATAGATTGGCACGCAGGCTCCACCAACTGTTCTCGCTTATTTTACCTGTGATAGGACCTTACCGCTAGGGATATAAGGATCAATTCTTTGGAACTTAAAGGTAAAATATCTACGTACGTTCGCAGGCTCTATCGACAAACCTTAATGCCAGAGATTTAAGGATCAATTTATAAGAATTCGACGGAAAAATATGGACGAACGGTCTGTATGTTAATTATTGCGGCAAACGCCCGTGACCAGAGATAGATTTGGGTTTTAATCTAGAGTGTAGGGTTAGTCCGTTGAAACGATACGGGAGGTGATAGTGCGATGCATTTTATAATTAGCAGCTCAAAATTAGACTGTATTCACTGCACAAGAAAAATCAGTTTACTCAAGTATGTTGCAAACACGTAACGCTTCGCTTCAAGATATTTTTAACAATGTTTGTTAGTTTAAGATATTTTTCACTGCCTGTTCCATAGAAACCAGTTACGCAGGAGTAATTTTTGTAGAGTGATATTCTTTTCCTTTACACTCATAACCCAGTGCGACCGATGATCGACACGACTGGCGAGAGATCAGGCGCAGGACCGACTTTTTACATGCCCCTCCGACGCATGGATCATCTTACTTGTCAGACAATCAGGTGATCAGCCTGCATTGTCCTAACCAAACTTG
Source organism: Cyaniris semiargus (assembly GCA_905187585.1). NCBI lineage: Eukaryota > Metazoa > Arthropoda > Insecta > Lepidoptera > Lycaenidae > Cyaniris > Cyaniris semiargus. The sequence continues at coordinate 7,567,246 of LR994566.1, read as the reverse complement.
GAAAAAACACGTTTCCAACGCGGGAATCGAAATTGAACCCACGACCTACGAATCAAGGGAAACGCTATAAACCACGGAGGCGTTTTCTGTATCCAGATTCACAGCAGACAATAAAACCTCAGTGTGTGTGCAATACATAACACAAATGTTGAGCGAAATAGATAACGTTACCAGACTGATGTGTACCCACAAAGTCTCCCTTTACGTCACACCCAACTACTTTCCTTCGATGACAACCACTTCATAGATAAGAAGTATTTCCCAAGAAAAAGTATTTTCCAATTCGATAAAAGTGTCGTAACTAGTCCCCGGCCGACTATAAACGGTTCTAGCTTTAGATTAAAACTTCAAAAGTTTTCGTCCAATTGAGTTAGAACTGGAACAAATATTTGCTCGTTTTATTATGCATCGACCGTAGTATTTTGTATGTAGAAACGAAGAAACAAAGTAAGATAAATTAATATGAAGAACGAAGAATTTATGTACTCTTCCATCTTACATAATCTAAATTACTTAAATCCTAAAAAATTATAAGCGGTTAAACCTGTTTGTCTAATTTTAGTCTTGAATTATTTATGAAACTCAAGGGAAGGTTTGTATGGTGAGAAAATATGTTAGAAAGGAAGTGAAACAAAATGAACCCGATCATCTTTTTTTAAATAAAATAATGGGGCAAATGAGCAAACGGGTCACCTGATGGAAAGCAACTACCGTCGCCCATGGACACTCACAAAATTAGAAGCTGCAGTTGCGTTGGCGGCCTCATCTAGTTTATAATAAAAAATTCACCAATCTGTCGTCAACATAAACAAGACTTATATGCAAACGTACGTTATCGAAACCCACACCTGCATAAATTAGCACAATTAGTACCACATAAACGTAAATTAGTGCTCAATTATATCGCGTAACGGCTGTACCGACTGTTAATAGCGGCATAAATCTAAACAGATACTCAAAACTTACCACATCAATTGTAACTTCCGGAGCAAAGAAGCCTACTTTGGAAATGATTTGGCAGTTTTGTTTGCAACTTTAAATGTATTTTACTCGACTGCACTCAAAGAAAGTTGATGACCTCTGTGGCTCAGTTGGAGCGTCGACGCACAAGTCGTCACGGGTTTGAACCTCACTGAAGGGCAAAAGTTTCAAGAAACATTTTTCTGTGTCATGGTACTATCAGAGAAGTTGATTCCTAGGCAGATGTGTTTTCTAATAAGTATTACGATCCCGGAAGACGATTGACTCCAATGAAATTGAGATTTATTTAATCATTGTATATTTATCTCATATTTAGCTAACCGAAAACACGATTCACTTATTTTGACTCGATAGTTTTATTTTTTGAAATTATGAATATTTCTGGGCTTTTCAACAAATACCTGTTACACTTATTGAGTTACTATCATTGAATAACTTGCACTACTACAATCACACACTTTATAAAATAATAGCTAAAGGAAATATTAGTATTGTATTTAATTTTTAAGTAGTCATCAAAAACATTTTTAGGACTTATTACCTTTACTTTCGTGCTATAATGTGGGAACCGTTGTTACGCGATATTGTTCACTATTAGCTGCAGCGTAAAGTACATTGCCCGGGAGCACGATTCATGCAATCATTGTATCACGATTGGAGGTTAGCGGTGTGTGTAGGCGGGGCTAGCGTTTTGACAGTAGGCTCTTAAGTCAAACTCGTCCAACCGATCACAGCTAACATTGAATTGACATAAGCCGACCAAACGATGTAGGTCTATCAACTGCCTAGGAATCAATTTCCTCGGGCATACATAAAAGTATTTTCGTTGTCTATAACTTCCCTTAACACAACTTGATGCGAAGCGTCTATACATAACATTATTTTTGTTATTATTATTCGATTATGAGGACCATAAATTATATTTTATTGAAGAAAAAAGCATTGGAGCACAATATTTTAAAAATGGACTTGTAGTTCCGGATATATTATACGAACATAAACATACATAGATACATACATGCATTTTTGGAATTTGGCACATTTGTTCAGACGCTGATATAGACAAACATATTATTCGAAAATTGGGCAGTTCTGCAATTGTATTGCACACATTCGGGTAGAGTTGATAACCTCCTTTTTTGGAGTCAGTTTAAACGATTATTAACAACCAAAATCTGCTTCAGAACCCTAGATGAATAAACTGAAACCACTCTGTAAAAACAAAAACTGTATTATTAATATCCAATATTTTTTAATATCTTCATACAGATTGCTATTATATATTCATTACCTTCTGCGTCGGCTGATAAAATAAGTATTTTGTATAATGTGTGAGACGTGCTTTATTCGACGATAAAGCCTACGTCACACAATATCCTATCAATTGATTGGATATTAAGTATTCAGAGCCCGGAGAATCGCTAAGTTTTTATTACTACGGAGCTAAAAGGAACGGTAATTTTGATATTATCTTTATCATGAGAGATATTAATAGAAAAAAATTCTGCAATGTTGTCAGGCTAGACGACAGCATCAGCACAGACTATGTTTCCTTTTTCATTGGCACAGATAGTAAACAAAAAGGTTTGTTCGACGTTTCCGTCAAAACGTTTCTGTCAATATTCTGATATGACGTGTGCAACATGTCAAAGGTCGGATTATTTACTGTATGTGCCAGTAGCGCCCTCTGCTTACTTGTACCGACCTTTGCGTAATATTCCTTATTCTTATGAAAATCCTATCAAAATTCAGAAAACACTTGTGTTAATTTTTTAAAATTTTCTGGTGCCATTGACATAACTCGACAAAACACCTATGTCTATTATCTGCATAGGCAGATAATAGACCAGATAATAATACCAGAAAATTTAAAAAATTTAACACATGTGTTTTCTGAATTATATCCAGTAATTAAGGGCCGCACGCACTCACAGAGATTTTTGATACCTTTAATTTAACGAAAATATTTGACAGAAATGTGTGGAGTTCTTCAAAACTTTCATTAAAATAAAGTTAAGTTATCGTTACATCTCTCTGAATGCGGCCGTTAGGACTAACTTAGTTTAGAAAGTTCATTTAGGCGAGCTCAGCACTCGTACCTGTCAGCTATGATCGGTATTGACTCTATCGATTGTCCGAATTGCTGTCCCAGTTACTGCAGTTACAGTTCTCGACTAATTGTCTAAGGCCCGTACTAATAAACCACTCTTATAGCTGAGATTATACTCAAGATCACTATTTATTATTATCAGTAGAATAACAAGCTAGCAGACCTGACGAACGTTGTCTCATCTTAACAATAAGTTTAAATTTTCAAAAGCGTCAAACATATTTCTATAAAATTAATAATTGCGTTCTTAAATTTTCTCAGTTTCCACGTAATTTTATCTTAATTCTTCTTTTATAACAAACCTTCCTCCGACAAAAGTAGAATAAACAAAATCGGTTCAGTTGTTCTCCAAATTAATATTATTGGGATGCGATTTTCGTAAAGAAATAATGCTTATTTAGTATCATGTACGACGTTTCAACTGAGTGCGAATGCATTAACTCATCAAGCCCCATACGGGCACCGGTGGTCGCGACAACAATAGAATACAATAGCATTTCCAAGAATCCGCGATCGAAGGGTTAATAAACGAAACTCTACACACAACTTTGTCATCAAACTGTTGGTACTTGAGAGGCTGCTAATTATTATAGTGTGGTAATACCAATGTATTACATAAAGAAATTACTTAAAAGAAACACGCTCTTGATATCCAATCAATAATACTTAAATACGATGTTAAGATGCAGAGAGCTGAGCTGAGTATATATATATATATATATATATATATATATATATATATATATATATATATATATATATATATATATATATATATATATATATAGCTTTGTCCACACTGTGCGTTTTTTTGTTCGTCAAGGGCATGCGTCATAGCGCAGTCAACAGCGTACATGAGGCATGCCCGCGACACATGCGCTCTGACCGTATCCAAAACTTTCGCTTAGTTCTATTTTTTCTGGAATTTCTTATGACCAATTAGCTATGTCCACACTATGCAATTTCATCTTCAATTTTCTTCATCTTCTTTCTTTTCAACTTTCGTTTAGCGTATTCAATAATTGAATGCATCAACGAACGCAACGTCAACATTGTCATTTCTCCGCCGTCTCGTTGTTGAACGCTTTGTGGCACAGAAATCCACTCGCGTTAGAAAGAAGAGTGTCATAGCGCGCGCTACGCTTTCAACTAACTGTCATAGCGCATGCGTCGCGGGCATGCTTCACGTGCGCTGTTGACTGAGCTATGATGCATGCCCTTGATGAACAAAAAAGGCACAGTTTGGACATAGCTTATGAGAGCGATTCATTAACAAGGGTCTTAGAACACGTCATCTTAAGGCTTCTTACAGACGAACGGCACGTGTCGGCCGCTCGCGTCAGCCGCAGTCGACGGCAGCCGTTGACTATTTATGACGCTTGCAGGGGGCCTACCACGACCTTTCCTAAAACTAACATGTTTCCAGAACACTTGGTTGTAAGATTACAATAACATTACCGTACTCACTTTTCAAACATAATTTTACTAAAAAACAGTAAAAAAATGCAAAACGTTGTAAAATCCGCTGTGAAATATCAACTTTTTTAAGATCGCTAGTTTGACGTTAAAGTAATATTGCTCATCTGTCAAACGGTGTCGCTTAGTAGAAGTGGTGGTAGGCAAATGGATAATTTTTTTACAGTACGTCCACTGTATCGGCAGCGTACGGATTACCGACTAGCCTATTAAATGAATGTTGAAAAGTGGATGGAAAAGTCAAAAGCAGAAATTTTGGCTTAGGAACTTTGTTTGGATTAATTAGGAGATGAACATACTGGCTAGTCGGTAATCCGTACGCTGCTGATACAGTAGACGTACTGTGAAAAAAATCCATTTGATGCGAGACGTCCGTTGCGTACGATACCGACCTGTGGACGCTTACCTTTACACGGTACGTCACAACTGCAAGCGTGATAAACTGTAGACGGCTGCCGTCGACTGCCGTCGACCGCCGCCAACACGTGCCGTCGACTGCCGCCGACACGTGCCGTTCGTCTGTAAGCGCTCCAAATGGAAAAAGTACACAGTCAAGGATAGGTGACACAGTGCGAGCAGCTGAAGTGACAGTAGGCGTAGGAGCTGCGCTTGTGTACTCGCACGAGAGCAGCTCGACTCGCCTTCCTTGGTTCCACCATGCACGCTGTTGACAGCTGTTGACGTCGCATTAGATAGGAAATGTGAAATGTACCAATGACATAGCCTAGTCAAGTTGTATCTGTGGCGAGGGAAGGCGAGTGGCGAGTGAAAACAAAAAATGTTGTAGTAACTTGGACCCCACTGACCCACTCGCACATAAAAGTAACTCGTATGATTGCGTCACACGGTGCAAGTAGCTGCACTTCAGTAACTGACTAGGTCAGCTCGCATGTCAGCTCGCACCGTGTTACCCAGGCATTAGTCATTTTGACATCTCAAGGATTAATCACAATGTCATCTCAAGAAAGGTGTATTGTCATAAAATGTCAAACCAACGTAAATATAGGTCTACCAGAATCTGATGGCAAAAAGTGAGAAAATAAATTGACTCTAGCAATACCGGGGTAATTGGAATAAAACATTTTGATCCTTTTTTTTCTTATAGCGGCTGATTATGTGTGTTAAACATGCTAATATAAAAATTTATCCAACGATCAAGGATATTTTTTGAAAATTTGCTGTCAAAAATTGTCTTCAGATTCTGGTAGACATTATAGTTCGTAATTGAATATTATATAAAACTGCTTTGTTTTATCGCTAGAGGCAGCATCAGCATATACAGAAAACAAAAGTTTTGTTCGACGTTTGACAACGTTTCTGTCAATATTCTGATATGACGTGTGCAACATATCGGATTTCGGTCGGATTATTAACTGTATGTGCTAGTAGTCTTAATTTCACTTACTTCATTTTATTTCATTTGAAAATGTTTTGTCTACAATTTTGTATGGATGGAATAGATATATTTTGTTATGCTCTCTTTTATTGTGCGCCATCTTGAATAGCAAACTGTTGAAAATATATTGTTGTGTTATTTCCCCAATTTTATACACAGCTCAGGATCATATTCGGAGTTTTATGCGAAAACAATGAAAACCAAACAATAATATGAATAATTCTACGTTGTTACGGTATGCTAATATACTGTCGGTATAATTTAGATGTGGAGCGAGCGAAATGTTTCGGAAAAAACGTTGAAAGTTTTACACGGAATAAGGATTATGAAATTATAGCTATTATGCTGGCGGCTATACCGCGAATTTTGTGGTAGTAACACTTTTGGGTCCGGCAAACGTTATTTTGTATACGTCATTTTGAGTAGGTTTGAAAAATCGGCCAAGTGCGAACGGACTCGCGTACGAAGTGCCATTTATTGATGTCAACCGTACATACAAATATGTAACAGATATTATAATATAAATGAAACAATTAAATTATTAGAAAAATTTAATCACTTTTGTATATTTAAAGGTGGCTTGTTTAATTTTCGACACCTGTTCGTTTTGGATTTTGGAGAAAATAGTTGAGACCTGCAACGCCTGTAAGCAGAAAAATAATGTTATATAATTTCTAGAAATTAACAATTCATGCTCGAGGATTTCAAAGAAGGTCTTTGTTAGTGTCATTTTCAGAAAATTCATTGGTAAAACTTCAAATATTTAAAGTACACTTCCGCTGAAAATTGCTAGTGAAAAATTTGTGAAGGATAAGTGATAAGTTACAACAAAAGAGTTATATAACTTGTTGGAAAACTCAATTTTACTTAAACTTGAGGTCAGCTTAGACCGAAACGAAACGTTGCGACGACAAAGCGTTTCGCTGCGTAGAAAAGCGCAGCGAGACAATGTGTACTGAATACTGTCATATTTTGTTATACGATGCAGCCATTCGTTATAATTTTGTACTTAGTATCGTCGTGTTTCGCCTCGTTCCATTTCTGATCTTTAGTCACTGTTTTCACGCTAGAGGCAGCACAGCATAGACAGTAAACAAAAAGTTTTGTTCGATGTTTTACAACGTGTCCGTGAATATTCTGGTATGGCGTGTGCAACAAGTCGGATTTTGGTCGGATTATTTAATGTATGAGCTAGTAGCCCTCTGCTTATTTTCAATAAATTTCAATAATTCCTATTGTCACAGTCGGCTCAACCACTGTTTTCGTCGTATAGTCTCGTCTCGTTTGGTGACAACTGGCCTTTACTTACATAAGGTGGCGGTAGAAACCGTTATAAAAGGAGCCATACACTCCATTTCGAGTAGTATGGGGAATACAATGTTGCCCAGTAGTGATCCAACCCGACCTACCATTACGTCTATAGATATTGCGAGTGCTCTGAAAAATAAAAAAAGGTTGAGTTGAGTCGGTGTTAAAACTACCAATAAAACCTCTTCATAGATGGTAATTGAGGAAAATACAAGGTAGTTGGAGCAAAGGTGCATGTTCTTATACGGCCAATCATACTTAACATTCAATCTTGCTTGCAGTATTTGATAAAACAAGTTGTTTTTCACTATCAATCAAACCACATCAAACCACATGTTTACTTATTTTTAGGGTTCCGTAGCCAAATGGCAAAAAACGGAACCCTTATAGATTCGTCATGTCTGTCTGTCTGTCTGTCTGTCTGTCTGTCCGTCCGTATGTCACAGCCACTTTTCTCCGAAACTATAAGAGCTATACTATTGAAATTTGGTAAGTAGATGTAGTCTGTGAACCACATAAAGATTTTGATACAATGATGGAAAAATTATTAAAAATTTTAGGGGTCCCCATAGGTACAACTAAATAAAAAAAATTTTTTTTTCATCTAACCTATGCGTGTAGGGTATCTATGGATAGGTCTTCAAAAATCATATTCAAGTTTCTAATATCATTTTTTTCTAACCTGAATAGTTTGCGAGAGAGACTCATCCAAAGTGCTAGAATGTGTGTCCCCCCTATCTAACTTCTAAAGTAGGGGCATGATAAGTCTAAAAAAATATATGACATACTATACTATAAAAACTACCAACGAAAATTGGTTTGAACGAAATCTAGCAAGTAGTTTTTTTTATATTTAAATAATATTTTTTTTTCATCTAACCTATTCGAGTGGGGTATCTATGGATAGGTCTTCAAAAATCATATTGAGGTTTCTAATATGATTTTTTTCTTACCTGAATAGTTTGCGAGAGAGACTCTTCCAAAGTGGTAAAATGTGTGTCCCCCCCCCTCTAATTTCTAAAGTAGGGGCATGATAAGTCTAAAAAAAATATATGATGTACTTTACTAAAAAAACTACCAACGAAAATTGGTTTGAACGACATCTAGCTAGTAGTTTTTTTTATACGTCATAAATGGTAAACCTAAAACCAACAAAAAAAAAATTTTTTCATCTAACCTATGCGTGTGGGGTATCTATGGATAGGTCTTCAAAAATCATATTGAGGTTTTTAATATCATTTTTTTCTAACCTGAATAGTTTGCGAGAGAGACTCTTCCAAAGTGGTAAAACGTGTCCCCCCCCCCTCTAACTTCTAAAGTATGATAAGTCTAAGAAAAATATATGATGTACTTTACTATAAAACCTACCAACGAAAATTGGTTTGAACGACATCTAGCAAGTAGTTTTTTTTTATACGTCATAAATGGTAAACTTAATTTAACTTTCATTAAATCAACTGAAATATAAAAATAAATCGAAAACCTTTTAATTTCATAAAAATAAACCTTATTGCTGCTGCGGAACCCTTTATGGGCGTTCCAACTCGCACTTGGCCGGTTTTTTTTTTAATGAGGACTAGCTTATAAACAATATTTTAATGGCAATTATTTTGATAATGGTAATGAATATCAATAATTTAAAAAAAATATACCCAAGAAATAAATGACTAATCTTATAAATTAAGGCTTATAATATAATTCTAATATAACGTATTTTCTATAACGGGATGTGGGTACAAAATTGGAAGTAAAAACTCGTGTACGAACAAGGAATTTTTTTAAATACACTTGAATCCTGTGACAATATATAAATAAAAGCAATAACTTTAATTTTGAACAAAACAAAAACGAATATTATTTTATGTAACACACTAACATAGTTCAGTTCCAAATAATATAGTTTTATTACCCTACAAGGAGGTAAAACTACAAAAGGTTTAAGGAAGTACATACAGCTAAAACAAAAAGATAGATTACCTTAATGTTGTCGGAAAAACTCGGACGAAGATACTGTGTTTAAGACTTAACGTTAGTTGGAGAAAACTGCACGTAGCCGAAAAAAGTATAGCGATTTGTAATGAAGAGTTCGTCCAATATAAAGATATAGAGCACACTGCACTTAATATCAAGGATATAAACATAAGAAGTTTCTGACCAATATAGTCCACTAGAAGCACTGATATTCCAAGGAATATAAGCGATATGAATCCCATTAGTATGGCGTTCAAATAAGTCTCCTTGCCGCTGATTTGCTGAAAAGAACAAAGGTTTTGAAAATCAACAAGTTGTTTATTAAAAAAAGACCGACTTCAGAAATCTACTTAAATTTTTTTATCTCAAAAATACTGAACCGATTTAGATGAAACTAGCAGTATTTCCTAAGTTCAACAATACCTAGTACAAAAAAAATCTTAAATCGGACTTAGAGTTCCGGAGATATGCGATCACAAACATAAAAACAAATTCACACACTTTTTAGGGTTCCGTACCCAAAGGGTAAAAACGGGACCCTATTACTAAGACTTCGATGTCTGTCCGTCTGTCCCTCTGTCCGTCTGTCTGTCACCAGGCTGTAACTCAAGAACCGCTATAGCTAGACTTCTGAAATTTTCACAGATTGTGTATATGTGTTGCCGCTATAATAACAAATACTAAAAATAAAATAAATTAAATATTTAAGGGGGGCTCTTTTTTTTTTGCTATTTTTTGCTCTTAATCAATAACGGCAACACATAGGCAATTGAAATGTTCTCAAAATACTTAACTGTATTTGTACTTTAATAATTATTTATAAAATTTAAATAAATTAAATTATTGAGAGGGGCTCACATACAAAAAATTCAATTTTTAGCCTATTTTTGCTCTGTAGTGGTACGGAACCCTTCATGCGCGAGTACAACTCGCACTTGGCCGATTTTATTTGAACATCAAAAAGGTCTAACCAAAGATGCGACTTATTTGATTACTCCGGGTAAAATCTTGGCCAGTCATGGTTGCTTGGTTTTTGTCTTTGTTATTGTAAGCGAGCGTAAGTTTCATCATCTTTTTATTATTCTGTTAATACCAACGGGAAAAAAGTATTTTAATTATTTCTGGCATTTAAAGATGATTTCTTTGAAACAATCGAAGTCTTTTAAAATATTCTTAAGCCGTAGAAATCATTAATTGTTTTTCGGTAAACCAAAAGTTACAAATTATAATTATAAATTCAACGTAATTTAATTATTAATAATACTGTACATTTAAAACTGCGTCTGTCTTTCTGTTTGTCTGTCTGTTGATCCGATTTAGATAAAATTTAATATGGAGATAGTTTGAAAGACGGGAAAAGAAAAATGGAAAGATAATTTTTGTTACGGAAATATATTATGGCAGAGTTGAAAAACTGATTACTGCATAACTATAATAATATCTATGGACGCTTCACACCACGTCAGTCTGGCCCCGTGCTAAGTACCTGAAGGACTTGTGTTACGGGTACCAGACAACGGAAATATATTTAATACTTTTATACTATACATATTATATTTAAGATTTTTATTATATCATACACAATATATTTAATACACATCCATGACCCAGGAACTTTTGAAAACTTTTTGTTCCGTCGGCGGGATTCGAACCCGCGACCCCCAGCATGAGCTACCAACAGCCCACCAACTGAGCCACAGAGGTCGTCAACTATAAAAATAACTTACTGGGATACAAGTATCGGTTTGAACAGTATGATTTCCTATTGTGATGTTAGCTTTTTGTTTCCTATACTGTAACATTTCGCAGAACCCCGCTGCCTCATCATGCTCCCGATGGTAGTTTTCTATGGTTGTAGACAGTTGAGGATACCACAATCTCAGAGACATGTATCTGTAAAATAACAGTAAATTAAAAGTTGCCATGGTCTATAATATTACTTGTGCCAAATTTCATCAAAATCGATCTCGCTATTTTGTAGGTTATTGGGTGTAAACAAACCTTTTGTCTTTACAATATTATATTACCCTAGATGACTCCCACAACCATTGTGCTAAATTTTGTTTATCGCGCAAGAACTATACATTTTTTCTGGGATAAAAAGTATTCTATGTTCTTTTCCAGGACATGACAAAGTATCTCCATAACAAATTTGAGCAAAATCGGTTCAGTGGTTTGGGCGTGAAGAGGTGACAGACAGACAGAGACACTTTCGCATTTATAATATTACTAAAGATAAAATAAAAAGGTCAGAACTCAGAAAGTTCTTGTTTATGATGTCGCAAATAGCTAGAGACTCATAATAATACCAAATGTTATTCCACAAATATTTTCCTTGCGAACCTTCCCTGAAAAGATAATGAGGGAATTTATGTCTTCGAAATCAAAGGGGAAAATTATGTGTCTTTGACGAGAAACAAAATAAACAATCAATATAATATCATTGGTTTGTGAATTCCTGCGATCAGTCCGATCGGACCAATCAGCCTTGAGATATATTATGACCCATAAGCTTGCTGCTTAGGCATAAGCCTTTTTTCACCAATCACCTCCTAACGCTATAAGTGTTCTCTAGCGGTATCTTAGGGCCATGTATCTTTTAAAACAAACACGTTTTTGAAAGAACCTATGGCTTAAGAAAGTCCCTACGCCCTAAGGACATAAGTGACACACAATAATTAGTGGTATCTTTAAGGAAATGTACTCTTAATGGCCGCTAGCGAACATCTTGGTTGGAAGGCGGTTGGTGCAAATAGACATTATACCCTTATATTAAATATTAATATACTTTTAGTATGCAGGGCTTAACAAATAAAGTGATAATATTATAAAGAGAGTATGTGTACCCTAAATTTATAGTTTGCACTGTGAATGTAGCAACGTTAAAAGACTAACTTTTTTACAATCATTATAATATTCATAACATTTATTATTATACAAACATACAAGTCAAAATTAACTCTTTCAGCGCTACTTTAACAGTAAGCTCTATTTAAGGAAACTTACATAGTACACTATTATTATTTTCAATAGGACATTAAGGGCCTTCCCCTACGGAGATTCCGTAATTTACCGTATTTAGAGCCTTATAAATTCATAATTTGAAAGCTACAAAGTTATAATAAAAATACAGCAATATTAATCTTCAGTACCTATATCAACATTCCGTTCCCCGTTTTAAATTTTCTATTTTTGTTTATTATACTCATGATATTAGTTTCCAAAGTAATACCAATTTTTTAAAATTGAAGCATACTTTCAGCATCTCCCTAGTATTTACAAATTACGTTTATTTGAAACACACGACAATAGATAGACAATTTTATTAACTACGTCATATTCCCCATTTTAAATTTTTTTTAGATCAATTTTGAACTAAGATAAGTAAAAAAATAGGATTTTTGTGCGATCTCGGCAACGCGGCAAATGTATGGTCAAGGTCGTTTGCTCGGGGGATGGCCTTAAGTTACTGCAATACTTTTACGCTAGAGGCAGCACCAGCATAGACAATGAACAAAAAGTTTTTCGCGACGTTCGGCAACGTTTTTGACGGTTTTTGTCAATATTCTGATATGACGTGTGAAACATGTCGGATTTTGGTTAAATTGTTTATTGTACGTGCTAGACTCTAGAGAGCTAGCTCTGCTCTGACCTTTGCGTAATATTCCCCTATTATTATTACTATTATTTCATTATTAAAGGAACAGTAATTAACTTTATTTCTAAATACTCACGTAGACAAACAGACAAATGTGATCACGGCGAACAACAGCAGTCGACATAGTAACGGGCCGTGAATGAGATGTTTTACTTCAGAAAACTCTCTTACTAATCGCCGCTTTACGCTCTTGTCTGTGTGCGTTCTAGTTGTAGTTAATAAACTAATCTGCAAACAAATGAGCCTCGATTTACATGCGTCCGCCCGGTCTTGCGGCTATACTTCAAAAACACAAGCAATAGGCTACTTGACCTACTTTTTTTCTTCTTTTTTTTTTTATGAAATAAGGGGGCAAATGAGCAAACGGGTCACCTGATGGAAAGCAACTTCCGTCGCCCATGGACACTCGCAGCATCAGAAGAGCTGTAGGTGCGTTGCCGGCCTTTTAAAAGGGAATAGGGTAACAGGGGAGGGTAGGGACGGGAAGAGAAGGGAATAGGGGAGGGAAAGGAAGGGAATAGGGTAGGGGATTGGGCGTCCGGTAAACTCACTCACTCGGCGAAACACAGCGCAAGCGCTGTTTCACGCCGGTTTTCTGTGAGAACGTGGTATTTCTCCGGTCGAGCCGGCCCATTCGTGCCGAAGCATGGCTCTCCCACGTATAAATCTTCATTCTAATCGCTTCTTAATCATTAATTTCACCAAAAAAAACTAATATTTTAATCAGTAGAAACCCATAAAAATGTTGATTGAAAAATATGCCTTTTAAATGGCGCCGAAAACACTGTCCGCCATAGTGTGACGTCATATTTTTTGTATTTCATACTTTCATTATTGAATTTTTTTTATGTGCTAAAAATTTGAAAAGAATTAAATAAGAAATGAGAAATCATTTGTAATGTTGAAAACTTTTGGAGAAAAATTGCCCATTTCATTTCCCAACTACAATAAATGGAGATAATATATAAAACTGATGTTTTATTTGAATTATTCAAGAAAATATATTTTACACATATTTCTAGGCTTATTCTTATTATTTATACACAAATGAACTTATATATAACGAGCGCGATAAATAAAAGATATTAAATTACTAGTGTGATGACGTCACATCTAAATCGGAAGTACCGACCGCAAAAGCGTTTTCGTAAGTACAAATTAAAAAATATAAAATCATATTTTCAAATCGACTTTATTTATCAATCATAAGCTTTTATTTGATGATAAGGGTGAAATACGGTTTCCTAGGCCAAGTTCTACTAGAAATATGCATTAGTTCAATAAAATTAAATATAGGTCAAGTAGCCTATTAGCGCCACATTCCTGCATTGCGCTATCGAAGTTTTCTAAGTGAGTCGCCATATACGACAGCTGAAATCAATCACGTAGGCTTCGGCCTGATCGAGCAAGACACTTCGCTCGGTCGGAAGATTTTCCTTTGCGGCCACCACGCGTATTCTCACAGCGTGATAGTTTTGTATTGCAATTTTTACTATTAGAGTAACCGCCGCTACTCTGTTTGTAATAATCAAACTTTCTCTTCTTTGCAGAACCATAGTAGTAGCCGCTAAAATACTTTATTTTTTTCTGAAAAATCTTTGGAATATATTATTATCAGAAAAGATTTTGATGTTGTAATCCACACATTTTTCGGTACTCACATATTCTCAAACTTTTATAAGAGCAAAAGTATGTCAAAGTATGTTAGTAAGCGCGCTATAAGCTATAGTGAAGGAAGTTATTCGACTTTGCTTCTGCTTTGACGATCGCCTGATAGTCTGAAATGATCCCAGCGCATTTTCAGTGACAGTTTACGACATCTTAGACGGATTCAGAGTCTATAAAATGCAACGACACATCTGGCGATCAAGTATAAACCAGTGTATTCGAGTCTAGATTCTAACTAAATAAAATAAAAGTGAAAATACTAAAACATAAACTAAGCTTATCAGTAAGGATTACATTAGTACACATTATTTTGTTAAACAATTTGGGGCAAATTCGTCGGTTTAGTATGGATTCTAACCAATACTTTTCTCATAATATTACCTCTATTTATGCTAACAAACGTAAAACGACAAAGTTTAATTTGTACATAGTAAGCTTGATCCTCAAGGAAAAATCGTCGGATGTGCCAAAAGTTGGTTCTTTTTGCCTGATCTCTCGCCAATCCTATCGGTCTTCCGTCCCACTGGACTATGGGACTAAAGAAAGAGAGAATTCCATCGTATCGCACACACTTGAGCACCATAAAATTACTACTGAAAATACTGGTTTAGTTTAAATTAATCGTTACTGAAGCAGGTATAGTAGGCATTAATAATAATATCTATGGAAGCTTCACACCACGTCAGTCTGGCCCCATGGTAAGTACCTGAAGGACTTGTGTTACGGGTACCAGACAACGGAAATATATTTAATACTTTTATACTATACATATATTTAAGATTTTTATTATATGATACACATATTTAATATACATCCATGACCCAGGAACTTTGAAAACTTTTTTTTGTTCCGTCGACGGGATTCGAACCCGCCACCCCCAGCTTGAGCTACCAACACGCTCATCCACTGAGCCACAGAGGCCGTCAAAGGCATTATATTATATGAATCGAATATGAAAACTGTATTAATGTAAATCCAGAATCAACCAACTGATATCCATATTTAAGATGACCTGAAAGATACTTACAGGAAAGTTGTCCCCGCTCTCGCCTGTGTTGGTCGTGTAAATCATCCGTAAGACCTCTAACGCCCGGCTCTCCTGACCGTGAGATAACAGGAACTTGGGGCTTTCAGGCAACTGATAGTACAGAACCACAGCGATGATACTCCACACAGAACACACATATAAATAGATGTTCCATGCGTGGAGCTCTGAAAATAAAATCAAATTCTTTATTTCAGCAAAAACATACAGAACTTCCAGAATATTATTAGAGTGTCAATTTTTGCTGTTTAAATTACTAAAATGATTAGCTGAGCTAGAAACAAATTATCGGACGCATCCATCAGCCGCGACTGATGGATGCGGCTTAACAATGTGCACGGTTCATCCGCGGACGTCAAAGACCTAACCTATATGTCAATGGCAGACGTCCGCGGATGCAAAAACATCCGGCCAGCCAGATTCTGTTCGGACGTACGAACGCTCAAGGTCGCGTCCGCGACTTATGTCAGACAATGTGCACAGTTTGGTGTATTTTGTATTGATCAGATAGAAACAAGCCGCATCCGATGAAAACGTCCGCGGACGTTCGTCCGATAATTTGTTCCCAGCTCTCACACTAGGATAACCTTTTTTTTTTTTTTTTTTTTTTTTTTTTTTTTTTTTTTTTTTTTTTTTTTTTTTTTTTTTTTTTGATGCGCAGGGGAAACCCATCATGGGTGCCCCGAGTTGGGGATGTGCCTCAGTTAGCTGAAGCACCCCGGGGGTATGTGGGACTCCTACCCACTAAAACCACCTGCGGTTTGCCTTCAGCCGTATACGGAGGGATGTCCTGGATCTGTCTAACACAGGACTCCCTCCACGACCGGCCGGTCTACCTCACAAGGGACCGGACTTCCACCAAAGTTAGGGAACGCTTAAGCAAACTGAAGCGTTCCCCTCGGCGCCGGGACTAGCTAAGCCGGGCAGGTTCCCATCCTGACCCGGAGCCCCGTGGGACGGAAGTTATTGGAGGTTCGCATAGCGACGCCTCCGCACTCCCGTCCTACGCCGGCGGAGCGGAACGGAGGATGGGTCATCCTCTCTGTTCCGCTCCGCGGCCTCTTTCTGTGAAAGGACGGTTTCACAGAAAGAGACCGCCGCCTGCCAGGCCTCATCGCTCTCGAGCATGCAGCGCACCATGCTCGGGAGCGAGAGGTCTCCACCTAGCACTGCCACTAGATCGTGGCGCTGCACGGCCCAACGATCGCACACCTCGAGGGTGTGCTGGGCCGTGTCCTCCGCAGCGCCACAGTCGTGGCAGGCTGGCGTAGGCTCCCTCCTGGCGACCTTACACAAGTACGCACCGAAGCATCCATGCCCGGTGAGCACCTGTGTAAGGCGGAAGGTGAGGGGTTTCTTTTTGCGGCGCATCCACGCCGCAAGAACTGGGCGCAGAGCCTGAGCAGTACGTTGACCGTACTGGGCCTGCGCCAGGTCCTCACCCCACCTCCTCAACAGCCACTGCTCTCCTAGCCTTCGGACCCGCCGGAGCTCCTCCCATTGCAGGCCTTCGCCCCGCGACCTCCTCTCTGTAGCGAGGAGGTGCAACTCGGCGAAGACCCTTGCAACCAGCTCCCACGGCGGGTCTCCCGCCAGGGCAGTAGCTGCCGCCCAGGAGACCGTACGGTACCCCCTGATGACCCTCACCGCTATGACCCGCTGCGCACTTCGCAGTTGGGCCTTATTACGAGCGGTGAGGGAATCCGCCCAAATTGGGGCACCGTACATGGCTATACTCCGACAGACTCCGGAGTATAGCCGCCTGCAGGCTTCGCTGGGCCCTCCTATATTAGGCAGGAACCGGCCCAGCGCTGACGCCGCCCTCACGACCTTCGGTCCCAGCTGTTGGAAGTGTGGGCCGAAGGTCCACCTCCCGTCCAGGATGAGCCCAAGACATTTAAGCGTCTGACTCATCCTGACCTCCGTCTCTCCGATAAGGAGTCGAGCTCCGGGTGGGGGTCCTCTCCTCCCGGGTCCGCGGAAGAGCAGGGCTTCGGTCTTGCCTAAGCGTACCCGAAGCCCCAACCGCTCTATGCGGCTGACAACGAGGGATGCTCCCACCTCAGCCAGCCGCGCAGCCTCCTGAAAGTTCCGTCCCCGAAATAGTGCATAAGTGTCGTCGCAATAGCAGACTAGCACCATTCCGGGGAGGAGACCGCTCCGCAGGACCCAGTCGTAGCCGACGTCCCATAAATCTGGGCCCACATTCGAGCCCTGAGGGACGCCGACCTCGACGCTCCGCCTCTTTAGGGACCCCGACCCGTCCTCGTACTCGACCTCCCTATCGGAGAGATACTCGTTCAACAGCCTCCCGAGATACGGAGGCACCTCGCAATATTCCAGTGCCTCCCGTATTACGCTGTGAGGGAGGCTGTTGAAGGCGTTGGCGATGTCAAACGACACCGCCAACACCACCTCCCCTCGGCGTTTCGCCTCTTCCGTCTCCGATTTAAGACGCCTAATGGCGTCGACGGTCGACCGACCGGCCCGAAACCCGAACTGATTATCAGACAGTCCGGGTCCAGGGCCTTCCTCCAAGTGGTGAACGAGGCGGGAGGCAAGTATACGCTCAAACGCCTTACCCACCTCGTTCAGCAACACAATCGGCCGCACCGCCGACGCACAGTCCGGTGGTCGCCCGCCCTTAGGAATAAGGACGAGCCGACCTTTCTTCCATGCTCCCGGGAACTGTCCGCTCTGAAGGCAGCGGTTAAACAGTTCCCGGAGCCTATCTTCGAGGTGCACGAGAGCTAGAGCAAGAACTCTACCGTGCACCCCGTCCGGACCAGGCGCCCTCTTCTTCCTTCGGAGACGGCACAGAACCGTCTCCATTTCGGCATCGGTGACGGGAGGCGGAACACCTTCCTCCATCGAGTCCAGCGTTCGCCGGGCCATCCGCGGCGGAGCGAAGCCTACTGGAGGGTCCGGGAATAACTCCCGGACTATATTCTCCAGCAGGTGCGGCTGGAGCGTCTCCGTTAAGGGGGCCGACTGGGCGCGAAGTTTATCTCGCGCCCGTTTGTACGGCCGGCCCCAGGGGTCACTCTCGAGCCCCTCTACCAGCTCCAGCCACGCTCGCTCCTTGGCCCGACTGATGGCCAGCTGCAGGATCTCCCTTTTTGCCCGGTAGACCCTGTACAGCCGGTCATCACGCTCCACGTCCTGGGGGCGGCGCCGCCTGCTGCGACAATAGGCGCGACGCGCCGCATTGCAGGCGGCGCGAAGGTCGGCCAATTCTGTCGACCACCAGTATACCGCCCGCCGAGGCGGGGGGGGACCCCAAACTTTAGGCATGGCTGCTCGGCAAACGCTGTGTAAAACCTTGCCGAAACAGCCAGCCATTTCTTCCACCCCCATGGCCTCAGACGACGGGAAGCTCCAGCGGCCGACTATAGCCGCCTCCTCCGCCAGTTCCCGGTTGAGCTTAGAAATTGCCCAACGCGGGAACACACTTCGCCCCCTAGACCGAGACGCTGGACTCGATGCGGAGGCTGGAGACACCTCGAACCGTATATATCGATGGTCCGAGAGCGTCTCCACCTCCGTTACCACCCTCCACCCCTTCACCCTGCGCGCTACGGCGGGAGTGGCGAACGACAAGTCCACCACTGAACCGCCCGTCCGCCGCACGCAGGTCTGGACTGTCCCCGTGTTCAGTAGGGACAGTCCCGAGGCTAAAGCCCACTCCTCCACTTCCCTCCCCTTCGGATCAGTGACAGAGGAACCCCACGCCGAGGACTTGGCGTTGAAGTCCCCTGCCACAATGACGGGGAGGGGGGCTAGCCTCCTGATCAGCGGCCCTAGAGCATCGAGGAACTGCTCTAGGGCGGCTAAATTGCGGTTTGGGGAGAAGTATACCCCGACTACGGCATACTCTCCCCAAGCCGCCACCACGTACCCGGGCCCTCTCGTTCTGGGTATTAGGGGGGGTCGAGCGCCTGGCCTCACGACAATGGCGACGGAGCCCTCATCATCCCCAGCCCAATGCGGCTGAGGAGGAACATAATAGGGCTCCGAGACCACCGCCACGTCAACACTCCACTCCGCCACGGTCTGCAGGAAGAGATCCTGAGCCGCAGCGCAGTGGTTTACGTTGGCCTGAAGGAAGCTGAGATGTCCTGGCATTATTCGGACATTTCAGCTTCCGGCGCCGCCTGTCCCCTCCCAGCTTTTCCCCGGGTTACTGGGGGGTTGCATGATTTACCCCCCATTACGTGGTCGGACGGTTTGCCCGCGTCAAAGCAGACCGCGCACTTTGGACGCTTCGCATTGCACCCAGACGCAGTGTGTCCAGGTGCGCTGCATCTGTAGCACAAGCCACTGCGATCCTTCATTTTGGGGGGGCACATGGAAGCAAAGTGCCCCAACCCTAGACATCGGAAGCAGTGACTTGGCCGCGCGTCCACGAGATGCGCCACCACTCTGCTCCATCCGACCGCAAAGCTGCCCAGTTCCACCAATTTTTTAGCTGCCGTTACTGGGCAGCTCATCCGGGCAAAACCCATTCCCACCGAACCCCTTTGGATATCGCTCACCCACACCTGTGATGGGGAGCAACCACACTCCCTTGCGACTGCAGACCGGACGGAATCCACGGTCGCAGCGTCCGAAAGGCCCGTGAGCCTGAAGTTGGAGCACTTCACGGGCCTGGAAATATCGGCCTCCTCCGCAAGAACTTCGGACAGTCGAGCCGCCAGAATGTCCGCCTTCTCATGGCTGGTAGAGCCAGGTATCTCTATCAACCTGGCTCCAGTAGCCGACTGTCTGATACGGAGGGGGCCGAGCCCCAGCTCCTCCAGCTTGATGGCGCTTTCTGCCTTCATGAGGGCAGAACTGTACGACATACCTTTGTCCACCGCGTCCGTCCTCAGTTTAACTAAGACGGCCGTGGACCGGGGCAGCCGTACACTCGGCTTTTTGGCAGCCTCCTTTGCCGGCTGCTTCGGGGCCGCCTTTTTCGCCGGGGTCTTTTTACGGACGACCTCCGTCCACCCATCCAAAGGCCCCGACGAGGAGACCCCCAAACCAACATCCGCAGACTCTACCGGTCTACGAGTCGGTGCCTCTCCGGATATGGAAGCGCCGGGATTGGCCGACAATGGTTGGTCAGCCCCTTTGCCTTTCCCTTTGCCCTTGTTCTTGCCCTTGCTCTTCTTGGGTTGAGCAGGAGCTGGAACTGGGCGTACATCCGGGCGCACTGGAAGTGCGGGAAATTCCTCCCGTTGGCGAACGACCGTCGACATCAGCACCGGTGAGACATCTCTAGCTGTGGCAGCCACCGGTGCAGGACTCACTTCGGGGACCGGCCTCTTCTCAAGAGCCGCCCGCTTCTTATCGGCCGCCAATGGTGGGCGGACCACAACGGGGGGAGGCAAATGTGCCTCTATCCCCGCCAGCCTCCCATCGACCAAATTACCCACAAGCTTGGCGATGCTCTTCTCCAATATTCCCAACTGCTCGTTGGTCATTGGAGAAGACTTCTCCTTGGCCGCTGCGGCACGGCTTTCCTCAAAGTCCCGCTTATATGCGCGGACCTCCTCTCGCAGGTTCGCCAACTCTCGACGGAGCCTGCCATTGTCTGCGGTGAGACGCCGAGTCTCCTCCGCCACCGTACGCGTAGCGAGCGCGTCTAAAATACACCTCACCGTAGAGGTGGCACGCCGTATTTTGTTGGCGTACCCTCCTTTTAAATTGGAGGACTTAGCCGCAATGCCGAGGATCTCCTCGAGATTGCACTCAGCCGCGTTCAGCAAGTCCTCCGGTCCCATCGCCTCTACGTCAATATCGAGAGGCCCTGGAGGCGTGGGATTACTCGCCCTTGTCTCCTTCCGATATGCTTTCTTCTCGAGGGCAGCCTCAAACTCCGCCTCTCTAGCTTCCTCCGTTCTCTCGCGCAGCTCCTGTCGGGCTGTCGAGAGTCTACTCAGGGAGCCGCGCGTCTTTCCGCGTTTGGCAACCTTGGTTGCCTTGGTAGCAGTGCCAACGTCCTCCGTGTCTGAGCCAGAGACCTCGGAAAATAGGCGCTTAGTAGCGACCACCTCCGTTTCCGACATAGAGGGAATCGACTCCACCCCTAATAACTCCTCAATTGATACCCCGGCACGAGCACCTCGAGTGCCACGTTTGGGCCGTACAAATTCCCTATCCTCGCCATCAGAACCCCCCTTGCCCCCAAAAGACAAAACCTGCCTCGATCTAGAGAGCCCATGGACCCCCCCTGCGGATCCCCCCTCGGACTCCTCTACCTCCTTGGACATGCTGCCAGAAACTCCAGTCGATCACCCGCCTGAAAACTCAGGCGGAAACCGACAGTGGATTCCAACAGATTTAAATAACTTAAATTTAATCTTAAAATAAAACTAAATCTAAGAAAAACACCAAAAAATAAAAACAAATCCAACACCAAATAAAAGAATAAACCTAAAGCTATATGTACAAAACAATTCACCCCCCGTTAGGGGTCGCCCCCGCAAAGGCACACCGGGACAAACTCGTCGACCAGTGTACGTTTACTTAGACGACCTACTAACAATTCCCTACAAATTAGTGAAAACACTAAAAATTAAAAATCTCGAAAACCGCTGGAGCTTTCGAGACAAAATGGCCACCAAAAAATTCGTCACCAAAACGCGCATCGATAGCCACCATGAACCTAAAAATCCCTCAGCTAGCATGGGCTCCGCCTCGGAAAGTTTAGTATACACTAGGATAACCTGTGTCGTGACTCGTGAGAGCTGAAATGAAAATGTAGTTGACGAAGTTATTACTAAAGTAAAAACTGCGTACGGCACAAAACATCATAATTTTATGATATATCATAATATTATTATGAAATGTGAGAATTAGTACTTTCAGTTTATGCCTCTTTATTTTGATTTTAGTTTAATATAATGTTGCTACAAGGATACGTTTTCACCTTAGTAATTCCCGTACAATATAATATTATAATCTTACTAATAGAAATATCTACACTGTATAAACAGTTTAATTATAAAGTACACAATGTTTCGCCTGTTTGTCAAGAAGACATAAAACAGTGTATACAGTTATATCTTAATCCACTGTAAATCTTTTTGACCAAAACCTTAGGGATTACTGTGAACGTACTTATTTTCTTCTTTAAATAGTAATCGAGAATAAAAGTTGTTTGACAAATTAAGGTAAGTTAATAAGGTGGGATTTAAAAATTTAAAATAAACGTTAAAACTTTGAGACAACGAAGCTAATTTTAGGTCAAAATGATAATACATCCAACTTCTACACTCTTATTTCTTGACATAATTATTTTTATGATACCAGAGGCAAAATAATCCGTTTACTTGCCTGATGAAATTTAGAGGTTACACTACCTTTGAACACTCAACACTAAAAGGATCGCAAGCGCGTTCCCTACCTTTGACTGACAAAATCTATTTTTCGCAAAGGTGCTATCCTTATTTCCGAAATTTAAACTATCTCGATGACCTTTCTCGTTATTCATTTGTCCATATCAAACATGACGTGTCAGACAGACATTCACATTTATTTGTATGTATAACCACGTGTAACAATTGCGGCTATCCTAGAAGCCTCTAGACGTTTCTAGATTCGTAATAAACGCCAAGACTTGGTCCAGGGAGATTCGAATAGGGAGAATCTAATTCTGCGGAGGCGTTGAGCGGTCTCGTTAGACTCCGTTCAAAGTTATATCACCTCTTAAATTCCTATTTAGTCCTTATGTAGTAGACATAGAGGCTATGTTAGAAGTAAAATAGATCGGAACAGTTGTTAGAACGATACTAAGGCCAGGTCGAGCCACGTGCCAGATATAATCGTGACCAGAATTGAAAGTGCCGTTTTAAAATAGTGATTTTGATGTGTTTGAGCGTATGAGTAACGAATAAAATTGACCGTTTCAAAAACGAGAAACGGTTATTGAAATAGTATAAATGAAGAATGCAGAAGAAAATTAGGCTCATATTAGCAGTCGTATAAGGGCCTGTCCACATCTCCACGTCACGACGTCGTCAACGTGGAACGGTGCGGAAACGTGGCACGGTACGTTGACATGGCGTGCAAATTTACGTCAATTCACGTGGACAGGCCCTAACTTTGTCCCCTGATAAGGGCTTGTTCACACCGAAACAATACGAGTTTTGGATTACTTTTATGCATTGCCATCACAACTTGTCTCGTTTTTGGTGTAAACAGACTAAACTAAGTTTTAGCAAGACTTGAAAAGTCATCAAATTGTGTCTGTCAGTTACCTCTTCACGCTTAAACGGCTGAAGCTACTTTGAGTTCCGGGAAAGGACAAAGCATACTTTTTATCCCGGAAATTGTAAGTTTCCCGCTCGATAAATGAATTTCTGCGGCCTCTAGTAACGGATAAAAGTAAAAGAGATTCGCCGTAATCAACTATCCCCACCTCATGTATAAGTAAGTGTATTACCGAATCCAGCCACTACGAGATGGATGTTCCGGGGGAGCAACGCCCATGACACGAGGGCGGCCACGATTAATGACAGCGGCTTGAAGGCCGCCAGCAACAGCAGGAGTCGGTCCCTCAATTCCCTCGGCAAGAATTCCGTGAACATCGGCGAGATCGCCGCGAACGATAGACTTAATCTGGAAAAGGTTTATTACAGCTGAGTCATAATAGACTGATTCTGGAAAAAGTTTATTACTCCTGTGTAATAATAGACTTAATCTGGTAAAGGCTTATTAGTTATTACACTTGAGTAATGATAGACTTAACCTGGAAAAGGTTTGTTACACCTGAGTAATAATAGACTGATTCTGGAAAAGGTTTATTACTCCTATAAAATAAAAGACTTAAAGGCTTATTAGTTATTACACTTGAGTAACAATAGACTTAATTTGGAAAATGTTTATAACACCTGAGTCGTAATATTGTATTTAAATAAGGTCCCTGATAGCTCAATTTACGTTGACCTTGAATGTACGACGTATGTGGGATGGCGTTCGAGATAATTTCCGCAATTAAACTACATAGAAATCCGTTTTTTTTTGCACGGAAACCGTCTATTTTGCTGAAAGAAAACTCTCCTTTTCCAGGATTTAAAACTCTCCTTACCAAATTGCATATAACTCATTGCGATATTTTAATGGTAAAGAGGCAATAGTCACACTTTCGCATTTGTAATACAGTGTAAATTAACTCCATGTAACGTCACTCGATTTAACGGCAAACTCTCTAAAGCGTCGAAATCAATTGACTTTGGTTGGTTTAGCTTAGCTTGTCCACCATACAATAATTATGATACACTCTACATAGCATCACACCCACTCTCAATAACGACAAAATCACAACGATTGAGTAATAAAAAGTACCTTTTAAGTTACTAAAATTAGTAAAAACTGCATAGCTGTGTACGTTTTTTGAAGCTTTGCTATCCTAGCCCGTAATAAACTGGACTTTCGGCATCGTGCATACCGAACTTTCTAAGAAATTTGTTCTTTTGTTTACAAAATGGGATTGCTGGCATGTAGCTTACACATGCCAGCAATCCCATTTTGTAAACAAAAGAACAAATTTCTTTTCGTTTTCAACCATATTCGTTAACATATTCTCAGTTGATCATAAAGTTTAAAACTGTAAATTAGGTTAGTGAAAGGAAATCACTGTATATTGACGAAAAAGTTTTGATTTTTCTTCTCTCCATTTAACGGCAACTCTCTATAACGCGATAAAATGCACGGTCCCGGTTATATGGAGTTTACACTGTATTAGTAAGTATCTGAGTCCCTTAAATCCCTCCCGTGAAATCGGCGAGATCCCCGCGAACGATAGACTTAATCTGGAAAAGGTTTATTACACCTGACAGCTTAATTTGCGGTGACCTTGTGATCTTTTTTATGGTGGTTATAAGGGGATTACTTTGATTTTTTATTTCCTTGTTCGTATTATCATGCTGAAATTGAAACATTAAAGGTGGTGTCACACAACCAAAATTAATGGCCAGCCGACACTCCTCACAGGTACTTAATGTACGTACGCTTAGGAGTAGCCCAGCGGATGTTTTTGTATTTCATGAAAGTCTTCTAAATGGATATTTCGTTAATATAATGTGGTTGAAATTATCAACAATACCAATGAGTGTTGTTACTTATCAGAGGTATATCACATTAAAGTATGGATTTATATGTCATATATAAATCCATACTAATATTATAAATGTAATAAAAGTGTGACTGTATGTCTGTCTCTCTGTAACCTCTTTGCGTCTAAACTATTGAACCGATCTTGCTGAATTTGATATGGAGGTACTTTGAATCGCGGGAAACGAACGACATTTATGGTTCCCGTGCGATAAACGAATCTTGGTGCAACGAAGTTGCGGGCGCCATCTAGTGTTTTATAATATAATCAATTGACTCGACATTAACCTTCAATTTGCGTAAATGTTTTTGTTTTGGTAGGTATGCCTAAAGCAAAATATGTCTTATATAATAAAGATTTTGTTATGTACTCCATACTTTTTTAAACTATTCAACATTCATTCAATTGAAGTCATTCATTAAATTAATATGTCTCTGAATGCGGCCAATAATTACTAAAATTCATATTGTGTCTCATCTCAAGTAATACAAAATATAAACTTACGAAACGCCTTCTCCAAATTTCATAATCATCAACATCCAATAATTCTGGCTCGAGCCCTCGAGTATGGTGAACAGGAAAATGCCGATGTTTCCCCAAACCAAAAATACTTTCCTTCCAAAGCCATCCACTAAGAATCCAGCGAAAATAGTAAAACCAACTTGACCTAAATATACAAATTCCATATCAATTTATCATATTTTATACGCAATAATAAACTTCAGTGGATCTGTAATCCATACTTATGCGAAAGTGTGTCTGTCTGTCTGTTACCTCTTCACCCAATTTTGTGAGCCAATTTTGCTGTTATTAGTATGGAGATACTTTGAGTCCCGGATAAGGACATACGGTACTTTTTGTCCATGAAAATTATACGATTCCTGCGAGAAAAACGAATTTCTTCGCAATGGAGCTCTAGTAGCTAAATTATCTAGTATAGCTAATAAATTATGGTTAACTTTTTTGTGTCTTATGCCTATTAAGAAAGTTGAAGTTTATATTTTGAACTTTTAAATAACATTATTTTAAACAACAATCAAAATTGTTCCTTATTATGGCTGCTTTATTAAAATAACTTTAACAAACAAAATAATTACATTAATAAGACTTCTAAAGTCTGATCACAAATGAAAATGTTGTACAATTATATTTTAAAACTCTTGTCCAGATAAGTTATTATTATTAACATTAGAAGAGCAATTGTTTTCTGCGCAAAAGAGACAACGCTAATATTTTTCTGTGATTTATAATCGGATAATACTTTGTTTATTGTTGCAATAACTATAAAAAAAAAAAAAAAAAAAAAAAACTAGAAATAAAAAGCTTTTAAGGTGAAGTGAGCAAGGTCCTCGCGGGATTGCGAGGATAATCGCTTGCCCAACTTTCTGTTTAGAAGGTGCAAAGGAGAAACTAATAAAATAATGCACTCGACGATCAAGTTGAAATCTTTTTTTCATGTAATGACAAAATCTATTAAAAAAGTAAACAAGTCAAAATACCATAAACTATAGAGTACAAAATAATATGAAATAGGTTTTATAAAAGAAGTTTGCTATGTACACTAGTCACTACAAAGGCTTACCTATAAACGGCATAGCATTAAGCATTCCTTTATCAAAAGTATTCATTTTCAAGTCACATTCAGCTGCTGATAAGATATAAGAGGAGGTTGTGACAGTCAACATAGAAGCACATGTGGCGCATAGCGTTGCTGCTAGCAGTTTCCAATGGAACTTTCCAAACTTGCAAATTGTCAGCGCATCTTCCAAAATTTGCATTGAATTTGCCGCTTCATCTAAAGTAGTGTCATTGAAAAAATGACGTGTAGAGTCTAATAATTGAAGACGTGAGTGGAAGAATCGAGCAAGTAACATTTCGTAACATACGAACAGTAACTCATTTTTTCCCTTATTATTTTCATAAAACTTGTAACTTATCTACTTCATAACCTAGCTTATATATCTGGCTACACAATATGTAATCTATAGTTTTTCTATTTCAAATAATTTTTCCGGCCCTAAAGCCTCCATTTAAGCAAAAAAACGGGAAGTTTTTTCATGTTACTTACTTTATTCTTCCACTCACGTCTTGAATTGTTAAGTCACATGTTATTTTCTTACGTCTATTTCTAATAAAAAATACTATCAATTGAATAAATTAACAATAAGCTATCTCAGACACATATTATTCAAATAGTGCTAGACACTTTGCCTATAGCCTTCTATCTATATCTTCTGATTATAATTATTATAATATTAACTAAAATGACTACGGGACACCAATATTATGTTTAAGAAACTTTGAGTAAAAAACTACTTACCTTATTCTCCGCCTTAACATCAAACATTTCACGATCAGCTACGTGTCCTGTTTTAAAAATGTCTAAATAAGTTAATTGATTCCAATCATAACTGTCATCTGAAATTTTACCTTTCACGTTACTTGTTTCTTCTGTCATTTCCATTCTTTTTATTTATTTTTCTACTTCAGAAATAACTTCGGTATTCCTTTATTTATGTATATTATTACAAATTTCTTGTTATTATGCAATTATCTCCGTTTTTCTGTTAGCACTGGCAACTGTAGTTACGTTACCTTATAGTAATTATGTTCAACTGTTATCTAAAGATAATGTAAATAATTTAATTTAGTTAGCGATAAAGGTGTAACTACCGTTTGTTTTATTACATCATATCCTAAAAACGTAATGATATTTAAATATATGTTTGGACAAAAGTCTTCCGTAATAATTTTTTTTACATGTTCTGGAGTCCTTGAGAATACCTTGTGTATTCTTCTCTTCTTATATTAAAAAATGTACATTTCAAATGCAAATTAAAAATATGTTTAAACTGATATGGCCAAGTTTGGATTGTGTATTTAGAATGTCTATGGGCCACTCCTTGACGATGAGTCTTTTCTGCGTTCGCAAATTAACCGGAATTAATTGGTTTCTACGAAAGAAAATCATATAAGAGGGTAGAAGTTGAGTAAGAAGTTGACCTAAAGTAAACCTCTAACCGCAGTAGAAAGGTTTTAGCAAAATTTACTTTACCTTTATTCCCGCATCCGTTTATCAAACATTCCGCAAAAGTATTAAAATTAGGCTCAATAATAAATTTTAAATTCCATTACAAGTAAATTATTCTCTTGAGAAATCAAACTAACGCCAAGACAGCGTATTAAATTTTAACTTTTAATGACTGCTCTCTGCCGTACTGTTTTAGTTTGGAGATTTTAATTAGACAACTGTTTTACAGACAGGCAAATATTTGTTAAAATTTTCTGCGCAAAATCTAATTTCATTTAAACTTTGTAATTTTTAATTCACCTCAGAATTTCAAGGATTCAAATCAAATCAAATCATTTATTTTTGCAATTGTAGGTTACATAAGATGTTACAAAAGATGTCAGGACTTATCTACAATTAGCCGTTAAGGCATGCAATAATAATAAGTAATTATATTTTATCAAACATAATCTAACAATTATTTTAATTTTATGCACAGGTGTTAGTACCAATATCAAAACATTAATGGTCCTTTTCACTATTGCCAGCTGACCGATGAACTTTCTATAACTTCCTATAAGACCAAAATTTGCGGAATTAAGCCGTTCTTGAGTTTTAGCCAGACTAACAAAATGCAAAATTAATATTTATTTATACAGAGTCTCTTTCTCGTTTAAATATTCTTTTAAAGTGTAATAACATTTACTTATTAAGTGATTCTTTAATTTATATTTAAAGAGTTTTAATTCCTTAATATTTTTTATATTTGTAGGTAGTTTATTGTATATTTTGGGTGCCATACAAACTATACCTTTTCTTTTAAATTCGGATGTAGCTTGTATTGCTAACAGTTTATCTTTATGTCTAGCCGAGGAACATGTTTCGTATTTCTCTAGATTTTTCCTTACATACAAAGCACATTCATAAATATACATTGATGCTACTGTTAATATGCTTAAATTAATAAACTTCGGTTTACATTCTTTTTTCCAAAAGTGTTGCAAGCCACTAATTGGCTAAAGCATCATAATTATTATACGAGGTTGTTAAAATAAAGTTAGGAAAATATATAATTGCACATTAACATGATTTAACAAAATAGCTTCATTAAAATGCGAGTTTGCGAATTGCTGGTATTCAGACACCTTTCTTTGCTCCAAACGATAATAATGCTGTCATAATTTTGAATATACCAAAACTAAGACCAAAAGCAACTCCTCCAAGAATTTTTTACATTGTTGATGATGATGATAAAAAATGTAATTCATAAAAGAAATTGTAATCTAGTTAATTTAAAATATCGATGACAGCGACCGCAAAAAAAGTAAATTGGTGTCGGTTGCCTGTCTTAATTAATTCTTTAGATCCTTTTAAAATACGTTTCCTCTTTCAATATTAAATTTCTGAGACGCTTAATAAAGGAATAGGAAGTGAAAAAAATATTATAAGGATTTTTATTCATCAATTCTATGGACTATTGTTTCGATTGAAGATTTAGGACAAATATCTCTTTGATGGCTTTCACACCTTTCTAATTATTATTTTCCTCCATCACATAGCCCAATCAGCACTGATCTGAGTCTCAATGGAGTACCAATATCTTTTTCTTTCGATCAAGACTACTTATAAACGAAATCGAAGGAGAAAACCTAATTTATGATTTTTGAACCATAAAATAGAACATTTTATGATCAATCAAATTAGGATTAAAAATCATAAAACCAGCAGCACTAAATCGTGTTACTGTGGTTAAGGACTTATGAATCCTTTTTTAATGATAAATTGTCATTTAGGGCACATTATGAATATATTACTTGCAAAGCTAATCAACTCCAGGGATTTCTTTTAAGGAATACAAAGGAGTTTAAAAAGCCTAGTAGTGCCTTATTTTTATATTTATTTTCCGCTCTTGTAAGAACTACGTTAGAATATGGAAGCCCTATTGGTCCCCAAATTACAAAATACATGTAGAGGACATTAAACGTGACCAGAGAAAATTTCTTAAAATCATTTGCTATCGTCATTTTCCCGGTCGATCAAATTTAAATTACCAGGACAGGCTTATGTATTTCAAAATAGATACCCTTGAAAATAGACGCATATTTTTTGACTTATTGTTCTTCTATAAAATTGTGAATCACACTGTCGATTCGTCAGAGTTACTATCTGAAATTAGTTTTAATACCAAGTTTAGTGCACGTTGAGCTCATCGTACAAATTTATTTGCTTTACGAGTCTATAACAATAATAATATTTCTTACTTTAACCCTTTAAGTTTTAACACGTATGGCTAGACAATATAATGAATTAGCTAAAGACAGCTTAAAGTTGGACATTTTTGAACACAACTGTAAAAAATATATTAAAATCGTCAAAGACATCCTCCATAGCATATTTACCTCTGCAAATTATGAGTGAAATAAGTAACGTCCAAATGTACTGCGTTAAGTTAAAAACCAAAAACTGTGCTTGAATTTGTGTGTTTTATGTCTTGTTAATATTTTAATTTTAATGTGTGCACATAATATTATATTTAAATGTATATTATATTATATTTGTGTTTAGTTGGGATTGTAATGTGTTTTGTGCATTAAAATAAATAAATAAATAAAAGATGGCTTTATAACTTGATGGATGGTAAGCAGTTACCACCACCCAAGGATACTCGCAATAAAATTCCCACTTAAAACACCTCACTCACTCAGCGAAGCATAAGCGTTGTTTGACGCCACTGCTGAAGTATCTCTCTCTCTCTCTCATATTTAAAGTTACTTTAATTTTAAACTTACAATCTACTTACACAATAGAAAGGACGACCTCACTTATTATGATTATCGAATTGCAACCAGGAAACATAACTCTACCAACATACATCTACCGTTTAACACCTCCGTGGTCCAGTGGCTTAGAGCGCGGCTCTTGACTTAGAGGTCGTGGGTTCGATGCCCGCGTTGGAAACTTGTTATTTCCAAGCTTGGTTAGGACAATGCAGGCTGATCACCTGATTGTCTGACAAGTAAGATGATCCATGCGTCGAATGGGCGTGTGAAAAGTCGGTCCTGCGCCTGTTCTCTCGCCAGTCGTACCGGTCTTCCGTCCCACTGGGTTATGAGAGTAAAGGCATAGAGAGTGCTCTTGTGTACTGCGCACACACTAGATCACTATAAAATTACTCCTGCGTAACTGGCCTGGTTCAATGAAACTGGCCACCGTCACCGAAACCGGTGTGGGAGTTATTATTATCTACCGTTTGATTTTGATTTCTTTTATGCACATAAACATCAATGACAAAGAAACACACTTCCTTAGTGCATGTTTCATTG
Organism: Cyaniris semiargus; assembly: GCA_905187585.1. NCBI lineage: Eukaryota > Metazoa > Arthropoda > Insecta > Lepidoptera > Lycaenidae > Cyaniris > Cyaniris semiargus. The sequence continues at coordinate 7,535,198 of LR994566.1, read as the reverse complement.
TGATTGGTACCGCCACTTGCACGGCTTATGTCGTACTCAAAATTGCTGATGAACTAATAATAAATGAACTTTATTAGAAAAACTTATACACTAATACAATAAACACTAAAATTAAACTACAATAAAAAAAATAGTACAATAAAAACTGAAGTTACATGGTTCATGGATGATATCATGGGCTTCGCATTAGCCTTTTCCTGAAAACCTTTTTTGACATAGTACGATTCATTACTACCTGTCGTATCTCGATTTCTTGAAATCAATTAAGTATATGTCGCCGTGGCGTCACGGGGTTGAGGTTCACTCATGATTATTAATCAGAGATAGATAAGTCACAACTCACAGGTAAATACAGCAACACTTTTATTCGTAGTTTTCGGTTTGGGTTCACAAGGGGAACAGTTGTACTTCACAATTATTATTGTCTCTAGTTTTCAGATGATTATTATTGATGACTCGTAGCAGTAAGTCTCTTGATCTCGATGATACTAAAACTAGCGTTATCTCTAGCAAGGTTGGGTAAGGTCTGACTCTATACCAGCTATTCCCAACCCGCAGCCCGGACTTTATCTGTGGCCCGCGTGATGTTAAACCATTTTGAAATTTACGCCCACCGGCAAAATAATTTAGTCGTCGTAAAAGACGTGAATTTTTTTCCACTTTTAAATCGTTAATTTTGAAGAACGTTATTTTTTAACCCTAAAAAAATTTTGTTGCGGCCCGTGACACCAAGACCAAAACATGTTTGTGGCCCGTATGAAAAAAAGGTTGGGGACCACGGCTCTATACTTTACAATAATATGATGTTACTTTATACTGGGGTTTCACCCCACTCGTTCATGACTTCGTGTCCCTTATTTCCTAGTACAGAGTACAGACAATAACTCAATGCCCAAAAATATAAAACAATGACAACGTTAAAGACAAAGACAGACTCCCACTGTGCGTGGAGAGTATTACGTTCGTACAATTAACTCATAAGAAAGAGTTTAGATTAACATGTGTTTGGGATATTTAAGAATTTTTGTATTTCCACAAAAACTATAAACTGTGTAAACAAATTTAGCAATAAATAAATTAACTCTGGCAGGGTTTTAGGACCCTTTACTAAATGTTTTTGTCAGTTTATACGTGGGAGAGCCATGCTTCGGCACGAATGGGCCGGCTCGAACAGAGAAATACCACGTTCTCACAGAAAACCGGCGTGAAACAGCGCTTGCGCTGTGTTTCGCCGAGTGAGTGAGTTTACCGGAGGCCCAATCCCCTACCCTATTCCCTTCCCTACCCTCCCCTATTCCCTTCCCTTCCCATCCCTACCCTCCCCTATTACCCTATTCCCTCTTAAAAGGCCGGCAACGCACTTGCAGCTCTTCTGATGCTGCGAGTGTCCATGGGCGACGGAAGTTGCTTTCCATCAGGTGACCCGTTTGCTCGTTTGCCCCCTTATTTCTTAAAAAAAAAAAAGTTGAGAACATTCTTTACAAGAACTAAAAACAGCGCCCATATATAAGTCTTGAGTACCTAATAATAAAGTCCCTCTACGACCTATTTCAAAATTTAATTGTAGAAACCTAAGTGCCAGAGAATAAAGTCCCGCCTCCACCTATTTCAAAATTTCATTGTAGACAAAGGACCTCTCATAAATATAACAGCTTACATTTAGCTGGTGAAACCTGTGATAAATACGTTCCAGCTTTTAATGCACCGCTTCCCGGCTAGGTCATTTGTTACATCGCTCTACGTAGCGTCTCAAATTGCTACCATTAGTGTTATTATTAAAAAGTCATAATACATTATACTAAATTGGTCTACGCTATTTACGAGACTTTTATAGGCGTAAAATGTTGGAAACATTATTGCTAAATAACGACTAGGTTTTTTCTACTTTCCTCTTAAAATTAAACACTGCAGGGTTCCGTAAGATGTTTATTTGACATGGCATGCCGTAAAAAGAGTAGGAAAGAGTTGTGCTGTGATGGAAGTCCATCAGATCAAGACATACAGATATTCTTAATTAGGCTGACATAGGACGCAAAACCAGTAAAAAACTTTGTTATCCTAAGTATGGACTTAGGTAATAGATATCCAATAAATTCTAATGGTCTGTGTTTCCATCGATAACTTTTGCAACTACATTGACAACATTGTGCTTTAATTGTACTATCAGAGAAATTGATTCATAGGCAGATCGCGGACCTACGTAATTTGGCCACGTTATGTCAAACCCAGCCGACAGATCACGACTTTCATTAACGGCCGTTCCCAATATTCAATCTATCTCTGGTTTGACATACGACCGATCGCAGCTAACATTTAATTGACATAAAATATATGTCTCTAATGTCTAATGAGAGCTATTCCTATCTCTAGTAGGGCAAAACCAGAGATAGATCAAATATTGGGAACGGCCGTAAGTTGACATAATCCGACCAACCGACGTAGATCCATCAACTGCCTATGAATCAATTTCTTCGATGGTACCATAACTCCATTTTTTTGGGTTTCATGCCACAATATTATGCATGATGCATCCAATACTTACCTACTTGAAATTCTGCGCGCCCTTACCCAGGCTTGTGAGATTAAAAGGTAACATAATTTTTGACCTCCTTAGAGCCAGTCCACACGGCGCGTTGCGTCAGCATTGCGTCGACGTAGCGCTGCCGATGCGTTGTTTTACATACAAATAACCAAGGTGTTCACATGGCGCGCTGCGTCGTCGCAACGCACACATGACGGACAGCAGCCCCCGAGACGAAGCGGGAGGGGGTGTTGACGTTAAGACTGCTTCGTAATAACGCTGCGTTGACGCAGCGCCTGTGTGGCCGGCTATGCGTTAAACGGCAGCGCTGCGTCAACGCAACGCTGACGCAATCCGCCGAGTGGACTGGCTCTTAAAAGAGTGAAGTCACATCGTCCTATTGCGTCGCGTCGTCACAACGGAAAAACGCATTGTTTTCTGTAATTAGCCTCCTTCTAAAGGCAGGGTAACATAGCTTTATTACTTAACGTTGTTACAACAAAATTTGAAAGCATTCGTGTTAAGCTGAGAGTTGACACACGATAGCACAGTAAGACAGTTATAATAGCGAAAGACATTATCTATATATTAATACGTGAGCAAAAAACTTTGGACCCCTTTTAACGAAAAATGCGGAAACGTAGGTGCATGAAATTTCGTACACTTATAGTTTGTATGGAGAAGGAGTGCATCAAGCCAATATTGTTTTAAAATTATGCTTTTATCATACCTTATTTTAATAAATAAAACATTACACACACTACAATGTGCACATTACGATATTTTGAATAACAAGCCTATACACACGAATTATACTCTTTTATTTATGGTTGAAGTCTGTTGTCAAAATAAAAATGGATTGTTGTTTTTTTTATTAAATCTGAAATAGTCAATACTTTAAACGGGGAGCCAATTAAAGAAAAAGAGGAAAGTCAATATTTTGGTAGTAGAATATTAATAGCATTGAAACTTATCATTAAATTTAAGGTCGAATTTCGACCATTGGGCGATCTCTAGTATTCACTATTACACTAATCCCTTGTTCTGTTGTTGTTTTCAATGGAGTTACATTTAAGCGGCCCAATGTATCTTTAGTTATAGTAGAGCTATCTTTCTATAATACGGTCTTTCGATGTATGTGAAACATCAAAGCGTCGTTGCGCCGACGCACCGCAACGTAACAGAGCGATGTGGCCTCACTCTAATTCTGCTTGGAATTCAGGCGCGGCTCAAACTTTCGGCGCCCGCTCGGAATAAGAATAAGGCTACGTGCATACAACCTCCACTAATGCCCTTGTAATAAACGTCATGTTCAACAAATCGTTAACTTTAACGATGTAACAGGCTTTTTGCTGTGGTCTTGCGGGATTTTGTCAGCGAAAATACATCATTTAAGAAGTTTTCCTTTAGTGCTCATTATGAATGAATAACAGAGTTGACGCCACTGTAATCCAGGGGTTTAAAGCTTGGTTCTCAATTTGGTCGTATATTCAAAGTGACCTCATCTGTATTATGCACACATTTGGGCACTATAAAATAATTCTTACGTAGCGAGCTTAAATTCTTAAGCCGGCTAATACTTTTGTTAGGAATGATTAATATATAAAAATAATATAATACGAAAGTGTATGTATTTCTGTTACTTCTTAACGCCTAAACTACTGGACTGACTAAGATGAAACTTAATATAAAGATACTTTGAGTATTAAAAAAGGACATAGAACAGTTTTAGTCCCGAGAAATGAACGATTAAAATTTTTAAAATAACTTTTCTTTTCGTACGATAGGTTTAAATCTGTTAATTTAAAACAAAACAAAATCTGCTTTTCTTCTCATGTTTCTTTATATATACTTACTCAGCTTACTTCAGGAGTATGTTATGACATTTTAGAAACACAATGGCAGCCAATACAGCTGATGTATACAGTATACATCTACACAGTAGGTATTCTAGATATATACTCTGTCCGCTCATGACGAGCGAAGTGCACTAGATATAACGGTCATTAGACATGAAGTGGCCCACTAAATGACGAGACTCATTAGGCTGGTCCATAATTAATGACATTTTATCAGCAATTTATGTCGACATCACACAGCCTGACTAATTTAAAATCAGTTTTTTAAATTATTATTTCAGAACTAGATGACCCTGTAAGCTTTTTATTACTTTCCTCCTAATATAAGCCTTCCCTGGACTTCCACGAATATTTCAAGACTATTATTTTTAACAAAAAATTAAAACCGACTTCCAAGGTAAAAACAATAATAACATCCTTATAATATGAACTAAAAAGTATTTAATAATTTTTCCTATCTAATAGTGCCTTTTTCCGAATTCGGCTAAACCTCAACTATTTCTGTACTCAATCTTCATCATTTTGAAGTCGGTACCAGATATAGGTGAATCTTCAGTTTTCTGACAGAACAGGTATTTGAAACTTTTGGAACTGGCACCGACTTCAAAATTATGAAGATTGAGTACAGAAATAGTTGAGGTTTGACAAGAGATTTAACAGGCGATTAGTTAATTTTAGCGTTGATCAGCCTTTCAGAAACCGGGTGTAAGTCAACTGATACGCTGATCAAATTAAAGTAACTAACCATGCTTCTAGCAACCCAATTGGTACTTGACAAGAGATTTAACAGGCGATTAGTTAATTTTAGCGTTGATCAGCCTTTCAGAAACCGGATATATGGTCTTGTGGGGGCATATTGTATCCATATTATACAACCATGTGACATTGGTGACCCTGACGTGGTAATGATGATGATGATGAATGTAATTTGCATAGTAGCATATGCTTTCAGTTCTTAAAACAGCGCATAAACCCCCAAACTTGTATCGATAAGGAATCCGGAGTTCTCTTAGTATCTTCGGAACCATAGTATACCTTGGTGCAAAATGGGTAGCATATGCTTAGGATACTTCTCATAAAACCAAAATCACCATATGTTTTCATATAAATTTCGAGGAGTTCCCTCGATTACTCATGGATCCCATCATCAGATCACCACTTTTGTGAAAATGGGACCAAATTGGAGTGAAACCTAATATAACAAAACAAAAATGTTGAAAATCGGTTCTCAAAATGCGGAGTAATCGTTGAACATACAAAAATAAAAAAAATAAAAAAATATCCACAACCGAACATAATATTATAACCTCCTCCTTTTTGGAAGAAGTCGGTTAAAAATTAGGCCAATTGGTTCAGCTGTTCTTGAGTTTTAGTGACACTAACAAAATTTAAATCTGAATGTCGGAACGATATGCTTCAGACTGAAGCAAAATAATAATAAAGCGTCAAGGTGTATTCCGATTTTTTAAATAAATAATTGAGAATAATAGTTATATTTTATTTCGACTATTTTAGGCCCTAGCCTGAAGAAAGGTACCGGAATCCAGTTTATGAAAATGGTGAATATTTGGTGAATAAAACTACACTGTTATCAAAAAACCACTTTTATATCACAATATTTATACAGTTTTGATATTTTCCACATACAGTACATCAACTTTAACAATCTATGAACGAAAGCACCGTTAATTTTATCTATAGAAGATATGGAAAGACACTAATGCTAGGTTCACACGTTTGGCAAAACAGCTTGGCAACAATTAACATCGTTTCTGGGCCATCGTTTGCCAAGCTTATCTGCCATGTCGTGCTATAAGATTTATTAGACTGCCTTCACATTATGTCGCGGGTACCGCCGCAGCCGCGCGGCAGCCGCGCGACTTCCATACTAAACAGAGTCGCGCCGCAGCCGCGCGACGCGCTCTAGTATGGAAGTCGCGCGGCTGCTGCGCGGCTGCGGCGGTACCCGCGACATAATGTGAAGGCAGCTTTAGTACTGTGTAGACTACAGATATGTGCATAAGTATAAAGCTTATATTAATGTGCAGTAGTCAAATAAAGACACAACACTAAAACTAGTTATATTATAAAACATTTTGGCTTCGACTTACAACTTGTTAGCTACCAAGTATTTAGATGGAGTAAAAATAAATGAAATTTTAAAAAAATCCTTTTAAATACTTGGTAAGATATGTATTAAATATTAATTGATTTAATATGCGTTTTACAAACAAAATATATTAATAATTATTGGTTTTCGTTTGAATTATATCGTAAAAAAATAATACAGAATTGCGCTTTAAATGTTAAAATGAAAATATAAGTCTCCAAAAGTACAACGTTCTTAAAAAAATATACGGAGACCAAATGCGAAGCTACATTATTCCTGTTGCATTGAATTACGGCAATGCAAAGTCCTTTTAGATAAGAAATTATTGGGGTAAATAATTATTGGTAGAGAACAAATAAAGGGAAAGGGGAGAGTTTCAGCAAAAAGTATTTATAACATTTACCACGTGATTTCATATCGTTGCAAGGAAGCGACGTGATATTATGTTGTTTCGTTGCGAAAACGTAACGCAATAAAGAAATGTGGCCTCGCCCTAACATTTCAGTGTAAATAACATAATATTTATGATACTGATGTTGTGCTAAAATAAAAGCGAAAACCACAGAACAATTAAAATATTGATAGTTAAAAGTTTAACCAAACGTCCAGTAAAATCCGTTGAAAGTTAATCAATTATTAAAACTGTACGAGAAAGTTATTAAAATTTCAGCCGCAACCAATACAGTGAATTGAAAATTGTGTGCTTATTGTTCAACATTAAATATTATTTTTAAAACAATTTGTTTGTTTTTGAATAAAAATACTCCTACTTTTCTGGGACCCTATTCATATTATGCTTAAAATGTATTTTTTATTATTGATTGTAAGCTGACACAGTTTTTGTGAAACATCCCTCGTACGAAGCGATCTTCGAATTATGAGAATAAGTTCCCTGGATTTAACTCTTTAATTTAACATTTGAATAAAAGTTAGGTTAGAAATAAAATATTTTGTAAAAAATGTATACAATTTTGAATTATATTATAGTAGTACGATATATTATAGTATAGTTAATACGTGAAGATAATATGATTTTAGCAATCATTTTAAGATATGTGAATAATTATACATTTTTTACATTATTTACATATTTTGGACGGTAAACATATTCATACAGAAATAAAATTGCTACAAGTATACATGTTAAAATATCTATATAAAACCTACAAAGAAATATAATAATTAAGATATACAAATCTAGGGAAAATATAATTTTGTAACTAATTTTTTTTGGAACAATTACATTATTTTAATTATCTTTGCTGACAATTTTGAATAACGTTTTTATAGTAATTGTTATTGATGTCATCCATTCATACAATAGTTGATGAAATTACTGCAATATTTCAAATTTTTTACAATAACCTTTAGCCACCATAGAATCCTTGAGAATTTTTCATAAAATCCATCAAACAAAATATCGTCGAAATAACAGCTGTTATAAAACCTAACTGTTGAATTATTAATAAAGAAACAGAATTGAATTTATTCTGTTCCAAGAGTTTCTTATATAAATTTTACATTTTTTGCCAGTATTGGTTCATGAAAGCTAACATTCGTAGCGCAGAATAAAAATTTTACATTCCTATTTCCTACTCAAATCGATTAAAATACTTTAATGTTTTGCATTTCCAGTTGTAACACAAATTAAAATATAATCTTTTTATATGGTTGCTGTTAAGCATTTGTGTATTAACCCACATTTTTTTTTTGTTAAATTATGAATGTAGTCTTGATCTAAGTGATCTTAAGAACATAACTGCACTCATAACTCAATACGTATTTTTTGTGGGATGATACACAAGTGCTTAACAGCGTCTAATTAAATCATTATTCAAATCAAAAATTAAAACAATTAAATCACAATATAAATAGCATACAGTATATTATCATCTTCATATTAGACTACCTAAATCGGGCCGGACGCAAGTACATAATATATTGTGCGAGATAGCATGTAGCAAACAATTCAATATCTTTTCTCTTTGTTTAGTGTTTTATGAAGCTGCTTAGTTACTGTACAGTGTACTGTATGATAATAATATGTATACTGTGGTTATAGGATGTTGTAACAAAAACTGTTTGATAATATCCTTACATTCATCAGATTATTTGTTAAAAGCCATGGCAGGGCTTCATAAGTCCCTTTTGTTTGTCCCATCCAATTTGTGCAGTAAAGTCATATTTGATCTTGTTCCCTTAAAAATTATTACGTTGCCAGCCTTACTCGAAGTTTTGGTCTAGGTAGGTCATCTGATCTCACCGTAGGATGTACTGAAGAGTAGGACTAGAGAAGCCAGGAGAAGGCTGATGTAGGATGTGGTTGTTTTCACACCGCTTTGAAGCTCAGCCAAACTTGATCCTAGAAAGAAATTAATCGTTAAAACGAAATTAAAAAGTTTGTCTGTCTGTCTGTCTGTCTGTCTGTCTGTCTGTCTGTCTGTCTGTCTGTCTGTCTGTCTGTCTGTCTGTCTGTCTGTCTGTCTGTCTGTCTGTCTGTCTGTCTGTCTGTCTGTCTGTCTGTCTGTCTGTCTGTCTGTCTGTCTGTCTGTCTGTCTGTCTGTCTGTCTGTCTGTCTGTCTGTCTGTCTGTCTGTCTGTCTGTCTGTCTGTCTGTCTGTCTGTCTGTCTGTCTGTCTGTCTGTCTGTCTGTCTGTCTGTCTGTCTGTCTGTCTGTCTGTCTGTCTGTCTGTCTGTCTGTCTGTCTGTCTGTCTGTCTGTCTGTCTGTCTGTCTGTCTGTCTGTCTGTCTGTCTGTCTGTCTGTCTGTCTGTCTGTCTGTCTGTCTGTCTGTCTGTCTGTCTGTCTGTCTGTCTGTCTGTCTGTCTGTCTGTCTGTCTGTCTGTCTGTCTGTCTGTCTGTCTGTCTGTCTGTCTGTCTGTCTGTCTGTCTGTCTGTCTGTCTGTCTGTCTGTCTGTCTGTCTGTCTGTCTGTCTGTCTGTCTGTCTGTCTGTCTGTCTGTCTGTCTGTCTGTCTGTCTGTCTGTCTGTCTGTCTGTCTGTCTGTCTGTCTGTCTGTCTGTCTGTCTGTCTGTCTGTCTGTCTGTCTGTCTGTCTGTCTGTCTGTCTGTCTGTCTGTCTGTCTGTCTGTCTGTCTGTCTGTCTGTCTGTCTGTCTGTCTGTCTGTCTGTCTGTCTGTCTGTCTGTCTGTCTGTCTGTCTGTCTGTCTGTCTGTCTGTCTGTCTGTCTGTCTGTCTGTCTGTCTGTCTGTCTGTCTGTCTGTCTGTCTGTCTGTCTGTCTGTCTGTCTGTCTGTCTGTCTGTCTGTCTGTCTGTCTGTCTGTCTGTCTGTCTGTCTGTCTGTCTGTCTGTCTGTCTGTCTGTCTGTCTGTCTGTCTGTCTGTCTGTCTGTCTGTCTGTCTGTCTGTCTGTCTGTCTGTCTGTCTGTCTGTCTGTCTGTCTGTCTGTCTGTCTGTCTGTCTGTCTGTCTGTCTGTCTGTCTGTCTGTCTGTCTGTCTGTCTGTCTGTCTGTCTGTCTGTCTGTCTGTCTGTCTGTCTGTCTGTCTGTCTGTCTGTCTGTCTGTCTGTCTGTCTGTCTGTCTGTCTGTCTGTCTGTCTGTCTGTCTGTCTGTCTGTCTGTCTGTCTGTCTGTCTGTCTGTCTGTCTGTCTGTCTGTCTGTCTGTCTGTCTGTCTGTCTGTCTGTCTGTCTGTCTGTCTGTCTGTCTGTCTGTCTGTCTGTCTGATGATCCTGTTGATAGGAATAATTATGCACTATAACCAACACAAGTTTAAAAAACATAAAATTAAATTAAATTAAGAAATTAAAAAAAAAACTACCGCAAACGAATAAATAATAAATAATAATGAAATAATATTTACTGACTTTAAGTTTAAATAATTCCTAAGTGTAAAATAATATTGCTCTCAATAACCCCTATCAAAAGACTATTCAGCGGTTAATCATGTTACATTTTAAATAGAAAAGACTCAATATGGAACCCTAAAAGGCGAATCACATATTTCATACAGAGCTCGCATCTCCGCGTTCCGTGAAATGACACGGCCATTGTGATTGGGCCAAGTGTCGAGGCCATTTCCGTGTGAAATGTGCCTTATATTTTTACCTTATTTTGTGAAGAAGGGATATCTGATATTCGAAAAATGTTGTAGCGTGTTTTCAATTTGTTGTTTTCTAATCTACTTCTACACGTTACCTATTGTATGTTTTTATGTATTTATATTCGTTAGTTTTAGAATTTAGGGAGTTGTTTGGACACAATATACAGGGTGTAACAAAACTTAGTGATAATACTTTAGAATGTGTATGGGTCCCCTAAAAAGATTTCGCTGTGAAAGTAGCAGAGCTGAAAGAGTAACTTTTGTTCACCTTTGTATGGAAAAATTCACGACGCGTGGTCGCTTGCCCACGCAGTCATCATAAAAAATTTGCTCTTTCAGCGCTGTCACTTTCACAGTGAACTCTATGTAAGGGACACATACACACCCTTAAGTAGGATCACTTAGTTTGGTTACATCTTGTAGAGCGCGTGAAAATCATAAAAACCTTTGAAACACAGAAGAAAGAATAAATAAACACATTCGTCGAAGACTAAGTAACTATATTACAAACATTTAAAAGAATTTTGTTAAGAATACGTGTTTTCTAATGTTGATAACAAGTAGCTTTAACAAAATGCTTTTATAATTGCCTAAAAAGTTTACAGGGTAAACTACTCAGTCGTTGGCAATTATAATATTAGTGGAAACTTTATGTTTAGTTTAAAAAAATTAGGAATGCCCATAACAGGACTTTCCGTAATTGAACTTTTTAAGTGCCAATAATTGGGTGTTTTACAATACGTGCCTAGTCGTTTTTGTGCATGTACGACACGATATCAACTAATTACCTTGTAAAACGTGGACTCTAGCAATAGCTTTCATCTGTAGAGGAGCCTCCAGGGCACAAGTGTAGTTCCCAGCATCCTCCATTTTTAGACCAGCGACCTGTGAAATGTTAGTAACAATTAAGGCGGTACTCCTACGGAGATGCCGTAATTTACCGTATTTAGAGCCTTAATAACTCATAATTTAAAAGCTACAAAGTTATAATAAAAAACAGCAATAATCTTCAGTATATCAACATTCCTTTCCCTGTTATTAATTTTCTATTTTTGTTTATTATACTCATGATATCAGCTTCCGAAGTAATACCAATTTATTAAAATTCAAGCATACTTTTAGTATCACCCTAGTATTTTTTACAAATTACGTTTATTTGAAACACACGACAATAGATAGAGAATTTCAATAACTACATATTCCCCGTTAAATTTTTTTTTAAATAAATTTCGATCTAAGATAAGTAAAAAAATAGGATATTTGTGCGATGTCGGCAACGCGTCAAATGTATGGTCAAGGTCGTTTGCTCAGGGGACGGCCTTAACTCTGTCTTAAACAATTCAAGTTTGGTTAGGCCTAATCAGTAGATCGGTTCTGCTCGCAATCCCACAGTATAGTATCGTAATGGTTTACATACATTGTAATTTTTAAGTAAAATAAAGTGAAATAACATATTATAATCTGTTAAAAATAATCTTGAATCATTTTCAGCAAGAAACTACAGTATTTTCAAACGTCGCGTTAACGTTTTCTAAGCGTTCTGATTGGTCAAAACTCTTGCATTCAGTTATCAATGCAATGCTTTTGTTTTACTTGTTTATAATATTATCTTAAAAAGGTTTCTCCGGAAAAAAACAAATAATGGCACAACAAAATTATACACAAATAAAACACAATATTACTTGCACTTTTCCCACTATATTCATTAATTACTACAATTTTTACTTAAACACGACCGGTTTCGAAATAAATCATCATCAGGTGTAGTTAACGTCGGTAGTTTTAAATTTAAAACTACCGAGTTGTAGTAATTAATGAATATAGTGGAAAAAGTGCAAGTAATTTTGTGTTTTATTTGTGTTTAAAATGAATTTCCACTAAGAACCGACAGTAAAATCAATTACATATACAACAAAATTAGTAGTATCTCCAATTTAAGCGCGACCCTCGTAGCATACGAAAAGCATGCTACGAGGGCTTTAACTGATCATACTATAGTCTATAGCTTAAAAGTAGTGTCAACATTTTGGTTTGGATAGTCAATACTGAAAACTGTATGTTGCGTACTAACACAAAAATATATTGGATTAAACAGTACTTACGTACATTACAGCCGGGCCTTTCGGTTTTATTAGGACTAATGATGTGAACATTAAGATAAATTAGCCCTAACTTTGCCAATTCCTGACAACATTCTTGGTCGATTGTGGATAGCACTATTCTTTTTATCTTGAATTTCTCTTTTATTAGATCAAAATAGTACTCTTATTAAAAAAACCTACCTATGTAATCAATGGATTCATTAAACAGATGGATTGCTTAGAACTGAAGACGTGAGTGGAAGAATCGAACAAGTAACATTTCGTAACATACGGACAGTAACTCATTTTTTCCCTAATTATTTTAATAAAACTTGTAACTTATCTGCTTCATAACCTAGGTAATATATCTGGCTACACATATAATCTATAGTTTTTCTATTTCAAATAATTTTTCCGGCCCTAAAGCCTCCATTTAAGCATAAAAACGGGAAGTTTTTTTCATGTTACTTACTTTATTCTTCCACTCACGTCTTGAATTATTTTAAATATACTTCAAATAAGTTCACTCTTTTATACTTCTGTCATTTTATCGTCATATCAGATATTTCTTTCATTATGATAAAATAACATATCTTTACTTTTAATGAGGATAATGACGAAGAATGTACGACAAACAAAACCTGTACCTTTTCTACAGTTTATTCCCTAACTACGTCGCATATTTCATCCCGTAATTGTGTGCTTAATAAAGTGTTTATTTTCTTTTAACGAGATATTTAGTGCATAGAACAGAGCGGAGGACCGAGGCAGACTTTACACAATAAATACATTAGGGAAATCCAGTACACCTACACGGCACGGCTCGGTACAGACAGTAGGGTGTGGTGCAACATACAGCGGATGCGGCTTAATTAAAAAAATCAAAAAAATCATAAATCTTTATAAATTTCTCCCACAATACAAAAAACACATATACAATTATTATGATGTAGTTGCAAATTATATCAGGAGACTGGTGCCCTAACTAGGTTGCCCTGTGTTAAGGGGTCACCAGGCCCACCCTCAGAATGTAATAACATCATTTAGACTTTAGAGGTAAGTCACAAGTTGTGAGAGCATCTTCTAAGACGTGTATGATGTGTGTGTGTGGGTGCGTGCGTGCGCGCGCGTGTATGTGTGCGCGCGCGCGCGTGTGTGTGTGTGTGTGTGTGTGTGTGTGTGTGTGTGTGTGTGTGTGTGTGTGTGTGTGTGTGTGTGTGTGTGTGTGTGTGTGTGTGTGTGTGTGTGTGTGTGTAATGTAATATATTATTATTATTATTCAGTATGTGTATTAGGTTAATACCCTACACCCCAGCCCTACGACTATTGTCTTGGGATCAGTTGAAAAACTGCTGGTGTGCACTGGTAGGGACTAATTAAATAAGACAATGTGACAAAGTGAAAGTTTGTCGTCTTTGATGTACAAGATGTTTGCCAAATGCTACAACACCCTAGCCCTACGACAGAAGTCTTGGGATCAGTTATACTACTGCTAGGGTGCAAAGATAGCAGAAATTATTGCAGTTAAAATACCAGTAGTCCTACTCTGTTCTTACTAGGAGATGAATTAAAACAAGAAATGAAATTCTAGTGCCATATTTCATATTTAAAATATTTTTGACAGCTGTGATTTTAGGTATTTGTAAGAATATTATAGATATCCACTATACCTACACGACACGGTACGGTACAGATAGTAGGGTGTGGTGCAACATGCAGCGGTTGCCGCTTAATTAAAACAAGAGTTGAATATGTTATGTTACATATTTCTAACTGTTTTTTTACAGCTGTAGTTTTTATAATATTTTGCGATTATTAGTAATATCTAATACACCTACACGGTATAGTAGGGTGTGGTGCAATATGTAGCGAATGCAGTTTACATATTTTTAATTAGTTTTGACTGGTGTGTTTTTTTAGCATTTTTGAGTGTTAGTGATTTCCAGTAGTATTGGTAAAAATAGCATTAGCAATAATAATTAATTATTAAATGTCCATTAGCAATAATTAAATTAATCGTAGTAGCTAAAAATTACGATTGCTAATATTATCGTGCGCAGCAATAGTCTGCGATCATGATAAAAAATTCACATCCGCGCTGTTATGCACCGCGGCGCTAACTGTTAATGAATTTCTTTTTTTCACTCAAAGCGAAATAATACTCGACGCGAGCGGTGCGATGCGAGCCGATAATTTACGATGCCGCGTTTTTAGCAAATAGCAAAGAAATAACACGTAGCATGCTGTGATATCAAAATTAGCATGTTAATGAAATTAATAAAAAATAGCATTAATTCCCATTACTAATATCCAGTACAACTACACGGCGCGACACGATACAGGTAGTGGTGCAATATGCAGCGGATGCATTTTAATTAAAACAAGAGTGAAATTTCAATGTTATGTTACATATTTCTTACTGTTATGTTTTTTACAGCTGTAGTTTTTATAATATTTTGCGATTATTAGTGATATCCACGTATACAGTACAGATGTACTGTATACGTTATACGTTATTTATTACGTTGTATGATGGGTGTAGTGTAACATGTAGCGAAGGCAGTTTATTTAAAACGAGAGTGAAATCCAAATGTTATATGTTACATATTTCTAACTGTCTTTTATAGCTATGTATTTATAGCACATTTTGTGAATATATTAAGTGATATCCAGTACACCTACCATGCCACGGCACGGTACAGATAGTTGGGTGTGGTGCAACACTCAGCGGATGGAGTTTAATTAAAACAACCGTCGGAATTTCAACGTTATGTTACATGTTTTTAAATGTTTTTTTACAGTAGTGATTTTAAGCATTTGTAATATCCAGCACAACTGTAACACGGCACGTTACAGATAGTAAGGTGTGATACAACATTCAGTGGGTGCAGTTTAGTTAAAATAAGAGTTGAAATTTCATTGTCGTGTGATATAACATTTGTAATTGTTTTTAACTGTGATTTTTGAGTGTTATTGATATCTAAGATGTACTCGGGGAATCGAGACATTAGCGGTCATTGACTCCCTGTCAAAAAAACTTGTCATTTTCTATATTATAAACCGCCATTGACAATGAAGTGTCAGATGTTCCTAGTCTAAAGGCGATAGCGTATTTTGCATACTCAATGTGAACAGAATATGAAGCATATCACTTCGAACTCATAAAAAGTTGGAGATTATAATTCTAAGAGTTACCAAGAGGTTTTCCAATGAATCTGCAATAATCTGTGTCTTTAAAAGAGGTCAATTTTATTCTTAAATATTCCAAATACAGTGCGAACATTTTTCATTTAGCGCCTAGACTAAAAAGGTCAATGACCGCTACCGCCTCGTTTCGCCGAGCATACCTGCATATTATTACCTGTAAAACAACATGAAGAAACTTATGCAAAATTAACAACATTATATCAAATAGATGCAGTATATAATTTTCAATGAAATTCTAATGTGCTAATGTTAACATCTCCATCCAGTCCTGTAGCTGGAGCTCGCTAGTAATTAAAAAAAAAACTAACGCAATTTTTCAACACGAGAATAAAACGGCGAATAAACTCGCTATAAGTTACGCCACAATGTTGGAGCGCCTTAGAGCCAGTCCACACGGTGCGTTGCGTCAGCGTTGCGTCGACGCAGCGCTGCCGTTGCGTTGTTTTACATACAAATAACCAAGGCGTTCACACGGCGCGCTGCGTCGTCACAACGCACACATGATGGACAGCAGCCCCCGAGACGAAGCGGGAGGAGGTGTTGACGTTAAGGCTGCGTTTCCACTGAAGTGGAGCGGAGCGGAGCTGAGCGGAGCGGAGCGGAGCGGAGCTTAGTGGTGCCCGAATTGACCAATCGTGCTATTCCAGCCGAATGACATCGAAGCGGAGCGAAGATTTCGAGCATGGTGATTGGTCATATCGGCACCGCTCCGCTTCAATGGAAACGCAGCCTAAGACTGCTTCGTAATAACGCTGCGATGACGCAGGGCCCGTGTGGCCGGCTATGCGTCAAACGACAGTGCTGCGTCGACGCAACGCGCCGTGTAGACTGGCCCTTAATTGAACCCATCAAACTGTGTCGGCTGTATACATAGTGAGTAATTAAGAATTTATTGTGTCATTCGTATTTTTATGCTTTATTTTCAAGACTTTATCTTTTCAGTGATTTTCCAATATGACTGAAATTTTGGTTGTTTAAAATTTTAATTACAAATTGTGGTTCGTTACCAGATTGAAATAAAACCGGCTAAGTGCGTATCGGGCCACGCGCATTATAAGGGTTCCCTAGTACCGCTAGTTTTTAAATTTTTTTGTATGGGCAATGAATGTACATTTATAACGTGTTTTACACTACTAACAACATCATTTCTTTTTTTTTTCTTTTTTTTTATAAAATAAGGGGCAAACGAGGAAACCGGTCACCTGATGGAAAGCATCTTCCATCGCCCATGGACACTCGCAACATCAGAAGAGCTGCAGGTGTGTTGCCGGCCTTTTAAGAGGGAATAGGGTAATAGGGTAGGGGAGGGTAGGGGAGGGTAGGGGAGGGTAGGGAAGGGAATAGGGTAGGGGATTGGGCCTCCGGTAAACTCACTCACTCCGCGAAACACAGCGCAAGCGCTGTTTCACGCCGGTTTTCTGTGAGCCCGTGGTATTTCTCCAGTCGAGCCGGCCCATTCGTGTCGAAGCATGGCTCTCTCACGGTAATATCTCTTACGTTCAAAGGAATTTGAACGAAAAGTTCCTCTATACTATACCGAATACATTTTTTTAGTTGATCGACTACGAGTATTACTCAATAACTTATGAAGTCTTCTTAGCCGTGATAATTTTTCTTTTAAATTCAGCATATTTCCTACTCCCGTGAATTTTTTCACATTTCCGGAAGCAACCGTTTAGCTGGTAGAAGGGGGGACACTCTAACGATTTTTTCCACTTCAATACGTCTTCATATAGGTATCACAAATGGATCCCTAAATCGGAAAATGATCTATGAATACTCGTAACATTTTTAAAAGACCTATCCAACGACACCCCACACGGTGGGATGGACGCAAAAAAAAAACAATAATATCCCTGTTGCTTGATGTGTAGGGGAGGTACCATAAAAAATTATTATTATTATATAAAATTTCGGACAGGCCGAAACTATAAGGGTTCCTTGTTGACTACGGAACCCTAAAAGTACCTTGTAATACAATAGCCAAATAAATTTGTTACAATAATTATAATAGACTGTTATATGTATATTTTTACGTAATGTACGAGTACATAAAAATACTGAAACAACATAAAATTGAACGATGGTGATGAATACATAATGTTATGAATGCTTAAGCATCACTTACCTGCGTCTATCCTATTAAGTGCGTCAGAATATTCAAACCGAAATTAAATTTGATTTAGATTATATTATAATTGCTTAAGTAAATGAATATTCATGAACTCCTCTGTTTTTCTCGGGAATATTTTAAGGCGAGTTCATAAGAAGATTCACCTTTTGAGAAGAAAATTAAAACGAAATTTTGGTTGAGTGGGCTCTTATTTATAACCATAAATATCTGAAACTTCCTTAAAAATGGTTAAACAAAACAACATGGTCATGACAAGTATTATTCAAGTATAAAACCAAAACCGCTAAAGCCATTTAAGAACTGATTTTCAATATAGTAAAGTAATTATTTCTGGCGAAACAAACCGCATACTGACCGCAGATTTAAATAAAGAAAGAAATGAGAATAACAACATAACAAGCGTCGCATACGATACGAATCTAATCCAGCCCACCAAAACTTGTGAATCCAATAACTCTGTTATTAGTGAAAGTCAAGGTAATGGAACTACGTGATGTATTACATGTACTTGATATAATGGCGGCGTAATGGAACCGACGAGGCGTTGCTCTGAAATTACGTTCGCAGAGAATCATGATGTATTTTCTATGAAATATTATACTGAAGAATAAACGTGTATGCTCGAAAATTGGAGTTTGAAGAAACGACCGTGTTATACTCTTAGCGACTTCACTGTTCCAATTTACTCTTGAAGTTTTTCAATTTGATCATAATTTCAAGTTGTGTTGTTGCTATCTAGTACTTGTCATAATTTTCTTATAGGCAATTAAAATGTTCTTATAGGCAATGGGATATTATGGATTGCATGCAACGTAAAAAATACCGATGAAGATCATAAACAAACAATTCCAATAAAATTACAAAACATAAAATTCAAAGCAGAAAGCAATGCAATAAGCGTTGTCGATTAAGAAGTTTTGTTTAAAGGAATTGGGTGTACAAAAGCAATTCCAAAATAATTACCTGAAGATGGCTTGTAAGAGTTAAGAGGTCCGTCTCCACGAGCACTCCTCCCCGGGTCTCGTCCAAGGGGGTGGTATTGTTCCCTCTATACCAGTGCAATTCCGGGGTCGTCTCTCCCGGGTTTAAGTGCAACACGGCACATTTAAGGGATAACGTCTCCCCGCTTTCAAGGAATGCCTCCTTGCTCATTTTTATCTCCGGCGCTAAAAGAAAATATAAATGTTTTATTACACAAATTAAAATCTACTTCCTACCGTTTTGCCTCGAGCTTTTAGTGTAACATAAATTTTCCGCGAGGCAGCAAAAATTTGATACTTTACATTTTAATATCTCGTTTTATAGGTATTCAATATTGAATTTCGGGGCCTCGCCTGGAGGAATTTACCTGATATAACGATTTTGATTGGAGAATTATAAAATGGAGGAAAAATTTCGTCGTCACTGTTACTAAATTAAGAAATACCTTGTTTATCACCAAATACCTACATTTTTTTCGTAATTGTCCCTGAATCGTTGCTTTATTACTCCAAATATTTCGCACTTAATAAAATTACAGGCTTCATTTTTGCGAACGATCTCGTCAGTTAATTTTTGCTACATGAAAATAAATTGAAAAACAAAATAGGATTCACAAAAAGTAACAGAATTTCAATCCTTCAAGGGAAATGAATGAAAGAATACAAGAACACAATTTCCTGCTGAACGCATAACCTTAAATCGAACATAACCTAAAAAAAGAACTCGGACATCCACTATTTTATCGCCTCAATGTGCGACCGTGCTTCGGAAATACACAGCGACTGGAACAATTTTACGATAAAAATGTCTCCTGGGGTATCCTCTCGAAATTTATGATTTGTAGCTTTTAGAGCTGGGTAAAACTATTATTTTATTGATTAACTATTCTTCATGATAAATTAATAAGTGAGCATAGACGTTTAGTGTAGTAATTACTAACTTCAGAATTTAGATACTGTCCGGTTTCTTAGATAGTAGACACTAACAAAAATCAGAATTTTAAATAAGCTACCTACTGAAATACACTTTTGCAAAAGGACTAAAATTTACTAAGACTACCTACAGATAAAAATCAAGTTAGGTACCTAACATAATGCAGCAAAATATGTTAACAGGAATTTTAGAAATTTTATTAAGTAGAGTAAAGGACATTGATGGTGATGCTCGAACACAAATGGTATTTAATCAATGTCTGTAATTGAATATGGTTTGAGAAAAACGCCATAAACAAACTAATAATATTATAATATAGAGATATAGTATTTAAAACGTTCTTATAATATTTCTTTCAAAAGATTTCAATTTGATTAACGGTGCCTTTTAAATAACACCTATACAGGAACTCCGCCAAAATGTTTTAATATAGAAGATAATATTGTGGAGGCTCCCAAGGATCTCTTTATTAAATTCTAGTAAAGTTGGGGACCTTCGAATATTCCGAAAATCTTAATTTTATGTTCTAAAACGTTTTTATTAGAAACACAACTTTTACTATTTTTTACTGTGAGAGTGATGAAAAAATTGTAAAAGTTTAAAAAACTATGATCGTTGAAAATATTTTAGGTAACAACTTATTTTTTATGATGTTTTTAAAATCTGCAACTAAACCACTAGTGCAATACTAGTTAGTGGTTTAGTTGTAGATTTTCTTATAAAAAAACGCATAACAGAATTTTTCACAAAAAATTATATCCTCCATAAGCCTTCTCAAGATCATGTTAAGGGACTTATGACACGTACAAGTATATTAGGCGTCTTTTCATATTTCACATAAAATATTTATTACGTTTTATGTAAATAAGTCTATTTTATGATCGCAATGAGGTTAAATTCTTTGCCGTATGAAGTCTTCCATTCCGCATAAGTGAAATTTATTATAAGACATGTTGAAATGTCGTCACGTAATTTTATGCTCGGAAATAATATAATAATATTATTGGCTATGAACAGGATGTATTATTCTATTTTCTCAACTCACTTCACTGTGAATATGATTATAATGAACAATGCGGTAACTGTTAAGAGACATTAATTAAATACGACTCAGAACACAGTGAAATAAGGACTTGACTTATTATTGAAAGACATATGAAAGGATAATTTTTTTTTTTTAAAGTGAAAGGTTGAAAGGTATTTGAAAAAGGGAAAGGGTAAATAAGTAAAAAGAGAAGAAGAATTTGAAGATTAAAAGAATTGACCTTACCATGAACTGTCAGTTGAAATCTTCTGAGCATAGGTGGATGAGTGGACACGTGGCAGCAGTAGATCCCAGAGTCCTGGACCTTCGCATCAGACAGCATCAGCTTCCAATTCTCCCCAGCTAAATCTACTCGGTACCTGTGAAAAAATATTAAAAAACCTATTGTATATTCGCGTTATTAATGTTATACAATACTCGATGACTACCGAAACTTCGTTGCGCCAAAATTTGTTTATCGCGTGGAAACCGTATATTTTTTCGGGATAAAAAGTATCCTATGTCCTTTCCCGGGATTCAAAGGTACTTTGAATACTCAATATCAAATTTCAGCCAAATCGGTTCAGCGGTTTGGGCGTGAAAAGATAACAAACAGATAGACAGACACACCTTCGCATTTACAATATTAAATAAGAATGGGTATGGATTAAAATGACTCATTTATCATAATACATATTATATGGATTCATCTAATCTTGAGATCAATTGTATTCTAAGACAATAACCAAGGAAACAAATAACAAGGAGGTTTATAGGCTGTTAATCGAACTCAAATGTTGGCGGAAGTCAAGGATTTCGGTAAAGCATTCGATAGGAATTGTCAATTGAGTCCGCACGTGTAAACTAATTCCGCTGATTGGCGTAGCATTCACTGAATAACAAAAGGGGTTGTTTTAAACACGGAGTTTTGTTATGATGGATTCCAGGTAACATGTCATTTCGCGTTGGACGTTGAATTATTATGCTATGAAAGTTCATAATCAACATTGTGAAATCGTGGATTGTGATGCGAAATAAATAGGTATGAATTAGAACATGTGCGGTCTCGGGTGAGGGAGAAATGTTATAGGAGCCATGCCAAATCTAGGAAATTAATATTGCCTAGGTTTTGCGCCTCCTCCCCTCAAAATTTCAAGCTGTGACTGAGCCTAAATTGGTATGGATTTTTCATCCATCCAAACCAATTTAGGCTCAGACCCAGAATGGAGATATCAACTTTTTTAAAACTTTAGTATTGTAAAATACTTGTACTTGACAGCAATGGAACTTGTAGATACACTTCGAAATCCATCTTATTTATTTATATGTATAACTAGATGTTCCGCGCGGCTTCGCCTGCGTAATTTAGAAATTTCACGGAAACCGTACATTTTTCCGCAAAAAATAGCCTATGTCCCTTCACGTGGTCTATTCTTCACGTGTGCCAAATAACATAAAAATTGCTCCAGTAGTTCTTAAGATAATAAGCAATTTCATATAATTTCCCCCGTTTTTTCCACATTTTCCTCTGTTTCTTCGCTTCAATTGCTCTTAAGTTAATATTATATAGCCTATAGCCGTTCTCGATAAATGGGCTATCTAATACTGAAAGAATTGTTCAAATCGGACCAGTAGTTCCTGAGATTAGCGCGTTCAAACAAACAAACAAACTCTTCAGCTTTATAATATAAAGTAAAAGATATGCATACTAATGCAATACAACAAAGCGGGTTATGTACCCGCTTTGAATAATGATTCAGTATGTTGTTATTATCCACAAAACAAAATTCTTATTCTGTTTAAATTAATTGTTTTTTAAATGCCACTCACCTGACATCAGCTGTGTGTCGTTCCAGATCTACTGTCAGTAATTCGAAGTTTTGATCTTCAGACACCCTTAACCAGGACACCTGTAACATATTAACATTACAAAGACCTGTAGCATAAAGCCCGAATACCCTACAGGCTTCGTTTGAAGGACACTCCTCGTATCCACTCCACTCCAGCTTTAATCATGCTTTAGGGAGCTCTTAGTTCAAAATCGACTTCTAAGTTCGGCTTTACTATTTTTATAAGATGAAGGTTATCTTAAAATTAAGTATTCAAGTCATCTGAGGTGATCCTTAGAAATAGTATTGTTTAAATAGTTTTTCTTTAGCTAATCCAATCATACTACAAAAAATATTTTTATTCTTCTTTACAATAATTATGCCCGTTCTTTGAAATATTATTAGTAAACATTCACCATCACTAATGTCCAGTTTATGACGTTTCTGACAGGAGTTTATCTATTCAACTGTTATATTGAGCGGTTTATATTTTGAGGTAAGTTAATTAAAAGCGCTAGTAAATAGATTCAGAAACTTCAATAAAAAAATCTTAGAAACCGGGCATGGGACTGGATTTATTTGCGTCCGCGCGAACGCGCATTTTTACCGCTACACCGCGAGATCAAAAGCACGCGGTCGCGCTGATATTTACATACAATTGCTTGTGATCTGTGGCCGCAAAACCGCGCGTTATGGCGGACGCGTAAAAACCAGCCAAAAGTATAAAGAATATTCGTTTAAGCATTCTGGATAATCCAAATACTTACCGTTTTATCCCTAAGCGAAGATACTTGGCAGTCGAACAGCACGGTCGCTCTCGTGTCCGCATCTATAATAGTATCCGAACTCATGTCTCCCTCGAACGAAGGCGCCTTAAATCTGCAACAAAGTAGTTTGCTAAATGATGCACACTTTTATAACGCGCGAACTTCATACTTTATGGATATTGAAGTGAATAACTTGGATCAGAATGCAAATACGTGGATGGAAGTTTTAAAATATTATTAGATATGGTTATCAAGATTATTTATAATATTACTATTTAGAGAGAAAGACGTAATAATATTTGATGGACAGTTAAGAAAAAGTGTCACCTAGATTAGAAGTTTTCCACTCGTGCGAAGCCTGGGCGGGTCGCTAGTTTTCATATAAATGCGACTACGAATTAATTTCAGTTAATTTATTTCTAAAATATCCCATTTAGTGAATTTCTTAATGCACCCGTAATAAACAATTTCCACTGCAGTCGAACGTTCCTGTAACTATGCCAAACATTTTAACTGGCGTCTGCTTCGTAAATTCCTTAAAAACTTTAGTCTAATGGGAAAGGGGAAAAAACTTTGCAAATAGGGAATTTCCAGGCTAATAATATTAAAAATTTGAAATGTGTCTATCTATTTACCTTTGATGAAAGGTACTTTGTATCCCAAGTAAAATATGTAATATTTATTGCAAAAAAATGTACAATTCCTGCGACAAAGCAACTGATCCGATTTGGCTTATTTTAGTTTTGAAATATTCATGAAAGTCCAGGGAAGGTTTATATTATGAGGAAAGTGGTACTAAGCTCGCCGGGTCATCTTTTTTACCGTAAATGATTAAAAATATTATATTCTTATTGATTATCTTTATGAGAAGAAGATTGTAAAATAACTTGTAACAAGCATTAATTAATGTCACTACTAGGTTTTTATTTAAATTGATTATTTAGCTCTTCAAAAGCTAAAATCACATCATCGAAATAAAATCTGCCGTGTAAATTGTTATTAGTTCTTGTTTCTTTCCATATGTTCTCTATTTAAGTGCTTTACGATGCGATCTGCTACTATATATTGGAGATTGGAAATCCTTCTAATATAATATATCAATGGGGATAAGAATAAAACAATGTAAAACTTTCCGATCTTCCATTTCGAGAAAATAGTATTCTTCTTTCTATCTTCTATTAGAACTTATATGTTATACGAAACTATTTCTAACATTTAATGTTTTTTTTTTTTAATAACAACTGTGCCAAGGCTTGTTTTTTTTTGCTTTTTAGGGTTCCGTAGTCAACAAGGAACCGTTATAGTTTCGGTCTGTCCGTCCGTCTGTCTGTTCGTCTGTCCGTCTGTTCGTCCGTCCGTCTGTCTGTCCGCGGTTTTGCTCAGAGACTATAGGACCTACAAAGCTGTAATTCGGCATGAATGCACATATTAATGATGCCGACAAACTGGTATATAATATCTTTAAAAAAAAATTTTTAAGGCACCTCCCCTACACAAGCGGGGGTGATATTTATTTTCGCGTCCACCCCACCGTGTGGGATGTCGTTGGATAGGTTTTTAAAAAATATTTTGAGTATTCAAAGATCATTTTCAGATTTAGGGATCCATTTGTGAAATATGAAGTTTAAAATGGAAAAAATCGTTAAAAGTCCAGTGTCCCCCCTTCTACCAGCTAAACGGTTGCTTCTGGAAATGTGAAAAAATAAACTATCATGGCTAAGAAGACTTCATAAGTTATTGAGTAATTATAGTCGATCAACTAAAAAAATCGGCCAAGTGCGAGTTGTACTCGCGCACGAAGGGTTCCGTACCACTACAGAGCAAAAATAGGCTAAAAATTGAATTTTTTGTATGGGAGCCCCCCTTAATTATTTAATTTATTTAAATTTTATACTTAATTATTAAAGTACAAATACAATTAAGTATTTTGAGAACATTTCAATTGCCTATGTGTTGCCGTTATTGATTAAGAGCAAAAAAAATCACGTTTGTTGTATGGGAGCCCCCCTAAATATTTAATTTATTTTATTTTTAGTATTTGTTATTATAGCGGTAACACATATACACAATCTGTGAAAATTTCAGAAGTCTAGCTATAGCGGTTCTTGAGTTACAGCCTGGTGACAGACAGACGGACAGACGGACAGACGGACAGACGGACAGACATCGAAGTCTTAGTAATAGGGTCCCGTTTTTACCCTTTTGGGTACGGAACCCTAAAAATGTACTCGGAGAAGTATAAAGGAACTTTCGTTCAAATTCCTTTCGTATCTGAGATGATGTTGTAAGTAGTGTAAAACACGTTATAAATGTACATTTATTGACCAAAAAATAAAATAATCGGCCAAGTGCGAGTCAGACTCGCGCACGAAGGGTTCCGTACAGTTATAGAGTACCGTTATAGAGCAAAAAATTGTGTTTTTTGTATAGGAGCCCCCCTTAAATATTTACTTAATTAAAATTTTATTATTAATTATTAAAGTGCAAATATAATTAAGGATTTGTGAAAATTTCAAGTGCCTAGCTGTTACCATAAAGCCGCCATTCCACCGCGGCCGCGGAAGAATTTTTCAAATCAGACCTACTGGTCTGATTTGAAAAATGCTTTCAGTGTTTGTCTGTTTGAACGCGCTAATCTCAGGAACTGTTCCTGAGATAAGCGCGTTCAAACAAACAAACAAACAAACTCTTTAGCTTTATAATATTAAGTATAGATTTTTTGCTCTTTTATTCCTTTTTCTTTTATTTTTTACATTTGTAATGATTAAACTCATGTTCTCATACAAACTCTAGCGTTTTGCTCTGTCTGTAATTCCGTCTGATTAAAATTGAATACAGCTAGTCTTCAGTATTATACTAATCCAATCATAATAGCAACTTGGAACTCTGTTTTGGTTAATTAATCAATCCAATCAGCAATATTCCAACAAACATCATTCCTGTAATTATAATCTACAGGGCGAAGTCCCTTAGCGATAAAACGTCTGTCCTCAAACTTTCCACCGTTATGTTGACACTGTCCTTAAACTAGGACAATTATATTAACAATGTTTGTTGTAAGGTTTGACATGCCCGGAATATTTGTGTACTCCATTCGTATGCTAGCAAGCTTATTTGATTATGAAGTTTCAGTTGAAATAATATCATCAACCGCCTCCATTTTATCTATTCTTTTTCTGTTTCATTTACTGGGCGTCCGTTTTTGAGATGTAAATGGAAATCTTAGATCCTCTGGTTGATTGATCTTAGAAATCAATGTTCAATAAGCAAAAAGAATTTTTAAATAATTAATTTGGAGATAAGTATTATATATTTCGTTTAAAAATTACCTCTGTCTAAATTATTAACGACAGTATATCTCAAACATCAATAATAGTGCATACGCAATTGTTATTGTAACGTTATTGTTGTAACGATGTACGTTGTAACGTTATAGTTGATTATATTTCTTCGCTTCATTCTTCGATATAATATAATTAACCAGGTAGTCCTTTGCTTATCTGCTAGGCAATCGCGTTTTTTTTAAAGACGTATGTGGGTACTTGAAAAAAATATAATACTGTCAGGCACTCGCTCACCAGCGCGCCTCATTCTTTGTTAACGCTAGGCAACGCGAGCACGTATACTTAGTAACCATGCCAAAGCGCAGCTGGGTATTATTATTAAGATGATTGAGTCAGTGTTGTAAGTAACTAAAGTCAGTGTTATCTTATCGTGTAATAAGAAAATACATGTAAGTACTATTAAATACTTAAATAAACGGCAGGCACTACCGAGGCCAAGACGAGCCCATTATATTCAATACTATCCGGCATGTACTGCGACCGCGAGTCAATAAACGTACAATGTGTTTGGACTGCGAGTCTTTATACACAATCTATAATATTATGTATGCTTTATCTGTTCTATAAATAGAATTATAGAACTATATGTTTGCCGGATTGAGGGAAACAACTGCAGGTGATTACTGCAATTATTTAATTAACCGGCATGTACTGCGACTGTGAGTCAATACTAATACACAATCTATATTCTATATGAATCGAAATTGATCGCGGATCTCTGACGATGTTTTACCTATTCTATAAATAGAACTATATGTTTGCCCGATTGGGGGAAATAAGTGCAAGTTAATTACTGCAAGTGTTTAATTATATTAAGTTATTTTATAAACCGCCATAATGTGTGGATTGACTGCGGGTCTCTAAACACAATTTATATGCATCGGAATTGACTGCGAGTCTCTGACGATGTTTTATCTGTTCTATAAATAGAACTATACGTTGGCCGGTTTGGGGATTAACAGCGAGTTATTTTATAAACCGCCATAATATGTGGATTGACCGCGAGTCTCTAAACACAATCCTTATGCATCGGAATTGACGGCGGGTCTCTGACGATGTTTTATCTAAAATAGAAGTATAATATATTGGCTGGTTTGAGGGGATTAACTGCGAGTTAATTACTATTTAAATTTAAAATATATTGATATTTTTTAGAATCAAAATAATGTATGGATTGACTACGAGACTCCGACAATGTTTAAAAATAAAAATTAGCAACTACCGCGCGTTTTCCCGCGCTCTTTGTTCTATAAATAAAACTACATAATTATTATTATAATATTAATATCTTTTCCGTTTTATAGAGAACAGCTATTTCGAGCTAATAACTAGATTGACTGCGAGTCTCATCAGTTAACAACCAATGCGCGTCCCGCGCGATCCTTCTGTTCTAAATATAGAACTACGATTATAATTTATTATGTCTGCCGGTATATAATTATTATTATTAAATAAAATTTGCACCAATGTTGGGATTCGGGATACACCGCGAGTGTATAACGAAACTTACTTATTATCTACGTAACGTGGTAACTACTACCCTCAATAATTTTTGTAACATATTTTATCGACAAATAAGTCGATTATAACGAGCAATTAAGCTACCCCAATATTTATTTTTTTAGGTCACTAAGACCAGACAATCGGGTAAATATCACTAGAAGTGACCGATATACGGGTCGATCAGGTTACGAATGAACCCGAAGCTTTCCCACTCCTAAACCAGGTGCCAACGGTCGATTCTGAGTACCGGCACCGAAAGAACCGGACCAGATACGGATAGATCCAGGGCTCCTACTAACGTTAGGTGGGCCCTCGTTGGATTCGCCAGATTATGGTTTTAAATGATCCCAAAAACGATTTAGATAAGCTACTGCTTATAAAACATTACTGATAATAAGTGTTGCAGATCGATTCCATTTCGATCAATTATTATTATCATTATAAATTTCACCAGACAAAGTCTCGATATTATCAGACTTATCAACAGTATCTGACTTATCTCGATATTAATTATTATCAGACTTATCAGATAATATATTATCAGACAAGACAACTTCGTAACGGAAACCTATAACACTCAGACTCGATAAGTCTTGTCTCAATATCAGACCGAGATTATTATTGTTTCGCTGAATAATTCCAGTGTTTGTTCGGAAAAACAAATTAGTACATACCATTAATCAGGTACCTTTCGGGCTCTGGCAAACCCTCCCAGCTACCCGTCAAAACCCGCCAGCCGACGGTTACCTACCCCCCAGTAGGAAACCGTCGCCTGGCGCCGCTAATACTGTACCGCTACAATCACTCCTCTTCGAGTTCGAAGAGCGTTGAGGGCTGAGGCGACTAAACGCTCAAAACCGCAGCAGTAGTGCTGACAGTTATTTTTATATATATTTTATAGATGTTACTATTATAATTATTGTGAGATTAATACAGCTATCCTCAACCCGCGCCCCGCAGGCCGCATGCGGGCCACCGGGACTTTATTTGTAGCCCGCGTGATGTTAAACCATTTTGAAACTTCGTTTCTAAAACAAAAACAGGTTGGGGACCACTGGCTTAATATATTATACATTATGACATCAATAAATTATTAGAATTTAATACTATATCTTCGTGTACCCCCACCGAAGGTTACCTTATTACAAAGATTTTCTTTTCCCCAAACAAAGCGGCGAAAAATATTGTATTATATTTTAAATACAATTTTTGAATTATTTTAAATTTGAAACCACTAAGTAAGTTTATTTCGAAATTACATGTTATTTTGGAAAATTACCGTACGGCTTTCAAGCCAATACCCAAAAGTGGATATCTAGCAAAAATAGCGTTAAAAGCCTACTTCTTGGTTCCTATTAACTCACTAGTCGATCGAAATATTTTAATTTACGGATTAAGAGCCTTAAGTCTTGACGTACAGACTATCAGATGCGCTAACATTTTTTTTTCACAAAAAATATAAAAAAGGAAACCAGACCAGGAAAACAGACTTTAACAATATCAGTGTTCTAAGCGACAATTCTTCAGCCTCAGGCATCCCTTTTTTGTTTACGTTTTATTGTTAATAAGTGCCATGGGTGTATTAAATCCACAACAAATATGTAAATATTTAAGTTTTAACGTTTATAATATATATTATTTTAACATAACTAGCTGTCCCGGCAAACGTTGTTTTTGCCATATAAAGTATTTCGCCCATATTATGATTTTATTGAAGTGACTAAATAAGTATGTCACCAAAGTCCATGATTGCTATCCCGTTGCACAAACAATGGTCGGCGTCAATCTCGAGTTGTAACAATTTACTATTATTTATTCAACAAATTAATACACTTATCAATATAAAGATAAAAGAGTAGATGTTGTCCGATTCTCAACCCTAGCCGATATGCTCGCTAAGATTCACGAAAATCGGTCGAGCCGTTTCAGAGGAGTTCAACCACGCACACCGTGACAAACAAGCTCACGCAATTCGTGAGCTAGCTCAACTGATAGGTGTTTTGACACCTTCATATCCTGATTCCTGACTCCCGCCGCGGAATGCAACTGGTTTTCAGCGATTAAAATATTTAATAATAAATAAAATATGCAATGATAAATAAGATAACAGAATCACACTTATTTTTGAATAATAATTGTTAAAATATTCAGCCTGGTGGACCGAGAACACAATATTCTCGACTTTCAATTATCGACGACCACAGAGCCGGACTCAGTTAAAGCAGTAGACTCCTTAAAATAATTTATTCTAAAATACTTTACTTCGACTTAGATTTTAGATAAATACTCTATTCAATCTAATTAGTTAATAGACTTATTACAGAGATCTTCGTCCGCTCCATCGGAACCTTAGCCAAACAATTTGACAATGGCTGTAATACGATATCTTCTACAGCCATCACTGTGCACTGTCATTGTTTATGAACAATGTTGACATTATTGGTTGGTGACATTGACTCAGATGAATGTGTGAAGCGTCTTTCGAAAGAAGCTCTCCGGTAAAAAATCCTAGCCTATACCTGAGTAGTATAGTACCCGGGATCCACTTATAAATTATTTGTTTTTCTTGCACTCTCTACCTACTGAATACTGCTCATTGACTTAAAACTTTCTGCCTAATAAAACTCGGCAAAATAAAAAATACGGTTTTAAATAGCGGTATCGAAATTTATATTACAAAGACATCAACTCCCGGGCGTGATCGGATCGGTGATGTTATTAAATTATGTAATTCTTTTTTATTAAAAAAGAAGAAGTTATATTTAAGTTATTACGCCGTGCGATGGTCATGCAAGATTATATTAAATAGGATAATGCTAAGGTACGGGTTCCTTATTGCGAACGTTTAACGCCCTGCACAGAACAGCCACCTCCCAGTCGGTTAGCCGCTGGATAAAGCAGGTGCTGTGCGAGAGCGGCGCGGCGTCGACACGGGGACCGAAACTGGACACGATTTGTATGACGATTAGTAAGACGACAGACGACAGGCAGGACTGGCAACTCCAATACTTTCGCTATTTTCCTTAGCCATAATTTTATCGACGAACAAAGTTTCACTGAATCAGTTATATAATCACCATGATCTCAGTATGTTATCATTTGAATCATTATTATTTATGGGCATTATATTAAATTCTTTCTCGAATTTAATGATTACTATTCATAATGTACACCTATATTATATTTTGTAAAAAAAAATCTTTCTTTCGTTACTCTGAAAATCTACCTGGTTAATTGTATATCGAATAATGAAGCGAAGAAATATAGTAAATGATCAAACGAACTTACCAAGTGAAGTTCGATCATTATTATATGAGTCGCTTCATTCAAAGATATAATCTCCCTCCCACCCAGTCTGCACGAAAGAGAGAAAGAAAGATTTTTTGCATTACCTCTCTCTAAACATAATGAGGTGCGCTGGTGAGCGAGTGCCCGACAGTATTATATTTTTTTCAAGTACCCACATACGTCTTTAAAAAAACGCGATTGCCTAGCAGATAAGCAAAGGACTACCTGGTTAATTATATATCTTTGAATGAAGCGACTCATATAATAATGATCGAACTTCACTTGGTAAGTTCGTTTGATCATTTATAAACTATACTAGCTACGAAAAAGCTGATGATGATGAATCCTAGATTGAGTTTTTATTAGGCACGGTCACGAATGAGGCTGAAATTTTGAACATGGCCGACAAGTCGTCAACTCGCTTTGCCAATTGAAACTGAACTTTCGCCTGGGGTGAAACAAAATATGTCGCTAGGAAAATTGAAATTTAGCTTCGGAATAAGTGACCTAAAAATATTTATAATTTACGTGCCGGCTGAAAATATTCAACATTTTACTAATTATTTCATAGAAGCGAGAATTTTATTCGAAATTCTTCAGCTTAAATAAGCGGTAGAGCTTAGTTTAAGCTAGGTTTAAATTCATGTAGAGGATATTGAGAGTTCAGTTAATATAAAAAAATCTATAGAGTACCAATTATACTCCAAAAATATGATAATATAACTAGAGAGCTGGTTAAAATCGTATCACTTTTTTCTTATTAATTATAAATCTTCCCTAGACTTTCACGAACATTTCAAGACTAAAATTAGCTAAATCGGTTCAGACGTTCTCGAGTTTCAGCGAGACTGACAATACTTAAAATACATTTTTATTTATATCGATAACTTCTGTTTACGTTGTAGGTTAAAAGGAACAGCGTGATAATGATGCTCTAAAATGTAACAAAGGATCTATTTAGCATTAGAGTCTCCTAAAGTTTGGTACAAAATGATAGCACCTTTCACGTCGGCGACATTATTCGTCCATTTTACGACAGTTTGGAAGTTACGTGTGACCTCCAATAAAACGTGATTTACGGGTATAAATATTCAATGCGCCTTCGATTAACATTTCGAATATCAAGACTATGGATAATTCTCTAGAGGCAGGTGATATTGATGACATGCTAACTAACCGCGTTGTAAATATAACTTACTAGCTGACCCGGCAAACGTTTTGCTATGTTCGTTATTACTGTACTACGTTAATCGTTATGCATGTGATATGTACAGAAAAACTTCTCTTGAATCACTCTATCTAGAGGTATTAAAAAAAGCCTTATATTTTTAACAAAAAAAACCCGGCTTCAAACAGTATTTCCCTTTTATTTTTGTGAGACCACCTGAGAAATAATAATTAAAATCGGTTCACAAACGGCGAGGTTATCAGCGAACAAACATAAAAAACATAATAATATATTTACATGGTGGAATTGAGAAACCTCCTTTTTATGTCGGTTGAAATACGTTGTTTTAAAAATCTAAACAATAATATAGGATAGACACCGAGAAGCGGGAAGAAATTCTAGCGTTATTTTAAATTAGAAAATCCAATTAGCTGATTCCTTGATTAAATTGTAGATATAATAATATGTAGGTATACGTCATAATCATATTCCTACTATTTTTTATTTTATAATCATTTTCAACCCCGACAAAAATAGAGGGGTTTTATAAGTTTGACGTATCTATCTGTCGGTCTTTGTAATATGTGTATGTCCGTGGAATTGTAGCATTTAAACGGCTGGGCCGATTTTGATCATTATTTGTCTAAAAGTTGACACGATCGGAATGTTCTTAGCCATAATTCATCCTTGCTTACTGCCGGAAAAAGAGTAGCCTTTTTTAAATTTATTTACTTAATAATATGTATTTACTATATTGTATAAAAGAAGTATTTTACAATAGCAAACATTGCATTGAGATCGATCCAAAGCAAGTTTACCTATTTTTTCATTTCTACAACTTCAAAGTATCGTGAACTTGAAAGAAAATAAAGTCATAAGATACTTAGTATATTATCGAATGTCAAGCTATTTTAGAATTCAATGGGAATCTTATACAATGAAATAATTCACCAAGAAAGAACTTCGCGTAATACAAAAGTTAAAAATATTTTTGTAAAGTTTATAAAGAAATTATTTCTGTTACCACAAAGGAAAATTTTATGAGATTCCGTGTAGAGAATAAGTGTGCATTATGAACTTTTAAACTTTCGCGTTGCATTATAATTTAAACTTATTATTCGGGACTTAACGCGACTTATTCTAGTAGTAATGCTACTACATACTTTTTTCTCGACGTTTCGGCCGTGTTGCAACGGCCGTGGTCACGAGGGGACTGCAGGAGCGCGGCGTCTTCGTTTGCACCGGGCGGTCTGATCTACGACTACCCTCGAATTGTCCAACATTTGTGTTCCAATATATTTAGAGTCAGTAGGCTCAGTGCGACACACAACACTCACTGTATCCGGGTTTACAGTTATTGACAAAGGTGACACACGCGGTTTGCACTTATTAATCACTGGATTCCAGGTTGGAGATAATTTAAATCCGTCCTCCCGATTGAAATTTTTGTACTTTTTAATTTCAATGGCTTCACGTATTACTCTTGAGTGGTAATGACGATCTGTAGAGAGGATTTTGGGGTCGTGTAGCTCCATCCAATGATTAGTCCCCATATCAAGCAGATGTTCTGCTACCGCGGATTTATTTGTCTGGCGATTTTTCACTGCGGCTATGTGTTCTTTTACTCTTTCGCCAATAGTCCGTTTCGTTTGGCCAATGTAAGAACTACCACAGCTACAATCAATTTTATAAACCCCAGGTGTTTGGAAAGGTAAGGAATCCTTTGGTGACCGTAATACTTGTGATATTTTACGTAACGGAGTATACACAGTTTTAATAGAGTATTTCCTCAGCTCTGTTCCAATTTTGTCCGTTACGCCTTTTACGTATGGTAAAAATGCTGCTTGACGGCTTACCTCCGGATACCTCGTTTTCTCCTTCTGCCTTCTCAATCCCCTCGACATCCTATATCCGTTCCGTCTAAGTACCTCCTGAACATGTGTTAGCTCCTTAGGTAAATGTTCAGGGTCACAAAGGTAGGGTGTTGTCTACTGAAGATTTTGATAAGTGTGATCGTATAACGTCCCATCAAGCGTCGCGAACATACGAGTTATGTAGAGTGAGCCACGACCGAAAATTTAATAATTTGTGTACCCACCAACGTCGTGATAAACCACAGGTACCCACTAGTGATGGGACTCTAAACTCTATGTCAGACATTGAACGTGTGGTGATCAATTTGTCAGATGAAGTGCTAGATGACCCCTCAAAAAGTATATTGGCCAAAGGAATGAATTACGCATTGACACCTCAGCGAATTCCTTACGAGGAAATAGTGTGTAGCGTGGAGCAGGCTATTTCACGTAATAAAGTTCCAACCGCGGATGCAGAAGTTATAAGGCAGGATATAGCGGTGATATTGCGTAAGTCGAAGCTGCCAAAGAGTAACATAAGTACAGAAGAGCGGCTAGCACTTAAGCGCTTGAGAAACAACAAGGACATCTTAGTGCTAAGGGCTGATAAAGGAAACGCCACTGTAGTTATGAATACTGAAGAATATGTGCAGAAAATAAGGAGTATACTGTCTGACACAAATGTATACAAGCCAGTGTCATACAATCCAACGGCCAGACTTACTCGGCGCATTCGGACTTTGATCCACAAATACAGAGATGTCTTCACGGAGGATGAGTACAATTTTCTACACAAACCCAAACCTGTGCAACCCCCTAAGCTATATGGTCTGCCTAAAATTCACAAAAGGAGCATTCCTCTGAGGCCCATTGTG